>CM050511.1:8760000-9360000 GCA_027563665.1 Antrozous pallidus
AACTAAAAAACAATTATCTTTGTGATTCTTATTGCTTTCACAAAATAATATATGGACATAGAATGAATGAATTCACATTATGTCACTTAAATTATCCTATACATTAATTGACTGCATTACTTTTCCCTTTTAAATATTCCTAGGGATAAAAATTACCATCACTAATATTGAACTAGGAACTTTAGTTTTCATTTTAAGAGTTTAAGAATCAATGTTGAAAATCTTTAAGTTCAATTGAATGTTAATAAAAAGAGTAGGGAAACCAAGAGGTAATAATACCCTGCAACTAGGACATTTTTGGTCATTTAATTATATTTTATCTACCTAATATTCCATTTCAGGAAGCAAAATGTCTAAATGATGAATATTTAGAGATTTTTCTTATAAGATCTTCTTAATAAACATTGATATTACCAATGAAGAAGTTTTAATGAAGTCTGAAAAACTTTAATCATAATTTTTACAATTGCTTTTTAGATTACATACAATGTCTGGTTTCTTCTTTGACAAACATAAACACTCCAACTATTGTAAAAATATTAACTAAGACAAAATAATAATAAAAAGGATTATATTCTTTTTTGTACTCCTCAAATCTATCTAAAAAATAACACAACTTGGTCCTGGCTGGATAGCTCAAAAAAATATTGTGTGTTTGATTCCAGTCAGGGTACAATACCCAGGTTGTTAGTTTCACTTCCAGTTGGGGCCCATGCTGGAGGCAATCAATCAATGTCTCACACATTGATGTTTCTCTCTCTCTCTCTCTCTCCTTTTCTCTCTCCCTAAAATGAATAAAAACATATTCTCAGGTGAGAGTCATAAAAAACTGACAAACAAAAGAAAAAAACATTCAAATTTATATTAGTATATAGATAATAAAATAATTTAAATATGTAACTGAGGTTTAACACAGACTTGACATTTCTTTCAATACATTAAAAAATAATAAGGGGGAAAGAGAAACCAAGATGGCGGCATAAGCAAACATCTATTGTTCTGCCCTGCACAACGATTTAAGAACTACAACATAACAGCAGAACAGACAAGCACCCAGAATCGCCAGAAAGCTGGCTGAATGTAAACTCCACTAATAGGAGCAAAGGTGGGACACAGACTTAGGACTGGCGGGAGCACAGCCTTTCAGACGGAAACAGGTTAGGAGCCGCCCTGGTCGCCTGCGCACGGGCAGGGGCTGGAGCAGGGACCGGCCGGATTTAAGCAGGGCGCGGCAGAGGCTCCTAGTCCCAAGGGTCACGCAAACCCGCGACTTGCCCCCTGGAAACTTGTCTCCTGGTTCCGGAAACCATCTATTTTACAGCCCTGGGCTGGACTTTTGGTGTGCAGGCACATTTGGGGAAAGGCAGAGTTGTCTGGCAAGGGGAAGAGACTAGCGGCTTTCTCTTTGAGGTGTCTGCAGCCATCCCCATCCAACAGAGACCCGCGCGCGTGAGCGCTGCATGGGACCCAGCTGCCGCCGCTGCCGCTGCCGCTGCCGCTGCCGCGCAGGCCAGAGACTCCGCCCATCCAATCTGAACTCAGTCTCCCTTCACAGCCAATTGGCCTGGAGGTCAAACCCTCCTAGGGCTAACAACAACAAGCTGGGTTTAAATTCAAAAACACTGAATACAACCCATAAAGGATTGCAGTAAGAGTACCCACCTCAGGTAACCAGGGAGACTGAGCCACTGTCCCTTTGAGGATATCTACCACATAAAGCAGCCACCATGCAGAGACATGGAAAGAAATCAGGTGTGAAAGAAATGGAGGAGAAAAGACCACAAGACATAGAGTTCAAAACCACGGTTATAAGGCTTTTCAAGAGGCTCCTACAAAAGGCCGATCAACTTAATGAGAATTACCAGGAAATAAACAAGACCAACCAGCAAATGAATGAGAATTACAGGAGATGAATGATACTTACAAGGAAATGAATGAGACCCTCAGGGAAATGAACAAGACCTCTGAGGATACGAACCAGACCCTCACAGATAAAAAAAAGGACCAACTAGAAATCAAGCATACACAGACTGAAATAAAAAATATTACACAAAGTCTTAAAAGCAGTCCAGAGGGCCACAAGAACCAAGTCAAAGATTTGAAATACAAAGAACCAAAATCCACTCAGCTGGAAAAGCAAGAAACAAAAAGAATTCAGATAATTGAAGACAGCGTAAGGGGCCTCTGGGACAACCTCAAGCATGTCAACATCCGAATTATTGGGGTGCCAGAAAAAGAGAGAGAGCAAGTTAATGAAAACCTACTTGAAGAAATAGTGACTGAAAACTTTCCCCACCTGGTGAAAGAAACTGACTTAAAAGCCCAAGAAGTACACAGAACCCCAAAATATAGGAATCTAAAGAGGACCACACCAAGGCATATCATAATTAAAATGCCAAGAGCAAAAGATAAAGAGAGAATATTAAATGCAGTAAGAGAAAAACAGTTGGTTACCTACAGGGGAGCACCCATACGATTGTCAGCGGATTTCTCAACAGAAACGATGCAGGCCAGACGCGAGTGGCAAGAAATATTCAAAATAATGAAGAGCAAGAATCTACAACCAAGATTACTCTATCCAGCAAAGCTATCATGCAGAATTGAGGGTCAGATAAAGTGCTTCGCAGATAAGAAAAAGCTAAAGGAGTTCATCACCACCAAACCAGTATTATATGAAATGCTGAAAGATATTCTTTAAGAAGAGGAAGAAGAAAAAGGTAAAAATATAAATTATGAACAACAAATACACATCTATCAACAAATGAACATAAAAATCAAGGGAACTGATAGGCTGATGAACAAGATAAACTGGTAACTATAACAGAAACATGGACATAGAGAGGGAATGGACTGACAATTCTTGGGGAGAAAAGTGTTGTTGGAAGTACAGCAAGAGATTGGACAAAAATCTTGCAACAATGGGAGAGGACATTGGGGATGGGGAGGTGAGGGCGGAGGGTGGGATAGGTACAGGGTGGAGGGAAGATATAGGGGGATAAAAAAGGGGAAACAATGTAATTAATAAACTGAACAATAAAAAAAAAGAATAAGAAAAAAGAAATTAGCAGTTTGGAGAACTTGAAAATTAGCATTTCAGTGAAGTGGTGCAGGTGAAAACCTGGTGGAAATCTCCATTTCAAAGAAAATGAGAGAAAAAGAGATGGAGTGAGTGTAGACATCACTTTCAAGGAATTTTGCTATAAAATGAGCAGAGAAACTGGGTGGAGCTGGTGGGGGAAGTGGGATCAAGAAAAAGTTTCTTTCAAGATGGAAGAAATAACCATCCTATCTAATAAAAGAGTAATATGCAAAAAAAAATAATAAGGGGGAGAGATCAACCAAAGGACTTGTATGCATGCATGTAAGTCGTAGCCAATGGACACAGACACCGAGGGTGGGGAGGTGAGGGAATGAATGGGGGCGGAGAGATAATACCTTAATCAATAAAAACATAACATAATAATAACAAAAATGTTGATACTTTTAATTCATTATACACAGTACAGCTTTACTGCTTTCCCTTTGAATGATTGTAAATTTATAGTAAGCCAAAAGCAAAATAGAAATTCACCAGAAATTAAGAGTAATAAATAATTAAGAACAAATTATAAAGAAAAAACTATTCTGCTATTAAAAAATCAAACAGGTGTTGGTTCCCAAGGGATTTTAGAATTACAGAGTAAAATTGTATTCATTAACAGCTGCAATTTCATCTAAATAAAGCTAGTTAACTAACCTTATTACCAACTCTACTTGAGTTCACATAAACTTCTGTTTAATTTATAGACATCCAAACTATTTTAACTACTAAAATAGTCTTTCCATCAAAACAAATGAATGGAGTTCTAACTAGAACAGTTGAGCTTCTCATAGTATGCTTCAGAAATTTTCAAAATCCTTTCATTCTTATATTGGCATAAGCTTAAGATCTCTTGAACAAATTATATATATATATATATATATATATATATATATATATATTCACACACACACACACATATACACATACACAACATATTTGGAATCTTACCTGTAACAAGAAAGCTGCATCTCCCCGCTCCAGCTTCGTTTATGATGCTACAGTTATAAACTCCATAGTTTTCATTGGAAAGACTCTTCACCGGGTACTCTGTGTACTCTTGAGAGTCAAACTGACCTGTCCGTAATAATTTGTTGCCCAAGCGCCACTCATAGGTCAGTACCCGTATGGGATAGGCTCTCAGAACCCGGCAGCTCATAGTGACACTTCGCTCTTGTCCTTGCCGGATTTCCAAAAATGCTGGTTCCACAGCAGGAGGATCTGTAGGAAAGAAATGTTCAAACAGGTAAAATATGTTGCAATAAGCCAATGGTTATTCTTTTTTTAAAAGAATGTTTTTATTGATTTGAGAGAGAGAGAGAGAGAGAGAGAGAGAGAGAGAGAGAGAGAGAGGAGAGAGATACATCAATTAGCTTCCTCTAGCACACCCTCAACTGGGGATTTATCTCATGACCTGGGCAAGTGCCCTGACCAGGAATCGAACCAAATACCTCTCAGTGCATGGGAGGATGCTCAAAAAACTGAGCCACACCAATCAGAGTCAGGCAAAAGCTATTCTATTGAGAAAAGCTTTTTGAAAATATATCAGCAACAGGGAAGGAGTATAAGGGGTAGATAAAGTCATATTTAGCAGTTTCAGCTGGAGACGGGTGGAGGCACAGACTGGGCTGGTCCAACACCCACATGTGGCTTGTTGTTTTTAATTGGGAGGGATATCTTGGCTGTGGAGATCCCAGTGAGGAGCAAGGAGTCCCAGCCCTTTATCAAAATTAAAATCCCTATAATTTTGATCTGTAAAAAACAGAGGGAAATGAGGCTGAGGGAGACAGAAGAGTTGGTAAGCTTCCTAGGATGTTCCTCTTTAAGAGCCTGTGCACAAACGTACTTGGACTCACTCCTTCTGAACTCCAGTGCTAGGGCAGCAGATTGAAGGGTTGCAGGGCCTTATGGGGGAGGGATCAAACTGTATGGCATCAGGGCAAGAACTGGAAGCAGCTTTCACACAGGTCATCCATCCTCTGATAAGATCTCTGCCCATACAGAGCTGACTGGCAGGAACCATACCCGAGTCTCCATCAGCCTGGCCCAAAATGTCCCTCAGACCTTGATGATTCCATGAGATCCTGCCCCATCTAATTTTCAGTCCCTCACAAGCTGTTTGGAGTGGGTTTTCCGTATGAATGGCCTGTATTGGCTCAGGCTTCATACTTTCCTAAAATATCTAAAACAAGTAGTACCTGTACTCACTATGCCCCATATCTCTCAATAAGTGGTCCGAAGCTTGGCACTAGCAGCAGCTTTTCATGGTTCAGTTTGGCCTCTTCTATGCATTTCTAAGCCCAACACAAGTAGAAACTATCTGCAGATCACTCTATAACTTATGCTGCATGGCTCTAGGCAGGGCACAGACAGTGGTAGACTTTATACCTCCAGGAGGCCCCAGAACAGGTGCATCCATTGGACAGCTTCAAACAATGCAAGATTACAACTCTACCACATCGATGAGTAACACAGTCAAGTGACAGTCTCCATGAGCACCAAAGCCACACTGAAGCAAGTCCTGCTTCATAGGAATATCTTCTCCACAGCAGCTCATCCACTGTAGTTACTTATGGTTCTCATAGCTGATTGGCCTGGTGGTCAATATCTCTCAGTGATGCCAACAGCAGTCAAGGCTCAACAACCACAGGAAAATGCACACAGCCCATCCTGGGGTGCATGTAGAGTGCCCAGCTCAGGTGACTGGGGATGCTGAGCCACTGGGCTCTGTAGGACACATACTACACTGAGCCACTCTACCAATCCCAGGAAACATAGCAGTTCTATATAACACATAGAAATAAACACAGGAAGCAGCCAAAATGCAGAGACAAAGAAATACGTCACAAATGGAAAAACAACAATAACAAAATAAATCTCTAGAAAAAACACTAAATAAAATGGAAGCAAGCAAACTACTATCCACAAAGTTCAAAACTATTTTCAAGGAACTTAGTGAGATTTTCAAGGAAATTAGTGAGAACATGAACAACATAAAAAGAACCAGTCAGGAATGAAGGATATACTAGCTGAAATGAAGAATAATTTACAGGCATTCAACAATAGAACAGAAGACACCAAGAAACAAATCACCAATTTGGAGTATGAAGAAGCATAAAACAGTCAGAAGAGCAGAAAAAAAAAAGAATCCCAAAATATGAAGATTGTATAAAGAGCCTCTGGGACAACCTCAAGCGTATAGACATTCTTATCATGGCAGTGCCTAAAGGAGAAGAAAGGGAGCAAGAAATTGGAAATCGATTTGAAGAAATGGCCTGGCTGATGTGGCTCAATGGTTGAGCATTGACCTATGGACCAGGAGATTACAGTTCAATTCCTGGTCAGGGAACATGGCTGGGTTCCAAGTTCTATTCCCAATGTAGGGCATGCAGGAATCAGCCAATCAATGATTATTTTTCATCACTGATGTTTCTATATCTTTCTCCAACTTCCTTCCTCTTTGAAATCAATAAAATATTAAAACAAAAAGAAATAATGGTGGAAAAATTCCCCTACCTAGTGAAAGAATATACTTACATGTCCATGAAGCACAAAGTCCTAAACAAGAGACTAACTCCAAAGAGGCTAACACCAAGATGTATAATAATGAAAATTCCAAAGGTTAAAGACAAAGAGAGAACCTTAAAAACAGCAAGGGAAAAGCAGGGAGTGCCCTTAAGACTGTCAGTTGATTTCTCAACAGAAATTTTGCAGACCAGAAGGGATTGACAGGAAATATTCAAATTGATGAAGAGCAAGGATCTCCAACATAGATTACTCTACCCAAGGAAGATATCATTTAGAATTGAAGTTCAGATAAAAAGCTTCACAGACAAGAAAAGGCTAAAAGAGTTCATCATGACCAAACCAGTATTAAATGAAATGTTGAATGATATTCTTGAAGAAGAAGAAGAAGAAGAAGAAGAAGAAGAAGAAGAAGAAGAAGAAGAAGAAGAAGAAGAAGAAGAAGAAGGAGGAGGAGGAGGAGGAGGAGGAGGAGGAGGCAATAAATACAATACATATATATATATATATATATATATATATATATATATATATACAATTGAATATAAAAGTCTAAATAAACAAATAAGGAATCCAATGAAGAAAATAAACTGACAACTTGGCCCTACAAGACATATATTACACAAGGGGAGACATTTGTGGGACTCATAACAATAAATTTTTTTAAAGAGATGATTAAAAAACATAAGCAGGTAAAACTAACAGCATTTAGTGTTTTTTGTTTTGTTTTGTATTTTGTTTTGTTTTTTTGATTTGTTTTGTTTTGTTTTCTAGCTGCCTCACAGTAAAGATTGCCATGACTGTGTTTGGATTATACTGTCAGGAACCAAACGATTTTCTTATGAATATAAAATTCAGAGTCTCCAAACTAGTATCAAATCTTGAAGCAGATAAATACATCAGTGAATTATAATTATTTCCACGTGAGACTCAGTTCCCAGGCTTTGAATACCCATTTTTAATAAATTAGGTAACAAGGTATACACATTTATTTTCTAAATTATTTGTCCTGAACTTATTTGACTACCAGACATAATATCACGTGTAAACCTTAAGCAAACTTCACACAGTGTATTATAGGTGAATGTGATTTTCAACCCATGGCAACATGTCCATTTATCTGGCTTAACTGTGATTTTTTTCCATGTAATTAAAACTTGCTACACTTTGTACCTAATATTTATTTATTTATTTATTTATTTATTTATTTATTTATTTATAGGAATATTTCTAATAGGTATTCTCTCATTATTTAGATAATCAAAATATAGTCCCTTTCTTAATTACTCCAAGTGTTCATTATTAATGACAATTATTCCCTAGGTGTTAACAACAAGCTTTATTTAATTAAAGAAATTGTATGTGACCACTCAAGATTGCACTGCACAACACAATCAAGTTCTTGATTAGATCTGGAAAGCATTATGTCAAGCCAGGCACTGAAAGAAAAATACCACATGATCTCACTCATTTATGGCAAATAAAGAACATTATACCCCGATGAACAAAATTGATAGATGCAAAGGCAGTGAAGCATTGAATAGACTGTCAAATTAAAATGGGAAGGCTGGAGAGTGTTGGAGATGGGTGGAGGGGAAGACCAACTGAAGGACTTGTATAAATGTATATAAATAAGCACAACCAATGGACACAAGACACTGCGGGGGAGAGATGAGGCCATGCGACAGGAGGTAGGGAAGACTGGGGAAGGTCAATGGGGGAAAAAAAGGAGATATATGTACTAATATGGGTAATATTTTAAACAATAAGGTAAAATTAAAAAAATAAAAATAGAAAAAGAAAAATTATTGGAAATTGTAATAATTTTATATCTGCATTTTTATTTGGAATTATTCAGATATATGCTAGCTTACTTGCCTTTACGGTACTTCCTTCTTTCAACATAGAACTTCTAAATTTGTGATCACTTTCCTTTTGCTTAAAGTACATCATTTAAAAATATCTTTAATGAACTTTCTAATATGATTTCATAAAAATACTTTAAGCTCATTCTTAAAGAATATTTTCCTTGTACATAGGATTGTAGGTTAGCAGTATTTTCTTTCAGCACATAAGAATATTATTCCACTGTCCATTATTGCTGTAGAGAAGTAAGTTCAAATTCTCACACTTTAAAGTGCATTTCTTTTTTCTACCAGCCACTTTTAAAATCTCTTTGTCTTTGATACTCAGCAACTTCAATATGTTTTCAGGTCTGGGTTTTTCTTTCACTTATAAGTTTGAGGTTTTCTTGGCTTCTTAAATCCATGGATTTAAGTTTGTAGTCTTTCATCTAAGTGATTTTTGAAAGTATCTAATCAGTCTTCAAAGAATACCTCTGTTCTTTTCTTTCTATCCTCATTTGAGGGTATTTTTTAAAATTCTCTCTTCTATGTCTCTTAGCATTTCATTCTTTGGAATACACATTGAGGATAAAACTTTGCAATTAGTATTAAATGTTTCAGTGTGTGGGTAAGTGCTCTAACTACTGAGACCCACTGGCCAAGGCTTGAATCAATGATAGTATTTGATGTGACTTTATCATCTGAGACAGAAAACTTAAAGAAAACTTTAGCAATTGAGTAGATTTCCAGGCAGAGATTTGTTTTAATGTACACAATCTGCAATACATGAAAACAAATTTATAATTAATTCATTGAAAATATAAGCAAGGTTGATAAAAGTATCATATCAGTTTGTAAAAACAATGCCACTGATTTAGTATATTGTATTTAATGTTTTCTTTATTGTTTTTTAAAGATTACTGTGATCTTTCATTCATTCACTAATTTTCTCAGCTGCCTAATATAATTTCTTTTCTCATATCTTACTGAAAATAATTATTCTAGAATGGAAATTTTAAGGACATTACTTTATAGTTAGCAAAGAATTTATGCTGTTCTTACTCATCTGCTCTTTAAGATTATATATGCCATTATAAAAACTAATATGTATACATAGTTGGAGATTGATTCTAATTTTAATAAATGTTGGCCTTATAATATGCACAATATATTGCTTTATATCTTTCTGACTTCATAATTTTGTTGAAATTTAAGATAGAAAATTATAGAAATACTAGTGGCCTGGTGCATGAATTCATACCCATTGAAAGGAAATCAATTAGAAGAAATATTTTATTTACTTATTTATTTATTTATTAATATATTTTTATTGATTTTAGGGAAAAAAGAAGAGGGAGAGATATAGAAATATCCATGATGAGAGAAAATCATAGATCAACTGCCTCCTGCAAGGATCCCACTGGGGATTAACCTCACAATCCAGGCATGTGGCCTTAATCAGAATCAAACCTGGGATGTTTCAGTTCACAGGCCTATGCTCTATCCACAGAGCCAAACTGACTAGGGCTAGAAGAAATATTTTAATATCACTACTCACCTTTTCTCTATAATAGAAGTTTCAACCAAATTCATGATTGACAATAACAGATGGAAACACACACATGTGATTGGCACCAGTGAGAGCTTTATATGTATCATGCATACACAAGTCAACTGAGCCTTTTATAGTTATAAAATAAACTTGCTCAATTAGACCTGCTTTCTGATTTAGCTAAACTTTTTCCAGCCCAATGAAGCACCCCAACTTCTCTTTCAAGTAATTGTCAGCAACACAATGATAAATACCAACATGAAGCAGATAATGATGATGATTTCTAAAGGCCTGGTGCACAAAATTCGTGCATGGGGGTGGGGTTGTCCCTCAGCCCAGCCTGCAACCTCTCCAATCTGGGACACCTCGAGGGATGTCTGACTGCCCATTTAGGCCCAATCCTTGTAGGTAGGATTGGGCCTAAATGGGCAGTCGTACATCCTTCTCACAATCCAGGACTGCTGGCTCCCAACTACTTGCCTGCCTGCCTTCCTGATTGCCCCTAACCCATTCTGCCTGTCAGCCTGATCATCCCCTGGCTGCCAGGGGTTCAGAGCAGGGAGGGATAAATAGATGAGCCACAGGTGATCTTTAGGGCAATAAAACAGTGTTCTGTCTGATACTACATTAATGGTACATTTGTCAAGACCATAAGATGTTCAACACAAAGAATGAACCCTAATGTAAACTGCAGATTTTACTTTTGTTAATAATGTGTCAATAAAGGCTCATCAATTGCAATAAATGTATCACATTAATTTAAGATGCTAATAATAAAAGAAGCTTTAATGTGGTGTAGCCAGGTTTGTCGAGGCCGGGCCTCGGGGCAGCTGGCGCAGGTCTGGACCCCCAGCTGGCCCCAGGCTGGCCATCGGGACCCCCAGCGCTGCCCCTCACCTCATTTGTACCTCAGCCCCACTCACCGTTCCTGATTGGCTGGTAGCATAGCGAAGGTATGGTCAAATTAGCATATTACTCTTTTATTAGATAGGATAGATCATGCAGGGAAAAATAAGGGTGAAATATTTAACTGCAGCAGTGTTTGACTATTCTATGCAGTGAGAAATTTTAGAAACTTGACATGACTGAAAAGAAGTAAGAAAACCATTTCTTCTTTTCAGTCAGGTCAAGTTTCTAAGCTTTCTAAATCTCTGTTTTTCCAGCTAATGAAAAGAAAATAGGATTCCACTGAGTCTTCTGTCTACCTATTCCAGGACTTCTGTGCAGATCAAATGAGATGAGAAATGAAAAAAAGACTTCACAGTTTGGTTATAGTGTGAAATGTTCCCACCTGGCTATAAAACAAGTCATGTTCCTGGGCTGAAAAAATTGCAAGGAGGCTAGTTGCTAGGGGGAGGAAGCTGGGCATTGCTAGATGACATCATTAGCCAAAGGTTAGAAACAACATTTTAGCCTTTTATACATATAGATTCTATTTTAATTCTGGGACCAAATTCTCAATTCTTTATAAGTTTCATTTAGTAAAAACAATATTAAGGTTAGCATGACCTCATGCCATATTTATTAATAAGCTTTGAAAAAGTAAAAATTAACTCTAGAACTTTTATATCAGAAAAAAAATGTTCATTTTCAAGTTCTATCCTTGAAAGTAGTAGAGTCCAAGAACCTCCCATTTTCCTTGAAGGATAATGTCAATTGTCTTTGAAAATGTTAAACAGGAGTTAAAATTAGAATGAGTTAATTTATAGTATTTTCTTCCTTTCACAGGAATAGATACTGACTAATAAAGAAAACCAGAAACACAGAGAAACTGCTCATTTTCAGTTCTCATTATAAGTGATTATAACTAGGAAATCAATTTATTTTATTTCTACCAATATTTCTACATCCAAATATGAAGTGGTTATTTGATAAAGCCCCAACTAGGTAAAACCTGAAGCTATACTGCTCTATCAAAAATATATTTTATATATTGTATTTATATCTAGAAGTCCATTTTGCATTGGCATTTTATATGTTTACTAGAGGCCCAGTTCATGAAATTTTTGCATGGGGGGAGTGTCCTTCAGCCTGACCTCTCCAATCTGGGACAATTTGGTTGGAAGGGGAATAGTTAGGCATCTGGGTCTCCAATCTGGGACCCCTCAAAGAATGTCCTATTGCCGGTTTATAGAGATTGGGCCTAAACTGGCAGTCAGACATCCCTCTCACAATTTGGGACTGCTGGCTTCTAACTGCTCACCTACCTGCCTGCCTACCTGATTACCCCTAACCACTCTGCATGCTGGGCTGCATACCCCCAACTGCCCTTTAGCTAGCCTGCTCACTCCAAACTGCCCCTCCCCCAACTGTCCTGATCACCCCCAACTGACCCCCACTGATAGCCTGCTCACCCCCAACTGGTGCCCCTGCTGGTCTGCTCACCCCCAACTGCCCCCCAACTGGCCTGATCACCCACAACTGCTGTTACATCCTGGCCTGATCTCCCACAACTGCCCTCTCCTCTTGGCCTCTGACTGCCTCTACCTTGGCCCCACCACCATCGCTTTGTCCAGAAGAACATCTGGAAGGTCTTCTGGAAGGTCTCCCAGTCTAATTAGTATATACCCTTTTATTAGTATAGATAGAGGCTTGGTGCATGGGTAGAGGCTGGCTGGTTTGCCCTGAAGGGTGTCTCAGGACAGGGTGAGGGTTCCCTTGGCGCATGGGGCGGCCTGGGTGAGGGGCCTGTGATGGTTTGCAAGCTGGCCATGCCCCCATGGTGTGAGGGTCCCCACTGGGGGGAAGGGGGCATGGGTGGCCTGAGTGAGGGGCTAAGGGCTGATTTCAAGCTGACCACAGCCCCTTCAGGGTGGGGGTCCCCACTGGGGTGCCTGGTCAGCCTGGGTGAGGAGTTGATTGCTGTTTGCAGGCTGACCAAGCCTCTCAGCAGGGCATGTGGCCAGCTTGGGTAAGGGGCTCTTTTTCTTTTTCTAAGTGTCTCCTTGAGTGGAGGCCAGAGTGGGCTTGAAGCAGGTATCTGGGATTTACTTATCTTCTATACTTGAAACTTTATAGTCTTGAGCAGATGCCAGGGCCAGCCATGGAGGGTGGGAAGCTTTGTTTCCTCCATTGCCAGGGGCAACAAAAGCCTCCTGCTTGCTCCAGCTCTGTGGACACTGCCATCTTTGTTGGTATAATTTGCATACTCACTCCTGATTGACCATGGGTGTAGTGGAGTGATGGTTAATTTGCATATTTACCTTTTATTAGTGTAGATTGCTCTAATTAAGTCATAGGATTTTACTTAAGAATACAGATGTCTACTTTTACAACTATAATATGAATTCATTAACCTTATATAAATCTATTATAGAGATAATAACAAGCAATAATTTAGCTAAGATAGATATAGAAATTTTCACAAAGAGGAAACTAAGCAAAAACATTATCCTTGAAATCTTGCTATGAAATTGAAAAGCCCAATCTTAGGCCAAAAAGAAGTGGATGATGTTGTAATCTTGGTAGTAAGGAGATTAGAAATAAACCCTATCAAAAGTCCTATCCACAACACTCAGATTAAAAAAAAAATCCTATCTAATAAAAGGGTAATATGCAAATTGACCATTACTCCAACACACAAGATGGTTGCCCCCATAGGTAAAAGATGGCCACCCCCATGTGTACACAAGATGGTCACCACAAGATAGACAACAGGGGTGGGAAATTGGGAGTGACCAGGCCTGCAGGGGAGGGTAGTTGGGGGTGACCAGGCCTGCAGGGGACAGCACTTGGTGGGCAATCAGGCCTGCAGGGGAGGGCAGTACGGGGTAACTGGGCCACCAGTGGAGGGCAGTTGGGGAGGATCAGGTCTGTAGGGGAAGGCAGTTAGAAGGGTGGACCAGGCCTGTAGGGAAGAGTAGTTGAGAGGGCAGCTGGGAGCGGCCAGGCCTGCAGGGGAGAGGAGTTGGGAGAAACCAAGCCTAAAGAGCAGGGCAATTGGGGGGGACCATGCCCCTGGGGGAGGACAGTTGGGGCAACAATGCCTGCAGGGGAGGGCAGTTGGGGATGAACAGGGCTCCAGGGGAGGGCAGTTAGAGGTGACCAGGCCAGCAAGGGAGGGCCGTTAGGGCAACCAGGCCTGCAGAGGAGGGCAGTTAGGGGTAACTGGGCCAGCAAAGCAGGGTAGTTGGGAAGACCAAGCCTATATGGGAAGGATGTTGGGAGGGACAAGGCCTGCAGGGATGGGCAGTTGGGGGGGGCCTGGCCTGCATGGGAGGGCAGTTAGGCATGCCCAGGCTGGCAAGGAAGGGCAGTTAGGGCTGACTGGGCCAGCAGTGGAGGGCAGTTGTGGGGGACCAGCCCTTTAGGGGAGGGGAGTTAAGAGCAATTTGGTTGGAAGGGGAATAGTTAGGCATCAATCAGGCTGGCAGTGGAGTAGTTAGCTGGTGATCAGGCAGGCAGGCAATCAGTTGGGACCCAGCAGTCCTGAATTGTAAGAGGGATGTCCGACTGCCTGGTTTGATTGGGCCTAAATGTGCAGTTGGACATCCCTTGAGTGGTCCCAGATTGGAGAGGGTGCAGGCTTGGCTGAGGAATAATCCCACCCACCCATGCTTGAATTTTGTGCACTGGGCCTCTAGTCTTTATGTATAAAGAGCCAGGGTTGTAACATCCACAATGACCAGAGGCTTGCCTGTTTATCAGACTGCACACACAGCTGGCGAGCAGGCTAAACTGCTGACCTCTCAGAGAGAGGGAGAGGTGGGCTGATCAACTGCAGCAACAGCTGCTGGAGAAGCCTGGATAGAGAAGCAAGATGATCAGAACCTGTTTCTCTCTCCCTTGCCAGCAACCAAACCTTTCTGTCTCTCAATGTCAGCAGTTCAGCTGCTACCAACAGCCTGGAGTGGCTGCTGATCAGCCCTGCCTGTATGATAAAGCCTGGAGAGAGGCCCGGAAATGCTGACTGTTATAGTAACCAAACAAACAAAACCAAATATGGGTGAATAGCAAGAAGCCAATGGCTGCCTAGGAGGCAGGGCTTTTGACGCTGACTGTCATAAAAACTTATCAATTAGAACCAAATCTGAGTGAACTGTGAAGGTGGAACCTAAGTTGGGGGCTGCGGAAGGGTTTTAAGGGAAATAGCTATTTGGTGTAAGATGAAAAAAGTGATTCGATTTTTTAATGACTGGTTTGGCAATATAGTGCATATGGCTGGCTATCAGTTCAGATATAGGTATTATATATTTTTGTCTGCCAAAAGCATCTCCTCCTGCTAAAGAAGGCTTTACCCCATTTAAGCAATCCTATCCTATATAATCTATCTATACTAATAAAAGGGTAATATTCTAATTAGACTGGGTCAACTGGCCATCTTCCAGTCGTCCAACTTCCTTATGGACAAAGTCATGGTTGTGGAGCTGAGGCAGAGGCCATTAGGGATGATCAGGCCAGTTGGGGGCAAGATCAGGTCAGCAGAGAAGGGTAGTTGAGGGCAAGATCAAGCTGGCAGAGGAGGGCAGTGAGGGATGAGATCATGCCAGCAGGGGAGTGCAGTTAGGGGTGATCAGGCAGGCAGACAGTCTCAGTTAGGGCCAATCATGCAGGCAGGCAGAGAGGTTAGAGGAGATCAGGCTGACAGGAGTCAAGGTAGAACCGATCAGGCCAGTAGGCAGAGGGGTTAGGGATGATTAGGCAGTCAGGCATGGGGGTTAGTGGCAGTCAGGTAGGCAGGCAGACAGGCAAATTGTTAGGAGCCAGTCACCCCAAATTGTGACAGCAATGTCTGACTGCCAGTTTAGGCCCGATCCAAGTCAGATATTTCCCAGGGGCGGTGTGTCCCAGTTTGGAGAGTGTGCAGGCCAGAGTGAGGAACTCCCTCCATGCATGAATTTCATGCACTGGGCCTCTAGTAAAAAAATAAAAGGAATCCAAATTGGAAGGGAAGATGTAAAACTGTCATTATTTACAGATAACATGATACTACATGTAGAGAACCTAAGGAGTTCACCAAAAGGTATTAAAATTGATAAATTAATTTAGTAAAGTAGCAGGGTACACTATTAATATTCAGAAATCAGTTTCATTTTTATACACCAATAAAAATAATCAGAAAAGCAATTAAGAAAACAATTCCATTACAACTACATCAAAAATACATAAGAACAAATTTAATCAAGGAGGTAATTAATGTTAGAAAATTATATTACATGGAAGAAAGTAATTGAAGATACAAGTTAATGGAAACATATACCATACTCATTGAGAGGATGGATTAACATCTTTAAAATGGCTACACTATCCAAAGCAATCTTAAATTTTAATTCTATCCTAATCAAAATACCATTTTTTTTACAAAACTAGAATGTATAAGTATAAAATGCATATAAAACCACAAAAGATCCCAAATAGCCATAGACATATTGAAAAGAAGATCAAAGATGGAGGTGTCATGCTATCTGATATCAGAGAATACTATAAGGCTACAGTAATCAAAATGGCATGGTACTGGTATAAAAAAGAGACACAGAAACAAAAGAAAGAATAAACAAATGGGACTACATCAAACTAAAAAGTTTTAGAACAAAGGAAATCATCAACAAAATGAAAAGACAACCCACTAATTGGGAGAATATAACCCTTCAATAAGGGATGAATATCCAAAATTCATAAAGAACTCATACAACTTAAAATAAAAAAACAAGCAAACAATTGAGTAAAAATGGGCAGAGGATCTGAATAAACACATCTCCAAGAGAGCATACAGATGAGTAATAGACATATGAAAAGATGCTCAACATCACTAATGGTCATCAAAAGAATGTGAATTAAAACAACAATAAAATATCACTTCACATCTATCTGAGTGGTTATCATCAATAAATCAACAAACAAGTGATGGTAAAGATGTGGAGAATTAGGAACCTAGGAACATTGTTGATGGGACTGCAAATTGGTGCAGCCAATATTGAAAACAGTAGAAGGTCCCTCTAAAATTAAAATTAAAAAATAGAATAAACCTATGACCCACATTAGGATATTTATCTAAGGAAACACAAAACATGAATTCAAAAATATATATGCACCAGAAGCAACACAAATGTCCACCAATGGACAATTAGATAAAGAAAATTGATACACCTATACAATGGAATATTACTTATCTATAAAAAAAGAATAAAATCATACCACTTGATACAACATGGATAGATTCAGAGGATATAATACTAAAGAAATAAGTCAGAAAGAGAAAGACAAATATCATACAATTTTCCTTATAAGTAGAATTTCCAAAATTTATAGGGAGCCCATACAACTTAACAAAAGGAAGATGAACAATCCAATAAAAAAAATGGACATCAGATCGAAATATTCCTTTTTGAAAGAGAATATAAGGAAGGCCAAGACACATATGAAAACATGCTCAAAGTCACTAGTCTTCCAAGAGATGCAAATCAAAACAATGAGATACCATCTCACACCAGTCAGAATGGCTATAATCAACAAATCAACAAACGACAAGTGCTGGAGAAGATGGGGAGAAAAAGGAACCTTCGTGTACTGCAGGTGGGAATGCAGACTGGTATAGCCACTGTGAACAATAGTATGACGTTTCCTCAAAAACTAAATGAAACTGCCTTTTGACCCAGCAATCCCACTTCTAAGACTATATCTCAAAAAACTAGAAACACCACTTACAAAGGATATATGTATCCCTATGTTTACAGCAGCACAATTCACCATAGCTAAGATTTGGAAATAGCCTAAATGCCCATCAGCAGGTGAGTGTATTAAAAAAAAAACTGTGGTGCATCTACACAATGGAATGCTAAGCTGCCATAAAAAAGAAAGAATTCTTACCATTTGCAATAGCATGGATGGAACTGAAGAACATTATGCTGAGTGAAATAAGCCAGTCAAAAAAAAAAAGATAAATATCACATGATTTTATTCATTGGTAGAATATAATGAACATCATAAACTGATTAACAAAAACAGATTCAGAGACAAAGAATCATCAAGCAGACTGTCAACCTTTAGCAGGAAGTCAGGGGAGGGCTTGAAGAAAGTAAGAGATCAACCAAAGGACATGCATGCCTGCATATATGCATAACCAATGGACACAGACACTGGGGGTGTGAGGGCATGTGCAGGGGAATGGGGAAGTCTCGGGGGAGGTGAATGGGGGAAAAAGAAGATATATGTGTTACTATTGATAATATTTTAAACAATAAAAAAGAAAAAAGTATCTAAATAGCAAAATAAACATAACAGAAATAGACTCCGATACAGAGAACAAACTCTTGTTTGTCAGATGGGAGGGTTTGCTGGGCTGAGTGAAAAAAAGGTGAAAGGATTAAGAATAGCAATTTGGAAGCTTCACAATAGTCACAGAGATGTAAACTCCAGCTTAGGGAATATAGTAAAAACATATTGTAATAAATATGTATGGTGCCAGGTGGGTACTAGTCTTATCAAGGGAATAACTTCATGAATTATGTAAATGTCTAACTACTCAGCTGTACACCTGAAACTGATATAAAATTATATTGAATATCAGCTATAATTGAAAAAGAAAATGAATAAAACAAACTTCAAAACAAAAAAAAAACCAGATAGAAAAATATGAATATCATCTCCAAAAATATAAAAAGCAAATTGTATAATTTTCAGTTTTTGCTCTTGGTTTATAATTTACTCCCAAAAGTGTTTTAAACAGAAGTATCACAAGACATCACTTATATGTGGAGTCTAATGAACAAAATAAACTGATTAACAAAATAGATCCAGAGACATGGAAGTATTGAGCAGACTGACAGATCTCAGAGGGAGGGTGTGATGGTGGGAAAGAGATTACCAAAGAATTTATATGTGTTTATCCAAAACCCATTGACACAGACTATAGTATGGTACGTCTAGAGGGGAGGGTTACAGGTGGAGGGAGTCAAAGGGAGAAATAGGGGACGTCTGTAAATACTTTCAACAATAAAGATGTTTTAAAAAGTGTTTTTATATTTAGTAGCTATTTTAGTTATCTTATTTTCTTTGAAGGTTGAAGACATTCTTTAAATATTATGTATGTACACATGAAATATTTTAAACTAAGACAACAAACCACACTAAGCAAGAAAACAAAACAAAAATGATTTTAATATCAGTGGCTGCAAAATTATAACATCACATATAGTGACCACATGTTGTATTTTACTTGTTTGCCTGATGAAAAAGATAAAAACTCTGATGAAAAATGTTAGGAACCACTCATATACAGAAAATATTAAAATTAATATATCACTCTAATTTAGTTAATAAAATGGCTCTCTACTGCAATTTAAGAAAAAATATTTAACACACATGCCAATAGTCAAGAAATACAACAAATATGTTTATATAGCTACTAGAGGCCCGATGCATGAAGATTCCTGCAAGAATAGGCCTTCCTTCCCCTGGCTGCTGGCACAGCCTTCACTCCGACCTTGCCCCTTTCCACCTTCACTCTGGCCCAGAGCCACCTTTTTGCCTTTGCTCCTGCCAGAACTGCCTTCTGCCTCTCACCTTGTCACATTAATTTGCATATTTCCTCCTTATTGGCTGTGGATGATGCCATCTTCATTGTAGAGTTATGGTCAATTTGCATATTCTGTCTATATTAGATAGGACTAGAGGCTCAGTGCATGAAAATTCATGCACTGGAGAGGATTACCTCAGCCTGGCCTGCCCCCTCTCGTAGTCTGGAAGCCCTCAGGTGTGAGAGGCAACCTGGCAATCAGGGGAAGGCAATGCCCCCATCACACCTCTGCTGCTACCACTGCAGGCAACACAGGTTTCGGCCAGCCCTGGTTACCTGAGCCTTGGGACGCCCTGGGTGGCTGGGCAGCCTGAGAATTGCCTGTGCCTCCGGCCAGCCCTGGGTAGCTGGGCAGCCAATACCCAAGGATCGCCTGTGCCTCAGGCTGACCCTACGCTGAGGGGACTTGGTGCAGCCATCTTGTGACTGTGGGTGCCGCCATCTTTGAGGGCATGGCAATCAATTAGCATATTCCCTCCTTATTAGATAGCATAGGGGATATAGATAGTGATCTACACTTACTATGCTACTGAAAATAATAATGGGACCCTTTAGTGGATATTTTCAGAATATACTTCAAAACAGCCAATAATGGTCTTAAAACACACATTGTGTTTCATTATATTTCATATAGTGGTAATGACAGAAGCAAAACACTTTTAATTTGTTGTAAATATTTGTATGTCAAGTAACTGGGAATTGTTGATGGTAAAAGAGGAAGAAATGTTTTCATTCTTCCTATAGTATCATAATGGTTTCATTTGCAAACATTGGAAAATATTCCAGAAGTCTTATTTAAAAGTGCTGAAAATTTCCTGAAGAATGATTCAGAGATGTAAGATAATATTTGCATCTCCATTCACAGATTTTAGGATTATATTGGTAACTGTATATTTATTTTAACAGTGAGTTTGAAAAACAGGTCCTTTCCTAAAGTGTCTGTATACAAATTTACTAACTGTAAATGTTAACAGAGTGGATTAGTGTTCAACTTTGTAAAATTTTCTATGCTTCAAATTCTAAAAAGTTCTGACCATTCCTGACTTTTTAAAAGCCTTTACTATTTTTATTGAAAAACAGTTTATATTTATGTCAATAAATAAATATCTATTGATATAAGGAATGGTATAAATCATCACAAAACATATTTTTCTAACTTTCAAGAAACTTTAGGAGACTGAACTAGTAAATAAAAAACAAAAATGTTATATATATGAACATATATACACTATATGTATATATATATATATATATATATATATATACACTTTTAAATGTGACATTAAGCAAATCAATGTCAGCCTCTGTGAAAAATAATACAAAGTACTTATCCTAATAGAGCAGATGGTTCGGTTTGGGAAGATAAGCATAGATATATGAACATTTAAAAATATAGTGAGTAAGTTCGATAGAGTATAATAAATGTCAAGTGGTAGGTGGAGAATAAATAACAAAGTATTCATTTATGTTTTCACAGAAGGAGAAAGTATGTATGAGTTGGAGAGATCTAACTTTTCATGAGCTGATATTTTTTTTATTTTTTATTGAAAATATTGGGGTGAGATTGGTTAGTAAAATTATATAACTTTCAGGTGTATAATTCTATGATATATCATCTGTTTATGTCACATGTGTTTACCACCCAAAGTCAAGTCTCCTTCCATCACCATTTACTCCCCTTTTACTCTCTTCTGCCTTCTCCCTCCTCTCTTTCCCTCTGGTAATTATCATATTGTTTTCTGTGTCAGTGAGGTGTGTTGTTTTTTTCTTAATCCCTTCAGTTTTTTCACCCAGTCTCCCAACACGCCTCCCTTCTGACAGCTGTCAATCTATGCTCCATATCTATGACCTTGTTTCTATTTCATTTGTTTATTTTGTTTATTAGATTCCACATATAAGTGAAATTATATGGTACTTGTCTTCCTCTGATTGGCTTATTGCCTAAGCATAATATTTTCCAGGCTCATTCATTATGTCAAAAAATATAAGATTCCTTTTTTTTAAAAGGCCTATTAGTATTCCATTGTGTAAATGTACTACGTTTTTATCCACTAATCTACTGATGGGCACTTTCTCTGTTTCCAAATCTTGACTAATGTAGTAAATAACACTGCAGTATACAGAAAAGTGCATATATTCTTTTGAATTCGTGTTTTAGGTTTCTCAGATATATACCCAGAAGTTGAATCACTGGGTTCTAAATCAGTTCTATTTTTAACTTTTTGAGATAACACCATACAGCTTTCCTCAGTGGCTGCACCAATCTGCAGTCCCACAAACAGGGTTCCTTTTTCTTCACATGCTCCTCAACACTTGTTGTTTGTTGATTTACATATAAAAGCAGTAAAGGTGTGAGGTGATATCACCTGGTTTTAATTTGCATTTCTTTGATGATTAGTGACATTGAAAATCTTTTCATATGTCTATTGGCAATCTGCATTTACTCTTTAAAGGACTGTCTATTCAGATATTTTGCCAATTTTTTAATTAGATTCTTTTTTGAGTTGTTGCTTTGTGTAAATTATTTCTAAATTTTGGATATTAACCTTTTATCAGCTGTATCATTGGCAAATATGTTCTCCCATTCAATGCATTATTTTTTCTTTGCTTTTTGTTCTTGTCAATTCCCACTAGAGGATATTTTTCCCATTGATTCCAGAGAGAACGGAATATAAGGGAGAGAAGAAAAAAGACAGGGGGGAGAGGAACAGTGATGTGAGAGAGCCACATAAATTGGTTGCTCCAACACCTTCCCAAGCAGAGCTGGGAATCCGCAGCCCAGGCATATGCTCTTCTGTGAACAGGCTGCCACTCTGCTGAGCCATGTCAGCCAGGGCATCAAATGGGCTGTTTTTCATTTTGTTGATGGCTCCTTTGCTGGGCAAAACCCTTTTAGTTTTATGTAGTCTCTCTTGTTTATTATTTATTTCTCTTGCCCAGGGAGAGATAGCAGAAAAAAATATTACCAGGAGAAACATCAGAGATTTTACTGCATATGTTTTCTTCTAGTATTTTTATGGTTTTGAGTTTTATATTTAGTTCTCTAGTCCATATTTAAATATGTTTTTGTGTATGATGTGTACATTGTTTTGCATGTATGTGTCCAATTTTCCCATCACTATTTAGTGAATAGATGTGTTTAACTATTGTAAGTTCTTGTCTCCTTTTTCTAAAATTAATTGACCATGGAGGTGTGGGTTTATTTCTTGGCTCTCTATTCTGTTTCATTAATCCATATGTTTGTTTTCCAGTGACATGATGTTTTGATTACCTTGTAGCATAGTTTAACGTCAGATAGCAGGATTCCTTCAACTTTGTTCTTTATCAAGATTTCTGTGGCTATTTGTGGTCTGTTGTGATTGCATATAAATTTTTCAAGTATTTGTTCTAGTTCTTTAAAATACACCATTGGTAGGAGTTCCTAGAATTTATAGATTTCATTGGGGAGAATGGACATTTTAATGATGTTCTTTTCCTATCCATGAACACCATACACTTTTCAACTAAGGTTTATCTTCTATTTTTCTATACAGTATCTTATAATTGTCCAAGTACAGGTGTTTTACATCCTTGGTTAAATGTATTCATAGATGTTTTATTTTTTTGGGATGCAATTTTAAATTAAATTGTTTTCTCAGTTTCCCTTTCTGATAGTTAACTATTGGTGTATGAAAATACAACTGTATCCTGCTACATTATTGAATTCATTTATCAGTTCTAAAAGCTTTTTGTTGGAATCTTTAGAGTTCTCTATAATGACAGTTTTACTTCTTCCTTTCTAATTTGAATGCCTATTTGTTTTTCTTGTATGACCTCTCTGTTATGAATTCCAGTACAAAGCCCAGAACACATGAGCCTGGAAGAAACCTCCACATAAAAACTGACTATAAAAAACAGGTTTTATGCCTGCCAAGGAGTACCCCCTTAAAGAGACAAAGCACTATTTTTATACCCTTTGCTTTACTGAATCTTTGTAATACACCACCTAATTAAAAACATTACACCAAGAAAAAACAAAAATACTTAAAGCCAATCTATGTTTTCAGGGCCAAATATTGTATTTTATTAGGATGCTGGAGATTGGGTATTTGATATGTTGCCTATCCTATATAACAAAAAAGAAACATGCAAATTTGACCATACCTTCACTCCTGATTGGCTATGCTTCAGCCAATCAGGAGTGGGGGCGGGGCCAAGTGGCATGAGCGCTGGGCCCCAGGGGTGAAGATGAAACCGTGGTGGGGGTGAGCACCCAGTCCCTGGGGCCGGGTGGTTGCATACAGCCAGGGCTGAGCTGAGCAGGGCGATGGCTGGGTGCCCAAGGCCTAAAGCCTCAATAGAGGCTTTAGGCCTTGGGCAGGCTGGGGGTGAGCCATCAGTTGGACATCCCCTGAGGGCTCCCAGGATGTGAGAGGGGCAGGTTGGGTTGAGGGCCCCTAGTAACACAATAAAGGTGGAAAAACAATAAAGGTGACACCCCATTTGTCCCATGAAAAGTGACCTTTGAACAACATATCAGTGAGGACCTCCTGCTGGTTATGTACCAAGAAAGCAGCAGCATCCCATCCTTGGCTCACTACTACCATTTATCTTCATGGTAATTAAAATCCTCCTTACACAAGATTCTCATGATTCTCAAAACATGCCTTCTCCTGTGATTCTTTCAACTTCCCTTTCACGAGATGGTAGAAGTCTTTTTTCCAGCCTAAGTTTCTGTAGTTTTCAGGTTGATTTTTACAAGGACTTCCACAGTGTGTTGATGTCCTCAGGCCCCCAGGAATTTCCTAGTAGGTTCAGATTAGCCAGGCTTTTACTGCTTCTGAGACCTGAGGAGAGACGCTGGCAGCAAGCAGAAGTCAAACTGCGTTTCTCCAAACCATGTGTTCAGTGAAAAACTCCAACATTCCAGAACTTCATAATCCACTTCCCTCTTTCATTCTGGTTTCTCCCAAAGTCCTAAACTTTCACATTGTGATTGTACTCGAGGGCGTTCCCTAGCTGCCATCACCCAATAGCCCTCTGCTGTGAATGAGCATTCCGACAAATCCAGGCTCCGCAGGCTGCAGTCTGAATGTCACAGGGCCACACTCAGAAATGTCACCCCCTCATCGCGCAGGTGGTTGTTCTTAGATTTAGGTGAGTCAGGCTCTTGTTCTGGAAGAAAGCATCTCACAGTTACCTGAAGCTGGGTGCACTGAGCGGGCAGAAGCAGATAACCAATCTCTCTATGGCAGTTAGGCTGACTCATGGAAACATAGAGCCACCTTAAAACTGTTGTCCTGGAGTTGATTAAATCCCAGGCTCAGGTAAGCTATTCTTTGGGTGCTGGTGAGAATCAAGACAGGCTGCTCTAAACTGGCTACTGACAGGTTGCATTTCTCCAGGGAGACCTCCTTCAGGGTACATGCTTCAGGTTTTCACCTCAATATACGAAGATCGTTGTCCAACAGGCTGAGGAAATACTGACTGGGGTACTTGCTGAGTTCAAGAAAGACACAGTGACAAACCATGGAGGTGAGGCCATATGATGCAAACCATAGATACTTGAGGTTGCATGCTGAGTGCCTCAAGGTCTTAAAAGTTATCCTAGACAAAACAAAGTTCAGATGGGTCACCTGGTTGTTACCATGAAGCCATGGTCAGCAAACTGCAGCTTGTGAGCCACATGCTACTCTTTGGACCCTTGAGTGTGGCTCTTCCACAAAATACCACGGCCTGGGCAAGTCTATTTTGAAGAAGTGGCGTTAGAAGAAGTTTAAATTTTAAAAATTTGGCTCTCAAAAGAAATTTCAGTTGTTATGCTATTGATATTTGGCTCTGTTGACTAATGAGTTTGCCGACCACTGCCATGTAAGACCAGGACAAGCTCCTTTAGAGCCCTCACAGGTGTTATTGATTTGCAGATCAGGTTTTTGAGTTTGTATCTTGGATTTCTCAGCTCATAGCCAAGTTTCTTCAGATTGTTGTTATTCAGGTCCAGCTTACTTAGGTTCCGATTGTAGAACATGGAGTAGACATCTTATCACTGGCATATCTTGGAATTGACAAGCCTTATGTCCAGCATTTCCCCATTGCAAGTTGACACTGTTTGAGGCAGTGGACAGAAAGCCTCAGTTTAAACTTTGATAGCTTTAGAAAAAATAAAGTATTCTGGAGTTGCAGATTCATGATATTCAGGTCAACATTAAGTATGTGACTCAGAATCTGCTTGACAAAGGTCTTCTTTTGCATCTTAAAAAAGCACAAAACGATAGAAATTCACATCTGCAGTAGGCCATGTCAGATGCTGATATCTCTTCTGCCCATTTGAATAACAGCTGCCAGGATCCCTGTTTTCAGTCTTACTTCACTCTGAAATTTCTATTTTTCTTGGTTGGAGCACTTCCCTCTGAGCAGCATTGGCCTGGGAGAAAGTAACTGTCTCAACCTCTGAATGCCCTGTTGTCCCACCTGTCAGAGCTTAGGCCCTGCTGAGGAGACAAATGCCTATGCAAGACTTATGAGTGGATTCAGAGGATGTCAATGACTGAGGTGTCTGTCTAATCACCCTCCTGGCTTCCAGCAGACCCAAATTCTTGCTCCAGAGGCACCACTCATCTGATTACTAGTGGCTCTGCCTTGATCTGGTCAGGAAAAAATCCAGGATAGACTGAGTTGTTTGGCTCTAAGGTGGGAACACACCTATCAATTTTTCTGAAGTCTGAATGGCCCTGCTCTTCATGGGAGATCCACTAACCCCATCCTCTCAACTCCACCAGAGTATCTTTCAGTGACTGAACCGAACAGGCAGCTGGCAGGTGGAGACAGGTGGAGGTGATCTCTGGGTGCCTTGTATCTTTTACTGACTCACCCTTGGGCCTGGGACTGGTAAAAGTCAGCCTTGGAGTACAGCCTGTTCCTCCTCATGAGCACCCAAGCCTAGCAGAGGAGGCCACAAACTCTGCATTATTTCTAGATCCAAACAGGTTACAGATGGCCAGGCACAGACAGTGTCTGACATTGGCCTGAACCAGAGTCCCTCCAAGAGGCCCAGAACAAAACACCAAGTGGCCAGCTTCAAACAACGTCAGGGCAGGTTCTAATAAACTTCACAAATAACTCATTCAAAGGGAGATTACAGCAGACACTAAACTGCTGAGGCAAATTCCACTTTTTCTTTTCCCCTCCCTCCCTCCCTCCCTCCCTCCCTCCCTCCCTCCCTCCCTCCCTCCCTCCTTCCATCCCTGCCTCCTTCTTCCTTTCTTGCTTTCTTGCTTTCTTTTTTTGTCAGCACTTGTACAAGCAGCTTACTGCTGTGGTCAAGGCATGACCACAGGCATGAATGAGCCAACAGCAATCAAGACTTAATTACAACAAGAGGGCCCACATTAACCACATAAGGGAAATGCCTAGAGCACTCAAGAATATAAAAAAGACTGCACCATTGGGTCCTACAGGGCAACTACTGCTTAAGGCAACCTTACAAAGATGCAAATGCAAGAGGCAGACAAAGAAACAGGCCTCAAGTGAAAGAACAGGAGAACTCTCCAGAAAAAAAAAAAGTATGAAATTGAGGTAAACAATTTATCAAATATAGAGTTCAAAGCAATGGTTGTAAGGATCTTCATGATACTTAGTGGGTACTACAACAGCATGAAAAAAAGATATTAGAAATCATAAAATAAAAACCAGTTGGAAATGAAGAATACTGTATCTAACATCAAAAATACACTGAAAGAAATAAAAAGTAAATCATAAGAAATGGAAAATAAAATCAACAATTTGGAAGACAAGGTAAAGAAAAATACTCAATCAGAACAACAACAACAAAAAATAAAGTATTAAAAAGAATGAATTTTGACCAATATGGCTTAGTGGTTGAGCATCAACCTGTGAACCAAGTGGTCATGGTTTGATTCCCGCTCCTGGCACATGCCCAAGTTGCCAGCTCAATCCCCAGTGTGGGGCATGCTGGAGGCAGCTGATCAATGATTTCCTTTTATCATTGATGTTTCTCTCTCTCCCTTTTCCTTCCCCTGTGAAATCAATAAAAATATGTGTTTTTTTAATGAAAGAATGAAGGTACTTTAAGGGACCTTTGGAACAAAATAAAGCAAACAACATTTACATCATATGGAGTACCAGAAAGAATAAAGAGGGATCAAGAACTTATTTGAATAAATAATGATCAAAAACTTCCTTAATCTGGTGAAAGAAATAGAAATAAAAATTCAGAAAGTGCACAACTCCTGAACACTATGAATCCAAAGAAGTCCACACCAAAACACATCATAATTAAAATGGCAAAGTTTAAAGACAAAGAAATAATGTTAAAAGCAGCAAGAGAGAATTACCTACAAGGGAGATCCCATAGACCAGTGGTTGGCAAACTGCGACTCATGAGCCACATGCGGCTCTTTGGCCCTTGAGTGTGGCTCTTCCATAAAATACCATGGCCTGGGCAAGTCTCTTTTGAAGAAGTGGCGTTAGAAGAAGTTTAAGTTTTAAAAATTTGACTCTCAAAAGAAATTTCAATCATTGTATTGTTGATATTTGGCTCTGTTGACTAATGAGTTTGCCAACCACTGCCATAGACTGTCATCTAATTTCTCAATAGAAACTTATCAGGCCAGAGGGATTGGTAAGAAATATTCCAAGTAATGAAAAGCAAGGACTTACAATAAAGACTACTTTAAACAGCAAGGCTATTATTTAAAATTTAAGGAGAAAAAAAGAGCTTCCCAGAAAAGAAAAAGATAAAATAAAATTTAAAAAAAGATAAAAAATTTGTTACCACCAAACCAATTGCAAGAAATGTTAAAGGGTCTTCTTAAGGTGTAGAAGAGCTGAAACTAGTTTGGCTCAGTGGAGAGAGCGTTGGCTGTGGACTGAAAGATCCCGGGTTTGTTTTCAGTCAAGGACATGTACCTTGGTTGCGGGCACATCCCCAGTAGGGGGTGTGCAGAAGGCAGCTGATCGATGTTTCTCTCTCATTGATGTTTCTAACTTTCTATCACTCTCCCTTCCTCTCTGTAAAAAATCAATAAAATATATTAAAAATAAATATGTAGAAGAAAAAGAAGGAAAAACAAACAAAAAACCCCCAAAATGCAAAAGATAAACAAAATAGAGGAACATAGTGAAAATAATAAAATGGTAATAAAAATGCCTATCAATAATCATTTTAAATATAAATGGCTTAATTGTCCCAATCAAGACATAGTGTAGCTAAATAAAAAAGAAAGCAAAAATAAATATGTATATAGTCTGGCAATTTAGACTTTAAATCAAAGGCTGTAGTAAGACACAAAGAAGGATACAACATAATGATATAGGAAACAATCTCAGAAGAAGATTTGACTTTTGTAAACAATTATGTACCCAATATAAGAGCCCCTAAAAAAATAAAGCAAATCTTGATGTGCATAAAGGGAGAAATTGACAGTAATGCAAAAGTAGGGGTTTTTAACACTCATTGACATCAATAGATAGATCTTCCAGACAGAAAATCAACAAGGAAAGATTGACCTATCCATATTTAATTGATATCTTCAGAGCATTTCACCCCAAATGGTAGAATATACATTGTTTCAGTGCACCTAGAAAATTTTCTAATATATACCCATGTTAGGACACAAAACATGTCTCAATAAATCTAAGATTTAAATCAAATTAAGCATATTCTCTGACCATGCTATCTAACAGAGAGGTAATATGCAAATTGACCATCAATCCAACACACAAGATGTCTGCCCCCATGTGGATACAAGATGGCCACCACAGCAGGGGAGGCCAGTTGTGGGTGTTCAGGTCAGCAGGGGAGGGAAGTTGGGAGGAACCAAGCCTGCAAGGGAGGGCAGTTGGGGTAGACCAGGCCTGAAAGAAATAGCAGTAGGGGACATCAGGCCTGCAAGGGAGGGCAGTTGAGGGTGACCAGGCCTGCAGGGAGGGCAGTTGGAGGAACAAGGCCTGCAAGGGCAAGCAGTTGTGGGGGACCATCCTTGCATGGGAGGGCAGTTGGGGGCGACCAGGCCTGCAGGGGAGGACTGTTGAGGGGGACCAGGCCTGCAGGGGAAGGTAGTTTGGGGGGACCATGCCTGCAGGGGAAAGAAGTTGGGGTGACCAGCTTTGCAGGAGAGGGCAGTTGGGGGCTAGTGGCAATCAGCCCACAGGGAAGGACAGTAGGGGTGACCAGGCCAGCAGGGAAGGACAGTTAGAGGTGACCAGGCCAGCAGGGGAGGGCAGTTAGGGGCAATCAGGCCAGTGGGGGAGTAGATAGGCATTAATCAGGCTGGCAGGGGAGTGGTTAGGGGGTGATCAGGCTGGCAGGTAGAAGCAGTTAGGAGCAATCAGGCAGGCAGGCAGGCAGGCAGGCGAGCAGATGGGAGCCAGCAGTCCTGGATTCTGAGAGGATGTCTGACTGCCTCTTTAGGCCTTATCCTCCAGGGATCCCAGATTGAAGAGGGTGCAGTTTGTTCAGAGGGACACACCCCCTGCCCTGTCTTCCCCTCTCCCCCAAGCATAAATTTCATGTACCGGACCTCTAGTAATAATATAAAACTAGAAATTTAAATATCTTGGTAATAAACAATAAATGGTTTAACAATAAGATCAAGGAAGAAACAAAATAATATAATACTTTGAAAATAAGAACACAACAAACCAAAATCTTTGGGACACAATGAAAGCAGTCCTAAGAGTAGAACATTATAAGCCTACCTCAATAAACAAGAAAAATCTCAAATAAACAATCTAATTTTACACTTAAAGAAACTGGAAAAAAAGCAACAACAAACACAACTCAAAGTGAGTAGAAGGAAGAAAATAATAAAGGTAAGAACACAAATAAATGTATAGAGTCTAAAAAATCAATTGAAAAGAACAATGAAATCAAGAGCAGTCTTGTTTAGAAAGATAAACAAGACTGAAAAACTTTTACTAGGCTCAACAACAACAACTAAAATGAGGAAGAACACATATAAATAAAACCAGAAGTGAAAGTGGAGTAGCAACTGACACCAAAGAAATATGAATGATTGTAAAAAACAAAACAAAACAAAACAAAATATTATGAACAACTCTATGTCAACAAATTTGACAGTATGGAAGAAATGAATACATTCCTAAAATCATATAATCTTCTAAAATTGAATCAGATAGAATTAGAGAATCTGAATACATAGATGACAACAAATGAAATTAACTCAGTAATATAAAAAAACATACATATACAACAAAACTTCAACAAATGAAAATCATGGATCTGGTGGCTTCACAGGGGGATTTTAGAAAATATTCAAGAAAGAAGTAACACCCAATTTTCTTAAACTTTTCTAAAATATTAAAGAAGAGGAATAACTTTCAAGTTTATTTTATGAAGCCACCATTATCCTAACTTCAAAGGCACATAAATATGCTACAAAGAATGAAAATCATAGGCTAATATCACTGATGAACATAGATGCTATAATCCTTATCAAATTATTAAGAAGCCAGATTCAGCAATATATTAAAAAGACCATACAACATGATCAATTATTTTGGGGATACAGGGTTGATACAATATGTTCAAATCAATACACATGATATGACACATTAAAAAATGAAGTATAAAACCACACAATCATATTAATAGATGCAGAAAAATAATCTGATAAAATCCAGCACCAATTTATGACAAAAACTCTTGGCAAAGTGGAAATAGATGGAATATACCCCAGCATAATAAAGGTCATAGATAACAAACCCATAACCAACATCATATTAAATGAACAAAAACTAAAAGTGTTTACCTTAAGATTGGGAACAAGACAGGGATGTCACTTTCACCACTCTTATCAACAAAGTACTGGAAGGCTTAGTCACAGCAATCAGAGAAACAGAAGAAATAAAATGTTTCAAATTGGAAAGAAATAAGTAAAACTGTCATTATTTGCAGATGAAATGATATTGTATATAGAAAACACCAGAAAAACCTACAAAAATACTAGAACTGATAAAAAATGAATTCCGTAAAGTAGCATAATACAAAATAAATATTAAAAAATCAGTTGCATTTTATACACCAGTGATAAACTATCAGTAAAGGAATTCAAGAAAGCAAGCACAATTGCTTCAAAAAATAATACCTAGGAATCAGTATAATCAGTAATGTAAAAGACCTGTATATAGCAAATTATAAGACACTGAAGAAATTGAAGAAGATAAAAATAAGTAGAAGCATATACATGTCCATGGGTAGGAAGAATTAATATCATTAAAATGTCCATACAACTCAAAGCAATCTATAGATTCAATGCAATTCCTATCAATACAACAACTGCATTTATCTCAGAATGAGAACAAATATTCCAAAAACTTATTTGAAACTACAGAATAGCCACAGCAATCTTGAGAAAGAAGAACAAATTTGGAGGATTATGCTACCTGATATTAAATTATACTACAAGGCCATAGTAATCAAAACAGCATGGTATTAGCATATAAACAGATATATAGAAAAATGGAACTTAATAGAGAGCTCAGAAATAAATCCATGCCTTTATGGTCAATTAATATTTGACAAAGGAGCAAAAAACATACAATGGAATATAGTCCATTCAATAAACAGTTTGGGAAAAATTGAGCAGATACGTTTAAAAAAATGAAACTATTCCAACTTCTTACACCATAGAGAATAATAACTCAAAATGGATTAAATATGTAAATATTAGACTTGAAACCTTTATAAAAATCCTAGAAAGAAACACAGGCAGCAAAATCTCAGACAATTCTCATGACAATATTTTTTCTGATATATTGTTTCTGACAAAGTAAACAAAAGAAAAAATAAACAAATGAGACTACATCAAACTCAATAATTTTTGCAGACCAAAATAAACCATAAACAAAATAAAAAGACAAAAGATAAGCCACTGAATGGGAGAAGATTTTTACCAATAGATCTTATAAAGGCTTTAATATCCTAAATTTATAAGCAACTTATAAAACTCAACACCAAACAAAACAAAACAAAACAAAAACTCAAACAATCCAATTAAGAATGGGCAAAACACCTGAACAGACTCTTCTCCAAAGAGGATATACAAATGGCCAATAGACATATGAAAGGATGCTAAACTTCACTGATCATTAGGGAAATGTAAATTAAAACCACAGTGAGGTATCATCTTATACCTGTCAGAATTACTATCATCAATACATCAACAAACATCAAATGTTGGTGAGGATGTGGAGAAATGGGAACCCTTGTGCACTGTGGTGGGAATGCAGATTTGTGCAGTCATTGTGGAAAGCAGTGTGGAGTTATTTCACAAAATTTAAAATGGAACTGATTTATAACCCAAGTATTCCACTTCTGAGAATATATCCAAAGAAACCTGAAACACTAATTCAAAAGAATATATGCACACTTATGTTCACTGCATTGTTATTTACAATAGCCAAAATTTAGAAGCAGCCCAAATATCCATCAATAGATGAGCAGATAAAAAGCCGTGATACAGCCCTGGCAAGTGTGACTCAGCTGGTTGCCCGTTTAATTCCTGGTCATCATAATCCTATCTAATAAAGGAGTAATATGCAAATCGAATGTATCTCCAATCAAGCCACACCCACCAGCCAATCAGGAGGAAATTATGCAAATAAACCCCAACCATGATGGCTGCCACCACTGAGAGCAGGAGGGAGGCTTGGGTTTTCCTGGAAATGGAGGAAGCCACGCTTTCTGCCTGCCATTGCCGGCCTAGGCCTCCACTCAATGCTACAATGTTTCAATTATAAATGATACATAAACCCAACAGAAATGGCAACAGCCACGGAGCTAGAGAGTAAAGTGGCTAGGGTTGCCGGGGTGATGGAGGAAGCCAAACTTCTACAGCCCTAGCTTAGGAAAGGGGGCCCCTGCCCAGGCCTGAGTCTTTAGGTCTGGGCAGGGGCAGAGCCAGACATCAGAGGCGATTGGTGTGAACTAGAAAGGAAATAGCTTTTGTGACATCTCATTGGCTAAGCTCCCTGTATGCCATTGGTAATATTCTTAGTAACTTGGGTCTAAGAATCCAAAAAGGTGATCTAGGGTTTTTCCACCACACTCCTGGAGAAAAAAATGAAGGTTTGCTGCTGGAGGGCTAAGAAATGTCATATCCTGCCCTAGCCAGTTTGGCTCAGTGGATAATGCCTCGGCTTGGAGACCGCAGGGTCCAGGTTCAGTTCTGATCAAGGGCATGTGCCGAGGTTGCAGGCTCCTCCCTGGCTGAGGCCCAGGTCAGGGCTCATGCAGGAGGCAACCAATTCAAGTGTCCCTCTCACTTTGATGTTTCTCTCTGTCTTTCCCTCTCTCTTTCACATTTTCTAAAAATCAATGGGAACATATCCTCAGGTAAGGATAAAAAAAAAGTAAGGAAAGAAATGTCTTATCCTATGAAAGACACATCTTGAAAATGCCTAAAGAAAATTGTCATTTTTTCATGGTGAAGGGGCTGGAGAATGTGTTAATGAAAACACCCTGGTGGCTGCAGTGACTGGCAGTGGCTGTGGCAGCAGGGTTATGGGGATGGTGACTTCCCCTGATCAGCCAAGTCGCCTCAGTAGGACATCCCCTGAGGGCTCCCAGTATGTGAGTGGAGGCAGGCTGGGCTGAGGGGAACGCCCCCACACACACCCCGTGCACGATTTTCATGCACCATACCCCTAGTCTATAACAATAGTGTCATATGCTAATTAGACCAGACACCCTCCCGATGACCTTCTGGACAAACCCTGAGCTGCAAGTGAAGCTGAGGTCTCAGGTGCCTGCCAGCGGCCTGAGGAAGCCTAGGTTCTGGGTGCCAGAAGGAAGCCTGTGCTGGCCGCCAGGGGAAGGAAGGCCTACTCTTGCATGAATTTTGTGCTTTGGGCCTCTAGTGGTTATATATATGCCTGGGCTATGGTCTCAGTTCCCAGTAGGAGGCATGCAGGAGGCAGCACGTCTATGTTGCACTCTCTAACAATGATCTCTCTCTCTCTCTCTCTCTCTCTCTCTCTCTCTCTCTCTCTCTCTCTTTCTCTTTCTCTCTCTCTTTTCTCCTCTATCTTTTTCTTTCCTCTCTCTCAAAAATTCAATAAAATATTCTTCAAAAAACCCACATTTGACACATTTACACAATGGAATATTATTCAGCTCTAAAAATAAACGATGTCTTATTTTTTGCTACAGCATGAATGGACCTGGGCATTATTATGTTAAGTGAAATAACCCAGTCAATAAAAGACAAGTAACATATGATTTCACTTATATGTGGAATCTAATGAACAATATAAACTAACAAAGTGGAGAGAACAGACTGGATGTAGAAAACAGACTGCCAACTGCCAGAGGGGGGTGGGGATGGGGGCTGAGTGAAAATGGTGAAGGGATTAAGCAAAGAAAAATGCAAGACCCATGGACACAGTCAACAGTGTGGTGATTATCAGAGGTAAGGGGTGAGAAGAGGTAAAAGAGGGTAAATGGAGGATAAATGATGATTGAAGGAGACTTGAATTGAGGTTGTCAATACACAATACAATACCCTAACAATGTACTGTAGAATTATATACCTGAAATCTGTAAAATTTTATTAACCAAAATTTTATTAGCCCAGTGCATGAAAATTCACACTCTGGAGAGGGGCTGAGGAGACTGAGCTCCTCCATCTTGTGGATAACACTCTGAGTACTATCTTTATCTATGATAAAGAATCACTATATTTTGTTAGCTTTAACAGCCTGAGGAAGTTTTTTGAAATATCATATTCCAACTAAGTATTAGTATACTGCAGTTCTCCCAACCCACTGTTTTTACCTTACAGTGTTGGAACTTAGCACAGACATAAAATAAGAGATGGCTTAGAGATATCAATTGTTTTCCATTCAAGAACAGTGCAACATATAGAACTCAATTATGCAAAAAATGGATACAGAAGACCTTTGAACAAGGTTTGCCAGCTCTACATCCATACCTTTATTATTTGAACTAAGAAAGACTCTTCAGGGATTCTTTTTGAGATTAAATATCCCCTCTCATTATAAAGCACAGGGTGCTTTGCTCAACACTAATGACCACATAAAATAAAAGAACAATACTGGAGGGTGAGCACATCCAGCACTGATCCCACAATATTCCAAACACATTCCCTGAAAATATTGGTGTAAGATTTTCTTCCTGATTCTGATCTAAATAATTATTAAATTTATGATTAACTTTATAGGATATTAGATAGTGTTAAATAGGCTATCAAGGCAACTTCCAGAGAATCTTCTTAAAAAAATTAAAGGTTCAACAGAGTCATCTACTCAAAAGACACAACTCAGTGTTTAGCATGCTATTTTAATTTTCTTACACATTGGCACTTTGTTATCTCAAAGCATCAGTTTATGCTGTATCTGATTGCCTTGGATGAATTTAATTGTTAAAATTGCTACAATTGAGTGACTTACTTTGCACTTGTAGCATAACCTGTCAAGAGTGTCTGATTTTCTATCAGAGACTACTTAGAAGTCATGGTTAAGAATGCCCATTGATTTTCCGGACCATCTGGGAGAACTGTATGTCTCTTAAAGTAACTTCTCACATTTACTCAAGTGGCCTTAGTTTGATTTCAAGTATTATAGTGATACTCACAATTCTGTCCCAGTTTATCTACCATCTATCTATATTTCTATCATCTATCTATCTATCTATCTATCATCATCATCATCTATATGTCATCTGCTTACCTATTTATCTGTAGTAGGTTAATGATAGTAAAATACTAAGATAGTTAATATACAATCTGCATTTATCTCAACGTAATTTCAAAAATTTATTCACAGAAAGCTTATCTGAACTATCATTCTCAATTAACATTTCTTTGAAATAAATCATTAAAGTGTGGTATGGTTAAGGTGAATTTCGGGGAAAAGAAAACAGCTCTCAATTTCTCATAGATAATCTGTTAGTCCATGTGATGAATCAGTTATCTTATTACTAGTGGGGCAATGCCACAAAATATTTTGTGATCTGTTTTGTCAAGGTATAATTGAGCACATAAAAATGTCTAAGATAAAAATGTTATTATCTATGATGTGTTCACAATATCCAAAATACCCCTTCTTTGTCAGGAACCATAGAGCAATTTAAGAGAACTGTCTTCTATGCAGATGGGCCAAAACTCATGCTCTGAGTGTTCCTGATGCAACAATATGACACTCATCCTATTGATAGATTGAGAATGAATCTATATGTAAACAAAATCATTTTAAGGTGCAATATTGGTGTGTGTGACTGCTTTGGTTTAATTAGTCTCCTCAATAAGATTCACAGGGTCAGAATAATACCCCTCTCATAATTAAGGGAAATTAATGCCAGTGACATTTACTAAATTTCTAATATGTTATAGGAATTTTAAATTGGATTGAGTGAAGTAAAAATAGAGTCATATAATACTAGGGCCTGGAATTGAAGTATTTATAACTGATAAATTATTATGTATTTAAGGTAAGAAAGATATGTCTCCAGGACTCCAAGTGTGTTGAGACAGAATACTCTGGAGTATGTATGTGGGTGTGCATGTGTTATAATATATTGTAGACATGTACAAGTTATTTAGGGAAGAGATTATAGTATGTGGTGGTAAGAGGAATGATGAACAATAGTGCTTAAATTAATATAATTAACATGATATCATGCTATATTATAAAAGATAGTAATAGACAGTGGATAATATCACGGAAAAGAAAAAATGTAAAGACCAGAGTAACAAGAAACTGGAAATTTTAAATCGGATATTATGTGGGAATTAAGGGTAAGTCATGAAAATAGACATGGATAAGAGAAGCCTGAGATGAAGGTCTCACTTGAAAAGTAGAAATCAGACTAATATGTTCAATAAACTACCTATTGGATTTCTTGAAGGTGCTCACAAAATTCCAGCCAACTTTCTGGAAAAATTAGTTTAAGAATACACTTCATAGCACTTCAAAAATAAATAAATAAAGCAAAATACACAAAATAACACAGCATTATTACCAAAGAAACAATAATTATCAAGAACTCAAAACAAAAGTGAAGAAATTATAACCACAAAAAAGAAATCATATTTGTCCAAAACTAAGTTTGAAAAAACAAATAGAATATAAAAAGTTTAAAAACAATAATTATATCTATAATAGCTAAGATTTGGAAACAGCCCAAGTGCCCATCAGTAGATGAGCGAATAAAAAAGCTGTGGTACTTTTACACAATGGAGTACTACTGTATGCAGCTGTAAAACAAGAAGGAGCTCCTACTCTTTGTGACATCATGCATGGACCTGGCCAGTATTATGTTAAGTGAGATAAGACAATTAGAGGAAGACAAATATCACATTATCTTACTTATATGTGAAATGTGATGAGCATAATAAACTGACAAAACAAAATAGGTCCAGAGGCATGGATGCATGAAATAGAATGATAGACCTTAGAGGGGATGGGTGTTGAGGGGATGGAAAGAAATTAATCAAAGCCCATATATGCATTAATGTATAACCTATGGACACAGACAATAGTGTGGAGAAGGTCTGGAGAAGGGCAGTAGTTTGGTGGAGGGAGGCAAGGGTGAGGGATGGGGGACAATTGTAATGCTGACAACAGTAAATAAAACAAGAACTATAAAAAGGGGCTACCAAACATTCAAAAAATGAAAGTTGAGAATCAATAAGTTCAAATCAATAAATTCATTCATTCAAACACTGCCAGTCTCATGTCTTTGTCATCACTTAGTCTAAACACTTGTTTTCTCTTTCACTTCCCTTGCTCTGACAGTATTCAAGAAAGCAGAATGACAGAGAAGGATATGAGGAGGACAGTAAGGGATCCTGCTCTGTAACCTGGTCAGCACACACTCCTCATCCATGTCAACTTATACCCCTCTTTTTGTTCACAACCTTGAATTTTTTTTCACACCTACTCATGCCACTCTTTTTTCCTAATGTTCTATGAGTTTTCTCTTCTTTACTCTTATTCTTTTACTCATAAGCTCATCTCCCAATTTCTCAGTAAAACTCATAATTTTAGCATGAAGACAATATTAGCATAAGAAAAAGGAGGAAATAATGGCAGCATAGTTCCAATTAAGCATAAAATTATAAACCTTAGAAATGTCATAGGAAAGTTGCAATTCCATTATAAATTATGTATACTAATTTACTATAGTTACAATGAAAGTTTATTCTAAGTAGTACTATCTTTAAGATAGAGCTCATTTCAATTTTCATGAAATATTCCCATCATTTTCATTGTATAGATGGCTTTATAACATGGTACTAGCTGGCAAAACCATTTAGGAATACTGAGGAAAGGTTGTCTTTTGTCCTTTTCCCATAGGGTACATTACTGTGTCTTCAGATTCAGAACGGGATAATTGTAAAGAATGATAAAGAATAAGAACGCAAAATTAGGGTCAAATAAAAGAAGTAGAATATTTGAGGATTTATATTTACCTTATGAAATGGTTAAGAAAAAGAGCTGATGAAAAAAGAATCAAGTTAAGTAGCATAATTCTGACATCACAACTCAGCTTCTATCTTAAAGTTTAATTTGAACATGAGCAACTTAATAGAAACTGAGACCCCAGGACAACAAAGGTTAGATTTTGACATGTTGGCTGATAGAAAGCCTGCTGGTGCTGCCTGTGGTGAAAGCAGTGTTTCAGCTCCCAAATGACCCTGTGTACCAGTTTGACACCAAGGTAGATGTTATAGATAGGAAGAAACTGAGAAGTAGCAGAAGGATCCACAGAAAACGAAATATTAATGAAGAGAATGAATAAGTACACACTGTATATATGCTAGCTTGAATGACATATGTTCGCTGGAAAAGAATAGATGGAGCAGTTTTAAGACATCTCAGAAAGAGGGGATGTATCTGTCTCTCTTCTCAGAACTGAAATTTATGTTCTATAATTGTGCCAGTAAAAATGAGATGCATTTCAGAACAGATCCCTATAGAATAATGATTTTCAAAGGTTTCTCTACCATGACATTTGGATAATACTTGCATGCACAACACAATCCCATGTATGCTCCAATTAGGGTTATGAAACATTTCATGCTGCATGTGGGTCCTGGTCTGATAGCATTAACTCCACTCCTTCTGCCCCCATTTAAAAAAATATATCCCAGGCACAACCTGAAATTTGTTCTTATTGCTTTAAATTTATATTTAAAAAACCCAGGTCAAAATGTTTCTACTTTATAACAATAGGACATTACTCATCACATGTATCTGTAATTCTCTGCCTGGTTTTAACTTTTTTTTTGTATCTGTGCATATAGCTCTCTAACTTCCATGCCATTACAAATCTTTAGGTTCTAATTCTACTAGCAGCTTTCAGTCCTTATGGGTTAGGAATATTTTCAGGAAAGTGACAGGAATAATGGAACTTTTCCTGAAATATCAGGACAGAATAGTTGCAGTTAAATAAAAGCACATTTGCATAGACAATAAAATTGATATGCCTAAGAAATATATTTACTGGTGGATAAACTAAATGCAAATAAAAATACAAGGTGGAAAGCGTATATACTTTTAAACCTTGACAATTGACAAAATGTGAGTAATGTGTTTTCAACATGGCTAGAATTGCATAGTGTTAGCATTGTGATTGGAGGGACTAAATATAACATTTGTTAGTCTGCTGGCAACAGCTATTCAAAACACATCCAGTTAACTCCTGAGTGACTGTTTCAATGTGAGAGTAAAATATACAGATATGTGAATAACGGATTACTTCTTTCAGAACAGCTTCTGTGTATACTGCGTTTTATCTGAGATAGGACTGGATGCAGGCACTTACACATTGTCTATATGATTAGCTGCATAGGACCACACCAGGCAGGTGTGGATCATGAATATTTAATAAAATCACAGAATTCTCAGAGTTGGAAGAAACATTAAAGGTCAGCAGTTCAACAACCCCATGTGTGCCCAGATTCATACTACTACTTTCTAACATTCAATTTTTTTCTGTATTATAAAACTAAAATTAGAGCTCCAAATTTCATATATACGACAAAATATTTACCTTGCTATGTCTTATGTAAAGTAGACTATTAAAAAGGATCAGTTTGTCTTTTTTTCTCTAATATACTGTAGTTAAGAGCCCTCAAGTTTGAATCCAGGCTTTACCACTTGCTAGACATATGACCATGAAATATGTGAACTTAACTTCTATTAAGCTTCAATTTTCATACATGTACAACAAGAATGATCATAATGCTTAACTCATTAGTTTGCTTTGAAAATAAATGAGATGACATATTAAGTACTTAATGAAGTCCCTTGCTTTCATCTGTTAGCCATTATAATTCTGTAGAGCACTAGTCCTAAAGACTAATTTACTAGAACATAAACTCCATGAGAACAGGGACTTTTTTAGGTTTGTTTACTATGACAATTCATATATTCATTAAATATATCTTGAATAAATTAAATTACATAAAAATAGTTTCATAGCAAAATTTCTTTGGAACATGCTGCAGGTTCTATTGTCCTCCTGGGAATCCATGCTATGCTTCAACAAACAAAGGTGCTAAAATACTATAAACAAGTACAGGCAACAAAATCTGTTGAAATTTGTTAAGCATCTTCCAAAAATTGTAACTACTTTTATTTTTGAGTTTTTGCTAATATCAAGAATTGTGTACAGCACATATTGAAAAAAATGATCTCTTTGAAATGTTATTTAATCTTAAATGGTTATGGAAAGAGACATGACTTGAGATAGTAAGCACACAATACAATATATAGATGACATATTATAGGATTGAACACCCATGTCATTGTATTAACCACAATAATTTCAATTTAAAAATAAATACAAACATTTAAAATAATTTATAGTAAAGATACTAGATACAGATAGATATTAATCTACAGATCTCATTTGTACTTTGATACATCAAATTGTACTTTGTTATGTACTTTTTAGGTTAATAATTCAATTAAATGTTAGGGAAAGTATTAAAAAATCAAACTTCTAGTGTTGGCTTATTCCATATATGGAATCAAACACACACACACACACACACACATAGCTAGAGAACACAAGAACAAAAGATTCTTAATCATTTCTATGAAGGATTATGGGATTATGAATACAAGTATAAGAGCACACAATGAATTAGGCTTTTTTTAGCCTTTATTATCAGTATTTTTTTCTGGCTATCATCTGGTCTTTCAGTATGAAATAGGTAGTGTTAAAATATTAAAATTTTTTATTGAGGTCATATAACCATATATATTTTTTATAATGAATGTACTTCCTGTTCTGTTTTTTAATATATCTATTTAAAGTAATTTGGAAATGTCACATACTTCAGTAGAAATTTCAGGATATCTCTATATATAAAGAGCCAGGATCATAACATCCAAAACAACCAAAGACTCGACCAAATGCCAGGCTGTGCACACAGCAGGCAAGTGGGCTGAGCTGCTGACCTCTTGAAGAAAGAGAGAGGTGGGTCTGATCAGGAGCAGCAGCAGCTGCTGGCGAGGCCCAGAAGCAGAGTCACCCTGCTTCGCTCTCTGGGCCTCACCAGCAGCCAATCCTCTCTCTGCCCCAGAGGTCATTAGTTAAGCCCACTGGCCAGCAGCCTGAGGTGGCTGCTGATCAGCCCTGCCTCTATGATCAGGCCCCGAGATAGGCCCAGAGATGCTGACTGGCATAGAAACTGACCAATCAGACCAAATCTGGGTGAACTGCGAGGAGCCAATGGCTGCCTAGGAGGCTTAGCTTTTGATGCCGGCTGGCATAGAAACCAACCAATCACGAACCAAATCTAGGTGAACTGCAAAGGTAGAACCTAAGGTGGGGGCTGAGGAGTTGTAAGGGCAACAGCTATTTGGTATAAGGTGTAAGAAAGTGATTCAATTTTTTAATGACTGGTTTGGCTGTATAGTGCATATAGCTGGCTATCAATCCAGATATAAGTACTATGAGTTTTGTCTGCCAAGAGCATCTCCTCCTGCTGAACTCCCCCCCCCCCCCATTTAAGAAATCCTACCCTATATAATCTATCTATATTAATAGAAAGGTAATATGCTAATTAGACCGGGTTGATCAGCCATCTTCCAGATGTCCAACTTCCTTCTGGACAAAGCCATGGTGGTGGTGGCCGAGGCAGAAGCAGTTAGGGGTGATGAGGCTGGCAGGGGAGGGAAGTTGGGGGCAAGATCAGGCAAGGCTGGTCACTAGTTGTGGGTGACCAGGCTGGCAGGGGAGGGCAGTTGGTGATGAGATCAGGCCTGCAGGGAGGGCAGTTGGGGGAGAAATCAGGCAGGCAGAGGCAGTTAGGGCCAATCAGGTCAGCAGGGGAGAGCAGTTAAGGATGAGATCAGACCAGAAGGGTAGGGCAGTTATAGATGATCAGGCAGAGGCAGTTAGGGGCAATCAGGCAGGCAGGCAGAGAGGTTAGGGGCAATTAGGCAGGTAGGAAGAGGGTTAAGAGTGATCAGACAGTCAGGCAGGTGAGTGGTTAGGAGCCAGTACTCCTGGATTGAGAAAGAGAGGTCTGACTGCCAGTCTGATTGGCCCTAAACTGGCAGTTGCACATCCCCTGAGGGGTCCCAGATTGGAGAGGGTGCAGGCTGGACTGAGGACCCCCCCTCAGTGCAGAATTTTGTGCACTGGGCATCTAGTAGAGAAATAATAGAGAAGACATCTTCTTCTTTAGAAAGGTTGTCTCTTGGGGATTATTTATATTCGTCATGAAATATAAAGAACTTATCATTATTTGAAAGAAAAGAAACAGTATTCTCATATTGGTACTAAGACAACAATATTTTTAAGTATTATTTTGTCCAGACTATTTATCGAACAGAATACTTGTCAAATTGCAATATTAACTCAATAATTTACCTTAATTGTCCCTAATACCTCCTTTCTTTTTTTTATTTATGTGCTAAGATTGAAAGCAGCCAAGTTTAGTCATCTATACGGCTTTAATGTTTGAATTATTTGGCAATTTTACATCCTGTAAATGCTGCACATAAAGATAACATTTTTTCATGAGAAAAATAAATGGTATTTATGAGAACATTTCCAAGCACATAACTTACAAAAATAGTTAATATTTTTCCTCTGAATGTTTATAAGGAAAAAAAGTGAAATTCCTCCATCAATTATAAATAAAAGGTCTTTTTTTATTTCTGTAAGAAGAACAACATAGTTAATTTAAGTCAGTTTTATAATAAACTCTTAAAATAAAAAGTAAACTTTCAAATATCTTTGTTCATTTTATACACTGAGACTTCACTAAATCACTGTGTGCATCATACTATAGTGGTAGAGTTCAATACTAGACTCTTGGATCCCATCCAAAGTTTTTAATACAAAATGAGATTTTTTTCTCATCATAGAGTCAGAAAATGCATAATTGTGTGATGTATAAAAGAGGAAATTAGTCTTAAATAAAACCTTTTTAGCAAAACTAAGAGTTGCTACAACAGTTGAGGTATACACTGATATAGTAAAACTGTTTCTAGTGATCATGATTTTAAAAGTGTTACACAGTTCCAATCCCTGGTGTGCTCATGAGCAAAGAAGAGAAAGGGGATTAATACCTATGGCAATCACTAGGAGTTTGATATTAGGAGGTAACAAAAGTTATTAAAATGTCAACTGTGAAATTAAATCTTTATTTTTATTCAAAAGAAATAGATAACAGATAGATGAAAATCTACCAAAATTACCAGAAGAAATTCATGGCAATTTTCTGTTGAATTATTTAGTCAAGAGTTTTAAACACAATATAAAAATCATCACAATTGCTTTCTCCTATGAGTGAATAATTATTTACAGCATCATGTTTGTTAAAACAAAGTTAACAGAACAACTTACTAATTATTTATATGCTATCATAGCTGGTAGCAATAATTTATGCTTGAATTTATTACACATTACAACAGTGCTATGTAGTGAGTTTCATTCATATAATAATTTTCACTTTGGAAGAGAATATTCTGTCATAATATTCTCATAATTTATTGGTTCATTTCTCATAGTTGCTAGAGAACTGAGTTCTCCAGCAATCATATACTTATTTGTACTTTGCTAAAAGCTACCATGTAATGAGCATAGATATATCAATTGTGTCATTTTTGATATGTCAGAGAAATTAAATTTTTATCTCAACTTTAAGGAATGAATTGTGAAATAAAAATAGCTTCCAGAATTGTTCTGATGATTCCGAGTCATGCATGAAGTGATTAATGGCATGGCAATATGCCTTGACTATAGTAATCACTTACATATTTAATATTGGCATAGAAAAATGAATGATGTTCTAAAATTGCATTCCTCTTTTAGCAGTAACTGAATTACTCAACTTGAGCTTTATTTGTCTACATATATAATTTCCCATTATACACTAGAAAAATTACCTCTGATGAAAATATGTTAACCTCTTATTAAAAGTATTTTGTATTTCCCTAATGATATCATGATACGTTCTTTTAAAAATATGCATTGTTTATCAAGCATTTTTCCAATTTTTTTCAAGTTATCTATATGGATATAAATTATTCAAAAACACCTAACAGCTATTTATCCACTTTATGAACTTTTACTTCAAGAAGTTCCCTTCATTACTTACTTAGGTTATTATACTAAAATACTTCATATTGAATAATCAATTTCAAATTTTATGCATTTAAATCACAGTTAATAAATAATACTTATAATGAATTTTCATAGCAATAAATTTCCCCCTAATTTGTTCTTATATACTAGGGCTCATGTTGGTCCTTGTTGACTATTTTACCCATTCTAGTTTTTATATTCCTACTTTAAAAAGCTGTATAGTAAAAGTAGAGAACTTAGCCTTGTCCAAAAACAATTCTAACCTTCCCTGTCAGCATCTGGAAGGCAATCTGTGTCATACCTGATAGAAATGGTTTTGTCCAGCTTGCGAGCTGGCCACACCTGACAGTCTTGTTCAGGTTGGATATACCAGAGAGACAAACCATGTAATTTAGAGTGGGGGTTTGGTTCATAAGTGTGATTTGTCTTGGAGACTGAATTCAACCATGTGAGCAATCACTCAGTCCTTATATAAAGAATCTTCAGTAAAACCTCTACCCATTGAAGCCTGGATAACTTTCTCTGGATGGCAATACTCCATGCATTTCATCACCCAGGAGTCTGGAAGTGTAACACCTACCAATCCTTGGGTAAGACAATGGAAGCTTCATATTTGGGACTCTCTTTGTCTCCTTCTCTATTTTCCCTGTAGTGAACTATAACTTTGACTCTATTAGCTTTCAGTTAGCTTTAAAAGTGCTAGTGAATTATTGTACTTAAGGGTGGTTTTGAGGATCCCTTGAACAAACCCTTGCAGTTAGTATCAAAGTAAAGGTAGCCCACTTATTTTGTTCATTAGACCCCACATAGGACCCAGAGCATGGAAATGCGGAACAGACTGACAGGTCTCAGAGGGAGGGGGCTGGGCGGATTGGAAGAGATTATGCAAAGAACATGTATGCATATACACATAGTCTATGGACACAGACAATAATGTGGTGATATTGACTATTCAGTTCATTTTAGTGTTTATCTTCCTCCTTAAAAAAAAAAGCTGTATAGTAAAAGTAGAGAACTTGGTCTTGCCCAAAGACAAGCCTGGCCTTCAATGTCAGCATCTTGGAGGTGGGTAAAAGGGAGGGATGGGAGACATCTGTAATACTGTCAAAACTAAATTAAAATAAAACAAAGGTAGTCCACAGAGAACTGGGTCCTCAAACTGCTGATAGACCATCTCCCAGGCAGAAGTGCTCAGATGACACTGTAACTAAAAGGCAAACACATATATACACACATACACACATCTGCAAAACACTCAAACACATAGCACAGAAATCCAGTCAAAACATAAAAAAGAACATAAACAGACCAAATTATAAATAAACAAATATGTTTCAGTAACTTACTGTCAGGCCATGAGTGCTTCCTCTCATGCTCTTTCACTACAAATGGATTTTAATAGTTAATTCAAGTTTTGGTGCAAAACAATTATAAACAGAAGATCAAAACATCCTTAAATATAAAGCTTCTAGAACTAAAAGTATTAAGGCATACATTTTATGTTTTCATGCAAAGGAAATTTAAAGGCAAATGCTATTAAATGCTATTAAATATAGCTCTCTGTAATCCTTTCATTTTTTAAAACCACAAAGGGTGGTTCCTTTCATCAGTTCTCTTAAAATCCAGAATAGGCAGAGTGAGTAGGATTCTGGGTTTCCACATTTTCACAAGCTCTCTAAATCACTTTATTACATAGCAAAGTTTAAAGACTAATAAGTTAAAATTTTTAGAGTACTGGAGCTAGCACACTATTTTATACTCAATAAATATTGTGGAATTATAATCTAAGAATTATAATTTTCAACATTGTACATTTTATTGACTATAATTAATTTTTGTCCAGTAACATGTGTATTAGCTTATTTCTATGACAATCACTTTTGACAAAATGTTTTGCTGAATTAATTCATTATCAGAAATTAACTCTTGCTAGTTTTTCCTGAATGTTTTAATGTTTCACTTGACAATTATTAATCAGAGTTTTTTAAACAGAATCTTCTTTGATATAATTTTATGAATGTGAAAATTTAGTTTTTATATATTTTAAAACAAAGAAGGAATATAAGAGAACTGCCATAAAGCATTTTAATGTAACAATAAATGTTATATTTGTTTTTTTAATATAAAATTATCCCTTACATTATTGTTACAATAATATAATAAGAATTGAAATAAGAAATTTGAATTAGAACTAGGTCCTTGAACTCTAACATGTTTCTTATAAAAGTGAAGTATTTAATTCAGCTGACTGGAAAAATATGATAATGCCATTTTATTTTTTCACATTAAAAAATCTGTTTTATGACTAGTATCTACTCACTTCTAAGCCAGTGGTCATTGTCTTAACCATATGTGCCACTGGTTATAGGGTTAGAAAAATAGCATGATTTTGTAAAGTCCAGATGTGGTATTCTGAGAGTGATGAGACAATTATATTCTTTTTAAAGCTTTTAGGAAAAGCTTTTTACTCTCTGAGTCCTGCCATTACTTTCAAAGAACACCAACTTTTTGTTTAAAGATGATTAAATCATTACATGATAGAATTATTGTTTTAAATCTTTGGATTTAATATTATTCATATTTAAAATGCAAATAAATTTAACATATTTGCTGTACTCATGAATATTACTTGTGAAATTATATTATAATAGAAAGGAATAGGGAAAATAGGTGTGAAAATACCAATATCATCTAAAAATCATTCTAGCTATGAATACTCAGATTCAAAGATCTATGATTGCAAATACATTGTGTATATCTCTTCTTTATCAGGAAAATTATATTTTTGTTACTTGAAGATTATGAATAATCCCTATTAAATATCATCCAAAGAAATGAAAATCAAGAGTCAGAAATTTAGATAATGGATGGCAGACGAGGAAAATAGAGTTCTTTTAAAAAAAAGCCCTCAATAAAAATAGAAAAATGAAGTGAAATATCATGAGGCTCAGAAAATAATTTCTCTGTACATGAGGAGTAAGAAAACCAAGCTACTTGTAAGAAAGGTGAAGAGAGCTATTTGGGGAGATCTGGAGTTATAAAAACATATACATTGGAAGTAGATTTAGAGATATATTGCCCCAAAAGTTTAATAATGCTGATAAGGTTGAATAAAGGTTACATAAACCTTAAAACTGCAAGATCAACCTCTTCTGCATTTCTGACCCCAATAGGAGAATGATAAGGTGGAAGTCATGTAATGAGAAGACTTTTTGAAGATCAGACACTGACACAAAATCCTTTTCAGCAAATATATTCTCTACAAAATGAAAACAATTTAAATAGTTTTTAAGCTTCCCCAAAAGAGCCTGAAATTTATTTTTTCAATTATAAGTAACAGACACTAATTACCTACTACCCATATCATTATGAATTGAATCCTATATAATAATCCTATTTAATAAAAGTTTAATATGCAAATTGACCCTAACAGAACTGCCTGAAATGACTGGTACTTATGATGCACACTGACCAGGAGAGGGAAGACACTCAGTGTAGGCGCTGCCCCCTGGTGGTCAGTGCGCTTCCACAGGGGGGTACTGCTCAGCCAGAAACCAGCTCCTGGCTGGCCAGCACAGTGCTCCTGCCTCCAGGGCAGCACTAAGGATGTCCAGTGCGGGAAGCAGGTCTAAGCTGTTAGTTGGACATCCCCTGGAGGCTCTGGGGCTGCCAGAGGGATGTCTAACTGCCAGCTTAGGCCCGATTCCCTGGGGAGCAGGCCTAAGCTGGCAGGTGGACATCTCTCAAGGGCTCCTGGACTGCTAGAGGCCACAAGCCAGGCTGAAGGACCCCCAGAGGGCATGAATTTTTATGTACTGGGCCTCTGGTATATGTGTAATATCATATACATTATTTTAATTTGTTAGTTTATTTTATAATATTTTATTTCAAGTTTTATAAAGTGTACAAAGGGCTTAATACCTTAATTCATAATCTTGATCTCCCTTGTTCTGTCTTTCCCATAAAAATATAAGTTGGTGTACTATAAATTGTTCTACCATGGGAAATTTCAGGAACCTAACCCTCCTAGTAGGAAACAGTCTTGGTAGGAAACAGTCTGCAAAATGTTTAATAAATTTAATAAATCACCTGTCAGTAAAATAATAAAGTAAAATATATATCTCTGAAGTATTGATGGGTCTCAAACCCTATTCTGAAATTTTGAATCAGCATGAAAATATTTCAATTAATAAAGAGAGATTAGAAGGGCACAAATATCTCAAAAATTAAGACATCCAAGCTCATCTATTCTAGTTGGGTTATATGAGAATGCTATATGCTTATTAAGTATACTAAATAGCATTTAATTACAATAAAATTTAAAGTGAGTCATTTGGGTTGGAATCCCAGCATTGCTCTTTGTTAGCTGCAAAAATTTTATAAGTTATTTATACTTTACTACTTTTAGGTTTTCTGCTTAAACATAACTGCAATGCAATAAGAATAGCAAAAAATATTTTACCTAAAATGTTGTACTAATATTAATGGCTGCCATTGATTTGATACTTACCATATGCCAGGCAGATTAAATCCTTGCAACAACACTGAGTTAGACATTATGAAATCTAATAAACAAGGAAGCTGAAGGGTAAAAGCCTAAGTTCCAAGCACATAACTGCTATTAAGGATAATAATATCTTTTTTGCCTAGGTTCCAAGCAGTGTGAATATATTATAAAAATGTGTGCAGGATCTTTGCAAATTAAATTGCTAACTGTGAAGTATTAGTTATTATAGCATTGTATTCAGATGCAAGCTATTCAAAGGAAGAGGAGTTGTTCTAATCCCTCAATCATGAAAAAATAGTATAGGAGGATTATAGAATTTTAGAATCAGAAATGAAACAACAGCTATGAAGTCCAATTATGCCTCTGTATTATTTAAGTTCTAAAATGAAGCACAGGTAGCTAAATGAATTGCCTAACAGCATGCAGTCAGCAGCTGCACATTTGGGATGAAAATTTAATTTCTTTGAGTCCTAAGATTATGTTTTCTAGATCCCAAAGGAAGCTGCACTTTGAATATCTGATTTTATATGGATAATCTTCCATCAATTATCAACAGATGGAAAAGAATAACTTTTAAATCCTAAGTAATCCTTTGGTTATTAAGGTAAACGTAGTTTGATTCTAAAACTAAGTGCACTACATATTATTTCACTGTGACATCTAAAGGAAAAATTAGCTCATTTTTCAAAGTATTTCAAAGTATTTTAAGAGAATGAAGTATCATTGCATCAGTCCTGCTGTTTGTAATGTGGGTAGAACTTCAAATACTATAGGCCAGGAGACAGTGACTATATCATCTGGAAACCAATCAGTTCATAGCAAAATACATAAATTGCCTATTGGAAATTGCTAAATCCAGAACAATATTGGAAAAAAATAAAGTCAGTTATGGAACTATTGTAGGAGTACAAAATATAAACAAAGTTTAAAAAGGAAATGAATGTGATGGGCAAACATTGACAACACAGTCAGCTGAATAAAAAGCATAATCCAGAAATAAAGGAACATTTATATGTGCTCTGTGAAATAAGATAGCTTACTAGGAAATTGGATTCTGTCAAATAAGTGTTTATAGATGAGCAGTTAAAACAGTAAAGCAGGAAACAAAGAGAAATTGAACTCTATAGTAACAAAATAATTCACAAAACAACCTATAATAAAATAAAAAAATTAGAAACAAGAAAGGAAAAATACATGTGGCTGAAGTTGAGTAAATAACATGTTAAGTGAAAAGAAAATAGAACCAGGATACATGTACATAGGAAAAAGGGTGACTTTAAAAATTAGAGAGAAACTAATAAATAGGGACGTCAAACACTGCCCAACATAAAAATAAAGCATTCCTGAGGCGGTAGTCTGAACAAATGAAATAGAAATTACTTAAATTACAATATTTTTTTCTTAAAATAAAGAATCCACCATATTCCAAGAAATGAAATTACATGGAATGTCCAAACACTGGTACATATCATGGTTAGGTTATTGCACTTTAAGGATAATGATGTAGTTCTTCAGCAAACCAGGGAGACAATACATTTTCTAGAGAAAGTGTTGGCAACAACAATGCCGATAAGTCCATTCTAACCATTTCACAGTAACAATTAATGGTGCAATATTTGCATATGGAACGATATATCTGTTCAAAATGTCATTAAACTACAAAAGTGGGAATAAAAAATTCTCAAATGTACATAATATTTAAAATTATAATTATAATACATTTTATCTCCATATTGTGGGATGGTGGCAAACTATAATAAAACCCAGTCAATTAGGTATGAATCAAAAAGAGATAGGGAATAGAAAGGCTAAGTAGAAAAGATTGCTGTAATATAGATATTAGATGAATAGTAAATTTTAAAGTAATGATTATAAATCAATGTAAATTTGATAAACTTTTACAATATAAAAGTGATGATAAAACTTACAAAAATAAGGAGTTAATGAAAGGGGACTAAAGTAAAAATGAGAAATTTTAAATTCATGAATATATTGTTAAACAGGTTTCTAGCTTTTTAATTTTTCTTCTAATTAATTGCATTAATTAATTACTTTAACAGAAATATTTATGATATAAAAACCTATTAAAATAATCATAAAAACTAAAAAATTCAATGACTTGTTTTATGTTTGCATTTAAAAATTTAAATTTAGTTAAATTTTAATTTAAAATACTTGATATAGCATGTGTAATATGATTTTTTTTTTTTTTGAGAATAAACCTAACAGCCAGGGCTCAACAGAGCATTTAAAAAAATATTTTCATTGATTTTAGAGAGGAAGAGAGAGAGAAACATCCATGATGGGAGAGAATCATGGACCGGCTGCCCCCTGCCCACCCCCCGCTGGGAACTGAATCCGCAACGCGGGCTTGTGCCCTTGATTGGAATCAGAACCTGGGACCCTCCGGTCCGCAGGCCGAGGCTCCATCCACCTTGAGCCACACCAGCAAGGTCTCAAGGGAGTGCTTTATGTGCAACTTGCAAGGTGTTGTGTCAGGACAAATAAGCATGCTTTCCGGTAGAGGTGCATTAAAAAAAAAAAAAAGTGTTGCCGAAACCAATTTGGCTCAGTGGATAGAGCGTTGGCCCGCAGCCTGAAAGATCCCAGGTTTGACTCGGATCAAGGGCATGGACCCTGCTTGCAGGCACATTCCCAGCGGGGGGCGAACAGGAGGCAGCCACTCGATAATTCTCTCTCATCGATGTTTCTCACTTTCTATCTCTCTCAGCTCCTCTCTGTAAAATACATTTTTTTAAAAAGTGTTGATTGATTTTATTTTTTAAAATTTTTTTGTGCTCTTTCTTTTTTTATTATTTTTATTTTTTAAATCTTTATTGTTCAGTTTATTAATTACATTGTTCCCTTTGTTCCCCCTATAGCTCCCCTCCACAAGGTACCCATCCCACCCTCCGCCCTCACCCCCCACCCACTGTCCTCTCCCATAGTTGCATGATTTTTGTCCAGTCTCTTGCTACACTTCCCACCCCCCTTTTCTCCACAAGAATTGTCAGTCCATTCCCTCTCTATGTCCGTGATTCTATTACATTCACCAGTTTATCCTGTTCATCAGATTATTAATTCACTTGAATTTTAGATTCATTTGTTGATAGATGTGTATTTGTTGTTCATAATTTACACTTTTATCTTTTTCTTCTTCCTATTCTTAAAGAATATCTTTCAGCATTTCATATAATATAGGTTTGGTGGTGATGAACTCCTTTAGTTTTTTCTTATCAGCGAAGCACTTCATCTGACCTTCAATTCTGCATGATAGCTTTGCTGGATAGAGTAATCTTGGTTGTATGTTCTTGCTGTTCATCACTTTGAATATTTCTTGCCACTCCCGTTCTGCCTGCATTGTTTCTGTTGAGAAATCTGCTGACAGTCCTATGGGTGCTCCCTCATAGGTAACCATCTGTTTTTCTCTTGTTGCTTTTAATATTCTCTCTTTGTCTTTTGCTCTTGGCATTTTAATTATGATGTGCCTTGGGGTGGTCCTCTTAAAGGTTCCTATTTATTGGGGTTCGGTGCGCTTCTTGGACTCCTAAGTCAATTTCTTTCACCAGGTGTGGGAAGTTTTCAGTCACTATTTCTTCAAATAGGTTTTCATTGTCTTGCTCTCTCTCTTTTTCTGGCACCCCTATAATTTGGATGTTGGTATGCTTGAGGTTGTCCCAGAGGCCCCTTACACTATCTTCAATTTTTTGGATTCTTTTGGTTTCTTGCTTTTTCAGCTGAGTGGATTTTACCTCTTTGTATTTCAAATCTTTAATTTGGTTCTTGGGGTACTCTAGAGTACTTTTAGGTCTTTGTATAATATTTTTTATTTCAGTCAGTGTATGCTTAAATTCTGGTTGGTCCTTTTTCATATCCTTGAGGGTCTTGTTCATATCCTTGATGGTCTTGTTCATTTCCTTGTAGGTCTCATTCATTTCCTTGTAGGTCTTGCTTATTTCCTTGTAGGTCTTGGCCTTTTCTAGGAGTCTCTTGAGAAGCCCTATAACCATGGTTTTGAATTCCATGTTCAGTCATTTTTTTTTTCCCTCCATTTCTTTTACATCTGATTTCTTTCCATGTCTCTGCATGGTGGCTGCTTCCCTGAGTTGGTCAATTAGACTTCCTACTAGGGACAGTGGCTCTGCCTCCCCAGTTACCTGAGGTGGATATGGGTTGCACAGTCTTGTTGAAGTTAAGCTCAGGTTAATCGTTGTTAGCACTTGGAGAGGTTGACTTCCAGGCCAATTGTCTGTGACATTCAGCTGTGCTCAGGTTGGATGGGCGGAGTCTCCGGGCCAAGCAGCCAGCGTTAGCTCCGCCCTATGCAGCCCCAGGGACTTTGTGCCGGTGGCAATGGCTGCCCGCACCTCTGAGAGAGAGCCGCTGCCGAGCTCCACCAGCTGCCGGAGAATTCAGACTCTCCCCATATGAGTCTGCACACCCAACGTCTCACCCAGGGTCGCAAAACAATGCAGTCTGATGGTTTCCCAAATGAGAGAGCAAGTCACAAGCACTCTCTGCTTGGTCACGCAGCTGTCCTGTTCCCAAGTTCACATGCACTCTGCACAAGCTTGCTTTCTCTACAAGCTGGCAGGCCCCTGCAGCACCCGAGCTGTGGTGTGTCCTCCCACTGTCCAGTTTTTACCCCGTGTGATAGTGGGTTCTCTGGACTTCGCCCAGAGCTGGAGAATCAGTCCAGTGGGACATCTTTGTCTCTCCCCTTCAAGAAAACTGGCCGGTTTTCAACCACCCGCCCTATCCGGTGGTGCGCACTCCAAACCACTCTCCGTGCATATCTTCAACTCTGTCCTCAGCCATTCCTCTGAGTCACAGTGTCCTATCTTCTCTTTTATTTGTGGAATTTTCACTCAGCCAGCTTTCCAGTGATTCTGGATGGTGTCTGTTCTTTTGTTAAGTTGTAGTTTTGAAATTGTTGTGTGGGGCAGCAAGATAGGTGTTTACCTATGCCACCATCTTGGTTCTCTCCTAATATGATATTTTTTGAGATGAAAATGTGTGTTGTGTTATCCTACCAGCTTTATTGAGGGATAACTAACAAAAAATAAACTGCATGTATTTAAAGTGTATATTTGATACGTTTTGATACTATTTTGACAGGACTGTGAAACCATCACCAGAACCAAGGTAGAGAACATGTGCATCACCCACATGTTCCTCCACCTAAATATCCAGTCAAAAACTATTGTTACCCTGAAATTTTTTCAGATCAATTCTATGTAATTGAAGGTTCAGATTTTATATTGTGTTTCCTTTATGTTATTTGCCATAGGATTTGATACATCTGGTGAGAGAAGGTGATAAGAATGAGTATGATAGTTGGTACCATCATGACTGCATTAAATCTACTTTTTTCTCCTCTAATATTGGAACGTGAAGAAAAATAGGTAGGGAAATGGAGTGCACTACAAAAGCACTGATCCTTTTCAATAATCTTCAGATCTTTTCTCTTGCCCTTCCATTATCTTTTTGATTGGGCACAAATATTACTCATATAAATATGTACCAGGTTTTTTTGTTTGTTTATGTAAATGATGCTCATTTTAACTCTGTGGGTTTTCTGTGCTAGAATTATGTTATATTAAGTTTAGGTGAAGCAAATTCTAAAAATATTCAATTATATTCATTTCTAATTATGATCTAAGGAAATAAAGACAGGATGAATTGTAATATGATGGAAATTAGTTTGGAAAGCATCAGATTTCCAATTGTGTGTTTTATTTGGGATCTTTATTTGTGTATACAATTCAAATTTCAAGTTAACTTAGTATAATATGGAAAATGTTAAACAACTTCTGCATCTACTGTATATCCATCTTTGATTATAATATATAAATGTACTGAGGTTTCATTCTACACATACTTATGAGGGCAGGAGACATATTCATTCTTGTGAAATAAAATTCAGAGATTCACTAGATAAATATGGGATCAGAGGGATTATCAGAAAAAGAAAAGGTGTAAATAAAAATTTCAGAGTTAAAGATAGATTAAAATATTTCTAATAGGAACCATTGGAGAAAGTAGCAGTGCCTAGTTGTTCTTGTTCTTACAGTTAGCTCATGCTAGTAGCCAAACAAGAGCTCTCCTGTATATGTGGCATGAGGATAAAAGACTTTGAAACCAAATATTCCCTGAGCCACCTTCATAATCAGTCTCTAATTCCTAGTGCACTCATCTTATCATATCTTTGGGCTCTGCAGTTAAAAAGCATGGCTTATTTTACAATCTTCTCATTACAGACTTAAATATGTAAATCTTCTACAGAATTTGGCAGCACAAAGGGAAAATGACACTGAACTAGAAATTCTAGGTCCAGTTCTGTCACCAATCAGGTATGTGACTTAGTTAAGTCTTTAACCTCTCAAAACTGCAATATCATTACCTATAAAATATCTTCTTTGGAAGTAAGGATAAAGTAAAATAATGTACCTGAGTTTTTAAAAATTATTAAACTCCATATGCCACGGGGGCATACACTACCAAGAAGACAGAACTGAACCTCACATCACCCTGATTGGTCCCAGAGGATGGCTGGTTAGCCAGAGATGGGTAAGATTCCTCAGGGAAGGAACAACCTAAGACAGGCACAGTCACAGAGGGGCAATCAGAAGAGAACTTGAGGGTCAACAGAGATGGGCCACAGACCCTCACCCCCATAACCTTGCAGGGGCCTGAACTCTCATCCCTTCTTAGGGAGTTCTCCTACCCCCGTGGCTGCTTTGCCTCCCACACCCAGCTCAGATTGGGACCCAGGTTACAGACAGAGACTCGGCCAGCAACAGCTGCCCTATATCTAAATTCAATCTAGCACCAGGAATGATCAGGGCCTACTCAAGAATGCAAATAATCCTTTCCACTAATATTTACAGGGTAAACTAAGACTATTGTTTGAGTATTAAATTTGACAGTAAAATAGTAATCAAGTTTTCAGATTAACTTAAATTGACCAATTGAAATAAGGGAATACTCAAGAAAATTTAAGTGTTCTGGACAAAAAGCTGTTCCTAAAATATTAATTAAAATTTCCATTAGTAGTTCATCTTATTGTAAAGTTGCCTAACATTCAAAGAACCTAAAGCAGTCATATTTTTGTGCAAAAATTAAAATTTAAAGTTATCAAGACTGCAACATAAAATTTCCAAAAGACCCCATTAATCAAAAAAGCCAGGGGGCGGGAGGTAGTGGGGTAATATCATGTAAGGAAAAACATCCTGTAAGTAAATTACATCTACAAAATTTTTACTTTAGAGTAAATAAGTTTAATCACACAACTGGTAAATGGTCCAGTTAGGACCTAAACTCAGATTCCCTGATTTATAATTTTACATTCTTACCACACCACTATTGATACGACAGAAGCATATAGATGTTTAAAGATTGGCTGAAGAGCTCTCCCCGGATCAAGGTGAATATGTGCTGGTGGCTGAGGTCCATGGCATCTAGACCATGCTGTTTAAATGATGTTTTTCATTTACTCAGTCACAGAAGGTCCACTATTTGCAGGTTTAATGAGAGACTAAGATGCATGTGATATTACTGTACAAAACGTTACATGTTATCCTAGTTTATTTGGACTGCTACAACAAAATCCCACAGGCTGGTTACTTAAGCTACAGACATTTATTTCTCACAGCTCTGGAGGCTGGGAAGTTGAAGATCAAAGTGCCAACAGGTGAGGACCCGCTTCTTGGTTCACAGTCTTCTCACTGTGTCCTCACATGGTGGAAGGGGCAAGGGAGCTCTCTGAGGTGTCCTTTATAAGGACACTCCCAACCCATTCACGATGGCCCCACTCTCATTACCTAATCACTTCCCTAAGGCCCCATCACATTAGGAATTAGGTTGGAACATATGAATGTTTGGGGGAATACAACATTCAGTCTATGGTATATGTTGCCTAAAACAGATCTTTTTCTATTTCTATGAAAATAAAGAATAGAGGGAAATAGCTTCTAAACATTGAATTTTGGGTAGTAAAGTCTCCCAGGCATCTGGCTTACAGTAAGTAAGCGCTGAGAAGACCTCTGCTGAATGAATGAATGCATAACTGCAAGGCTGAAAATCCAAAACTATAAAAACCAAAGACAAAATACTTTAAATCCAATGTTTCAAATTGTCAAGGATTCCCAACAAGAGCAAAGACAGTCAATAGTATCGTGCTTTTTAAAAAGCGAAGACCCATTTTTAAGAGACACTGGATGCCAGTCTAAGAAGGTCATAACCAGGATGCTGAGGCATCTGCAACCATGTTACATGAGGATGTGCTAATGGATCTAGATATGTTTATCCTGAAACAGAGAAGACAAAATAGTTCTTTCCAAATATTTGAAGTTGTTGAGAATGAACTAAAATTGTCAAGTGGAATAGGAAATTTTTAAAGTGTGTTCTCTATGCCAAAACTAGTTTGGCTCAGTGGATAGAGCATAGGTTCGATTCTGGTCAAGGGCATGTACCTTGGTTGCGGGCACATCACCAGTAGGGGGTGTGCAAGAGGCAGCTGATCAATGTTTCTCTCTCATTGGTGTTTCTGACTTTCTATCCTTCTCCCTTCCTCACTGTAAAAAATCAATAAAATATATATTTTTAATAAATAAATAAAATTATTAAACTCCATAATTGCAATTGTAATAATTCTATCAGAGCTCATAGTCTTCCAATAAAAATTTTAAAATTCCCTTTATTATTTTTCCAATAATATTTGCTATTTAAAAATATCTAATATCTTATTAAAATTTATTTAAACATTTATTTCTAACTGTGCACATATTGAGCAAAATAAACTAATATTCATACTTTTCTGTTTTTAATTTTGTAACATGGATCTATTAAAAAAATTTCCATTATTAGAGTCATAAATAAAATTTTCTAGCAAATATCATCAGGTTAACATTGCTTAATCAGGTATTTAATTTAACCTTCATTTAGTAGATAAATAAAATAGAATAGTAGAGCATTTAAGTAGTCCTGTAGATCAGTTCCACATTACCCACATAAATAAAGTTGTCTCTACAACCATTTTTTTTAACTTATACATAAGATTATTCTATTTTCTGGAATAAATATTAAAGCAATATTATACTTTAGCAATGTACAAATAAAATGATTAGGTATCCTAATAAATTGTGCTATTTTAATATGCTATGGTTTTTCTAAGGTCACTATCATAAAAAACACATATAAATGCAGTTGATTTTAATTTAACCATTCTTTACACACTAGAGGACCAGTGCATGAAATTCATTCTCTCTGGGAGGAGGGGGTCCCTCAGCCTGGCCTGCACCCTCTCTCAGTCTCGGAGGGAGTGGGCCTAAGCCATCAGTCAGATATCCTTAGTGCTGCTGTGGAGGTGGGAGATGCTTCCACATCACCACTGCACTTACCAGCTGTGAGCCTGGCTTCTGGCTAAGAGGCACTCCCCTTGTGAGAGCACATTGATCACCAGGCAGCAGCTGCTGTGTTGAGTGTCTGATGCATATTTGTGCATCATAGCAACCAGTCATTCTGCCATTTGGTCAATTTGCATATTAGCCTTTTATTATGTAGGACTAGAGGCCCAGTGCATAAAATCACACGAGACGCAGAGTCCCACCAGCACTGTGGGACCCAGAGCAGAGTCCCACCTGCTAGCACCAAGGGACCCATCAGTGCACCTCCTGGTGAGTCCCATTCTTGGTCATTATGACATATAAACTGATCTCTTTGGTCCTCAGATTTCCAATCTTTAATATTTAATCAATATATACTTTTCTCTAGCTAAATACATATGAGCAAACTTTTAAATTCTATCAGTAACGCAAACTTCGGAAAAGAAATCTAAAACTATGTTGACTAGACTTCAGAATTATTTTGCTATGACAGATGTGATACAATGAGTACTAACTGTGTAATGTTAAATTCCATTTTTTTCCTGCGAAGGCAGTGCATTCAGTTTTTCCTGTTGGACATACTTGCTGAATCCAGTTAGCCATGAGTAGAATTCCGAACTCAGTCTCTCAGGGAAGAGTACAGCATTAGTAAGAGGCAGTCAGTCCACTCTTCAGCTAAGCCACAGAGGGAGCATACTGTAAATTGATCCCCACATATCTCTGTAACACAGCTGTGCCTTTTCTGTCTTCATTTTCACTCAGCAATATTGAGTTGGCCTCTTGTTACCTATATATTGTATGCCATTCCTGGCTCTGAGTCTTTCATGCTGATTTCCTTACCCCCTATGCCTTGCGCAACAAACTAAGTCTTTCAAAATTCAGTTTAGACATCACCCTAAGGAGGATTTCTGATTCCCTCCTTCTACTAGGGAAGATTTAATCTCCCTTCATTAATGTTAATTCTTCATTAATTATGAAGCCCCAGTAGAATCTTTCCTCTTACTGATTAGCATGGAAATGATTCATGACTATTTCTGACTACCCAGCCAGATTGCAGTTCTTAAGTACTAGAGGCCCGGTGCATGAAATTCATGCATGGGGGAGGGGAGGGGTGTCCCTCAGCCCAGCCTACACCCTCTCTAATCTGGGATCCCTCCAACAATTCAGGACTGCTTGCTCCCAACTGCTCACCTCTCTGCCTGCCTACTTGATTGTCTCTAACCACTTCTGCCTGCCAGCCTAATCACCTCCTAACCATTCCCCTGCCAGCCTAATTGACACCTAACTATTCCCTTGATGCCCTGGTTGCCCCTAACTGCTTTCTCCTACTGGCCTGGTCACCCTAACTGCCCTCACCTGCAGGCCTGGTCACCCCCAACTCCTCTCCTCTGCAGGCTTGGTCACTCAGAACTTCCCTCCCCTGCTGGCCTGGTTGCCCCAATTGCTATCGCCTGTAGGCCTGGTCTCCCCAACTGCCTTCCCCTGCAGACCTGGGTTGCCCTCAAACTGCCTTTCTGTGCAGGCCTGGTCCCCCAACTGCCCTCCCCTGCAGGCCTGCTCCCTCCAACTGCCTTCCCCTACAACCCTGGTCCCCCCGACTGCCTTCCTGTGCAACCCTTATCCCCCCCCACAACTGCCCTCCCTTTTAGGCCTGGGCCCTCCCAACTGCCCTCCCCTGCTGACCTGATCAGCCACAACTGTCTCCCCCTTTTGGCCAATTTGTGGCAGCCATCTTGTGTCCATATGGGAGTGGCCATCTTGTGTGCTGGAATGATGGTCCATTTGCACATTACCTTTTTATTATATACTAGAGGCATGGTGCATGAAATTTGTGCATGCAGGGTGTGTCCCTCAGCCCAGCCTTAACCCTCTCCAATCTGGGACCCCTTGAGAGCTGTCCAACCTCCCAGTAGAATCTGGCCTAAATAGGCAGTCAGACATCCCTCTCACAATCCAGGATTGCTGGCTCCCAACTGCTCACCTGCCTGCCTTCCTGATTGCCCCTAACCACTTTTGCCTGCCAGCCTGATCACCCCCTAACCACTACCCTGCCAGCCTGATTAATGCCTAGTTGTTCCCTTGCCAGCCTGTTTGCTCCTAACTGTCCTCTACTGCAGGCCTGGTCACCCCTAACTGCCTCCCCTGCAGGCCTGGGTCCCTCCCAACTGCCCTTCCCTGAAGACCTGATCTCTTACAACTGCCCTTCCTTGTAGGCAGGCCTGGTCCCTCCCAATTGCCCTTCCCTGCTGGTCATCTTGTGAAAGCCACCTTGTGTCCACATGGGGGCAGCCATCTTTGACCCCTTGGGGCAACCATCTTGTGTGTTGGAGCGATGGCTAATTTGCATATTACTCTTTTATTAGATGGGAGGATAGGTATCAGACCTTAATGACCTTTATATGGATTCTATATCTGTATCTAGCAGGTATTGGAAAATAAACCATATATATATATATATATATATATATATATATATATATATATATTTAGTGTTTGTTGAAAAATGTCATCTTTGGAACTCCCAATACACTGTTTTGAACATGTTTTATTGGAATATTCTATGGGAAATAAATAATTTTAGGTTCAGTAAAACTATACGTCTGAACTCAATTTCAGTTTTCTTCAGTAAAGAAGACCATAATGCCAAGTTGCTATGTTGACTATATGCTGTTTTCATCAGTACTTTCATGAATTATCTCACAAGTATTAGCTTTTTAGGTATTTTTGTGTATGTTAACTTTTTAACATTAAGATAGCTTTATTTTTCTTTAATCTCCATGTGTACATGATTGTGTTCAATTATTGGTATATATAAGGTCAGAGAGAAAATACAAGTGTGAAATAGTGAAAAATCAAATCTTTATATATATTAGTGGCCCAGTGCACAAAATTCATGCACAGGGGTGCAGAGTGGTGGGTGCACAGGTGTCCTTCAGCCCAGCCTGCAAAGAGCCAGCATCCCTCACCCTGGCCTCTAGCCAGAGGCTCCTCCCCTCCTTCCACATAGCTTCTGGGAAGATGTTTGTCCTGGGGCCTCCTCAGGGCCCCTGCCCATGATGCCCTGCAACTCAGGTACTCAGAGGCTTGGGCTCTCAGGTCTGGCTATTCTGCCCAGCATGGTGCGTATCAGCTGCCACGGGAGCCATGCCTCAGAAGTTGCCCCCTTGGACCATACTACTTGTGAGTGTGTGTGTATGGTGGGGCAGGTTTGGCAGCAGTGATTTGATGTCTGTAGTGTGCCCACCAGACACTGCCCCACCTCCCTCCCACCCTTTCCCACTACAGCGCCATGCTAGTTGCCTCTGGACTGCAAGCTGGGGTCTCTCAACCTGTGACTAGGGCTGGTGGGCTACGACTGGAGGCTGCAGGCCAAGGACCCCAGCACCCATAGGGTTCCATCAGCATCAGGAAATGGAAAGATGCATTTTTCTGGGTCCTTCCCTCCCTCCACGCAGCTGAGGCATGTACACTGAGCTTGCATCACTGCTGGTGATATGAGCTCAGCATCCTGTGCCCAGTTCTCTGGCCAGAGGCCCCTCCCCTTCCTCTGTGGCTAAGGAGCGGACACTGAGCTCCTGTTGCTGGGGTGACACCACCAGCATCAGCAATGGGCTCCGCCATTTTTGTTGTGGAGTGGCAGTTAATTTACATATTACTCTTTTATTAGATAGGATAAACAAAGTGACTGGAATGAGGAAACAACCAGAATGACTGATTGTTATGACACGCACTGCAGAGGCCAACTGACCCAATCAGGATCCTGATCAGTGCCCCAACTGCCCACGGCCCCTACCCCCACTGGTCTAACCCCTAATCCCCTCCCACCCTGATCAGATCATGGCCAGCCAGCCACCCTCATCCCATTTCCCCACCTGCCAGGCCCCAATAGACCCTCATCAGGCAGGCTGGCTGGACTTCACCTGTGCACAAATTCATGCATCAGGCCTCTAGTATTGATATAAATACTAGAGAGTCATTAAAATATCTCTTTAATATCTGTATTATAAACGTAATACAGCTGTTTGTGAGAACAGGAAACTACATCAAATAAATTGATTTGTCATTAAAATGATCAATTAACATTCATAATGCAAATAATAAATCTGTTCAAGTATACACTTCAGAGTCTAAATTCTCAGGGTGGATATTGTCCACTGATTTAACACATTATTTAATATATATATATATATATATATATATATATATATATATATATAAATTCAGTTATAGTACTACATGGTCTATAGTAAATCATATAAAGATAAATTAATCATAACTTTACCTTTAATAAGCTTTAATAAACTTGTTTCTAGGTTTGAAAAAGATCATAGCGGATTCAAACAAACACATAATCAAACAAAAATACAAGATATAGAGTTGGAGAGTGGCTTAAAGATGAAACTAAATAATGCCAAAAAAGTATTTACTACAGTGTTCAACATAAAATTAGTGCGCCGCAAATGGTGGTTTTTATTGTTACTTGTGTTGAGGTTCATTGTTAACTTGGGTTTAAGGTAGGAGATCATATTTCACTGGGAAGGTCATTAAAGAAGTCTTGAAGAGGTGGCATGTAGTTTTTTAGATAGAGGAGCAAGGGAGAGAAATAAATTAATAAGGATTAAAAGATAAATGAGTGGAAGCATGAAAATTGAGTTGTTCACTATGATTGCAATGGGAGGTAGAAAAGTAATAGATGAGAAGACTTTTTAAAAATATATTTTTATTTTTATATTTTACAGAGAGGAATGGGAAGGGATAGAGAGTTAGAAACACTGATGAGAGAGAAACATCGATCAGCTGCCTCCTGCACACCTCCTCCTGGGAATGTGCCCACAACCAAGGTACATGCCCTTGACTGGAATAGAACCTGGGACCTTTCAGTCCACAGACCAATGCTCGATCCACAGAGCCAAGCTGGTTAGGGCTAGTTTGAGAAGACTTGAGGCAAACATGTTGGGCCGAAAAAATCCCAGGCGAAAGGATTTGGAGTTAATTTATGAGTTCCTGAGAAACTGGAACCAAGGAGAATAAAATGCCAGAAACAGAAGGCAAGACTCAAGAAAGAGAAGGCAAGAGAGGCAGCATCTGAAGGAAGACAAGTGAAAACAAGAATATAACATACATGTTAGATATCAGGACTCTGAGGAAGAAAATGATAGAATTAGGAAGGGAAAGAATGAACTGCCAAAATGTAGGATTACAGAATCGAAGGAGCCAGTATAAATAAGATGATGAAAAAGGAAAAAGGAAAAGCAACTTCAGTTATAGGTGTCACCAGTAAAGCATTAAATGGTCCTAATTGTTCATTTGGCAGAGACACAACTTTGCTAGTAGGATGTTGGTAGAAAATTAACTGAGGAGGAAATCAATTTAAAAAATTTTAACTTTATTACTTTATTTATATATTTAAAATACCTGGACAGAAAGAGATATAGTGGAAATAGTCTGAAAATTGTGCTTTAGATCTGTCTCTCAACTGCTACATTTGCTAACTTAGTTAACGTAGGGAGTGGCTCTAGAGTCAAGTCTCGGGCTGACCTGTGGCAGGGCCACAAACAAGTCTCAGCCTGGAGGGCAGAGCTCCCCTAGTAGAATTAACCATGACCTGCCGAGACCGGTTTGGCTCAGTGGATAGAGCGTCGGACTGCGGACTGAAGGGTTCCGGGTTCGATTCCAGCAAGGGCATGTACCTTGGCTGCGGGCACATCCCCAGTAGGGGGCGTGCAAAAGGCAGCTGATCGATGTCTCTCTCTCATCAATGTTTCTGACTTTCTATCCCTCTCCCTTCCGCTATGTCAAAAATCAATAAAATATATTAAAAAAAAAAATTAACCCTGACCTTGTAGCCCTTCCTAATTCCTTCTTAAGTAGCTAATGGCTGTGGGAGGAGCAGCAAGTGTTGCCAAAACAAGAACATTTGTATACAAATTAATCCACCCTTGATTTAATAAGACTATAAAATAAAGCATCAGCTTGCAGGGTGGGTCTTTTGCTTCCTCTGCAGGCACTGGAGATGCACTGAGCCCCAGCTATATTCTCTTGTCTGTCTTTTCTTCAATCCTTCACCACCCCTCCTCAGGTTCACCTTTGGCCATGCTGGCATGACACAGTTAAAAATATCCTTTCTTTGGTTTTCCACTCCCTCAGGAAGAATAAAAAAGTGGTGTGTATATTCTGTACAGGATTGTGTCGAAGCATAATAGAAGTCCTGTATTAAAATGCAGTCTAAATTATATTCTTAAGTTATATTAATAATACCTAAAATACTATTTTCTTAAATAATATAGAATCCATTGTCATGTAACATCTTGAAACTGTTATATTTTTCAAGGTTTCCCTAGCACACTAATAAGTTGATTTCTTCATCACTCAAATTTTATTCTATACATTTCACTTTGTATTTATCATTTATATAAAATTATAAATGTTAAAATAGAAAATAAATGCACTGGAGATGCTGTGATTATATGCATTTCAATGACTCACCCTGAATCTATTTTTAAATTTTCTTTGGGGAAAGGAAAAAAGCCTAAAATTCATTATTATGCTATTAATTTGGAGTTTGCTACAATGCAACTTGATAGGGATTTTGGAGCTGTAAAAAATGTTTTATTAAACAAACTCAGATGAATATAGCTAATATGTATACTCTCTAAATGAAGCTTTTAGCATAATTAACTTTTTATATTTATGCTTCTAATTGAAAAATTAGAGAAATAAAAGAAAGAATATAAAATTCTGATATTTTTGTTAATATACCTAGAATATGTTTAAAATTAATAGCAAATCATTAAAATTATACATGATTCAGGCAAATGCCTCTAAAACTCTTGTTAACTTATTTTTATATTGTCACTTATAGTAGTTTTTGTTGTTTTGTTTTTCTCTATCTTTTTTGTTTGTTCCTTTTCATCTTGCAAAGTCCCTTTATTTCAGGTATAACTGCCTTTCTCATTTAGAAAAATTAGAAGATATCACATATTTATGTCTCCATTTCTCCTAGTTTCCATTTGTGTTTATCTAGTCTGATTTACTTTATCCTTAAACTGACTTTTCAAGCTTATCAAAGGAAAACATTTTCCTGCCTTCATGCTCCATTGCTATTCATAGAGACATATTTTATTTTAGATTCAGCTAGAAGAACCTAGTTCCATTAACGACCTCTGCCCAAAGGTTAAAAAAGTCAATAATCAATATTTTAAATCACGTGGGAGAAATCCTATCTAATAAAAAAGTAATATGCAAATTGACCATACTTCCGATCAGGTCACACCCACAGTCACGCCCATCAGCCAATCAAGAACAAATTATGCAAATAAACCCCAACCAAAGTGGCTGCAGCCACTGAGAGCAGGAGAGAGGCTTGGGTTTCCTCGACAACAGAGGAAGCATAGCTTTCCTCCTGCCATTGCCAGCCTAGGCCTCCACTCCATGCTACAAAGTTTCAATTATAGAAGATATATTCAACAGAAATGGCAGCAGCTTCAGAGCTGGAGAGAGCAGAGGCTAGGGTTGCCTGGGCGATGGAAGAAGCCAAGCTTCTGTAGTCTTAGTGTCTACGCCTCCCCTCTAGTCTACAAAGTTTCAATCATAGAATTTAAACAGAAATGGCTGTCCCCATGGAGTGGACAGAAAGCTTGGCTCCACTTCAGGCTACAAAGTTTCAATTGTAGAACATAAATTAATTCCAGATCCCAGGACCTCTGCTTGTGTCGCTGGGGGCATGGCCAGCCTGCAAATCACCACAGGCCTCTCACCCAGGCCACCCCACGCCCCAAGGGAATCCCAGCCTGATCCAGGACACCCTTCAGGGAAAACCAGCTGGCCCCCACCCATGCACCAGGCCTCTATCCTATCTAATAAAAGAGTAATATGCAAATTGACCATCACTTCAACACACAAGATGGCTGCCCCCATATGGTCAAGAATCCTACCCCGGGTGGACATAAGATGGCCACCACAAGATGGCCAGCAGGGGAGGGCCATTGGGAGATTCCAGGCCTGCAAGGGAGGGCAGTTGTGGGTGGTCAGACCAGCAGGGGAGGGCAGTTGGGAGGGAGCAGTTCTGCAAGGGAGGGCAGTTGGGGGAGATCAAGCCTGCAGGGGAAGGCAGTTAGGGGTGACCAGGCCAGCAGAGAAGGGAAGTTGGGGGCAAACAGGCTGGCAGGGGAGCAGTTAGACATCAATTAGGCTGGCAGGGTAGTGGTTAGGGGGTGATCAGGCTGGCAGGCAGAAGTGGTTAGGGGCAATTACAAAGGCAGGCAGATGAGCAGTTTGGAGCCAGCAGTCCTGGATTGTGAGAAGGATGTCCAACTGCCTGTTTAGGCCTGATCCCGATCCTGGTAGGACATCCCACAAGGGGTCTCAGATTGGAGAGGATGCAGGCTGGGCTACGGGACATCCCCTGGCCCTTGTGCATGAATTTCATGCTCCAGGCCTCTAGTATATAATAAGTAAACTACATTCTAATTCTATATTATGTACAGAGAGAACTGAAGGGAACAGATAAACCTGTCAGTCTCAGAATTTCACTGAACCCTAAAATCAAAGCTCAAAGATTTATATACATACTTGCAATCTTCAAAATTCAGGGGGAAAAGACAAGAAGATATTAGCGTGATTTGTTCAGAATAGTTTTACAATTTCATATAAAGTTGAAGCAAAATTCTTTTGTTTTCACTTATTACAGACAAGCCCAACCTTCTGGCTTTGATATATTGGATTTATAAATACAATCTCTAAAGTTTTAAGGGAAATACTACAAATACATGGATTAACACTACCATCTTGTGTTCATTTACATTTGAATAGTGCTGCTAATGACCTTTAATAGATATCCCACAAAATAGGACCTACCTGACTTTAAGCTGTTGATGAGGGCCCCCAAACAGAATGTCAACATTTGCTTTGGTGTTACCTTTTTGTTACTGTGTTGAATTTTAGACTCAGTGCTTGTGGTATTTATTAATCTCTGTTTTTTCCCACTGCATTCTGCCTGCTTTAGCTTTGATATGGACTCCTACAGACACAGTCACACATGCACAAATATAGACAAAGGCACACCAGTATGCACAGAAACAAAAAATCACATAATACACAGAGAAGGAGAGTGAAAAAAAAATGGGCCTGTTTGAAAACCAGATTAATTATAATGTCTTAATTTTTTGCTGGACTGATTTTTGTTTTCTTTGTTATATATTTTTTTTGTTAATCTTCACCTGAGGATATTTTTTCATTGATTTTTTTGAGAGAATGGAGGGCAGGGAAAGAAGAGAGACAGGGGTGGGGGTGGGGAAGAAGAGAGAGGGGGGGAGAGAGGGGGGGAGGGAGAGGGGGAGAGAGAGAGAGAGAGAGAGAGAGAGAGAGAGAGAGAGAGAGAGAGAGAGAGAGAGAGAAATATCAATGTGAGAGAGACATTGATTGGTTGCCTTCTGCATGTGCCCCTACTGGGCCCAGGGATCAAACCTGCAAACCAGATACATGCTCTTGACTGGGAGTCAAACTCTTTGGTGCAAGAGCTAACGCTCTAACCACTGTGCACAACACAGGCCAGAAGTGACTGTTTTCCTTTTTAAAGAAACACATTTTATTGTGACAGGAGATCTAAATAGGAGATAATTACTATGAAAAGAACTAAAGATTATCCATAATAAATAAGATATAAGAGTTGTGCCTTCTTATAAGTGTCTCAGGGTTTGTATATAGATCTCACCTATATGAAAATTAAGGAAAGACCCACCAGTGAGATTGCTTATAGGGAAATGCTAATTATTACTACCTGGAGTCACAGATAGTTCATTTAGAGTATTTTTTGTTCTCCATTCCCTCTCCCAGTATCTGAAAAACTTCAATGATCTCTCTACCTTAGATTAATACTGCTTTGGAGGAAATTATAAAAATATATCATATCCAATAAATAAAACCATGTATGTAGAAAATTATGATTTCCTAAGGAAAAATTGTGAAGGTAGATATTGAGAATGCAAGAAGAATTCATAGAAAAATTGAGGTCTCAAAAATATAATGAGGGGAGGTTAAGACTTTCCTATAGTTAATTGTAGGGATTATGTAATTTTATAAAGAAGTGTAAGTTTAGAGAATCAAAACAAAGTGAGAGGATTTGGGGAAATCTTTGTACACATTATCTATCTATCTATCTATCTATCTATCTATCTATCTATCTACATATGTATCTATCATTTATCTCTTTGTCATCTCTCTATCTCTATATATTGGTATGGTAAATGCAAATGTAAAAATATCTAACATACACATATGACCCTCAGGGTAGAGCATAATTAGCTACCACCACCCTTTCTTCTATGCTTACATGGTGCCTGTTATATTGTTTATACTAAACATTTTTGTCTGCTTCCACTTTATGTTATAATCTTATCTAAAATATAAAATCCCTTTTTCTTTATTTAAAGTTTCTTTATTCTAGCAAAAAAATTAGTAGGCTTTCAGTAACTACTTGACTAAAATACTTAAAATATTTCTGTATCAATGGTGATTAAAGTGGGGAAAATAATTTAATTACCTTAGAAAAGAATAAAAGCATTTAGCAATAAATTAAATATAACTAAGCTAAGAATCAAAACAATGTCAATGTTTTGAATTTAAAATATAGAAAAATAGTCATTGTTTTGCCCAACTTAGTAGAAATACAGAAGTGTACAAAACAATCATTTTGAGGCATAAAGAAAATGCACTACAAGTAGTTGTTCTTTTGTGATATGGCTGTATTTTTTAAAGTTAGCTCATTGTTATGTTTCATTGTTCTTTTAACAATGTGTAAAGCACTTGGAACAATCCACATTTTACTTGAAAAAATGAAGTTAAACTATTCTTTGCCTGGGAAAGGATATGAAATCCTTTAGCAAGCAAGCATTATATAAAGACTGAATTCTAGCATTACTATTGCTAAAAGGGAGATAATATGCATTTATATTCCTATTAGTTTCAGTATATTTGGGTTATTGAAAAACTTTTATTTGAATTTTATGGACATTAAACCTGAAAATTCAATGTATTGGTTGATATTTTGAGATGAAAGGTCAACAAAGAGAATGCATATGCAGGTTACCAAATCTATTTCTCAATTTATGAAAATCTATCCAACAATGATAATAATAAGCACATAAGTGTTAAGTAATTATGTAGCTGAACTAATTAAGATATAAAAATATTAAATTATTGGAGTCTAGAATTGGGGCTGTGAGGTCAGATATGATTATTAAGAAACATTGGTTTACTTAGTAATCAATGTCAAAACCCAAGAACCATTGTCAAGCTATAAATAGACACCAGTGTATTCCATAACATGAGATTCCCTATTCTAATCTTCAGGAGTATGGGGAAGATAAATGTTCGAAATTTCTCATATAGATTCCAGTGAAAACCAGTCTAATTGTTTAAATCAAACAAGAAACAAGGAGCAGTAGATTGAAATTATAATCACCTAAAAGTCTATGTGTGTAGAGAGAGAGAGAGAGGCGGAAAAGAGAGAAAATTTCTTGAAAAGCCACCCTAAGATGACAATCATATTATCCCAAGACTGCAGTAGGTAACCTAAAACACCTATTGTAGGATTGTCATGTGATTTATTAAATGTTACTTTGGATGTTGCCCAAGGTCAAAATGGCCATTTATATTTAAATATTTTTCTACTCCAGAAAATACTAATGTGTATGCTAAATAAATTAATTTTTCTTACCCAAATTAACTAACATATTTAAAACACTAGAATCAGAACTCCTTTTAAACAGATTGCTCTGAGGAAAACATGAGTCAGAAATTTTTCAAAAAGCACTTAGTAAAGCAAATGAGAAATCTAATTTTTAAATTAGTCATTTGAGATAAAATAGCTTTTGAGAGAGAAGTACTAATTTTCAAGCTACTGCAACTTTATATTGCTTTGTAAAATATATCTTCTTAGGTAAGCTGCAAAGGATATCTACATAAAAGCAGATATATGAAAAAAAAAAGAAATAATTTAAGTTTTTTTTAACCAAGTATTTTGGTGTTGTTTTTTTTTCAAGGAAGAACCAGACAGCAATAGATTGTAGATCTACAGTCTTAAAGATTAAGTAATTGCAAAATAACACATATTTGTATGGGTGCTATTTGGATTAGTATACCTAGTAATCATTGCTATTTTAACTGAAGTTATTCATAAATGAAACAAAGGAAAGATTCACATAAAACTCACAAGACAACACCTTTAATAAACTTTCACAATTTATACTTTATCAGGCAATGAATTGATATTATCTATAATAACAATGACTTTTCTATTAAATTATAGATGTAACAACATGCAAAACATATATAACATCTATAAACATCAATAGCAATTATATGCGCTTCTTGTTTTTAAGTTATCTTTTATTTTTTTTACTCTGGTTTTCCACTCTTAACAGACATTTAAGTTATTTTAACAATGAAAATTTGTTGCAACAAAATGTTGTCATCCGTGTATCTTCTTTTTAATTCAAGTAACACTTGCTAGGTGATTACTGAAATGGCTACTAGAATACGTGTTTTGTGTGATATGTGCATTAAATGTAAATCAAACACTTTTGTTGGTAACAATTTCAAATTGAATATTGATTAAAGATCATTTTGCTAAATTTTTCTTTTGTATAAGAAATTGGCAGTAGAGACAGAGACAGAACCCAGTCCATAATTAGGATGTGTTCTACAATTTAGAGGCCTCTATTATTCCAGAATGTAGCCACATTCATAGTTATAGTAAAGCCTTTGTGTGTAATATTAAATCCTCTTTAACAAAACTGCAGCTAAAAGTCATGACCACTCTCTTAAGATTATAAATAATACTAGAATCCTGGTGCACAAAATTTGTACATGGGAGAGGAGGTCCCTCAGCCCGGCCTGCACCCTCTCCAATCCCTAGACCCCTTGGGGAATGTCCGACTGCCAATTTAGACCCCATCAATCGGACATCCCTCTCGCAATCTGGGACCACTGGCTGCTAACTGCTCGCATGCGTGCCTGCCTGCCTGGTCACCCCTAACCACCTCTGCCTACTGGCTTGATCACTCTTAACTGCTCCCCTGCTGGCCTGATTGCACCTAACCTCTCTGCCTGCCTGCCTGATTGCCCCTAACTGCTCCTCAGCCATCCTGGTTACCCTTAACTACCCTCCCCTGCTAGCCTGGTCACCCCTAACTGACCTCCTGTGCCAGCCTGATTGCCCCTAACTGCCCTTCCCTGCTGGCCTGTTTTCCCATAACTGCCCTTCCCTGCCAACCTGGTCACGCCTAACTGCCTTCTCCTACCAGCCTGATCACCACAACTGCTTCTGTCTCGGCCCTCACCACCATGGCTTTGTCCTGAAGGACATCCAGATGGATGTCTTGTCTAATTAGCATATTACCCTTTTATTAGTGTAGATAGGAGTAGACGATTGAAATTGTTAAGCCTGGAAAAAGGTGAAGATTTAGAGGATGAAAAGACTAGGTATAGCTGAAAGTTTCAAAGGATACCATGAAAGAAATGACATTTGACTATTGTCATAAACAGTGAGTTCATAAAGGTGACTTTAAGTATATTTGTGACAAAGAAAATTACAAAAAGTACCCGATTCAAAAATGTACAGCATAATTAATTGTTCACCTTTATTGGAATATAGGATGTAATCTGAAAGAAAGATGGAAGCTACTGTATACCAATTTAGGAGTCTGAACTTTTAATCTATGTATGTATGTATGCATGCATGTATTTATTTATTTATCTATTTGTACTGGATTTATTAGGATGACATTGGTTAATAAAATTATGTAGGTTACAGATAGACAATTCAACAAAACATAAGCTGTATATTATATTATGTACTTACTACCCCAAATCAAGTCTCCTTCTGTTACCACTTAGTCCCCCTTCACCCACTTCTACTTTCCCCCCCCCCCCTGTCCCGTCTGACAATTATGCTGTTGTCTCTGTCCATTAGTCTTTTTTCCTTCTTTAATACCTTAACTGTTCTCACCCAGCCCCCAACATTCTCTCCCTTCAACTGTCAGTCTGTTCTCTATCCATAAGTCTGTCTCCACTTTGTTAGTTTATTTTGTTCATTAGATTTCACATGTTAGTAAAATCATCTGGTACTTGCCTTTCTCTGAATGGATTATTTCACTTAGCAGAATAATCTACAGATCCATCCATGCTGTCACAAAAATTAAGATTTTCTTCTTTTTTTTTACAGCTGAGTAATATTCCATTATGTAAATGAGCCACAGTTTGTTTTTGTTTTTTATCCATTCATCTAATGATGAGTACTTGGAATGCTTCCAAATCTTGGCTATTTCTCTATATGAAACTCTAATATACAAATAGACTGAACAGCGAAACAGCCAAATAAACAACTGGTCACAATGGCCTGTGCTGACCACAAGGGGGCATGCACAAAACATGGTGGATGATGGCCATGGCAGGATAGTGGAGCAGGTAAGCAGGGGCACCAGACCAAGGCAGGGTGCCAATCACTGTCATCAGGGTGAGCCTCTGGTGGTAACTGAAAATTCTTTGCTCCCACGCATCACAGTCCCACCTGGTGCTTACACCTGTGCCATTGCTTGCACCTGCTGCTTGGGCCAAGCATCCAGCACCTGGTGCTTACCTCGATTGCTTGGCACTGTCAGTGGGTGTGAATGGCAGCTGCTGGCCCCAATTGCCACTCAAGGTTTCTCAACCTCTCCCTGCTCCAGGGGGGCAATTGGAGCCAGCAGCCACTGGTTGCATCCACTGACAATGCCAGCCCCACTCTCACCCGCTGCTGGCACTGGCCCCAATCCACACCATCAGTTGGTGCCTGCAGGGCCAGGCCGTCAGCATTTGGAAGTGGTGACAACAGGAGTGGGGTTGTTGGCAGACGGGGACTGGGGGCCTTGGTGGCAAGGGCCAGGCAGGGGTGCAGCAGCCTTGTGGGTCTCAGCCCATCCTTCACATCCCTATTTGGCCCCAGAGCCCACAGTTCCATCCAAGGTGCATGGATTCATGCACTGGGACTCTAGTTGTAAATAACACTGCAATGAACATAGGGGGGGATAGAGTCTTTTGCATTAGTGTTTTGGGTTTATTTTGATATATTCCCAGAAGCAGAATTGCTAAGTCAATAGGCAATTCTATTTTAAATTTTTTGATGTAATTTCATACTGCTTTCCACAGCAACTGTACCATTCTTCATTCTCACCACAGGGCATGAGGATTCCTTTTCTCCATATCCTCCCCAACACTTGTTTGTTGATTTATTTATGATAGACATTCTGATAGGTGTGAAATGATATCTCATTGTGGTTTTAATTTGCATTTTTCTAATGATTACTGATCTTTTCATATATCTATTGAGCTTCTCTATGTTCTCTTTGAAGAGGTATCTAATCAGGTCCTTTGTCCATTTCTTAATTGGATTGTTTGATTTTTTTTGGTGTTGAGTTTTGTAAGTTTGCTTATAAATGTGGATATTAAGCTCTTATTAGATGTTTCATGGAACATTTTCTCTCATTTAGTGGGCTGTATTTCATTTTGGTGATTGTTTCTCTTGCTATGCAAAAGCTATTTAGTTTGATGATGTCCCATTTTTTTGTTTGTTTGTTTTGTTCCCCTTGCCCGAGGTGATACAGCAGAAAAAAATGTCAAGATTTCATTGATTATGTTTTCTTCAAGAATTTTTATGGTTTTGAGTCTAACATTTAAATCTTTATTCTATTTTGAATTTATTCCTGCACATGGTGTAAGAAGGTGGTCTATTTTTAGTTTTTGTATGTATCTGTACAATTTCCCACAACATAATTTGTTGAGTAGATTATCTTTAGCTCATTGTATGTTTTTGCCTCCTTTATCAAATATAAAGTGACTATGAAGGTGTGGGATTATTTCTGATCTCTATTCTTTTTCATTAATTTATATGTCTGTTTTTATGCAAGTACCATGCTGTTTTTATTACTATGGCCTTGTAGTATAGTTTGAAGTTGGGTAGCATGATCCCTCCAACTTTTTTATTCTTTCTCATGATTGCTATGGCTATATGGGGTTCCATATAAAAATATGGAATATTTTATTTTGTTCTGTGAAATACATGATTGGTATCTTAATAAGAATTGCATTGAATTTATAGATATCTCTGGGGAGTTTTGAAATTTTAATGATGTTAATTTTTTCTCTCCATGAACAATGTACATTCTTCTACTTTTTTGTATCCTCTTCACTTCTTTCTTCAGTGTCTTATAATTTTCAGGCCACAGGTCTTTTATATCCTTGGTTAAATTGATTCCTGGGTATTAAATTTTTTGATGTAATTGTGAATGGAATTGCTTTATTAGTTTTCCTTTCTGATAGTTCATTATTGGGGTACAAAAATGCAAATGACTTATGGTTATTTATTTCTTTTAATCCTGATACAGTACTGAATTCATTTATCCATTCTCACTTTTTTTAAGGTTCTTTAGGGTTTTCTACATATAGTGTCACATCATCTGCAAATAATGACAGTTTTACTTCTTCCCTTCTAATTTAAATAGCATTTACTTTTCTTTTTTGTTTAATTGCTATGGATAAGACTTCTAGTATTATGTTCAATAAGAGTGGCAAAAGCAGATATCCTTGTCTTTTCCCCATCTTAAGGGAAACATTTTCAGTTTTTGCACATTAAGATCTAGCTGTTCTGTGTCTCTGCTTCTCCTTCTAGTCTTGATGTGGCTTCTTTATGTCCTTAATTTTAAGACTTCTTTTCAGCTAGATTTAAGGCATGTCTGAATGATAGTTCTATAATTTAGTTGTAATTTTCATGTGGTTGTGGGAGAATGTGAGAATAACATTTATCTACTATGCCATCATAAACATAAGACAAGTTTTTATTTTTCTCCAATATTCTAATTTTAAATGCATTTGGGGAAAGGAGAAAGATAGAATGGTTACTCTAATTTTGGTAAGAGAGAGGATAAAATATTTTTAGGTGGTACAGAAAACTCAGAGAAAAAATAATGAGAAAAATTATTAATTGCTCTAAGTTTAATTTTAGTTATATTAGATTTTAGAATTCAGCAGGAAAATAAGTGGAAACTTCACAGAAGCCAGCTAAGTGCCTCAGATACAAGTGTGAGGAAGATCTGCATAGCAGTGATAGTGTAAGTCACTATATTGGCAAGCATTGAGAGTATTGAGTAAGAGAAAAGGACCAAAATATGATTTAGAGAAAGGAAGAATAAATAGTAATAAAGATATGATTGGAAGATTAAAACAGAACTGGTATGCATTGCATCATAAATATCAAAAAAGAAACATGCATTTAAGAAACATTATTGTTTACTCAATAAACATGTCCTCTGCATGGAACCAACATTGAAAAAGACAGATGGGCCGAAACTGGTTTGGCTCAATGGATAGGGTGTCGGCCTGTGAACCAAAAGGTCCCAGGTTCAATTCCAGTCAAGGGCATGTACTTTGGCTGCGGGCCCCAGGAGGGCAGCTGATCGATGTTTCTCTCTCATCAGTGTTTCTGACTTTCTATCCCTCTCCCTTCTGCTCTGTAAAAAATCAATAAAATATATTTTAAAAAAAGAAAAAGACAGAAGGATAGATTAGATAGACACATAGACATGTAAATAAGTAGATACATAGATGGATATGCATGACACTCATTTATACTTTTCTAAATACTTGCATCATTTATATGTCTATCTATTATTGATTGACTTATGATTTGTTCCTTCAGGTTAAAGACAGCACTTAAAGTGAAAACTTCCCATATAACTCATGTAACTTGTTCCTTTTAACTGAACAACAAAGAATTTTATTTATAATTTTACATTATACATGAAGCAGTTAGCTTTTGTTTAAGAGCTATATTTTCAAACAGTGAAATGACCAAAGAAAATGTTGACACAAAGAAACTGACAATAACTGAAAGCAGATCAGATAACATTTGCTATTTCATTCATAGATTTCAATGCAAAATAAAAGATGCTATATATCATTTCTTAAAAAATATTTTTCAGAGACCTGCTTAGTTTTTAATATTTTCCTCCTTTGATTAATTTTTGTATAATTATATAACACATTAAAACAACAAACAAACAAAAAACAATTGCTCTTCAAGTTTCTTCATCTTTCTCAATAAAAACATTTATTTAATTCACTGAGACATAATATTAAAAGAAAAAAATGCACATATTGACTAATTTTCAAGAATATTTGACATCTTTCTCTTTGAAAATAGTTTGGAATTAAGGAGAAAGGAATTTCCACATTTAAAATAGGTCAAATAATTTAAATAAAGGGAGAATTTATTTCAGTTTCTCAATACATGGTCAGCTTGTCTTGAAGTTTCCTTTTGAAAATCTTTGCTTTTGCCCACTAGAATCTTTAAGGCGTTAAGGAAATACTCATTTGCCAGAAGAATGGAATTCAAAAGGCTAATAGAAAATAATGTAATGGAATAGCATAAGATATGGTTAGCCCATAAAACCCAGATACAAAGCCAGTCAGATAAAGACAAATACCATATGATATCATTAATATGTGTAATCTAATAGAAAATAAACTTATGGACAAAATGGAACTGGAAGCATGGATACATGGAACAGACTGGCAGGTGCCAGAAGGGAGGGATATTGGGAGTTCTGGATAAAGAAGGTGAAAGGATTAGCTGAAAAACATATATCTGCACCCCATGGACAGAAACAATAATTAGGTGGATGCCAACAGATGAGGAGGCAGGGGTTGGTGGAAGTGGCAAAGTGTGAGGGTTAAAGGGGACACCCGCAATTATGTCAACATTAAAATTTCCAATAAAATAGATTAAATTTTAAAATGATAATATAAAAAATAAAATGTGGGCATAGCAGTTCATGTAAGTCAAAGGGAGGTGCATGGGGGCCTGGTGACCCAGGTGCTGCCCAGGGCCAAAGGTCAGCTGGGACCTGCTTTTCCATGCAAGATGCTTGCTTGTGCTTTAATCACCCGCCAGGCCTAGGGACCTACCCATGCATGAATTTTGTGCACCGGGCCTCTAGTATTACCGTAAACCTCTATGTGTGATTAATTTTAATGGTTTATTTTTTTATGGAAAAAATCACAGTATTCAGGAAATGATTCAATTTCATATATGAGAAGGATGCATTTATTTTTTATTGAGAGATAAATCCCTCTTTAACTAACAAAGATTAACAAGGCACATAATTTTTATATTTTAAAAAATAATCTGTATAGTTATATGTTTATGTTTACCTCTTTTAAAGAATATTTTTATATAAAGTGAGAAAGGAACAAGGAAAGAAAAAGATCTTAGGAAAAGAGGCTGCATAAGCTTTCTTCATTCAAAATACATTTAATTACATGACTAAAGGTTTCAAGGAGAAATATTGTTTTTAATATTGTGAAAATGCTATAATCATACACTTGAATTCCTTTCTTTCTTTTTTAAAAAATATATAGTTCATTGATTTTTTACAGAGAGGAAGAGAGAGGGATAGAGAGCCAGAAACATTAATGAGAGAGAAACATCAATCAGCTGCCTCCTGCACACCCCCTACTGGGAATGTACATGCCCTTGACCAGAATCTAACTTGGGGCCCTTCAGTCCTCAGGCTGACTATTCACTGAACCAAACAAGTTATGGCTGAATTTAGTTCTGTAGAACAGAGCTGGGCAGAAGTACTTAGATGACAACATTAATAAACACAAGATTGGCTGGGTTAAGTTTTCAACTCTTTTAATCATTTTGTTAAAATCAACTGGCCCTCTTCCATTTCTCTGCATAGATGCTAAAAATAAAACTTTCAATGAATAAGTTTTTTCTAAAGATTAAACTATGGTTGTACCTGCATTACGACAGCAACAGAGTTGGAAGTAGGAAAAAAATACATTCATTTTCTTTACATGATCCATATATTTGATGAACAGATCTTCTTTCAAGTCAATCTGGGTTCATTTGCTCACTAATGATATCCTTTCTGCGTTCTACACCAGGAAGGTCTTTCGAAATGGAAACTTTCTATTTTCTTTGAGAATTTTCTTAGATGGTTCTCTACACTGCTATATTCTCTGGGAGAGTGAGAAATCAGGGAGCAAGGACATTGCCCAGGGTGGCAGGAACAGTTTAAAATCATTCCAAAAATGATCTATAAAATGGCAAATTTACCTGGGAAGTTCAATTTTCAATTATTTCAGAAGTAATATAAAAGTTAAATGTTTAAATAGATCTGGTTTCAAGCGGCTCCATTATGCTTCCTCATTAAATTGCTGGAAAATGAGGTAAGACATATTTATGTCAAATTGACTTGAAACAAAAATTCTAGAGTTTATTTATAAAGTTCATAATGTATACTATCTGATAAGAATATTATTTCTTTTTTTAAAAAAGTATCTTAACTATCTGGAAGAAGGGGAGGTCAGAGGGGAGAAAATAATATAAATATTAATATTTTCAAAATATTAACACTACTTCAAGGTTCAGTTGATTAATGTTCTAATAACTTCTGCAAACAACAAAATAATGGAGCTGGGCCATTTAATTTAAATAAAGAAACACAGTGCAATAAATGCTGAATTCTAGTTAATATTCATTAATGTTAATATATTAACAGTGAATGCTTAAAATATTATTTTGTGAGTGAACACAACAGCTTTCACCAACCTACATTCTAGTCAAATATATCACAAAGTTTTGCAATCCTGCATAATAAAAGCCTAATATGCAAATCAACTGAATGGCCAAATGACCTGTGGAATGATGGGTCACTATGATACACACCGACCACCAGGGGGAAGATGCTCAATGCAGGAGCTGCCTCCAGCTCTCAGGCCCCAGGCCAGCCAAGGCTTAAGCACCCTATCATGCACAAATTTCATGCACTGGGCCTCTAGTGAAAAATAAAATTACTAATTTCTTGTCAAGTAAAGTTTTAGCTTTAAGCTTCTCCTCAATACTGAGGCCATGAAAATGGGTCAGTTAATTGAGAATCTATCAATCTGAAAAATGTTGTAGTGCTACAAATGTAATAGTAGCTTTGGCTCATAAAGAGATTAAATTATAGTAGGGATGGATCAACAATCTTACCAAAAAAACAAAAACAAAAAACAACAGTAAAGAGGGTATAGGAGTAATGATTCACAAGTAAGAAGATGGGTTCTTTATATTAAAATATAGCAGAACTTATAAAAGTAAAATGATATTCATAATAATTTCCATTTTGCTCGATATGATAAATACAAAGTCTAGTGACTTTGCAAATTTATTTTATTTATTTATTTTAATATATTTTGATTGATTTTAGAGGAGAAGGGAGAGGGAGAGAGAGATAGAAACATCAATGATGAAAGAGAATCATTGATTGGCTGCCTCTTGCAATCTCCACACTGGGGATTGGGCCTGCATTCCAGGCATATGCCTTGACCAAGAATCGAACCGTGACCTCCTGGTTCATAGGTTGATGCTCACCCACTGAGCTATGCCAGTCTGGCACAAATTTATATTAAATAAATACTATTTGAAAATAGGAAACTTTTCTTTGGGAAATAGGAAAACTAAAGCTTAGAGATATTAAGATGTTTGCCAAGGGTTACATATAGAGTGTTAAATTAATTAAACAAGGAGACTATTAAACTAAGGTGGCTCTAGTACTCTGGAGACTATCTAAGCAAACCAAACTCTAGACATGCAATTGCCTCAAGGTTATAAAATTAAAACCTAAGGACAACTAATCATAAATTGCCACCTAGACTTTAAACTATAGCCAATTCATAATCTCCTTCCTTTGCTTCTCCCTATTCTCTATAAAAATCTCTCCCAGAGCTTCAATGGGTACACTTACCATTTGGTGCTACCAATTAGAAAGGATTTTTTCTCTTGAAACTGTTAATATACCTAGTTTATCTTTTAACAATAGTAATGAATAACAAAAGCTAGGATTCTCTGGGTTAAACAATATGCTTTAAATAAATGCTCTCTTCAAAATTATCATCCTGATAAAGGCATTGTCTAAATACTCATAATGCAGTCATTAACTTCTTATGTTGAAAATAACCTTAAACCTAAACCATTTATGTCTCTTAATTAGTCTTTTGAATAACCTCAAGTATAAGTTTTCTAATTTAAACATGAATTTGTTATAGGTGTAAACAAAAATCTGTCAGATTCAGATCATTTTGGAGGAAAAAGTAAAACCTATTAGATAAAGCTTGGTGTAAAAACCATACAATCATTAGAAGTATTTGTACTACTTTAAATGAACTTGAAAGGCAATATTACAAGAGAATTTTGAGGACGGCAACAATAAAATAATGACCAATGATTTTGAAAGAAGTGTATCACCTAACATGAATATTCAAAATGAAGTCCCCTTTGAAGTTCTACAATGTGTAGTGCAGACTAAACACAGATGTGGACAGAACTATCAAGAAGGGCCCTTCTCAGTTACCAAGAGGTTTCTGAAAAGGTGGAATTTAACCATAACTTAAGAGGAAGTTGGCTTTAGAGGTAAAACCTAATTACCCTGATTGTGAGGCTGAGAAAGGATGGGCTGAATTACTATGGAGCATAGGAACTACTTGTGCACAAGTAGGGCTTTTCAGGCTACTGGCCTGAAAGTCATTTTATTGTTCTGCTAATAAGTGAAAATTCTTGTCCATTCACTTATAAACAGCCATTAGTGCATTTTTGTGTGAATATGACAAATTTTTCCCTTGTTTCCTTTTTTCTCAATAGCTACTTTGTCTCTTTTTTTAACTTTTGATTAATTTCTAGCTATATTGATAGTTTTAGAGTTTGGATTTTTCTTAAAAATCCAAAAAGTAGTTAAATTTTTCAATACAGTCATTCTATACATCTGGACACTACAGAAAATTATTCAGTAATTTGTCTAACAATAATGACCATGTTTGTTACCATACATCCCAATCTGATTTTAATACTTATTAAAAATAAGGCTTATGATATTCTGCTTAGGTTGAACATTCATTTTGATAGAAATAAGTTAGGGTGCATCCATCACTAGATTTCTTGAGACAGAGTAAGCAATAAAGGCCTGATGTGTGGCTCCCTACTCTTCATTCAATTTGGTCTTGTTTTAGAAAAAGGTAAAGAACATGGGCTTATCAATAGCCTTGATTAGTTCTTTCATAAGTGTTCATTTGGAGAATAAAAATTGTAAATGGGGCATGAAATCTCATTTGGAGTGGCTGAAAGTATGTTACTTAATATAATTTAATGCTATAATCACTCTTTGGTTTTTAGTCTGTATTTTATATCTCATAACAGAAATATCTTATCTTTAATTACAGGTGACAAAAATGTTCATATATATAATAAAGCTTTAACAATAAAAGTGACATTATGCTATATGGATATATTTTTCTTAACTGATTTTCAGAGAAATGTACTTAAAATTATAGTCTTTATTAAAACATTTTACCAGTGTTTAGAGGTAAAATCCTGTAAAAGATAACTTTTATTAAAAATATAATAATACTGCCTCCACGGCTGCTTCGCCTCCCACACATAGCTCAGATCAGGACCCAGGTGACAGACAGAGTCTCAGCCAGCAATTGCTGCCTTATATCTAAATCCAGTCTAGTACCAGGAATACTCAGGGCCTACTCAAGAATGCAAATAATCCTTTCCACTAATATTTACAGCATAAACTAAGATTATTGTTTGAGTATTAAATTTGACAGTAAAATAGTAATCAAGTTTTCACATTAATTTAAATTGGCCAAGTGAAATAAGTGAATACTCAAGAAAATTTAAGTGTATTGGACAAAAAGTGTTCCTAAAATATTAACTAAAATTTCTATTAGTAGTTCATCTCTTCGTAAAATTGCCTAACATGCAAAGAACCTAAAGCAGTCATATTTTTGTGCAAAAATTAAAATTTAAAGTTACCAAGACTGCAATATAAAATTTCCAAAAGCCCCCATTAATAAGAAAAAAGGGGGGGGATAGTGGGGTAATATCATGTAAGGAAAAATATCCTGTAAGTAAATTACATCTAGAAAATTCTTACTCCAGAAAATTAATTTCCATTTGTAATGCCAACAGCAGGACACCCATGAAAAACACACATGGTGTGAAAATAAGCTGAAGGAAAATCAACTGGGCAAAAATAGAAAGAATCCCAAGTCTAATTTACAGAAAAGATCTCTTTATTAACTTTGGATCGAGAATATGTTTGTATATTTAAAAAAAAAAACTCCAAGACCACATGGATTCCTGCAACAAAGAGGAACTGACAGGTCTGTTCCAACCACGAAGACAGTCCAGAGATGGAAGATGCTGACGACACCTTGCCATTCTAACAGTCAGCAGCTGTGCATCACTGTAGGTGGTCCAGATCCAAACCAGAGAGGGGGGAACCTGCATTGCACCATATGTCCACCATACAGATACCAGTGCTGACATGTATACATAAGGAACTATTTGACATTGAAACTGGGACTCAGAACAGTTGGACGTTGAAACTGAGACTCAAACATTTTTTTTGTTCTTATATATTTATTTCCAGTATGCAGATGCAAAATATTTTTAAAGAAAAGAAACGGGGGAAAAGATTGATACAGAGGCAAACAAGCATTGAACAGACTGTTAAACTACAGGGGGAAGACAGGAGAGGGTGGGGGGCGGGGACTGTAAGAGATTCACCAAAGGACTTGTATGCGTGCATATAAGCATAACCAATGGACACAAGACACTGGGGCGGGGGGAGTGGCAGGTGAGGGCATGTGCTGGGAGGTAAGGGAGGCTGGGGACGTCAATGGGAGGGAAAAAAAAAGGAAACATATGTACTACTATTTGTAATACTTTAAAGAATAAAAAAATTTAAAAAATAATAAAAAAAGAAAAGATACAGTAATATAGTTTATGAAATTAATGTTATAATGTACATGACTACAAATATATGTATATAATACAAATTCTATCTAATAAAAGAGTAATATGTAAATTGACCATCACTCCAACATGGCTGCCCCCATGTGCACACAATATGGCCACCACAAGATTGCCAGCAGGGGAGGATAGTTTGGAGGGACCGGATATGCAAGGGAGGGCAGTAGGGGGTACCAGGCTTGCATGGGGAGGGCAGTTGAGAAGGGGCCAGGCCTACAGGGGAGGGCATTTGGGGGGGACAGGCCTGCAGGGGAGGGGAGTTGGAGTGACCAGACCTGCAGGGTTGGGGAGTTGTGGGGGGGCCATGCCTGCAGTGGAGGGCAGTTTGGGGTGACTGGGCCAGCAGAGGAGGGCAGCTCGGGGAGACCAGGCCTTCAGGGGAGGACAGTTGGAGGGACCCAGGCCTGTAGAAGAGGACAGTTGGGGGGACCAGACCTGCAAGGTAGGGCAGTTGTGGGGGGATCAGGCCTGGAGTGGATGGCAGTTGTGGGCAATCATGCCAGCAGGGCGAGCCATTAGGGAGTGACTGGACCAGCAGAGGAGGGCAGTTGGGGGAGACTAGGTCAGCAGGAGAGGGCATTTGGGGGGGACCAGGCCTTTAGGGGAGGCCAGTTGGGTGACCAGACCTGCAGGGTAGGACAGTTGGGGGAGCAGGCCTGCAGGGGAGGGTAGCTGTAGGCAATCAGGCCAGCAGGGAGGTCAGTTAGGGGTGACTAGGCCAGAAAAGGAGGGCAGTTGGGGGAGACAAGGCCTATAGGAATGGCAGTTGTAGACAATCAGGCCAGCAGGGAGGGCAGTTAGGGGTGACTGGATCAGCAGAAGAGGGCAGTTGGGGGAGACCAGATCAGCAGGGGAGGGCAATTGGGGGGTTACCAGGCCTGCAGGAGAGGGCAGTTGGGGGGCAAGCCTTCAAGGGAGATTAGTTGAGGAGGACCACCCCTACAGGGCAGGGCAGTTGTGGGGAACAAGGCCTGCAAGGGAGGACAGTTGTGGGTGATCAGGCCAGCAGAGGAGGGCAGTTAGGGGTGACCAGGCTAGTAGGGGAGGGTAGTTGGGGAGAGACCAGCCTGTAGGGGAGGGTAGTTTGGAGCCAGCAGTCCTGGATTGTGAGAGGGATGTCCTGCCAACTGAGATCAGGCCTAAACAGGTGGCTTGACATCCCTGAAGGGGTCTCAGATTGGAGAGGGTGCAGGCTGGACTTAGGGAGAACCCCCCTCATGCACAAATTTCATACACCAGGCCTCTAGTACAAATATAAAAAATCAATACTTTTTAGGACAATAAGCATATCTTCTGGTTTCTAGGGTTGAGCAATGTGCACAAGAATGTAATAATTTAAATTATTTCATTTTGATGATTAAGTTTTCTGAAGAGGATATAAAATGGTATTAAATACCTCTAGGCATTTTTCAATTGCTTCATTCTCTTTACATTTTAAGAAGAGAATGAAGATAAAATATAATTTTTACAATTTTAGTAAAATGATTGCTTTATAATTTTAATACATTAGCTAAGAATAAATCTCATTAGGAGATTTTGAACCAGAAGCTAAATGGACTATTCTGATTTTTATATAATATCTATGTATTTCCTATCTATCAATCTATCTATCTATATATCTATCATCCTCTATCTATCTACCTATCTCTTAGGATACAGATCCAATTACCTACATTAAATCAAGTAGACATTGTCTATTGATGTCTTTCAGTTAATAACATCCCTGTGACACTGTAGATAATTGTGCCAGTATACAGTGTCTTCCTCTATTGAACTTTAAAATCCTGAGCTGAACTTAACATTTTCCTTGGGACTTACTAAGAAGAAGAAGAAAAAGAAATTTAACTCACCAATGGAATTTGGGACATTTGTATATTCTATGGAGATTAGAGACCCTGGTTCTTGAATCTTTAATTCTAAATTCCCCAGAGCCACTGGGTTCCACAGCTTTTATTTCTGTCAGTGCTTTCCAAGAGAGGCGTGAGGAGAGTGAAAATTAATTTCCCTAATAGCTTTAGGAACACTGAAGTGTTCTACATAACTCTGGAGGGAACACAAAATCTTGTGATTACCAAGAAGAATAAAATTTCCCAAATTCTATCCATTTTTCTATGGTCACTTGAGGGTGTGACTTATTTTTGGATAATTAAGGCAAGGTTTCTTTTATTATTATCATTATTCTCTATCCATTTATTGCATGAGTATAAAGGCCAGCCAGTGAGGGAAAAAGAAATAGTGGTATGCTAAATGAAACCTGCCATTTAAGAGCTGCAATATTTGGAGAAAAAAAATAGCAGTCAATTGTAAATTAGTCAAGGTACTTGACAAATAACAGTTTGCTTATTTATAGGAATTTCTATAAAATAGGGACAGGGAATGGTTAGGCAGCTTCAGAACCTTGCTCCTCATATGCCACTCACCTACCTCATACATAAATGCATTTGCTGTTATCAGTCCAAAATATATTTCAATTATTCTTTTTTTCAGTTTTTTTTATTGATTAAGGTAATAAATGTCTATATCTCCCCATTGCCTGCCCACCTCACTCCCAAACATGCTCTCACCCCCGAGTGTCTTGCATCCATTGGTTGTGCTTATATGCATGCATACAGACTGTGTTTAGTTTGCTTTCTCTCTTTCAGCATTATCTGCACCACTTGCCATCAAAATTATCAGGACATCCTCTAATAATCCAACACCAGTTGGATATCATTAAACTTTTAAATTTTACAAATTTAGGAATTTTAATACTAAAAACAAATAAAAAGAACACAAAGTCTATAATATTTTTGTCAGAACTATTAGAGTGATTTCAATAAAAAATAGTTAAAATCTATCATTCAAATCACACAGTTAAATAATACCTATTGAGAAATGCAAGGAAAATTTCAACCACAAAGTATCTAAATGAATGATCTCAATATTATTAGATAATTATGCAGTCTACTCTTACAACTTCAGATATGCAAATATAGCATTTCAATGATTAGGTCTGCACAATTTAAACAAAAGGATGCCTTGAAATAAGTGAATAATTTGGGCAAAGAGCACACAATTGCCTGAAGTAGAAACATGAACTGAGAAAAAAAATGAGAATTATAATTTGAATTAGCAATTACTTCCAGCCTTCATTTCATTATGCATGGCCAGTTTTTAACTATTAGGTTTGTTGATTTTTTGGCATTAACCAACCACATAAAATCATTATAATCACCACACACACATACACACTAATACAATTCTTATCTATTAGTGTGTAGTAACTCAGGTAATAGGCAGACTTGCTAGAAATTATAGTTTAAATTAGGTAGCAATAATGTACAAATATTTTATCTTGAACCAATTCCAACAGTGACCAAATTTTCACTAGTAGAAGATTACAACATTTGCTCCCTTGCCTCCCAACAGAAACACATATTTAAAAATGTACTTACACTGCACAATGAGCTGCACCAGAGCTTCTCTTGGTTTCACATTAAATCCATTGTATTGGCTAGTCTGACATCTGTACATTCCTGACATTTCCCTAGATACATTCACAATCCTCAGTGTTCCGTCATAACTCTCCATTTGCATTGACCCATCAGGCATTGCAACTTCTTTATCTGCTCTAGACCAAAGGATGATGGGTTTAGGTTTTCCAGTTACTTGACACTGTAGTTCTATTGTGTCTCCTTCTCTGGTGACCAAAGGTGATTTTTCCTGTGGAACAGTCAGATTGGGTGGAACTTGAAATGGGAAAAAGAAAATTTTTCAAGGTTAGTATAAACTTGTAAAGCATATTCAAACACAGAAAATCTTAAGAAAACAATTTCTGCAGGTTGAAGAAGTGTGACAATTCAGATGACAAACATTATAGAAACCTTTGGAATAGGTGGTAAATACCATTATTTGAAATTACTCTGATTTGTTTTTATAGAACTCTCTTGAAAGAGTTCTTCCAACATTAGCAAAATAAATAAAGCATTAAGTTAGGCTTAAATTGGTCAACATAAGAAAAATGTATTTAATGACTTGTCATTATCAACCATTATTTGGGCACTTAACATTTGTATTTCACAAAAGAATGATCATGCCTTCTGAGGGTTCAGGTTTTCAGTTTTCTGCTTCCTATGCTGCTATCTCTTACCCAAGGATGATAGAAGAAAGGGTATGGTATATTGTAAATTTAGCAGGCACAGTAAACACAAGTACTAGGAAATGGAAAAGAAGAACCTTTGTTTTACAATTAGGAGTTTTGACTGGTTTAGGATACCTTGTCTAATTGCTAAGATTTAAGGTTTGCTTTTTCCCTTAAGGACATGAGATGGAACAACTTACTACAATACCACATTGGGAATCCACTGTATTTTTCTCTTTTGAATTTCTAATATTTTTGATATTTGACTTTCCTCATATTCTTTCATTTTAAGACATCTGGAGATCACTGTAGTTTGTCACACTGTTGCCACTATTTTTGTAATATTAATTTTAAGTATAATTTCAAAAGTATATATCAATAATATAAGAATTGTAATTTTTTGAAGTTAAGCTAATTTCCGATTTTACTGAAGATATTTATGAGAAAATTAGGTTGACTTTACTGGATCTTAACTTTATTGCACTAGGATAAATATGTTATGATTTAGGATACAACATGAACTAACAAGAGGCAAGTACTACCTAAAGAGTTTACTCATAAATAAAATCACCTGCTCCGTTGGAAGACTTTTACAATGTATATGCATTCAAATGCATTCATGGAATAGAATATCTATCAAAAGGCATGGGATAAATTAAATGGCAGAATAAAAATAAACAGAAATACATGAATAATTTTATTCTGACAAATGTAATATGCTTCCTTTGAAGAGAATTGCATTTGGGTAAAAAAAGCAAAGGTCTCATTCTTCCTGCTAGCATCACTGTGCTCAAATGCCCAGGAACAAAGGCAAGCATAATTTAAAAATTATCTTTCAACTAATGTGGAAATGTTTTTCTCACACAGAAAAAAATAAATTCAAGTCAAAGTGATATGAGAATTAATTATCTTGCTATTTAAGTATATTTATGCATATTTTTCACTTAATTCCTTCATTTACTTCTTTTCTTTAAAAAGTAGTTAATAATGGAAATCAGAAAATATGGAACATTAAAACTTTAATCATGACCTTCTTAGAATAGATATATACAGTCTAAAAATTACCATTAACAAAGCATGTTTAAATATGGTTGCATTTAAAATAATATGTGATTAAATAATTTAATTTAATAAATGATTCTTGTAAATATAAACAATTAAGTGATTTTGTTAATTTATTCCTTTAGAAGTAAACCAAAAGGAATGATGCAATTCTAGGCAGCATCTTCTAACAATAGGATCAAAGAGAAGCCTCAATGTTTACTCACTCTGCATGAGAAATCACAAAGGATAGCAACAATATCCTCAGCATTTAATAGACACATTAGGGATTTTACATTTTTAGTTAATTCCTTTGATAATTCTAAGAATAAAATATTTCATATGAACATTTAACAAGTGAAAACACTGGATAAACGGGAAGATGAATACTTTGTTTGAACAAAATTCAAACTGAGGCCAACTTATAACAAGTGAACAGTGTAGACGCCTGACACCTGAAGCAGATTCCAGTGAGCTCTCGTGTCTGAAATGAATAATTTGCATTAGCACTGGATTCCTGTTCACAAGTGCTCTGCTACTATGGACAAATTAGACTAATTTCCCCTGCCCGTCTCTTGTTCATTAGTCCAGGATCAATAAGGAATGAAAAGGTAGAAATGTGAGAGTGAAATTGACACATATTTTTCAAATTACCTTATCTATTTTATATTATATATCTATTTCTACCTTATATTTTTATATCTAACTATAATAGAATATTTCAAACTGCCAAACTGCTTTTAAGATCTACCAAACCAAGTCAATATACAACTTTTGATAAATCTGTGTGAAATAAATGAAAATAAGTGATAAATTAAGGGCTTATTTAATGGAGTGCAACTTCTTCCAAAATCAAGCCAAATGATGTAGGCCAAGTTTAACCACTCTAAATATTAATTTCTTCACTTTTCAAACTAAAAATTTGTACTTTATTAGCTCCAAGATTATTAATGGTTGACTATAAAAACAAACAATAAAAATTAACTATAGAAGTGCTACTAAGTGAAAGTATTTATTTTCTGTCTTAATAAGCTAGATATTCAAAGCTCTTATTAAATTACGCTATCTAAAATACATAAACCCTTGACTAGATATGTTTTATAAATTTATCAGGCTAAATAGTTAAGAAACTCCTTTTAAATATTTGTTTGTTATTCATTTATTTAGATAAAGTTTTCTTCCTATGTAATCAAAATTACAGAAATGTAAAGCTCAGTTTTAATCTAAGTAACTTGAAAACAAATTTTACATAAATTAGCCCAGTTTTTGCTAGATAGCAAAATCTAATTAAAATATAGTTTATTTTCTAATCTCTTCCATGAGGCTTTTTCAAACTTGAAATTGGAGGTAATATTTTCTTAGCAACTTTTTTTGGCCAAGAAAGTTTATGACTTCTAAAGTTCTTTTAGTGCTTTTCTCTCAATATCCACATTAAATATTCCATTCTCTACAATTCTATACTCAACCTTCTTAATTATTACGATATATTTTTCTATTATGAGACCTAGTTTGTTCTCACAAATTTATATATGTTATATGTTAATAATATGAATTTCAACTTTAAACCAAGATTCTTCCAATTTATGACTACAGCATAGTATTTTTATACTCCAAAGCCATTCAAATCTCCAAACCTAGGAACCATTTACTGCTTGACTTAGTTGATAGGTAATTATCAACACACTTCATCTGGTAATTAAAGACCATAACATTTTCTTTATTTTATCATTTCTTTTTGCTCACCACTTTCTATCAGCCACTTTTCTTTCTCTATCAAAAAAAAAAGTTCCATGTCTGCCAATTTCTTTTCATGGCTGCAGGTAGATTTCTTGGTAGAAGTCATCATTGTCTCTTCTTGTGACAGTGTCCTAATTGGCCTCTCTGTCACCAGTCTAATTCTTCCAGAATTCCTCTTATTCAGTCATAAATTTTATTCTGATAAATGCTATTTTGTTCATGTCACTAGGAAAACTGCAAACCTCAGCAAGAGTGTTAATACTAATCCTGGTTTACTAAAAAAATTGACAACAGCCTGATGGCTGTGCTAAATAAATAGTGGTAGAACCACACAATAAAATATGATGCAATTTTTTAATGAAGACATAATAGACCAACATTTATCAAGAAGGATATTTATATTTTTAAACAACAAGCTAGTAAATAGTATGGACAGCTATAATAACTATTAATAAATAAATAAAATATGTTAACAGTGTAAAAAGTAGTGTGACATTTTTATATAAAAAGTCTCATGGTAATGAATGTTAACAGGGAGTGTTTTAAAAGGGAGGGTATATATTAGTATGATTCATCTTTATATTGTCACCATTCAGCACTCAAATTTGCACATAATAGGAACTCTGCAAAAAATTTTACAGCAAATGTACAATTTAAGGCAGCAAGCACTTGGCCCAAATTCAGAAAAGAGGAAAAATCTAGAGGAAAAGGAAGCCCAGAAAAAATACTAACAATGGTTCTCTGAGTGTGAGATTATTGATAATTTAATTTTCTCTAAATATTTATTATAATTTTCATTCTTTTATAATATGGACAATGCATATAACATATTTGCATTAAAATGTTAATGCAACCTGTTTTTCAGTGCTCATCTGATGAAAACTTCACTTTTAATTACACAATGTATCACTGTGAACATGGTGTTCTAGACAACAGAGTCTGAGAAATGCTTCTCTAGAATTGCTCACTCCGGTAACACTTATTCGCATGTGCTTTCACCAGCCAATTAACCTCAGTGCTCTTCAATAAGCAGTTTTTCCTCTGTTCAGTATATACTCTAGCACTCCCTATCTGCCCCAGGTGTTGAGATTTAGTTCAAATGTTACTACATTCAATGATAAATTTGCCTACCCCTAGGCCGAAGTGGTTGTTCACTCTGCTCGGCCACTTAGGACATTGTAGAACCATTTATCCTGTACTTGTGGGTTGTCCTACATTTTCTCCCATGTTTATATCTCTGACCAGATAGCTCCTTGAAAGCACAGAGTGTTTTATGTTATCTCTGAAACCTGACACCTGCTTTTCTACTTGGCACAATCCAGGAAGCCACGAAATAATTGATGAAGGAAGTGGGGTAGAAACAGAGAGAAAGCTAAGGAGGTAAGAAGATAAACAACTACAAATGTAATAGAAATAAACTTAATAGGTCAAAATCATAAGCATTTTAGAACAAAAGTGATAAATAACAATAAAATGTAATAATTATATAATTATTAACTCATACAAATAGCAGAATCTTTTGCAAAATATCTTGTTAGTATAGATTTTGGATGCAGTAGGTCTTGAGATGGGTGAGGGTGTATGTGAGATTCCTCAAAAAAGGAATTTTATAATTTTCCTTTACTTTCTCTTTTCATTTGAAGATTTGGATAGACAAGCTACAATAAAATTTAAAAAATTCGGAGAAAAGAGCCAATTCAAGAACATGCCATTTCTTTTGTTATGTTTAGTATGCCCCTTCTCTAATTAGTGAATTTTTAAGTATTGAATTTCACAATGAAAACATCAAATTAAGTAGAACAATTTGAAATGTCTATACCTTGTGAGAGTCACATTTATTCATAATGTACTGGCTAGAAAAAAGTTCTTCCTGGTAAAACACAGGGATACAACTTCTGATACATAGTAAGACTACTCTTTGACTTTTCTTTCTGCAATGCTATTGTTGGAGAAGTTATAATCAGAGAAACTTCAAAAACATATGACACCAAAGTTTATTATTCCAAACATAAAGAAATAGACAAATAATTTGGACAAACTGGTTTTCTGTAACTGTTACATTGTATCATATAAAATAAATCAAATATAGAAAATGAAAATGTTTTCCTTTTTTCATTTAATCTTTAGTCTTGACTAGGAAAATGACTGGCTTATTTTATTTATTTATTTTTTACTCAAAAGAATGCAGGGGAAGGCTAGCTATCCTGAACTCTATGGAAAAATATCATGTTGTCTGAAGCAAAGACATCAGATCATGCTTGTTAATGACTTATTGATTTAAAATATATAAAAGTTTATAGTGTACTATAGCATATATTTATTTTATTATAAAATCATAATAAACTAAGTAATAAGTAGAATTGTCTCTCCCAGGACAAGTAGACATACATTTACTAGAATCCCCAAATAAGTGTAACTCTAAATTAATTACACTTTAATTTTGAGAAATCTATAACAATCGTATATAATAAAAGGCTAATATGCAAATCAGCCAAACGGTGAACAACCTGTCACTATAATGCGCACTGAAAACCAGGGGGCAGACACTCAATGCAGGAACTACTCCCTGGTGGTCAGTGTGCTTCCACAGGGGGAGTGCTGCTCAGCCAGAAGCCAGGCTCATGCCTTGCAAGCAAAGTGGCTATGGCAAGTGCCTCTCCTGCCTCTGTGGCAGTTGGACATTCTCCGAGGGCTCCCGGACTGTGAGAGGGTGCAGGCCAAGCTGAGGGACCCTGCAAGTGCACAAATTTTGTGCACTGGGATTCTAGTAAAAGTATAATATGCTAATTAGACTGGATATCCTTCCTGATGACCTTCTGGATGAAGCCAGGGCTGCGAGGGAAGCTCAGATCCCAGGTGCCAGAGGAAAGCTGGTGCTGGCAGCCAGGGGAAGGAAGGCCTAGTCTTGCAAGAATTTCGTGCATTGGACCTCTAATAGTTATTGATACACATGGATGGTCTAGAGTAGCATGTATAATCTGTATTTAAAGCATAAATTAATTAGATTTCAATAAAAAAGTCTGTTTATGATAGATTTCCCTAGGGGTTTGATTCAAGGATTCTTATGCTGACCACATCTATAGATGTGAAGTGAGTTTTATTTCCAGTGATCTACTGCTTGAAACTCCAAGGTTAGCAACATGCTTATTTTACACTACACACTATTAAAGGAAAAATATTCTATCACATTTCAGGGCTTTTTCTGTGTCTGAGATAATGGTTCTCAACCTCTTTTTTGCTAATATGTTACACATTGGATTTGTATGCATGAGAGATGCACATGAATACATTCAGAGTTTGAGGTTTTGAAAAAATCACAAAACTTTACATGGAAGTTAAGAATTTAATTGTTTGCAATTGAAACAACTATTAATGGCACATGAGTAAAGACTTCTCACTAAGGACTATGAGATAAGCCATTTGTTAAGTGAAATTGTCAACATGCTTATTATAACATCGCTCATTTCTCTTCCGCTCAATATTGGAAATATTCTAGTCATCATGTACCTCACAGCTGATTTGAACACATCACTAAGATTGGGAATAATTGTGTCAATAGATGAAACTTATAAGAATGTGATACTCTGTGGTCTTTGAGAAATATTAATCTGATATTTGACAAATATAAGACAAACCTGATAATTATTTTAGTTTCAAAACAATTCCAATCCAAATTCCCTAAATAGTTTGAATCAGTAGACTTAATCCACTCTTAATAGTTATGTGTCTATTAAAACATAATGGTAAAGTGTCCTTAATTCAAGGTGACAAAGAAACTGAACTAGCTAAAGTCTCCTCACTTATTAATTGAGTTGATATTTGTTTCTTTTTAGAAACCATGACTGGTAATGAGCAATGTTTGATAAAAGGCACAGCACTCTACAGCTCATTTCTCTTAAAAGAATAATGGTTCCCAATGTTGTTATTTTATTAAAAAGCAGAGTTTTCCTGAACCAGAGTTAATATAATAATAATATATTGCATTACTGTATCTCCTTCTGGATTTTCTTCCTATTTATAAGTAGATTACTGAAATTTAATTCATGAATGTCTTTTTCTCCTTCTAAAAAATCTGATCATTTCTGAATTATACTTTCTTTAAAAACCTGTCTTACTAGCATTCAAATATTTTCAGTAGCTCCCCATTTTACAGGATGGTCTAAATCCCAGTATCTTTTTTCCAGTTTAGCTGTCAACTTTTATTAAGGCATACTGCTTCGGAAAAGCTCTTTGTTAATTTCAGCAGGTCGTTTGATCCATTTAACACACTCAGCTCATACACAACTCCTCACCTCCCTCACTTCCGTCCAGGAGTAACTTTGTCCTCACAATGCCTATCCAATAATCCCCCATTTTTAAGGCCCAACGTAAGTCTTCTGTTGTCTTAAGTATTTCCTGATTTCTGTATCTTTTATTCATTTCCAAATCTTTAGTTACAACATATCTGATTTATTCTATACATGTCAGGATAAAATGTGCATCTTCAGCTGCCCTCTCCCAGAAGGTGCTGCTATGGAACATTTAGTTACATGTGGAACTAACATGTCTTGAGGCCAGGACTGGGTTCCATCTGTTTTCTGAGTAGATCCCACATCATGTGACAACGTAAGTATTTTAGAGATGCTTAGTAAATTTTGATTGTTTTATGTGGCATCCATCAAGGTTTCTCAATAATCAAAGTAAGAAAACTATTGATGAATAATCACCTCTCGATTATTTAAGGCTTAATCATAAATTATATGAACTTCAAAATAATTTTATACAAATTCTTTTTAAGTTTTAAAAAACCACCCAGAGTAGATTTTTATAAGTTAGTATTTCTATTAGATTTTAATTTAGTCACAGGAATGATACAAGGAGGTAAAATATTGTGAAATATTTAGTAGTCCTGAGTAATTTTCCCATGCTGTAGATTTCTTTTATTTACAGTAAAGAAAAAATCTCTACAACAGAATGTTCCCGTGGACCCACATTCTAAGGCTTATATTACCTGCAGTCTGTGGGTAAGTTATATAGGAAACAAGCACTTATTTTAAAGCCTCCTCATACCAGATGATAAGGCTGATATTTTTGTCCATGATATGAACAAGCATAAAAAGATCTCTTATTACATTTTGTAAATAAAAAGTGCCCTTTCTTTGCACTGAAACACTTTTGCTATTATTTTTTACTGTTTCACCTACAATAAACAAGGAGGGGCTAATAAAACAAGGTTGACAGTGGTTTACAAATCTAGCAATAGAGCAGAAAGAAGGCGTGTTTAAAAACAAAGATGTGTTTAAAATATGGCACTTGCCTTTGGAAATTCTCAGGGGAAATCTATAAGCAAGCATACATACATGCACAATGCTTACTTTTGAAAGAGTTGTGGAAAATCTTATTACAATGGTATTGTTCGTTATTTGAACCATGTGGGGAGAGGCAGAATCCTGGCATGTAGCAACTCAGGAGGGTTCAGTATTGGAAGATGGACATGCAGTGGCAATGCAGTCAGGAGAATAAGTTTGGCAGGCAACAGTTGCGGCTGCTTCAACTGTCCTCTCCCAGCAGGTGTTGCTATGGTACAAGAATAGTCTATGAGGGTTTCAACACAATACAAAGCATAAGATGACAGACCAAAATAGAAACTCATTCTCCGAGTGGCATTCATATTTTCCCTACTACACAAGCCACAAAGCCAGCTGCAAATAAACATAGGTCGGAGCTTGCTGCCTCATAAGCAGATCAGTGAATGGGACCTTAGGTTAAGGCTGTGTGTGTAACATTTGGTTAAGTTTATTTTTCAAGTATCTTGAACTGTTATGATCATTACAGTAGTTACTTTTCTAACTGAAACTTATCGTAAGATGTTTTCTAAATTATTAAAATAAATTTGTATTAACAAGAGAATTTTCTTCTAACTTCTTTAGGAAAAGTTATGAAAGCATGCATCTTTCTGTTTCTAAACTCCCTTCCCTGGCTTATTGTATATGTCTCTCATGCACTGAAATACATAAATGAATGATGGTCACTGATTAAGCATATAAAGCTTATATGTGAAAACATTTTTAATAAATTAAATTAAACAACAAACAAACAAAAAACATGAGCAAGGTAGTTTAGCTTGCTAGTGATTCAAATTACATTAAAATTTTTGCAAGCTAGGAATCTTAACTGGACTGAGATTTCTGGAAGAAATATAGATTGCAAAGTAAGTACTTGATTTTTTTCTATAATAAAAATGGAAGTATTACAATAGTTAAAAATTTAAATAAGATGATAAATTATTTAATTACTAAGATATTAGTAGGTTATTTGATGAAGAGACGATATATAATCATTTTTGAAAACTAGGGTATCAATTCCTCAACATTGCTGTTAAGTTCCATTTCATGTTTAGTATATTTTTTTATATAATGAAGAGTTAAGCTGGAAAACAAGTTATTTGTGCATAAGCAATTGATTAAGAGTTTTTAAAACTAAATACTGTTTCATAAACAGCATATATCTACACTAACAAAATATAAAGATACAAATTGACCATGCCTTTGTAACACCCACCAGCCAATCAGGAGTGAATACCCAAATTAACCCAACAAAGATGGCAAGTTAATTTGCATACACAGGCACCAAGTAGCTGGGGGTGGGTTGGGATGTTTGCACCATGGCGACAATGCAGGCATTCCGCACTGCCCCAGCCGGTCAGGGCCTCTGGGCAGCATAGGAAAGTGGGGCCGGAGCAAAAAGAGGAAGTTCTGGGGCCAGACCAGAAAGGCGTTGCCAGCAGCCAGGGAAAGGAAGGCCCATTCTTGCATGAATCTTTGTGCATTGGGCTCATAGTATAAAATATAGGCAGGGAATAGTCCAATCACTTAAAAGGTAGCTCAAAGATTCCCAAATTCCTGCAGTTCTTATATTCTGTTACATCCTTGTGTCCTTGACTACTCACTCTAAAAAAATGGTGCCATGATTGATCTAAATATATTTTTATGTGTTATCAATGCATTATCCCTTGAAGTAATAGGAAACTCTAAAAGTAACAACCGGAAGACCACATATATGAAAACTTATGCCTATGATACAGCTAATACTTATTTATTTTAACAAACATTTTTTGAGCCCCATCATAATGAAATTATGTTTGAAATTGGGGACAAGAGAGACAAATTAGGGCATTCACTACCTTCAAATATTATACTTTACATTATGAAAACTGATGAATGGGGACAATTCTCAGTAAATGATCATGATTATTATTAAATTAGTGGCCTTTCCTTAAAAAATAGATATGAAGAATTTGGAAAGGTTGTAGGTGTACAAGATTAGAAGTTAGACATGGACTGAGGACCCAAACTACTTATTAGATGTGCAATTAGGGCATTCACTACCTTCAAATATTATACTTTACATTATGAAAACTGATGAATGGGGACAATTCTCAGTAAAAGATCATGATTATTATTAAATTAGTGGCCTTTCCTTAAAAAATAGATATGAAGAATTTGGAAAGGTTGTAGGTGTACAAGATTAGAAGTTAGACATGGACTGAGGACCCAAACTACTTATTAGATGTGCAATCTTGGATTTTCTTAATATGGTTTCTCATCTGCCAGTAATAAAGAATGAGAATTTAAAGACAAAATGGCACAATGCACATGAGAAGGTCCTGTAAATTTTACAGTATTTTGAGTTGTGTAATACACTTGTGAAAAGCAAGGCTAGGTCAGGTAGCCTAGATTCAGATCCTAGCTCCACCCCCTACTGGTGGACTATCCTATATCTCTCAATTTCAGTGAGTATAATTGTAACTACCTAGATTGTTTTAGAGTTAAATAGTATAATATACATAACATATTGAGCAAAGCATGTAGTTATATGTTACTATGTTTTCTTTCTTATTAATGCTTTTTATCAGTATATCAAGAACTGTATTTTTTGTTTATATATATATATATATATATATATATATATATATATATTTCTATATTGAGGGAAAATTTTTGTTCTATTCATACCTGTGGTGTTTCAAGTAATGAGCATGGATACATACAGGTTAAAATATTTTATAAATAACATAAATATATATTTACATATAAAAATAAATTTCATTGCCATTGTCCGTTGTTTTAGAGACACATGTGCATTTCAGATGAGGAAATTATCCAATGAATATAATATTTTGGAAAGGATAGGAATGAATTTTTAAAATCTGAATAGTTGGAGGTATCCCACAATGCCATGAAAAGAAAGAGGCAGCAGATTTCTGCCACAGAGAAAATAATTGGGTTGGTGATATGGGATATTATCATAAAATTGCACATAATACAGGTATCCCAGCTCTTGTGCTATTTTTTTATGAAGTAGCAGGGCTTAGACATTCCCAAATGCATCTATTCCTCCTGTATAAGGATGGCGAATGTCAATGCTATTCATTTTCTCAAAGGTCAGGCATTGCCAGGAAAACCGTGGATCAGTAAGTTAAAAGGACTTGTAGGATCGTGTTAATTATGTGATTGCTTTCTTGTAGATGAAGGGATCCTAAATTAAAAGGAGCATAAGTTATAAATTATATATCAAATGCATTATGAAAGCATAGGAAAAGAAAAGTAGTTTAAAGAAATGCAAAAATTATTTTACTTTCTAGAGCAACTGTGGTCACAGTGGTAAACTTTTCAATGCAGAATGGCTAGAGAAATCAATTTACTTCTATAATAAAAAGGCCATTTGTCTCGTTGTACAATCTATGTGACATTGTTAGGCCTCTTATAAATGATCACTGGACAATGTCTGTGGTTTATGAATTCCCTAATTACACCACTGATCATGTATCACTACATGTGCCTTAGCCTGTGGGAACTCACACCACCACAATTTAATAAACATTTGACATAAAAGGAAGCTGACTCTTTCATGCTTTGTCAAGAGCAAAATGAAACAGCCAGTGAACACAATGTTCCATCAAAAAGTTGGGGGAAGATGTTCTTTAGAGCAAATAAGTATTAATTAACAAATTTGTTAGTAGATAACTGGTCAATTAAAAAAATAAGAGGAGTGTTTTCTTCTAACACATGAGGGCCTTACTTAACAAATATTCTACCAATGTGTGCTGCATTTCATAGTCAATTCTGCCAGTCTGGAGAAGTATAGAATGTTATAACAAAAACATGGGCCTGATTTTAAAACCACATAAAAACTCACATAATGCCTTTATTTGGAATGATACATATCTCATTCTTAGCTAATGTGTGACTGTGAATGGAGTTGGTATCATTTTATTAATATGGTTTTAGATTGCATTTTATTCCTAAGCAAGGTTATATCTGTTTAAATGTCAGCTAAATGTATTTTGTTTACAAATATTATTTATACAGACTTGGCAAAAGTGAACTTTTGTTTCATTTATAGGAGTCTGTAATTCATATTAAATGCATTTCAGATGCAGACATTTGAACTGCTTGTCATTTTATCATTGCTACTTCATATATGTAAATTCCCAGTCTATTCCATATTGTGCATATAACCCCCTTTTAAAGTGCAATGATATGCTTCTCCTTTCACAGCTTTGTAATCTAGTCATTTTTACTGGTTTATCATCTCTAAAATTTGGCAAATTCTGTTATCTTTAGCTGCAATGTACTTGAGAGGAGTACCAGTTCGTTGTTTCCCTGCAAATCATTGTCATGTCCCCACTTCTAAAGGTTTCATGGATCCTAAGCTGCCTCTTACTAACTTTTACCCAACAGAACATCCCAGGCTCCAATTCTTTAGTCAAAGAGGTAAGAAGGCAGCCACAATATGATTTGTGGTTTCTGAAATGGGTTTACTCATCAAATTACATTTCTCACAGTATATCTCTGAAGCCTGAATTCCCATTACTTGGGCTCATTCCATCGAGAGGTTGTGTTCATATAAAGAAGCTGAGTTCTGAAGCCAGAATTGACCTATGTACAACACTACTTCACTACTTAGAAACTGGGAGGCCTAGGAAAGTTACTTATGCTTTATAAAGCTCAATTTTCTCATCTGTAAAATGGGCGTTATCATAAATGTACCTACTTCAAAAGGTGGCCTAAGGATTCAAAGAAGTACTAATTGTAAAGTGTTTAACCCAATCACTGGAATATAATAAATAATAAAAAATCTCCACTATGCTTTTATGTAAATAGAAATTCTGCTATATACAGTGTGCAATTTGCTTTCAAATGCTTCATCATATGGCAATGTTTTGTTTCTTAAACTGGGTGTGGTTATATATGTGAATTTTGTAAGCTGTGGGCTTACAATTCATGTACACTTCTATGTTTTTGGCATGCTACCATAAAAGTATTTTTTAAAATACTTCACTATAAATGTGATCTACATTTGTATGTTGTTTTAATATATATCAGGTATCTTATCTAATAAAAGAGTAATATGCAATTTGACTGTATCTTTGCTATGCTACCAGCCAATCAGGAGCAAGGGGCGGGGTGGAGCGGCACGAGGGGAGGGGCCAAGTGGCACAAGCGGCACGACTGAGCTGCAGCATGAGTGTGGGGGATGAGTATGCGGAATGTTTTAGAAATGTATGTAGGTTTGAGGCGCCTCATTTGCATTGTTTTTTGATAGATTTTTGCTTCTGTGTTCCCTCACATCCCTGGATAATAGTAGTTGTATGTAGTTTGTATCAATCTCCAGGTACTTGTTGCTGGTTTTTGTTCGGATGAGTGGCTGTCCTATAAGAGTTTTCACCCCACATTTATAGTTTATTCCCCCCTCCTCTTTTTTTTTTTACTTCTTGCCCTTTTCCCATTATCATTTTGGCATTCCTATCTTTTTTGTGAGTGTGTGTGTGTGTGTGTGTGTGTGTGTGTGTGTGTCTGTGTGTGAGTGCCTGTGTGTGAGGCAGGCAGGGGAGTCCCTTTCTTCTTTCTCACCTATCTCCGAATTTGCCTTTCTCTGGCAATCACCTTTATTTGTAGTTACCAATACTGTGACTACATTCCGGTTATGTGCCTGGTATGTTGCACCTGGTTGTGTTGTATTTTGTGCCTTTAAATCAAAGCAAGAGAGTGAGACCTACATAACCAGACACACAGAGAAGAGAGACCATGGGGAGACAAAGAAACAGCCCACATATGAAAGAAAAACAAGCCTCACCAGAAAAGGAGGTAAATGAAAAGGAAGTTAGCAACCTGTCAGAGAAAGAATTCAGAGAAATGGTCATAAGGTGGCTGAAAAGAATGGAAGACAAATTTGACAATATGAGTAAGAACCAAGAGGAATTAAAGAAGAACCAAGAGGAAATGAGGAAGACTCAGGAAGAAATGAAGAAGAGCCAAGAAGAAATGAAAAGTGACATTGCTGAAGTAAAGAACTCAATAGAAAGTATTAAGAGTAGACTAGAAGAAGCAGAGGACTGCATCAGTGAGCTATAAGACAAGGTAGGAAAAAATAACCAAGTAGAGCAGCGTCTAGGGAAAAAAATTAAAAAACAGGAGGAGAGCCTAAGGGAACTTTGCGACAACATTAAACAAAACAACATCTGTATAATTGGGCTTCCAGAAGGACAGGAAACTGAGCAAGGAGTAGAAAACCTGTTGGAAAAAATAATGACAGAAAACTTCCCTGATATAGGAAATAAAAAACCCACACAAATTCAAGAAGCTCACAGAGTCCCAAGCAAAATGAACCCCAAAAGACCTGCAACAAGGCACATTATAATTAAATTGGTAAACACCATTGACAAAGTAAGAATCTTAAAAGCCGCCAGAGAGAGACAGAAAGTCACCTAAAAAGGAACCCCCATCAGACTAACAAGTGATTTCTCAACAGAAACATATCAGGCCAGAAGGCAATGGAATGAAATATACAAAGTCATGCAAAGGAATACTCTACCCAGCAAGGCTATGAAACAAAATTGAAGGTCAAATCAGGAGGTTCAAGACAAAAAAGGACTAAGGGAATTCATTACCACCAAACCAGCAATGCAAGAAATGCTAAAGGGTCTGCTGTTAAAAAAAAAAAAAGGAAGCGAAGAAGGAACACAAAGGTAAAGAACAAAAATGGCAACATATAAGTATCTATCAATAATAACTTTCAATGTAAATGGATTAAATGCTCCAATCAAAAGACAAAGGGTAATGGACTAGATAGTAAATCACGACCCATGTATCTGCTGTCTACAAGAAACCCACCTCCGAAAAAAAGACGCTCACAGACTGAGGATGAAAAGTTGGAAAAAGGTTCTTCAGGCAAATGGAAATGAAAAAAAAGCTTGGGTAGCAATACTTATATCCAACAAATTATATCTCAAAGTGAAGGACATAACAAAAGATAAAGAAGGCCACTTCATAATACTAAAGGGAGCAATTCAACAAGAAGAAATAACTCTGGTAAACATATACGCACCCAATACAGGAGTACCCAAATACATAAAAAAACTCCTGGATGGTATAAAGGGAGAGATAGACAGCAATACAATCATAGTAGGAGATTTTAATACCCCACTATCACCATTGGACAAATCCTCTAAACAAAAAAATCATAGAGAAACATCAATCCTCAATGACTCACTAGACCAGATGGAATTAATTGACATATTCAGATCATTTCACCCCAAAGCCACAGAATATACATTCTTTTCAAGTGTCCATGGGTCATTTTCAAAGATAGACTATATGTTGGGACATAGGCAAAGTGTCTCCAAATTCAAGAAGATAGAAATCATATCAAGCATATTCTCAGATCACAGTGGCATAAAGCTGGAAATCAACTACAATAAAAACAATCCAAAGAAATCCAACACATGGAGACTAAATAGCATGCAATTAAACAATTACTGGGTTACTAGAGAGATCAAGGAAGAGATCGAAAACATTATGGAAACAAATGACAATGATAGCACAACAATCCAAAATCTATGGAACACAGTGAAAGCAATTTTGAGAGTGAAATTCATAGCTCTACAATCCTACTGAAAAAAAAAAAAAACAAGAAACAGTGGCAATAAATTATCCAACCCAACAACTCAAAGAGTTAGAAAGAAAGCAATAAGAAAAGCCCAGTGTAAGCAGAAGTAAGGAAATAGTAAAGATCAGAGCAGAAATAAACGACATAGAGACCAAAGAAGCAATACAGAAGATCAACAAAACCAAGAGCTGGTTCTTCGAAAGGATAAACAAGATTGATGAACCTCTAGCCAGGCTCACCAAGAAGCAAAGAGAGAGGACCCTAATAAATAAAATCAGAAATGAAAGAGGTGAAATAACAACAGACCCCATCGAAATACAAAGGACTGTTAAAAAATACTATGAACAACACTTCTCCTACAAACTGGACAACCTGGAGGGAATGGATATGTTTCTAGAAAAAGATAACCCCCCAAAACTCAATCATCTAAACACCCAAATATCTAACTCAAGAATCTAAACATCTCAATAGACCAAAAACTGTGGAAGAACTTGAAGCAGTCATCAAAAAGCTTCCAGCAAACAAAAGCCCAGGGCAAGATGGCTTCACAGGGGAGATTTACCAAACATTCAAGGAAGAAATAAAACCTATCCTCCTCAGACTATTCCAAAAAATTCAAGAAGATGGAACACTTCCAAACTCCTTCTATGAAGCTAGCATCACCCTAACACCAAAACCAGATAAAGATGACACAATGAAAGAGAATTACAGGCCAATATCCCTCATGAATGTAGATGTCAAAATCCTCAATAAAATGCTAGCAAATCGAATCCAGCAGTACATCAGAAAGATCATACACCATGACCAAGTAGGATTTATCCCAGGAATGCAAGGATGGTACAATATCCACAAATCAATAAATGTGATATATCATATAAACAAATTGAGAGATAAAAATCACATAGTCATATCAATTGATGCAGAAAAATCATTTGACAAAATCCAACACCCTTTCTTGATAAAAACTCTCAACAAGGTAGGAATAGAAGGATCATAACTCAACATAATAAAAGCCATATATGATAAACCCACAACAAACGTCATACTCAATGGGCAGAAATTACAACCATTTCCCCTAAAAACAGGTACAAGACAGGGTTGCCCACTCTCACCACTCCTGTTCAACATAGTACTATTTTTCTTTCATTACTTTAAGCAACCTGAACAAAAACTACATTACTGCCTTAACTGGTTTGGCTCAGTGGATAGAGCATCTGTCTACGGACTGAAGGGTCCCAGGTTTGATTCTGGATAAGGGCATGTACCTCGATTGCGGGCATATCCCCAGTGGGGGGTGTGCAGGAGGCAGCTTATCGATGTTTCTTTCTCATCAATGTTTCTAACTCAAAAGCCCTCTCCCTTCCTCTCTGTAAAAAATCAATAAAATATATTTAACAAAAAACTACATTACTTATTCAAACACAGATCCCAGACAAGTCATCTATCTACTCCCAACATTTCCAGATGGTTTTATTTACATGTCTCCTTCATAGAAAATCTTCCTTGGCCATTGAGCATTGCAAAAGTAACACAAGTGTGCAGAAGAAATCACTGTAACTTATTAAATAATTTAAAAATAAAAACACAATTACGTACTAAACCTATTTTCAAATAGGCAATGTTAAGCATGAAATATTTCTGGTATTCTTTTATATAATCATTAGGGTCCTGGTACACAAAATTCATGCACTGGGGGACAGGGGTCCCCTCAGTTTAGCCTGCCCCCTCTCACATACTGGGAGCCCTTAGGGGATGTCCTACTGATGGCTTATGCTTGATCCCCAAGGGGAGCGGGCCTAAGCCACAGTCTGGCCTCCCTTTGTGGAAGGCAACTGGGCTGATCAGGGAAAGGCACCAGCCCCATCACCCCACTGCTGCAGCCACTGCCAGTCACCGCAGCCACCAAGGTGTTTTCATCAACCTGGACTCCGGTCCCTTCACCATGAAAAAATGACAGTTTTCTTTAGGCATTTTCAAGATGAGTCTTTCATAGGATATAACATTTCTTTATTTTTCTTTTTTTATCCTCACCTGAGGATATGTTTCCACTGATTTTTACAGAGTGTGGAAGAGAAAGGAAAAGACAGAGAGAAACATCAAAGTGAGAGGAACACTTTGATTGGTTACCTCCGGTGTGAGCCCTGACCTGGGCCCCAGCCAGGGAGGACCCTGCAACCTAGGTACATGCCCTTGTTCAGAATATAACCCGGGTCCTGCGGTTGGCAAACATAGGTATTATCCACTGAGCCAAACTGCCTAGGGAAAGGATATGATATTTCTTAGCCCTCCAGCAGCAGACCTTTGTTTTTTCTCCAGGAGTGTGGTGGAAAAACCCTAGATTACTTTTTTGGATTCTTATACCCAAGTTACTAAGAATATTACCAGTGGTGTACAGGGAGCTTAGCCAATGAGCTGTCAGAAAAGGTGTTTCCTCTATAGTTCACATCTATCTCCTCAGATCTCCAGCTCCACCCCTGCCAAGGCCTAAAGCCTCTGGCCTGGGCGGGGGACCCCCAGTTAGCTGCCATTGCCCTGCTCCACCCTGGCCAAGGCCCCAAGCCTCTGGCCAAAGATCCAAGGCTCAGGTCTAGGGCAGGGGACCCCCGGAGCACTTGATTGCCCTGCTCCGCCCTGGGCCAAAGCCACGAGCTTCTGTTTGAGGCTCGGGCCCTAAGAGGGGAACCCCCAGAGCATAGGATCGCCCTGCTCCACCCAGGGCCAAGGCTGCAAGCCTCTGGCTGATGCTCTGAGGATTGGTCTCTGGGCAGTTGACCCCCCAGCACGTGCAATCGCCTTGCTGCCTCTGTTTGAGGCTCCGGCCCTTGGCAGGGAACCCCCAGAGGGTAGGATCACCATGCTCCACCCCCCACCCTCCCACCAAAGTACAAGCCTCTGGCTGATTGCCAGAGGCTGGGACCCTGGGCGGTTGACCTCCAGCGTGGGTGCCGCCCCGCCCCCACTCCTGATTGGCTGGTAGCGTAGGGAAATGATAATTTGCATGTTTCTTTTTTATTAGATAGAATGACTTTATATAAGCATACCTATCCTATAGGCTAACACTGAAACCCTCCTTTACTGAAAGCACAAATAAAATGAATTAAGTATATCTATAAAAATATTCTTAGCCCAATAATTCTTAAGGAACGCTCTATACATAGTGAATAAAAATAGTATTTTCAGTTCAGTGTCTCTCTGGGAAATTTACTAAGCACAGTAGCTATTAAAGACTCTAAGGACCAAGGTGAAGATACCTGTCAATGCATTTAGTTCAGGTCCGAGCTGTAGGTGAAGAGGAGAGCCTATGAAGAGAAAGTGGGAAAGGCTGTAGAAGAAATAACTTAGTGTGTTTTAGGGTGACAGTCTCCCTACTGACACACTGCAAAAACCTTCCTGGTTAAGCTCCTTCCTGGCCCATATCAAGGACAATTATTGCACCCCTTCCAGTAAGCTCCGACTCAAATGAGAAGTCAGCATTTAGGGGAAACTCAATCTGTATAAACTAGTCCTGCCTGAGGCCAGTGCACAAATGTAGTAATTGGGCATGAAGAAAACTACTCCATAATCAGGAGACTCTCAAATTCAGAGTATATCTCAATGTTTTAAAGTTGTATTTTTTATTGTCTCTTCAGATATTAAATTTAAAATATATACGGGGTGGACAAAAGTAAGCTTACAGTTATGAATACATAAAACAGTTTATTCTTGTATCATTTATTAATTATTGTACTATTTATTCGTATTACAACTGAAAACTTACTTTACCCACCCCTTTACATAGAAATAGAGATAAAATATAGATGAAAGTGTTCAAAGCAGAATATAGATAGCAGCAGAAAATCTTGTATGTTAGGAATGAGACTTCAGCAATTGCAAAGTAATCACAAGAATTCTTTCAGCATAATCACTCCTGCAGACAATGGTCAGCAAAAACATAGTATGAGGAAACTTTCCAGAATTTTACATGATTTTTTATTTATTGCTTTTATGTAGGGTTAATATTAATTAATATTAATATAAGCAAGGTATAGTGATTTACTTCAATGTTTTCATTATCATTTCTAAAGCTAGATTTTTATCTGGTTAGACTGCAGATAACTAAAAAAACCCACATTTGTTGTAATTGTAAATTTATCAGTTAAAATTACATATAATTGTTATAATTCAATTTTGTAACATGAACATTTCTCACATACTTGTGAATTTTAGCTTAAAATTTTGACAAAAGTGAAAATCAATCCTTAAAATAGTGTCACTCAGTTGTTATTTATTTACATGAATATAAATGTCATAGTAGATTTTTAATTTTCAGAAGGCTTGCTGAAAAATATTCTCCTGCTTCTTCCAGTGTCTTTTTATGATCAAGTTCAGCTGTGCTTGTTAGCTTGTATGTAGCTCCTTTGTATGACCTGACAGGCCTCCATCCCACTATATACTGTGCCTTAATTCTAAGCATCTGCATCATGTCTAAGACACGTAAACAGTGAGAATGGAGATCTGAGGAATTCCTGTGGTAAGACATCTGGTGGGCAGTATACACGAGAACTCAATACCAATATGATAAAATCTTCCTACCTTGCTAGAGTACACAAGCATTTTATATAGTAGAAAATTAAACTAGATTTAGAAGATTAAACCAGAGTGCATGGAGGTGACCAATGGAGAGAATTAATTTGAAATTTGAGCTTTGCTGCTGACTACCTGGCTGGTTACTACAGTTATGATAGTAAACGTCTATACAAGTATTCACATTTGTGAAATAAAAGTTCTTGATAACATGGGCCTGTGGCACACAACTAATAAGAACATGTAATAGACAGGAGGGCAAAAGAAAAATTATTATGTCCATGCCATTGGATTTACATATTTACCCTTTTCTAGTTAAGGAAGAATATAAACTAATGAAATTCTGCTAAAATTTAAGTCTGTAGATGACTATGGAGAATGATAGGTCTTTTTATGTAAGGGGAAGTCATAAGTGAGACTAACACATGTACTGGTAAGACCTGACAATGCTTTGATCAAAGGAAGCTTCCATTCAGTAAAAGTCATGTAATTGGATTCCTGAGAAACTAGACACAGAAAAACTTTTTCCCTTGACTCAAAAAATGTGAGGTTAAACCCATGACCTTTAATCTAATGGAGAATAGAGGTCAGCAATTTATGGAGGGCCAGCTAGTGAATATTTTTGCGGCACAGGTCATGTGGTTTCTGTCAAAACTACTCTGCTTTGTTATTATAGTAGGAAAGTTACCACAGACAATAAAATGAATAGGAATTTCTGTGTTCAATAAAACTTTAATTACAGAAACACTGAAGTAAATCAATATACCTTGCTTATATTAATATTAATTGATATTAACCCTACAGTAAAAGCAAGAAATAAAAGAATCATGTAACATTCCACATACTATGTTTTGCATAAAGGGCCCTCTCCACTGTCACTATCACAGTGCTATTTCTATCAAGATTTAACTCAAATGTCACTTTTCTGTGAAACCTTCCTTTGCCCACATTGACAAAAGCATTCACAGTTCCTACAAAAGTCTGACAAAACTTTAATAACAGCTTCCATCCTACAATATACTGTACCTTATTTCCAAGGCATCTGACCACTAAATAATTTGACAGCTTAGATCATAAGCTCTTTAAGGACAAGGCCCAGTGTTCTGTCACCAAATGACATCGAGTCAGGCACAGAGCAGTAACACAATAAAATAATTATAGGAAACAAATTTTAAAATGATAAGATAATAAATTCTCACAATAAAGAATTGAATGTTTATAGAATTAGGAGGAAAGTGCTTCTATTGTTGAATTAGTGTGAAAATAAGACTTAACTTATCATCACATATATCATAGTTTTTATTATTCAATCAAATGCATGAGACAAACTCCCATATAGGCTCTTTCTATTATGTTTTTTCAAAAATCAAATCATTGTTTCTTAAATATACTAGTAATTATGTATATTGGAATTTACCACCTGATATAGTTCATATTTCAATTTTAAGAGTCCTCAAAAACATATCTAGAGCTATGACTCATAATTTAAGAAAATGGTTTTCAGTCTGTATTAGGCAGAAGTCCTCATATCTTCATCTTCATAAATTTCATATATGTCTCTTAAACAGTAACAATTAGGATTCAATGTAAGATTTTGTAAGGAAAACAGTTGATAAAAATTTGTAATGTTTAAAACATCACCCAAGAATAGCTTACATTAGCTTACATTTACCATAAAGAAAATGTTTAACACATAAGGAAACCTCTGAACACTTATCAATTCTAAATTACCTAAAATTATAATAGTAAAACCAACAACATCTGAAATTTAAGAGGCTCCATATATTTACTTATGTCTTAACAGCACTACACATTCTTCTCTTTGACTTCATTCATCCAATTTATGCTAATTTCTTCTGAATCCTAGATGGTTCAGAGAATTGATAAGATTTTTCTCCATGCTATGTAGCTTATTCATTCAAGCTCTATCTCCAGGAACATATCTATCCTATATAATAAAAGGCTAATATGCAAATTGACCAAATAGTGACCAACCAGTTGCTATGATGCACACTGATCACCAGGGGGCAGACATTCAATGCAGGAGCTGCCCCCTGGTGATCAGTGCGCTCACACAGCAGAAGTGCTGCTCAGCCAGAAGCCCTGCCTTTAGCAGGCAGGCAGACATTTCTCGAGGGGTCCTGGATTGGAGAAGGTGCACACTGGGCTGAGGGACCTCCCCTACCCCCTGCACAAATTTCATGCACTGGGCCTCTAGTATGTTATATTAAAATACTACTTTAAGTGTAGTCTTCTATTATGTGAGTATAAAATGATTTTTATTGATATCAATTGAATCAGTCAATCTCAGAGCTACAGATCTTTATACTATATTGTGGTATTCCACTGTACTGTAAGCAAAATGGAACACCAAAACCAGTTTCAGCATGGAGACAGAATATGTCACCATCTTTAATGACTCATCCTTTAGGTTAAACATCATCTTCTTCAGGACTCCTCTATTAAAATACAGTCCTGTGCTGGTCAGTCCCATGAGCATGTCACCTGTACAGCCACTTAGAAGGGCCCTATACTTGGTTTAATGCTCTCATGTTGGCATCATGAAATTCTTAGCAAGTTCTGGACAAGGGACCCAATTTTTATTTTACTGGATACTACAAATAATGGAGCTACACTTGCTGATGAGAGTGAGAACACTTGAAGCAATAATATTAATTGGTCAAGTGAATAATTTCTTAAAGTCAGTAGGAAATTGCTGCAAGAGCATGAAAAAAGACATCAAATGCCTTTCTTGCAGGGGAAATAGGAGGAAAGAAAATATAAAAGGAAAGTAATATTCAGAGATTAGCTCAATTCTTAAGTTAATAATTATTTACTGAGTATCTACTAAGTACCATATATTATACCAGATGCTGAGATTACAATGAACAATGCTGTTAAGTCCCCACATGCTTGGAGAATTTTACTCTAGAAAGGAAACAGATAATAACCAGGTCTGTCTGTGATGGTGGGGAGAGCAAAGGGCAGTGTGTTGGAGGAGGACTTAATATATCTACTTGATCTCTAGCATTGTTACCTTTGGTAATCAGACAAAATATTAACAGTTAAGAAACTTTATAACAAGTAATTTTCTTTATTATCAAGGGGCAATTCTTGAGTATTTTCTGCTTTTATGATTATTTTTTGTCTTTTTCCTTTTAGGATTTTTGAAAATTTCATGAATCACTGCTGCTCATCTTTTCCACTTTGTAATTTACAATGCACAGTTTCAAATAAGAAACATTACATATATTTAGAAGTTAATGTTAGGGCTCATTTCTGTGAATAATTATATAATGTTCCTTTCTTTCCTCTACCCTGTGCTCCCTCTTATATATATGTTTAACTGCATATGAACTGTTTTTCACGAGACAAGTCTTGTTAAATAGGAGCTAGGTTTGTGTCACTGGTTTTAAAAAAGTAATAAAACAAGACAATCAACCAAGAGCACAAAGCAATGCTTATAATTAAATGTACATAAATTCTATAAAACTGACCCTTATAAACAAGGACAATGATCTTTGATATTACAAAATTATTCTTATTTTTATGGGAAAAATCATATGTGAGCTATCACCTACTTCTAGGGCATTGATGTAGGCAAGTAATGACTCTTTGCTGATTTAATGACTACATAAAAATAATGACTGACTGAACATATCAATAGCTTTCCATTAGATATTCCAAATTGAGTCAATCCCCTAGTGCTAACACCAACTTTGAAAGATTAAAAAAGTTATTTTTGTTATTGTTTATAAAGGAAAGGACATTTGCCCCCCTCCAAAAAAATTTTTTTCCTATCACTTTGACTACCTTTTATATTAATTGAGCCTGATAAAAATCAAATATCCTTTAGAAATAATGCAGAGTGGTGAAAAGTAATAACATTTGGTCAGCCTAAAGTATGGGTGTATATTCCTCAAGGAGTAAAATCAATCCAGTGTACACTGCAATTTGGAACCATGAGAAAAACAAAACAAAACAAAAAAACCACACAGGTCTATCTGTTGACTTGCAAGAGTCAAAAAGCTTCCTAACTAGTAAAGAAGACTACTTAAATTTCCTCAAGACAGGGTATGCCTGTTAGCTATATTTGTGTTCTCTTTACAACACGTATTATTCACCCTGGTTATATAAAAATCTTACAATTCAATCTGGTGATGGGCTGGCAAATCAAGCAAAGCTACTTTGGAATTCTCTCATACACACTGACTGCAGTTCATGGGATCACAAGACTCTCAAACATCCGGACAGTTAAGTTACTGTGTCCTACACATAAGCCTTTAATTTTCCTCATGTGTAGATGTGCATTTAATTGATAACATATTTTCATTTTCAACCCCCAAAAGAAAGACTTTCATTCCAGTATAATTTTATACTTAAATATTTTCACTGTGAAGAGATTCTGTCATAAGGTTCTTTGGAAAGTCACATCTGATTACAACTTTAGCATCTTTGTCTTTGGTTTATGTTGGTGGAAAATACATTTGTTATATATCTTGTATTTGAATACACAAACTTCTCTTAGTATTTTCTTCCTAAGACTCAATAGTTTCTGCTAGTTTAAAATTTATAAAAAATGCCTTAACTCTTTAGACATTTCTTGTTTAAATTTATTAAACAAGTGTAATAAAGGTTTCTCATTAATTAAACAAAAACAAAATGAAATAAACAAAAGGCTATTATTTAACGTAGAAGCCTACATCTATTAAAGCCAGTGCTATTCATTTTGTTTACACTATTTCTATAAAATTTCATGTAAATCTAACATGAAATTAATATGATATTTATTGGTAATTCAGAAGGTTAGAATTTGTTTTTAGGAAGCTTTAAAAAAATAAGAATGTTTGAAGGCTGACTGAGGCTATTTCATCTGCTAAAGGTAAGGGAAATATTTTCAACATGAACATCTTTGGTATCATAAATATGCTTACCTGTGCTGCTGGATATATTAACATCAATACTGATATCAGCTATTCCTCCTCCCTTCAGAGATGCTACACATGTGTATGTCCCAAAATCTGTGAATTTTAAATCAATGATGTCCAAGTTTGTTGTTCCCGGAGACACATCTGGATCAGTCTGTGTAATAACCATCCGCTCAGAGCTTCTTAATGGACGACCATTTTTAAACCAACTAAATGTTAACTCCTCAGAAGGAACAGCTTCTACTTGGCAAGATATTTTCACCTCACGCCCAATCTGGATGTTGTCATCTTTGTGATAAGGATCTGGTGTGATCCAAAACCGTCCCTTTTTTAATGCTAAAACAAAAAGATTCCATAAGTAGTTAGTGTTACTTTCACAATGTTAGGGATTTCATTCACTCTAGCTAATTATCTCTGGGCTGAAATAAAGTAAATAAAATAAAGCAAAAAAAATAAAATATATATATATATCTTGATTATTTCCAATTAATGTACATATCAATAAACCTTATGTAATATAGAAGTAATCTAAAGACTTAAGTCACTTAGAGACTTTAAGCAATTTAATCTGGTTAACAGGCTCGCAAAACAAGCAAAACTACACACTGAATGCAGTTCATGGGATCACAAGGCTCTCAAACATCAGTTGGAAATATTTTCCAGGGATGTGAAAATGCTTTAAATCTCATGATACATAAACATTGTGGCTATTGAATTTTGAACAAATATATAGCCTGTTTAGAAAAAGTCATTATGAATTAGAGTTTAAAATAATATATAATAAGTCAATTCATTACTTATCTCATCCCTCAATTATGTCACTTCTTAAACAACTCAAATATTGCACAAATGTCACATTAAAGAAAATTCTTCTAAAGTTGAATTTAAATGCTGACCAAAACTGTAAGAATTAAGTCAGTTCACAGCATAAAGCATATATTGAAATAATCTAAGTTAAAAAATAGTTTTTTCCCCCAAAACATCGCTGTCACTGCTCTCTTCCACCTTAGATGTTTCTTGTTGAAACTATTTGCCGAGTCTCTTGTGCACATAACGAACAGGGGGCTTGGAAAGCCGAAGTTTGCAACCCTACAGCAGGGCTTTCTGAGGCTAACTTCAGTGCTGTCCTCACAGCCTGGGTCAGTGGTGATGACTACCAAGGGCTTCTGGGAGAGCATCTATTGGTTTCCTGAAGGCTCCACTTCTGAACTTTGAATTATACTAGGGACACAATAAAGAACATAGCTTGATCTTTTTTATGGCAGTGGTTCTATTTCACACACACTTTTCCCTTTTCCAGTATCCTACCCATTTCCCTCTCTCTCAGCATCATCATGTATATATGATGATATGAAGCACAGGCAGTGAAACATTATCAGGATAATAATTGTTCATTTATTTTAACCAATAAACCTAGCTATATAATGACAATGGTAAACGCGATGTGAATTTAGAGAACCTATTGCTTTGGCTCAGTGGAAAGAGCACTGGCCTGTGAACTGAAGTGTCTGGATTAGATTCCCGTCAAGGGCATGTACCTTGATTGCAGGCCTATCCCCATTCCTGGTGAGGGTGTGTGTGAAGGCAGCCAAGCGATGTGTCGCTGTCATATTGGTAGATATTTCTCTCTCTTTCCCTTCACTCTCTCTTAAAAATCAATGAAAAAATATCCTTAGGTGAGAATTAACAACAACAACAATGACAAAAAAAGAGAACCAACAAAATAATGGAGGCCTTCTAGTTGTATTTTGGGTTACCTTTTCTGAATTTAACCAGATTTTTCTCAGTTGAACTAATAAAGGCCTGGAAACACCATGGAAATATATAAAACTATGAAATAATGCACTAAAGATAAATACACTTTTTAAATCTTAGAAATATTTGCTTTTTAACATTATTTACTCTAGAGTACCAAATATTTTATCTGCTTTCTTGTTTGCAACTTAACGAGGAGAAATAAACAAGCATCAAAAACAATCTTTTCTTCCTTCCTTCCTTCCTTCCTTCCTTCCTTCCTTCCTTCCTTCCTTCCTTCCTTCCTCCTTTTTTCTTCTTTTCTTGCTTCCTTTCTTTCTTTTTGTTCAAGAAATATTTATAGGGCTCCTGTTCAAAAATAGACATTAGGCAAGACCCTTATTACATGAGATAAAGAAAATAAACATAATCCTGCCCCTCACATATTGCAAATTATGTACTCACAGATTATTAGTCCAATTTATCTGCTAACATTTATGATACTTACATCAAGAAAATCTACAAACTGCATGATGTTAAATGCTTTATAGGTGTGAATAATTTTGAATCTCAGAGAGCAATCCAACAAAATATTCTTTACAAAATCCAAAAAGTTTCAGTCTTACTGAAAATACCAAAAGTCAAATATTTAAATCACATCATAAGAATTGTTTGTTTCCACAATAAAATACAATTTATGAACCTTAATTGTTCATAATCACATCTTTATTAGTACATGGCTCTAGGATAAAATTAGAAGAAAATATAGCATTATATTACCCACAGTCATATGTATTTTAATAAACACTAAAATATTATTTGTGAAATATGCTAATTTTTATATCTGGCTACTATATTTAGTGTATAATATTGCACATATATAATTCAAATGCAATTGAAATTCTATAGTACATAGAATATCCTTTTTAAAAAATGATTTTGGGGAGAAGAAGGGTGAAAAGAGAGAGAAACAGAAATGTGAGAGAGAAACATCAACAGTTGCCTCCCACATGCGCTAGGAAAGTGGGGATCCAACCTGAAACCTGGACATGTGCCCTGACCAGGAATCAAAACTTGTCACCTTTAGGGGAGACACTACAACCAATGGAACCATTCAGCCAGGCATATTATCTTTTTTCTTTGATAAAGAGATCTAAAAATAGTATTTCAAGGAGCATTTACTTTGGTTAGCATTATGGCATTTAAATGAAGAGTTTTCTTTGATTTGGTAAGAATTTTTCCTATCCTGTTTCTATAGAGAAGTGTAGACCTAAATAAAATTTTTAAACAAACAATTCATTATTTTTAAAGTTCAAAAAAACAACATATATGCTAATTTAACAATTGTTTCATATGCCAGCATATTTAGAATAAATTTAATTACAAAGTTATGTGTCAGCTGCCATACAACTACACAATAAAAACCCCTGAAATTTCCATTGTTGACTTAATAGGCAGTTATGTTTCCTAGCCCTATTTTAGGCATAGTGACATATTAAGGTGATACAGACATTGAGAAACATGGAAATTCATCACACAAATTAGGTTTAAACTATTAAACAATTCAAAGTATAAAATTAATAAAAAATAAAATTAATATCTTTATTTGTGTTATAGAGTGTTATATTCATAAAATATCTGAAAATTCAAAGTAAAAATGTTAAAATTGCCAATCTAAGAATCAATTAATGAATAAAATTAATGATATAATTATATTTTATAGAAAGCAAAATAATCGAGTGAGCTTTAAAGAATGAAATCATTTGTTGATTTGAGTCAGATAATTTTATAATTTGAGCAAAGGCAATCATATTAGTCTTTCAAATGACAGATTCTAAAAGGGGAGAGGAACAAATGAGTCCTGCAAGTGATCAAGGAGGCTCAGAGTAAGCAGCACGGGTCATTTGGCTGGAGAACCACCTGTTCCAGCTTGCTTTATGTTATCCCATAATAAGCTATCCAGTTTTGCATACATAATAGTAACATTCCAATGTGCTGTGTGTGTTTGTGTACCTATCTATAGTAACAGAGGACAGTTAAAATTATTTTCTAATTTACTTTGGCTGTTCAGAAAACTAAGAGCAAAGCTCTGTAAACCAGGCACACATACATTAAGAACTTGAAACCTAATACTAGTTTTTCATTTCTATGTGATCCAATATAGACAATCTACTTTTTTTTTTTGGATCAAGTGCACCAATTATAAAAATAGGGGTTATAGCATTAGGCTCCCTCTGTGACCATTGTGAGAAATAGCTTATTAGCAATATTGTAGAGTTTTGAAAATATAAAAGGTTTAATATAGTTAATCAACTTGGAAGCAGGTTCCTTCATTTATAATTAAACATTCTCTTTTTCAGTGAACAATTTATAATAGTTCATGCAATGTTAATTTAAAGCCATTTCCTGCTACCAGTTAAGATTTAAAATGCTTAAAGTCAATCTGCCATTAGTCCCAGAGTATAACAGGGGTACAATAGTACATAACAGGACTACAAAATTAAAGAAATTCTATGGAAAACAGAAGAGAAATCCCTTTCCGCAAATGTAATTTCTTAGTTTGAATATTGAAAATCCCCTAACACCAGCCTGAGAGAACATTAGATTTAGCTTAATGTATCATAAATTGTGATATATGGACCTCAAAAGGTACTTGTTTAGTCTGGCAATGAATGTAAAGCATTGGCATCACACTGAGTCTCTGTTCTGGATAATCAGTTTAGAAAACATTGCAATATAATCCATAGCCCCCATTTTTTTTAAATAATGAGAAACTGAATGTAAATTGGCCCACATTCACTTTAGACTGGGTACTCTTGAGCACACTGTAAATTGCATTTACTGAAGTCTCTCTACTTTGAGATTTACAAAGGTGCCGTGTGAGGAGAATGAAACCTGTGCATTAAAGGAAGGCCACTGCAAAGATCCAGGTAGGGTTTACTGCTGACCTTACCTTAGAGATAAAAGTGGATTTATGCCTGGAAATGTCTACAACTTGGATAAAAATTTTCTTTATTTAAAATGAGATTACTTCTTCAATTTATGCCTGAAGGAGAGACCATTATCTCTGGAGAAGCCTAGACTTATGGTTTCTAGGAATATAAACTCAATGTAGATAAAAGCAAAACAGAGATTGTGAGATTGTATGTTGTCTGTAGCTATAAACTTAAAAGTATAAAATTCATTGATTGTCAAATGCTCCCTACAACACATAGTAGTTTCATAATAAAATAAAATGTGTAGATAAAACAAAAAAGACATTAAAATTTTATAAATTTTAATGATAAAGCATCTCCTTGGAGATTAAGTATATCAGGTGTGAGCTTTTGAACCACTGCCAAGAATCTATTTCAGAAAAAATATGAGACCCACGGTAAATGCTGTCCAAGTAGATAAATTCAAATCAATAATAGTTCAATCAGATAAATATGAATTGATCTTCAACTAATTAGTTCTCTGTTAAAGGCAATAAGAATATTAGAATGAAAGTATTTTTCAGTCCAATCATATGTCAATTGAATAATCAATTGGAAATACGTTGTTTTGGTAAAGCAACTTAAAAGAGATTGTAAAGGATCCTATATAATAAAGAAGAATATGTAAATTGAGCATCACTCCAACACACAAGATGGCCACCCCCATGTAGTCACAGATGGCCATCCCTGTGTGGACACAAGATAGCTGCCACAAGATGGCCCGCAGGGAAGGGCAGTTGTGGGTGATCAGGCCTGCAAAGGAGGACAATTAGGGGCAACCAGACCAGCAGGGGAGGACAACTGGGGGGACCAGACCTGCAGGGGAAGACAGTTAGGGGCAACCAGGCTGGCAGGAGAGGGCAGTTAGGGGCAATCGGGCTGACAAGGGAGTGGTTAGGGGGTGATCAGACTGGCAGGCAGTTAGGGTCAATCAGGAAGGCAGGCAGGCAAGCAGTTGGGAGCCAGCAGTCCTGGATTGTGAGAGGGATGTCTGACTGCCTGTTTAGGCCTGAACCCATTGGGCAGCCAGACATCCCTTGAGAGGTCCCTGATTGGAGAGGGTTCAGGCTGGGCTGAGGGACACACCCCCATGCATGAATTTCATGCACCAGGCCTCTAGTGGTATATATATAAATGGTCCAGTTATAATAAGTGACTGTCTGTCTTCTCAGAGATATTGTGGACCCCTGGGAAATGAGGGGTCCTTAGTCTTCTTTGTAATCCCAAATCCGGAATCCAGGACTTTATTATAGCTGATACTCAATAGTTTTGGTTGAATTTAATAAAATTTGACATTTCAAAGCATTAACTCTATGGATTCCTGTTGATACCACTCAGTCTGATATGTCCTCTGTTTTTTGTTTGGTTTGTTTATCTTATACTGCATCCATCATAGAAAATAAGATCGCAAAAGAGGAGATTTGATGTCCTCTAGGATTCACAGGCTTTGTTGTGTGGGATCAGAATGATACTTAGTGAACAAAGTATTAAATGAGGATACATGTGAAAAAGAGGATTCTGTAAAGAAAAAAACCTCAGTTGTTATATGTCTTAATCATATGAGGTGACAGGGATATCAGCTCTCAAATGTGTCCTGTAACTGTTACTCAGTCTTGTTTTGTAAAGGAGACTGCATTTCATGCAAAAGGAAAAAATATATATATTTAAGCACAGCTATCTGAAACAGTATTTCCCAAAACATGTCTCATAAAAAGGTTATGAGTATCATGAAAGTTGGGGATTGAGTATATGAGTGAAAATTTGCTTTTACAGAATTTTTCAGAGTTTTGAACATGCTAACATGCACACTGCAATACTCTTAGAGAGACTGATAGCATCTACAAAACCCTTTACTTGTAGAATATATTTCAATACTACAATCCCACAGAATAAAGTAAGAGAATGTATCAGTTGATAAGAATCATTGAAAAGACTCTAATATTGAATTTCATTTTTGATATTCAGATATTTCCATAAGAGCATTACAAAATAATTGACAAAATACAACTCTTCAATGTAAATAAAATTTTTTATTCAAAAGTACTGGATAGGGGAAGTATTTTGATATTTAAGTTAAAATGCACCTCTGAACACACTGAACGTATAAAACATTTCAGAGCCATCTAATACCCTGTCTGCATAAGGAGAGTGTGTCTGTTTCCTTTCCCAGACAAGCAGCATTTTGTAAAATTTAATTTATCACTTTGGAATACACATTTTAAAATACACAAATAGCATAGAAAAGAAATGCACTGTATTTGCATTTATTGATAGAGGTATATAACATATATATCTTATGTTATATAAAAGAACTTGAAGTGTTTTTATGAGAAGTATTAAAGCTTCAGGAGGGATAGGAGTAAAGGTCTCTTTTTTCTTTTTCTACTACTGGAGGCCCAGTGCACAAAATTCATGCATGGGGATGTATCCCTTAGCCCACCTGCACTCTCTCCAATCTGGGACCCTTGAGGGATGTCTGACCACCCATTTAGGCCTGATCCCAGTGGGCCTAATCCAGTGGCTGGGCATGCTTCTCACAATTCAAGACTGCTGGCTCGTAACTACTCACCTGTCTCTACCTGATTGCCCATAACCACTTCTGCCTGCCAACCTGATCACCCTGAATCACTCCCTTGCCAGTTGGATTGACACCTAACTGCACCCCAGCCAGCCCGATTGCCCCTAACTGCCTTACTCTGCTGACCTGGTCACCCCTAACTGCCCTCCCCTGCCAGTCTGGTTACCCCTAAATGTCCTTCTCTATAGGCCTGGTTACCCCCAAATGCCCTCCCCTGTTGGTTCAGTCACCCCTAACTGCCATCCCCTATAGGCCTGTCCCCCCTCTAACTGTTTCCCCCTCACCTGCAAGCCTGGTCTCCCCCAAATGCCCTCCTTGCTAACCTGATCATCCACAACTGCCCTCCTTTTCAGACTGGTCTCCCCCAACTACCCTCTTCTGCTGGCTAGGTCACCCCTAATTGCCCTCTCTTGCAGGCCTGACCCCCACCAACTGCCCTCCCCTGTAGCCCTGGGTTTCCCCGAACTGTCCTCCTCTGCTGGTCTGGTCACCCTTAACTGCCCACAACTGCCCTTGCAGGCTGGCCACACCCTGCAGTAACCCAAGCAGAGGCCCTAGTATCTGGCACCCATCTTTGACCACATGGTGGTGGCCATCTTGTATCTTGGAGTGACAGTCAATTTTCATATTACTCTTTTATTATATAGGACTAGAGGCCTGGTGCACAAAATTCATGCACCAGGGGGTTTCCCTTAGCCCACCTTGCACCCTTACCAATTGAGGATCCCTAAATAGATCGGGCCTAAAAGGGCAGTTGGACATCCTTCTCACAATCCAGGACTACTGACTCCCAATTGTTCACCTGCCTGCTTTCCTGATTGCCCCTAACCACTTCTGCCTGCCAGCCTGATCACCCCCTAACCATTACCCTGCCAACCTGATTGATGTCTAACTGCATCCCTGCCAGCCTGTTTGACTCCAACTTCCCTCCTCTGCTGGCCTGGCCACCTCCAACTGTCCTCCCCTGCAGGCCTGGTCATCCCTAACTGCCTTCCCCTGCATGTATGGTTCTCCCCAATTGATCTCCCCTGCAGGCCTGCCTCTCCCACCAACTGCCATTCCCTGCGGGCCCAGTCGCCCCCACCTCCCCTTCTCTGTTGGCCTGGTCACTCCTAACTGCCTTCCCCTGCAGGCTTGATCACCCCCAACTGCCCTCCCTTACAGGCTTGATCCCTCCCAACTGCCCTTTCCTGCTAGCCATCTTGTGGTGGCCATTTTGTGTCCACACGGTGGCAGGATCTTTGATCACATGGGGGCAGCCATATTGTATGTTGGAGTGATGTTCAATCTGCATATTATTATTTTATTAGATAGAATAGAGGCCTGGTGCATGGGTGGGGGCCAGCTGGTTTGCCCTGAAGGGTGTCCCGGATAAGGGTGATAAGGGTGAGGGTTTTCCTTGGGGCATGGGACAGCCTGTGGTGGCTTGCAGGCTGGCCACACCCTGCAGTAACCCAAGCAGAGGCCCTAGTATCTGGGATTTATTTATCTTCTACAATTGAAACTTTGTAGCCTAAAGTGGAGCCAAGCCTTCTGCTAGCTGCGTGGTGGCAGCCATTTCTGTTTGAGTTTATTTATCTTCTATAATTGAAACTTTGTAGCCTGGAGTGAAGGCCTAGGCTCCCCAGGGCTCCAGAAGCTTGGCTTCCTCATCACTGGATGCAACCCTAGCCTTTTGCTTTCTCCAGCTCCAAGGTTGCTGCTTTTCCTGTTGGGATTTATTTATCTTCTATAACTTAAACTTTGTAGCACTGAGTGAAGGCCTAGGTAGGAAAGGGCAGATGGAAAGCTTGGCTTCCTCCATTGCTGGGAAAACCCAAGCCTCTGTCTTGCTCTCAGTGGCCATCTTGTTTGGGTTTATTTGCATATTCACTCCTGACTGGCTGGTGAGCATGGCTTGTGCATATAGTGGAGGTAAGGTCAATTTGCATATTACTCCTTTATTAGATAGGATTAGCTAACTTATACACACTTCCTTTAACAACTCAATTGTTAATCATTCGTCTGAATGAAGGTTTGTTAAAATTTTTATTTTATTTTATTTTTATTTTATTTTATTTTATTTTTTTATTTTTTATTTTTTTAATTGTTCAGTTTATTAATTAAATTGTTTCCCTTTTTTATCCCCCTATATCTTCCCTCCACCCTGTACCTCTCCCACCCTCCGCCCTCACCTCCCCCTCCCCCAATGTCCTCTCCCATTGTTGCAAGATTTTTGTCCAATCTCTTGCTGTACTTCCAACAACACTTTTCTCCCCAAGAATTGTCAGTCCATTCCCTCTCTATGTCCTTGTTTCTGTTATAGTCACCAGTTTATCTTGTTCATCAGCCTATCAGTTCACTTGATTTTTATGTTCATTTGTTGATAAATGTGTATTTGTTGTTCATAATTTATATTTTTACCTTTTTCTTCTTCCTCTTCTTAAAGAATATCTTTCAGCATTTCATATAATACTGGTTTGGTGGTGATGAACTCCTTTAGCTTTTTCTTATCTGCGAAGCACTTTATCTGATCCTCAATTCTGAATGATAGCTTTGCTGGATAGAGTAATCTTGGTTGTAGATTCTTGCTCTTCATTATTTTGAATATTTCTTGCCACTTGCGTCTGGCCTGCATCGTTTCTGTTGAGAAATCCGCTGACAATCGTATGGGTGCTCCCCTGTAGGTAACCAACTGCTTTTCTCTTGCTGCTTTTAATATTCTCTCTTTATCTTTTGCTCTTGGCATTTTAATTATGATATGTCTTGGTGTGGTCCTCTTTAGATTCCTATATTTTGGGGTTCTGTGTACTTCTTGGGCTTTTAAGTCAGTTTCTTTCACCAGGTGGGGAAAGTTTTCAGTCACTATTTCTTCAAGTAGGTTTTCATTAACTTGCTCTCTCTCTTTTTCTGGCACCCCAATTATTCGGATGTTGGCTTGCTTGAGGTTGTCCCAGAGGCCCCTTACGCTATCTTCAATTATCTGAATTCTTTTTGTTTCTTGCTTTTCCAGCTGAGTGGATTTTGGTTCTTTGTATTTCAAATCTTTGACTTGGTTCTTGTGGCCCTCTGGACTGCTTTTAGGACTTTGTGTAATATTTTTTATTTCAGTCTGTGTATGCTTGATTTCTAGTTGGTCCTTTTTTTTATCTGTGAGGGTCTGGTTCGTATCCTCAGAGGTCTTGTACATTTCCTTGAGGGTCTCATTCATTTCTTTGTAAGTAGCATTCATCTCCTTATAAGTCTCATTCATTTGCTGGTTGGTCTTGTTTATTTCCTGGTAATTGTCATTAAGTTGATCGGCCTTTTGTAGGAGCCTCTTGAAAAGCCTTATAACCGTGGTTTTGAACTCTATGTCTTGTCGTCTTTTCTCCTCCATTTCTTTCACACCTGATTTCTTTCCATGTCTCTGCATGGTGGCTGCTTTATGTGGTAGATGTCCTCAAAGGGACAGTGGCTCAGTCTCCCCAGTTACCTGAGGTGGGTACTCTTACTGCATTCCGAGCAACAACAAAAAAATCATTACACTCATTTTCTAAAATTAATTTAAAATAGTGCCCTTGATCACCTAAATGCAGAACTAGATGCTTAAAAGAAGTTGGGGTTCTATCTAATTATAAAATATCAGGGCTTTATTTATTTGTGAATATACTCAAAGATAATCACAACAATTCGAATTGTTTAAGTAGGGTATGGTTGAATTCCAATTGTCTTAAATGTTCTTGCTTAATAGAATAACCACAGATAAGTATTTTGGGTTGAAATTAGAATAAGAAAGGATCTTTTAGCTGGGCACAAATTTTGCTTTTTATGTAAGCCGGTCCTTGAAAAATGAGAAGAGTGGACTAAAACATCATTATCATCATCATTTTTTTTAAACCATTATCATTTCCCCCTTATTTTAAGTAAGGAGAAAATATTTTCAGCTCATGAATTATTGAAGAGTCTATGTAGTGTCATAAAAATAAGCATTTTTTTCTGTGGCTACTGTGTAAATGGTATTTGACATAGCATAATATCTTAGCACCAATTATTTAAATAGGAGAATATTAATCAGTACTACTTATTGGTCATATGAAATTAAAATTAGTAGGTATGTTAAGCTCACTTTTTCTATCAAATTTAATAATACCATTCACTATGAGAAATGAGAATTTGTACAGAGTAAATTATATTTCATTATTTGTTTTTAAATACCTAGGAGTAGAAATAACTATAACAGACCTGTGCTACATATAGTTCTTTTAAAGTCCTTTTGAAAATAGCAAATTTTTAATATTTATGGAGTTGATCATGTAGCAGTGAAAATTATGAGATTCACTGAAATTAAAAATCTTTCTTTGCTTTTCTTATTTTCCTTATTTTCTTTCTCAAGAGCTGTGGCCTTTTTCCTTTCCAAAGGAAAGGAAAATTCTGCCATCTGTCAGCCTCTCTCACTATATATTGATGCTCTGCATTCTTTTGGTTACTCACTTTCTTTTGAAATTTAAATATTTTCTCTTTCAAATAGTATTTACTTTCAGAGTAGAAAATTGTTTGGGTTGCATCTAAACTTAGAAGATTTTTCTTAACTCTAATAATCCTTCAAACTATTTTTAGCATATACTTTAAAAAATATAGTGCAATACCAGTTGCCCCTGTTGTAACATGAACTCACTCATTTGGACAGTTTACACACTCGTCTTTCACTGGTGCTATTCTTGCATTGAAGTTTCAAAGGTTAGCAATGACTTCTTAACCAATGAACACAATGGTGTTTTCAGTTCCTTTTTTCATTTTCATATTACTTAAAATCTGCATTTCATATGACTTTATAGATTTTCTCCTTTTTCTTGAACATTTCTTTTCTACTGATTCTTGCAACTGGTAAAATATGAGATCATATTTAAGAGAATAAATAAACCACTTGACTTAGCTCATTTGAATCTCATGAGTTGTCATGACTTTTCCTAGTTCTCTACTTTATTTGGATTCTGTCATTTAAAAAGTGCAAAGTCAGTATTTGTTGGTAAGGAAAATATTTTTATAAACTACTTTGCCATAATTTCAGACTATGGGGTTTTTTCTTAATCTTCTGCTTTCCATTTTGCTGCCTATGTTTGGGGAAATGAGATCTCTGTTTGCCTGTTTCTATTTGTTTGTTTCTTAAAACACAAAACATTCTGACCAAATCCATGAACATTTAAATTTAAATAACGGGTAAATTGTGTGTGTTTGTGTGCATGTGTGTGTGTATGTTAAAGAGCAAAGAAAATAACCTATGTGTATTTAATGATCACATAAAAGTATCTGTATTCACTGATAAATTATATAAATTATCCTATTTCATCTTGTGAGAAGCTGAAGCATCAATACCACTAAGACTAACTAAACATCCCCCTGGCATGACTCAGTGTTAGACAGGTTTCTTCCTAACTATGCCTTTGGCCGTCTTTTCTTAGAGCATTTGCTTTTAGAAAACTTGCATTTTAATACTTTCTCTGCTACTTTGAGATGTTAATCTTCTGAAGATAGCCAGAATACCCCATAAATGCCTTTCTGGAGAATCTGTGAGCCATCACTTTAGAAAGTAATCATTGAAGGAGATAGTGCATCCATCTATCTCCCAGTCTCTATAAGAGAAAGAGCCTAACTTTGACATGTGAAAGGATCACTTAGCAAACACAGCTGTCTTCATCACATCGACTAACCTCCCCCACAAACAATTTCCAGTATGTTTTCATTACCTTACCCAGCATTTAAAAATCCTTCTGCCTCTTGATTCAGTGGCGTTGCAGTTAACCTCCCTCTTTGATGGCAATGATCTTGATCCCTATTGCAAGTCTTGAGTAGAGTCTTCTTTGCTGTTTTGTAATGTCTAGTGCAATTTTCCTTTCACACAGTTATGTTTTGTATCATGCATTATTGAAATAAGTGAAAATAGGATCAATCTAGGAAATCTGCTGCTACAGTTTCAAACACCAAAGAAAATAATGCTTATGATTACTGCACAGGACACACACATACCTAGACACACACACACACACACACACACACACACACACACACACACAATAGCATGCTGTTCAAAGATGAACTGTCACACATGAGTATTTGAGTTAAAAAGGTTAATTTAAACCCTTTATAAAACTATGCTTCCTCTAAAGTTGTAAAACCTATTTAATATTTAATGCCTTCTAGGTCTAGAGTTTCTGATAATAGACTACAGGACAAGGATCTGGATTTGTGGGTTATGCAACAGATGACCGCACAGCTAAATGAAGTATGAAAAAGACTGACTCTAAAGCTAAATAAAGTTAATACATTATAAAAACAAATATATTTCCATTTATAAAAGTCAATTCCTACCTTACTCTAGGAGACTTTAAAACACATTTTAAATACATATTATAACTTTTCCACCTTTTTTTAAATGATAAAATTATGGCAGAAAAGCAAATGAGAAGATCAAAATGATGCTGGTACAGAAATGTTTTCACATCCTGTACAATTGGTAGTGAGGCCATACATTGACTCTGATTTTTATAGAAACAAAGGCAAAAAAAAGACTCAAGTTTATATGTCAGATTTAAGTTCAAAATACTCCAATCCTCAAACAAAACAAAATAATTATTCCTAGTTAAAAGATCTGAGTGCAATTTATCTTCTGAGTTTGCATAAATGAGACACACATGAATAGCACTTTTAGCCACATCGTTATGGTGATCAAAACAATGGAATTCATAAGACTAGTTGTCAATCTGTCCTTCACATAGGAGCCAAAGGGGCATGGTACCAGTGCACAGTGTTTAGGCTCAATTCAAAGATAAATCCAAAGATAGTGTCTTGGTAAGTATTTAGCATTAGAAAAATGAGTGTATACTCTATGAGAATGACCCACGGAGGTCCTGTTGGTGGGGTGTGCAATGTATTCAGTTTATGTGAAATTGCATCTTCTAAGTGGTAACTGACACAAAAATAAGAATCAAATTCTCTTAGGAAGGGGAAAAACCAAAGCAGAACACACACTATATAAAGAAGGGGAGGCAGAAATACCTGTGTACAGGGATAAAGTAGGGAGATCTACATTGCACCAACATTTGTGAAAACACTACTTTTGAATACCTTAAGAAAAAAATTTGGTTCCACAATACATCTCATGATAAATGAACTGATCACATTACTTAGAGAGTTGTTGTATACAAGCCAATTCAGTGTTAGGGCCCATTTGAAGGAAACAATGACTTGTTTTGGAAGAGTTGATCTGAAATCTCTCTTAAGGAAATGAATAGATGATAAGGTCACTAATTGATATAGATCCAGAGACATGGAAGCATGGAATAGACTGAAGAATCTCAAAGGGAAGGAGGCAGGAGGGAAGCAGGGAAAGAGATGAACCAAAGAGTTAACCATGGACACTGACAATAGTGCAGTGAAGGCCTGGGGGAGGGAGCAGGATTGAGAGGGTCAATGTAAGGAAACAAGGAACATCTATAGTATTTTTAACAACAAAAATAAATGTACATAAAAAACTTTAAATTAAAAATATAACATCTATAGTTTAGAGCAGTAGTTTTCCAAGTGTGAACACAGGAGCAACAATAGCTGCATAGCCTGGGAACATGTAAAAAGTGCAATTTCTTGGTAGCACTTCACACTAAATGTACAATTCCCAGGGTAGGTCTTAGCCATCTGCATTTTAACATCTCCCTTGGGTGGTTCTGATGTAGCCTCAAATCTGAGAGCCACTGTCTCAGAAAATGGTTAACCTTCCACCCTCTGATAAAGAGGCAGGGGAAGTGAGGCTGACCATTAGCTCACCCAGAAGGACTATTCAGGCACTAAAGAACATATGGAAGAGTGGCCAAAGGATATCTTTTAATTCCTAAGAGATTTTTTTAATCCTGATTATAACACTTGAAATATTACTAATAAACAGTTCATAACTATCATAATAAAATATTATAAATTTACCTCACACAGCTTAACCTTAAATATAGCCAAAGCCTGAAGGAATTCCACAAAACACTTATTTTTAGATTTATTCACAAAATAATAAAGATGTGAAGAATGGTTAACATTAAGTGCCTTAAAGTAACCCTATTTATCTAAGAAATTTTAACTTCAAAATATTAATAATATAACCACCTCTCATTTAGGGAAAATTCTAAAAAAATATGTTCATAATTTTAATTGAGAGATTTATAGTCCATCAACTTTCTTCTGAGTGCTGATGACTTCTTGGAGAGTCACTATAGATAACAGTGAAGCATAAGTTTTCTAGAGGCAGATTGTCTGCATTCTAATGCTATCTAATAAAATAGTAATATGCAAATTTGACTATACCTTTGCTACACTACCAGCCAATCAGGAGCAGGGGACGGGGCCGAGCAGTGCCTCTCCGTGGGGCCCCACAGAGGAATGGAACAGGTGTCACAGGCCAGCCAGGACCACCAGCACAGCATCCGCTCCCGAGGCCGGGGCCCCATGAAGCAGCGGCATGAGGGGCTGGGGGCAGCGGTGCAAAGGGGGGGGGCTTTCTGGCTCTGGGGTTAGGCCGCATGCCCTGTGGTCCTAGGTGCTTGCAGCTGCCTGTGGCTGAGGCCGGCCTGAGTGAAGCTGGCCCAGGTCCTGGGTGCCCATAGGTGGCCAGAGAGAAGGAAGCCTGGGTCTCAGGTGTGGGGCAAAGTAGAGGCAGTTAGAAGCAATCAGACCAGCAGGAGAACACTTAGGGGTGATCAGCCAGGCAGGCAGAGGGGTTAGGGGCGATCAGGCAGGCAGGCAGAGGGGTTAGGGATGATCAGTCAGGCAGGCCAGTGAGCAGTTAGGAGCCAGTGTTCCTAGATTGTGAGAGGGATGTCCAACTGCCAACAGTCAGACATCTCTGACTGCCAACAGTCAGACATCTCCGAAGGGGTCCCTGATTGGAGAGGGTGCAGGCTGGGCTGAGGGAACCCCCTCTCCATGCACAAATTTCATGCACCAGGCCACTAGTATAATATAATTTGATCATTTATTAGCTGTTTGACCTTGTGCAATTTAATCAGTCTCCCAAACATGCAAAATGAAAATGATAATAAAGTTGATCTATGAATCTCTGAGTATGCTGATGCCAACACAGTGCAAGTACACAGTAGATGTCAGCTGTTTTCTATGCAGTGTTTCCCTGAGCACAACACATCCACCACTATGTTTGTTACCAAAGTTACCAGAATGAAGAGCCTAGTGGCACAGAAAAGCATAGAGATAAACAATTGTATTTATAGTGCAATAAAGCATTAAGTGTACTAGGTATTACGAAACAGAATACTTTAAGAACAATAAAACAAACAATAAAAACAAAAAGACGAGGGGCAGGAAGAGCCTGAAAACCAGGGAAAAAGAAGGAAAGATAGAAGGTTAAAAATGGTGCAAGTTCATTCCAGAAAGTGGTATTATCAAAGGATGTGGAACATGGGTTCTGCTGTACCAATAATAGGTCCTACTTCAGCTCTCACTGACTCTAGCAAATCCTCTCATGATTCCACAAAAAGTACTTCTATGTGGTTTAATCATTTATTTCTACTCCCCTCCTGTCTTTTTGTCAGGGCTAACCTCTTAAAATGTGTTCCCGCTCTCAGCTCTATCTCTGTGGAATATTACACACCATCAATTTTCTTCTGTCTTTTTCTCTTTTAAAAAAGTATATTTTTTATTGATTTCATAGAGGAAGAGAAAAGGGAGAGAGAGATAGAAACAATGATGAAAGAATCAATAATCAGCTGCCTCTTGCACACCCCACATTGGGGATCAAGCCTCCAACCCTGGCATGTGCCCCGACTGGGAATTGAACCACGATCTCCTCCTGGTTCACAGGTAGCTGCTCAAGCACTGAGCAACACCGGCCAGAATAAACATTTTTTATTCTCTGAACGTAGGGCATCATTAAACATAGAGATTCTTCATATTTCTCTCTTCCTGAGCATACTGTCTCCCACCTGGTATCTGTTAATACATTTGGGTTGGTGACATGAAAGAACAAATGAGACAGCAAAAAAAAAAAAAAATTGTCATTCATTGGGAACATATCTGAAGCTATTTCCAAGTAGTTATCATATTAATTGTTTCCACCTAATCATCACTCAAAAAATGTAGTCAATTTTCTCAATTATATTTTTCTTATTTTAATTAGGTATTTAATAAATAATTTTAAAAGCAAATGGCTTATTGTTTTTTACATTCATAGATTTAAATACTAGAGTATCCCTAAGGTAATGATGGAGTTTAGGCTTGAGATTTCTATATCATTCTTTTTATACTAAACTAAACTGAATTCTTATGGTCCTATTAAAATAATCAATGATAGAAAAATTATTATCAAATACTAATATAAAATACAACAAAATTAACTTGCAACTGAAGCTAAAAAGAAAAACTGACATTACTCAATATAATATTTGCCAAGCTAATAGATGGATCTTTCTTTCACTAGTGGATACCAATTAATGCTGCCCGACAAATACCACATGCCTTTCCTGAACTACTCCTCAAGTCATAAAATTCTGTTGTAGAACATTGTTTTATTATAAATAACCTGTAATTCTGAAACATAGTACAGGAGGGAAATTAAAAAACATTAATACTCTGTAATAGTAATTCTTTAGATATTTTGAATTTTTAAAAAATCTAAAATATGTAGTCATATAATATGTGCCACATGTAATATTTTCCATTGATATGCAAAATTACTTATAATTTAAAATAAAAGCTATTTCTCATGATACAGTTTTCTTACATTTTTGCTCATATATGCAGCCACATATAACTCTGAAACTTTAATCAGGTCACATGAAGATGTATACATGAGGGACTGCTGGAAGTAGCAAGCCATGTTTTATCAGAGTGGAACAGATTTCAACATATGTGTATAAATGCATGTGTGTGCATATATGTATATGTGTGTCTATAGAGTGTAAGTGTGTGTTTGGCAACTAGCTGTTATTATATGTGCATGTCTATAGAGTGCAAGTGCCTGATATTAACCTTTTAATTGCCATTTTAAAAGCATCCACCTTGAGAAATCACATTCCCAGCTACAACTAGATAGAATTAGGTTGACCCACCCATAGAGTACTTTTTGGAAAGCTCAGGTTAACCTTAATAACTAACCCTTTGACTGACTGCTTTTCCCTTCCTCTGCCTTAATCCTCACTCTTATGTTTTAAATTCATTGATAAAGAATGAACCAACGAAACCCCAGACACCCCACCCTCAAGTCCAATAAAGGCAGAACCCTAGGTCCATCCTAATTCTTTCTCTCTCTTTATCTGTGACTTGGCTGTATGGTCTGGTGGTGCCATGTACCCTCTAAGACTTGTGAATTGTAAGCCTTTCCCCCCCCCAAGTCTCCTGATAGATGCTGCTGAGGTGTGTTTTGCCATCATAAAGCTACAAGGGCCAGTCCACCAATAATGTTAGATCCAAAAAGGGAAATGTCTATGGGGGTTTTTCATAAGTACAATTATGTGCTGCTTAAGACTGAAATATGTTCTGAGAAATATGTCCATAGGTGATTTCATCATTTTGGGAACATCAGAGTACACTTACACAAACCTAGATAGTATAGCCTACTACACACCTAGTTATATGGTACACTACCATTATATATGCTACTCATCATTGAACGAAATATGCGTAGGGGAGTGTAACTACAGTATGGGTCCAGGTGAGTGCCCCAAGGCATATCTACCCAATACCAACACTATCAATACATGGAAAACAACACAAAACAGTATATCCTATCTAATAAAAGAACAATATGCAAATTGACCATCACTCCAACACACAAGATGGCCACTCCTATGTAGTCAAAGATAGTTGCCCCCATGTGGACACAAGATGGCCAGCAAGGGAGGACAGTTGTGGGTGATCAGGCCTACAAGGGAGGACAGTTTGTGGTGATCAGGCCTGCAGGGGAGGGCAGTTTGGGGAAACCAGGCCAGCAGGGGAGGGCAGTTGGGGGGATCAGACTTGCAGGGGAGGGCAGTTGTGGGGGACTGGGCCAGCAGGAGAGGGCAGTTAGGGGCAATCAGGCTGGCAGGGGAGCAGTTAGGCTTAGATCAGGCTGGCAAGGGAGTGGTTAGGGGGTGATCTGGCTGGCAGGCAGAAGCAGTTAGGGCCAATTAGTCAGGTAGGCAGGTGAGCTGTTGGGAGTCAGCATTCCTGGATTGTGATAGGGATGATCCCACCAGGATCAGGTCTAAACAGGCTGTCAAGAGGTCCCAGATTGGAGATGGTGCAGACTGGGCTAAGGGACACCCCTACCCCTGTGCACAAATTTCATGCACTGGGCTCTAGTCCTATATAATAAAAGGCTAATATTGCAAATTGATCACTATGATGTGTACTGACCACATGGGGGCAGATGCTCAATATAGGAGCTGCTTCCTAGAGCTCAGTTCACTCCCACAGGGACAGCACTGCTCAGCCAAAAGCTGGGCTTACGGCTAGCAAGTGCATTGGCGGTGGCAGTAGCCTCTCCTGCCTCCACAGCAGGGAGCGGGCCTAGGCATCAGACATAGCCCAAGGGCTCCAAGACTGCAAGAGGGTGCAGGCCAGGCTGAGGGATCTCCTAACCCTCCGAGTGCACAAATTTTGTGCACTGAGTCTCTAGTATTTATATAATGGTACTCACTGAGCACTATTTTTCTAAACATCTTAAATGACTGTATCTCCTTTTATCTTCCTAATTTTTCTGGAAATATAATTTAATAAGAAAAAGACATATTTGAAGGCATACTGTTTGAACCAAGCAGTTTTCTTTAGAGTTCACAATTTGGAAACACATCAATGAGAATTTTATGAAGCTCCTATTCCAAAGACTGTCTCTCAAAATTAATTCTCCTGAATCCACCCCTTTGACCTTGGTGATGGAGTAATGCATTAGCCTCCTACGTTTTGGTTCATTTTGGTATCAAAATAGAGTATTAATTAAAATTTAGTTGATCTGCAAATGTTTCTTTCTGAATTCCATCACTTTTTTTATTTTTTATTTATTTATTTTTTTTATATATTTTATTGATTTTTTTACAGAGCAGAAGGGAGAGGGATAGAAAGTCAGAAACAGCGATGAGAGAGAGACATCGATCAGCTGCCTCTTGCACGCCCCCTACTGGGGATGTGCCCGCAGCCAAGGTACATGCCCTTGACCGGAATCGAACCCGGCACCCTTCAGTCTGCAGTCCGACGCTCTATCCACTGAGCCAAACCAGTCTTGGCCCATCACTTTTTTTTAAAAAATAGATAAACATTTTTGCTTATAGCAATGATAAAACTCATCCAGGATTTGTGAATAGGTTTTCATGTACAATTGAAAATATGTAATTTTAAGGCCACAACTTCATAAAATTAAACTTTATAAAATTGTGAACTCTAAAAATATATTTCACATGGAATTTGAGCAGAGTTTTGCATTTTCTTGAAAATTTGATTTGAAAATCATCATCAATTTACTGAATAGCTAGTGATTAGGTATCTTCTGATTGACAAACTACTATTTTTTCTTCACTAAATGGCTACAGACAGACATGTATTTTTAGTCTTTGTCACTTTCTTTTTGGTTTCTCCTACTTTGTTTATTACTATTGGCTCTTATTTCTAACAATCATTGTAGACTTAGTGCAATGGGTTTCCTAATTTGCTACTCTATCCCTTTTATAAAGTATGTACATGAACTTTATAAGATGCAATTGTGGTCTCTATTTTTGTGTTGTATTTATGTTATATTTTGGTTTTGTTTTGTTTTATATCAATTCTTAGTTGGGTTTTTTGTATGTGTGATGTTACCTTGCACACTGTTATGTAAGAGGGATTAACATAACTAAGAGGCTGCTGCTCAGTAATCTATGCCTTGCCATTCTAATAATTTAAGGAACGGTCAGTCAACATTTATTGTTCACATGTTGTATCTTGCAAAAAAAGGGCCAAACAAACAATGGTAAAATAAGTCATGAAAATAAGACAAAGCCTGAAATAAACAAAAAATACAATAAATACCTATATGTATTTGATAAAAGCAAATCAGAGATTACATATTAAACATTCTCAAAGCCAAATAATAAAGAAAACATGGCCAGTTATAAAATTGACAGTATCTGAAGAATATAAAAGAAGTACAGCCATTTCCCTGATCCTCAGAATAAGGGTTTAGGTTAGAGCAGGGGACAATGTCTTTGAATATTTTCTTACAGTAAACAGGAAACAATTTTGGAAAGGCAATTTATTTATTTTTTACTTATTTATTTTTTTATTGTTGGTAAGTGTATTTATTTGTGTCATAATTTGTATTGAGTTCCTTTGACCTGCTTGGTTGAACTGCATAACGTTTTTTAATAGAATTTATTGGGATAACATTAATTTATTTTTAAAAGTTGTTCAGTAGAGGCTAAAGAATCGGGCCAAGGGGAATTCAGCAAAGAGGCCTTTAAAATGTGAGCCATGAGGCAATACAGGATGACATGTCAGTTAGGGACGGATCTTAAAGCACTGAGGCCAGTGGTTCTGAATCAAAAGTAAGCATCAGAAATACAGTCTTAGCACATCTCCAGTGGTTCCAAATAATGCACTTCATGCTAGAGCTGGGGATCTGCATTTTCAGGCTACTCCAAAGGTTCTGATTCATGCCTCAGGATGAGAACTGTACACCCAAAGGAGTAGTTGAAAAAGACATCATACATGAACTCCTCCATATATTTGAGATTCTGAATTAAGATACTGAGAGTTATTGAATAGCAAAAACTTCAAGATCATACCACAAGACAACTAATCTATCGGTATATCTATAGTTAACTACACAGCAATGTGCTTCAGCAGGCAGTCCAGCAAAGACAGCATCCCATGAAAGCTGTGGAGCTTTAACCTCCTTCAGATAATAGCTTGCCCTACATTAGCTAAGGGTATTGATGACACATGTATCTTAGGATGGCAACATATAAAAGAAATTAACTGTATCATATATTTAAAATATAAATCCAATTTACATGTTGGGATAGCACAGTCCACACCTATGTATCTATTTATTTCCTCTCAAATTTTGAGAAAAATTGAGATAAAACCTTAGATAATTTCATTCACATATTTTTCCCTAAGGGAATGAAAATAATATTTAAAATAAAGTGTTTAGGGAAAATGATGTTGACACTCAGCATGGCAAATATGAGATATTTGCATTCTTACTTCTTCATTTATCTATGTCTATTATCATATGTTAATCCCAACACTGCTATCCAGCCTGCGTAACACCTCAAAATCAATTTTAAAAAAAATTCTAAAGATCAACATTTGGCACCTAAGAAGAGATCTTTCTGAACTTTAAGAATTACTTTATCTTTTTAAATAATAATAATAATAAACCCCTCTGTCATTTATCAATTGTTTGGGTCAATTTAATGGCACACATTAGGATAATGCAATATTTTTAAAAATGCATTGAAATGTATCATTAATAGATTAAGAGATGCACAACCTATTAACAATTCCACCTCTGACCTTGATTCCTGTTTGCTAAATTGAGAAGAATTCAAGCATTGATGAAATTACACTACTTCTGCCTTTTAGATAACAGAGTAGGTGAGCATGGAAATATGTTTTTATAAAGTATACCTTCATCTGAACATTACTTGAGAAGCTGACACAAAATAATATTGAAATACAGACAAATCAAATATGAAAAATACAAATAGATAATTTCTGATAGATATTTTCATGTTGGTAATAAAGTTTAGACAGCTGAATGATCTGTCCCTTTGCACTCAGTTTTACTATAGAAAACATTCATTGAATTTGAATTTCAGTAAGAATGCTGAGAAGTAGTTTCAGGTTATGCTAACCAAAAATGAATGCTGTCAAGTGTGCTGTTACTTGCGTAAGCTCTTGTTTCTCTCCAAATTGTATTTGCATTTACCTATAATTCAATAAATTAGAGTGAAAAAACCTGATCTCTGTATCACACATAGGGAAGAAAATATGATTCTAAAACAAAGCTGAGCATGCTAGAGACTAAGATTAGCAATAATTTATGTTGTACTTAGTTTAATTTAATGATTTATGGTTGAAGAAATTACTGTTATATTTTATACAGCCACCAGAGTTTTGGGGACACAAGATCAGACTCTTTTTTTACACAGGCTTTGGAATCATTTTACTTCGAAGAGAAAATGGTTATATCACTTTAATATATACATTCAGATCTTACTAGAGGCCAAGTGCATGAAATTTGTGCACTGGGGGCAAGGGCCCTCAGCCTGGCCTGCATCCTCTTATAGTCCAAGACCTTTTGCTCCTTACTTCCCTCCTGATCACTATTCCCTAGTGCTGCCGTGAAGGCAGGAGAGGTTCCCTCCACTACGGCTCCACTGGCCAGCCGTAATCCTGGCTTCTGACTGAGAAGCACTCCCCCTATGGGAGCATACTGACCACCAGGGGCCAGCTCCTGCATTGAGCATCTGGCCCTTGGTGGTCAGTGCACATCATAGCAACCGGTCATTCTGGTCGATCCTCCACAAAGGTCACTTAGATTTTTATTATATAGATTGTCTTTGATCTATAGACAATGAAACAGCAGCACATAACCACTTACTGAAAGGATATCTGTAAATATCAAACTCATCTATATATATAAAAGCCTAAGAAACCGGCTGACCAGCTGATCATTCAGTAGCTATGATGTGCACTGACCACCAGGGGGCAGATGCTCAATGAAGGAGCAGAAACCACAGGCATGGAAACATGGAATAGACTGATGAGTCTCAAAGGGAAGGAGGAAAGGGGGGGGGGCAGGAAAAGATTAACCAAAGATCTTATATACATACTAGAGGCTTGGTACATGAATTTGTGCACCAGTGGGATGCCTCTGCCTGGCCTATGGGGAATCAGGCCAAAACCGGCAGTCCAACACTCCCCAAGGGGTCCTGGATTGCGAGAGGGCACAGGCCAGGCTAGGGGACCTCACTGATGCATGAATCCGTGCACTGGGCCTCTAGTCCTATCTAATAAAAGAGTAATATTCAAGTTAATCGTCATTCTGCAACAAAAATGGTGGCACTCATAGCCACAAGATGGTGGTGCCCAGTCCTCTCAGTCCCAGGGAGGGCTGCTGCTGAGAGTCAGCAGCGTAAGCAGCCTGGCGGAGTGCTGCCCAGAGGGTCTTCCTACTCTTTATAAAAAACAAAAACAAATTCACACCTCACGGAGTGATCCCACATACACACACCTGCAGTCTCAAGTCTCAGCCTGGGAAGCGCCCACTCCCCCACAGAGCGATCCCCTACAGCAGCAGCCCGAGGTGTCTGGCTGGGAGGTGCCAGCACCCCCATGAAATGACATCCTCCCAGCGGCAGCCTGGGGTGTCTGGCTGGGAGGCTCTCACATCCCTGCAGAGTGATCCCCCGACACACCTATAGCCTCAGGGTCTCAGCATCAGAAGCGCCTGAAATGGGACAAGTGGTCCTGACCCACTGGCAGCCGGGGGAGTCGGCCTTGGAACTTCCTTTGCCTTCAGTCAGGTGATTGGAGACTGGGGGAGAGAGCTATCTGGGCGATGCTGTCCAGCAAACCTCTCCCATTGGGTAGAAACTTCTCACCAGGTTAAGGAGGTAAATGGGTTTTGTTTAAAATCTTTACAAACACAAAAGAAATGTCTGAGGCAGGGTTTCACATTGGAAGTAACTTACAACTAATTTCTGAATGCAACCTGCGACATTGCAGCTACAGTACTGGAGAGTACACGGGAGGCTGGTTCTGCACTGGCGGTGGTGGGCACTCCCCGCCCTGGTTCCTCAGCACCTTGGGCAGGGCTTGAGCGCACCCAAGAAGACCTTTTCCCTACAGTTTTCACCAAGGCAGGGAGGTTTTGTAGACATGAATGAGAAGTGCCCGTGCACAAGTCCTGAAGATGCTGGGACCAGCAGAAATGACAAACAAACCAGGATAAGAGCAAAACCAGAAACACCACCAATCCCAACATAGATCATATTTTTCTTCAGATGATGGGGTGTTTCTCTCTTCTTCGTCTTCTGGAAGCAAGACAGATTCAAGTACTGATGATTCTAACAACAGAAAAGTTAAGATAAAAAGAGGACAGAAAAGGAATAAAAAGAAAAAAGAAAAGACGAAAGATGAAACATCAAGAAAAACAAAGAAAAGAAAGAACCACGTGATATCACCTTTCCAAAGTTTCATGAAATTCCTGTTTAAGGAGTTTATTTTATGATACTTTTAGTTTGTGTTTACATTTTTACTGCTTTGTCAAGACCACGGCAGGTACACTGTCCAATATGTTTTTTTTAAAAAAATATATTTTATTGATTTTTTAAATAGAGAAAGGGAAAAGGATAGAGAGCTAGAAACATCAATGAGAGAGAAACATGGATCAGCTGCCTGCTGCACACTCCCCATTGGATATGTGCCCCCAACCAAGGTACATGCCTTTGACCAGAATTGAACCTGGGACCCTTGAGTCTGCAGGCCAATGCTCCATCCACTGAGCCAAACCAGTAAGTCTGTCCAATATGTTAAAGAAAAAAAACCCTATCTAGTAAAGAGGGGATATGCAGGGGAGGGCATTTGGGGTTGACTGGGCTGTCAGGGAAGGGAAGCTGGGGATGATCAGGCTGTCAGGAGAGTGGTTAGGGGTGATTAGGTTGGCAGGCAGAAGCGATTAGGGGCAATCAGGAAGGCAGGCAAATAGTTGGGAGCCAGCAGTCCCGGATTGTGAAAGGGTGCAGGTTAGGCTGAGGGACACTACCCTCCCCCAGTGCACGAATTTTGTGCACTGGGTCTCTAGCAAAAATATAACATTTTCGAGTCAAGTTATCTACACCGATAAAAGGGAAACATGCAAATTTACCATTACTCCATTACGCCCACCACCCAATTAGAGTGAATATGCAAATTTACCCCCCCCCAAAAGATGGCAGTTAATTTGCATATGCAGGCACAGAGACTGAAGACAGTGTACAAGAAAGAGGGAGGAAAGCAGAAAGCAGGCTGGGGCAGTGGCAGCAGTGGGAGGCAGGAGACTCCCTTCTCTGCTTTGCTCAGGCTGCAGTAAGCCCTATTTTGCAGAAATCTTCCTGCAACAGGCCTCTAGTATTTTAAATATTTTCCCACAAAAACATTTTATAAAAAGATATTACCCATGCATTAATACAATCTCTAAGCTTTCACACTATTTGCTCTTTTGGGTTATTTTACTACAGGGACAGGGAAAGTAGGCAGAGAATTTTGACACAAAATGCTTTTAGAAAAATATAACATTCACACATATCAGAGTTTATTAGGTAAGAGACTACTATTTTGAGCTTATATTTATAAATGATGTGTTCCTTAAATAAAATGGTTGCATTATTCACAATGCTATTTCCTATTAACTGGTAATTATGAACAGTTCTTAAATTATCACTGGAAAGATACAGTCCATTAACATATTTTTATTTCACAGTGCCTGCAATTAAGACATAGCTAATTAGGAAAGAGAAAACTATGAATTTTTTGCTTAATTTAAATGTTTAATTATTTGCTCTCATTAATTCTTATTATTTGCATGATTTAGCCACTTGCTAGTTATTGTTTCCATGCTTTTGAACATTATATGCAAAATTATGCTACTGTTAACAACTTTACCATATAAATATATCAGATTGGGAATCCTATCCTATTCTACTACATTTTTTGCTCTTCAGAAATGAAGAGGTAACAAAACTTTCCTTTAACTGAGGAACTTATAGAACATCAACTGTATGGTGAGAAAATGAACAAAACTAAGCTACTCAGTTATTCTATTTTAATTACTTCTGATATTTCTGTTTTCTATGTTCTATTATCATTATTCAAATGCATGAGTATAAATTGAGTCTATATAGCTACAAATCCATTGCTGTTAAAAGTTTATTAAATCATATGTCCGTTTCTGACTTTTACTGAGTTCATTGCAGTTGATCATTACTCCCACGAAATCATTTTTTTTTTTAAATTTAGTTTTCATACGTCTTCGTGAAAGTATCAAGCTCAGGCAAACTGAACTCGAGGGTTCAAAATTCCAGAAAAAATGTGGAAAAGGGTGAGCTAAGATATTACAGCCACTTTTCTATCAAGTCATTTTCTTAGAGCAGGAGGCTGGAGATCAAGGCAGAGAGCACTCAGTCGGAAGCTTGGAGGAGCTATGTGCTAGGAGTGGGGCAAGCAGGAGACAGATCTTTACCAAACCAGCCTTGCCTCTGCTCAGTGCTGGATAAAATGAGACTCTATCTGCATTTTTTATTAAATATATATTTCTTTAAAAAGATAATCCTAGGCCAATTTTTAATATAAAATAAAGTGATAGCCGATTCAAAAAAAAACCTGTCAAGAGACAAGACAAATTAAACTCATTGACACAGACAATAGTCTAGTGTCTGCCAGAGGGAAGAGGGGGGAGGTAGAAGACAGATAAATGGTGATGGAAGGAGACTTGACTTGAGGAGGTAACGACTCAACTCAATATATAGATGTTGGGTTGTAAAATTGCATACCAGTGGAGTTCTGAAAGAAATGCTAAAATAGTATAATTAAAATCTCAACAAAATAAGATAAAATACTGGGAGTAGCTAAATGAAAATATGGAAAATATGAGACATTTGCATTCTTCTTCATTTGTCTATTAACATACATTAATCCTAAAACTCCTATCCAGGCTAGATAACACATTAAAATCATTTAGGAAAGAGTTCTAAAGATGGTCACTAATATTGGGTCAGCATTTGGCAGAGACCTTTCTGAACTTCGAGTTACTTAACCTTTTCTTAATAAAAAAATTTAAAAACCCTCTATAATTGTCACTAGGTAATTGCAATCTATATAACAAAATCAAATGTAAATTTTATAATGAAAAACTACAATAAATGAAATTAAGAACACAGTCAATCTATTTAATAATAGGTTAGAAGCAAAAGAATACAGAGTTGGTGTTCTAGAAGACAGGCCAATAAGAAACAGCGAAGCACAAGTAAGAGGAGAAAAAAGAGAAAAAGACAGGAATAACCATAAAAGGTATTTGAAACTCAGTAAAAGGTTTAACATATATAAATGGAGTATAAATGGACTCAATGAAGGAGAAGAAAAAAGGAATGGGCAAAGAAAAAAGATTAAAACGTACATATTCAAAAAAGCTCAGAAAAATCCAAGTAGGATAAACACAAAGAAAATCACACTTAAGCATACTAGGAAAACTATGAAAATATCCAGAAATAAAAAGAAACTCTGGCCCTGGCCAGTGCGGCTCAGTTGGTTGAGTCTGTCTGGTGCACTGAAAGGTCACCAGTTCAATTCCTGGTCAGGGCACATAGCAAGGTTGCCAGTTTGATCCCTGTTCAGGTTCCTTGTGGGATGCAACTAAATGGTGTTATATATATCCCTCTTTATCTAAAAAATATCAATAAAAACATTAAAAAGAGTTAAACTCTAAACTGTACAAAGTGATATATGCAAAAACACTACAAATAAATAAAAATGGAAACTGAAAATTTAGTTATATTTATTTGGACAAACAGGAAAAAGTACAGCTACTGCATATTCCAAAAAGCCAATGTTTCTCTTATTCATATCAGCCACAGGAGGCATGGGGGAAAAGAAAACAGAAATGAAAAACACATAATAGAAAACAAAAGATAAGGGTCAGACTTAAGCTTTAACATTTCAATAATTGCATTCAATATAAATGTATGTAATATACGAATTAAAACACAAATTGGATAGTGAACAAAAATATAAAAACTATGTATTTTCTACAAGAAATTCATTTAAAATGTCATATATATATATATATATATATATATATATATATATATCATGCCAACTTCAAAGAAAAGCAAGAAAGGGTACATTAATATATGAGAAAGTAATGCATTAAATTGACATTTATAAACATTACACCAATTAGCAGAATACACATTCTTCTCAAGTGCCCATAGAACATAGCAAAGTAGATATATCTTGCTTATAAAACAAACCTTAACATATGTAAAAGAACTAAAGTCATCCTGAGTGAGTTCTCAACTGTAATAGAATTAATCCAAAATAGAATCAACTCTTGTAGTAAACTCAACATACTTCACAATAATCCATAGGTCAAGAAGGAATTCCTATTAGACTGAATGAAATTGAAAACAGAACATATAAAAATTGTCAAAAAGAGTTAAGGTGCTGAGAAAAAAAATCATTAAAGTCTACAATAGAAAGTTTTAAAAGTATCAAGTAAATTATCTAAGCTTCCACCTCAAGACATTTTTTAGAAGAGAGAAAAATAAACTCTGGTCATAATAATATAATTAAGCTAAAAATAAAAATGTAATTTCAAAAATCACATATGTATGGAAGTGGAACAACATAATTCTAAGAAATCCTTGAAAGACAAAACAAAAACAAACAAGAAACCCAGATGAAATTAGAAAACATTTCAAACTGAATGATAATAAAAATATTAAAATTCAAAACCTGTGGGGAACACTTAATACTATGTTTAGAGGAAGATTTATAACCTTTAAAGCTTATATAGAAAAAAAGGAAAAAAATAAAAACCAATAATCCAATTGATGTTTTAAGAAATTTAGAGAATAATTAGCATTTTAAATATGACAGAAAAAAGGTAATTGTTAAGGGGAAATTATTATAATATCAAAAACCTATATAACAGGAAAAAATTAAAAACAAAGGTTTAAATTTTATTATCCTAATATCTAAAACCCTGGGTCCCACGAGGACTGGGAGGCTCACACAACCGGAAGTCAGTCCTGCAGTCAGCTTCGGTTGCCAAGGTGACCCAACACTGACTGCTATAGTTACAAGGAGCATGACACAGCACTGAATGCTGAGGGGCTGCAAATCTAGGCCTGAGAGAGGTTTGAAGAGAGAAGCACGTTCTGATCTGTAACCTCTGTAGCAGCTGTTGATCAGCACTTGTCTCTCTCTTTCTTTCCAGGCCTCCACCTGGGCTGCTGATCAGTCCTGCCTTACTGAACAGATCCTTTGACAGGCCCAGAGATGCTGACTGGCATGAAAACTGTCCAATCAAAGCTAAATCTGGGTGAAGTGTGAGGATCCAATGGCTGCTTAGGAGGCAGAGCTTTTGACACTAAATTGGCATAGAAATGAACCAATTAAAACCAAATTGGCCAGCAGAGGAGAGCAGTTGGGGGCAAGATCAGGCCAGCAGGGAAGGGCTGTTGGGGGCAAGATCAGGCCAGCAGGGAAGGGCTGTTGGGGGCAAGATCAGGCCAGCAGGAAAGGGCTGTTGGGGGTGAGATTAGGCGGGCAAGGGAGGGCCATTGAGGGTCATCAGGCTGGCAGGAGAGGGCAGGTGGGGGTGACCAGGCTGGCAGGGGAGAACAGTTGGGGGCTATCAGAAGGGGAGCAGTTAGATGTTAATCATGTCAGCAGGAGAGCAGTTAGGGGGTGATCAGGCTGGCAGGCAGAAGCAGTTAGGGGCAATCAGGCAGGCAGGCTGGTGAGTGGTTGGGGGCTATCAATCCTGGATTATGAGTGGGATGTCTGATGGCCTGTTTAAGTCTGGTTCCACCAGGCCTATCAGGCAGTTGGATATCCCTCAATGCGTCCCAGTTTGGGGAGAGTAAAGGCTGAGCTGAGGGACACACCCACCATCATGCACTGTACCTCTAGTCACTTAAAAATGCCCCTAAAACAAAAGAGTAGTGATGCTGGCAATTCAGATATGCCAAGGAGAAGCCATGAAATTTTTCCTTAGAATGAAAAGTTGAGTTGGGTACAGTAATATGTTTTGAGAGAGACCATTTACAGTATATTGTTATAATTTATTATTAAATTTTAAAACATATTACTGTGTGTAATTCATAAATTCAAGTTTATCTTAAATCTGTATGTATAGGAAAAAATAGTATATGTAGGGTTCAGTACCACTTAGTTTCAACTCCCAGTTTCACGCATCCACTGGGAGTCTGGGAACCTATGTCCTGAAGATAAGGAGAGACTAGTGTAATGGGAAGGGCTGGTCAATTCCATAAGTGGTGATGAGTTAATTGAAATTAAAATTGAAAAAATGTACCTTTAGTCATACTTTAAACCAATTTCTTGTGAATTAAAAATCAATTTACAATAAATTAAAATCAGTTTCTAATGAATTAAAGATCAAATGTTGTAGGTAACAATAAAACTTATAGCAAAATACATGAGTATATTTTTATTATCTGAGATTAGGAAAAGATCACTTTCATAGAGGGGAAAAAAGCATTAACCTAATTTTTTAAAAATAGTTTAGGCTGGATCAAAATAAAAAACTTTAATTCATTATAAAACTACATTAATATTGTGAGAAGGCAAGCCACAAAGTACAATAAAATATTTTTCAATAAACATATTAATTAAATGACATATCAATGAATTGTACAAATAAGACAAGAAAAATACAACCCATAGCCAAACCAGTTTGGCTCAGTGGATGGAGTGTCAGTCTGCTGACTGAAAGGTCCAAGGTTAGATTCTGGTCAAGGGAATGTACCTTGGCTGCTAGTACATCTCCAGTAGGAGATGTGCAAGAGGCAGATGATCGATGTTTCTAACTTTCTATCCCTCTCCCTTCCTCTCTGTACAAAAACAATAAAATATATTTAAAAAAAAAAAGAAAAATAGAACCCAAATGGGAGAAAAATGTGCCAAGACTTCAAAAGTCCACTGTAAAAAAAAAAAAAGAAAAAAAAGTTAATGAAATGGTCAAAAGTATTTGAAAAATTGCTCAACTCATCCATCACAAAATAATTGCAATTTAAAACCACTGTATGATTCATGACATCAACTAGGGTGGTTAAAATAAAAAAAAACTGATACAGACAATATAAAATATTAACAATGATGTTGATGCTAAACAAATGTAATTCTTGTAGAGGTGTAAATTTGAAAATTGTTTGGTAGTAGACATTAATATTCTCTTAGCTAAGATTCAATAAAATGCATCCAATAGTTTACCAAAAGATTGGTACAAAAATATTCAAAGAAGGATTTTCACATAATAGTCTCATGTTAGAAATAACTCAAAAGTCATAAATAATAATTTTGTTATGTTCTTACAGAGGATTATTATACTACAATGAAAATAAGTGGACTCTTGCTATACAGTGTAGCATATGAACCTTACAAACATAATATTGGGACAATAATCTAAACACAAACATTTCAGTGAAGTCATGAAAGAGGGACAAGAGGAAGTTTCCTGAGGGCTGTTAATTCTTTACTTCCCATCTTGTAGAGGCCCCCTGAGAAGGTACATGGGCATTCTTTAATTATTGTCAGCTGAACCCAGTGGCATTGGGAAACACGCCTTGCAAAGCTTGACCTTCATTTCAGCCGATGATGTGGGGAAGTGGGTTTTGATATCTAAATCCAGCCTAGCACCAAGGATGCTCAGGACCTACTTAAGAATCCAAATAATCTCCTTTGTCTTGACCTTTTGGTGAAACTTTCTGGTAATTGGGGGTATAAAATAAACACACTGCATTGGCTCTGGGTCACTGTCTCTCTATCAGAAGAGGGCAGTGGTCCACCCCGCCCCAGCTTTTCTTTCTATCTCTGTGTCTTGTCTCTTTCTTTTATTTTTCAATCCCAAGCCACCTCTATTCAGAAACTGGACCCGCTCTCTAGCTGCACTGGACAAGGAAAAGAGAGAAAAGAGTTACACCATCTGAGTGCTGGTGACATTGTGTTCACTCTGGAAAAGTTCATTAAGCTGTACATATAAATACTATAATTTCTGTTACATTTTAATATTAAAATAAATAATATATTGCACTGTATTTTTAAGATAGTACTTTAATGTACTCAGATTATATAATCAGCAAGCAGGCACTATATGACAATAACCTAGTAAAACTATAACAAAAGCACAAGGACATTGAATGTAGGTTTCCAATAAGAAAAAAAACAACCTTTCATTTCCTGTGAACATCATTTGTAAACTACTCTGAGGACTCCCACCAAATATACTTCAAAATAATAGACCACCTACAGTCTGTTACATGCCTCCCATTTTAAGTTTTTTACTCTGGTCAGAAGACATTAATAGTCAATGTGAAAAGAAATAATATGTGTCACACTAGAAATAATCCTTCAAAATGTTTTTGTCAAGTTAGCAATGTAAAGAACTATAATATGACATTTTATTCCCTCTGCAGACATACACACACACACTCAAAAAAAAAATCAGGATAATTAGGAGCAAGTTTAGGAAGGAAATTGAGAAGATAACCAGAAACATTCTTTTTTATCACCTTGGTTTTACACCTTGGACAACCTGGCCGGCTATCCTACTGGAAACAAGGAGATTTTATAGGATAGGGAGGTGGCATGAATGACAACATTGTATATCTGTGATCTCTGGCTCCCTGGATTGCAATTGATGACCTGGGAGAGGAGCACAATACAGAAGACTGAAAAAGAGTTCTTCCTATTGTGAAAGTAGAAAAATATTAGGTTTCAAAATAAGGAAATATGCTGGAAAACTTGAACAAGTGTGGTGAGATATATTAGTAAATGGAGAGTCTAAGACATTGACCAGATGAGCAACTGAGATTCATGAGCAGAGTTGATTATAACCCAGAGATAGGTGATCACAATCATGGGTCCCAGGGAACTAATAGATAATTTTTAAGAATAGATTTCTGTTTTAAAATTCAGTGTTCTCTAATAATTATATGTTGATATGTATAAATCTATATAGAGCCAGGCATTTGTATTCATACGTTTGTATAGGTCAGTTTGTAAACAAGAAAAGAGAGTAATTATGTCCAGAAACACCTAAAGATGGACATAGATCAATGGACGATTTGATAGTATAAATCTAACATGTTAGAGCAAATGTATCTTAGAGTTTGTGTGCTACCTTTCTTGGTTGCAGAGAAGACTAGACTAAGCAGATGACTATTTACATACTCATGATCTGAGAGTCAAGTTAAGAGAAAGCCAGGGCAGATCACAATCCCATTCCCTATACCTATAGCCCATAAAATAACCCTCCCATACTAAGTGTGGTGAGCAGTTGCCCTAGGAAATAAGCACCTGCACTAACAACAGGATAACATTTTTGAAGTAGATGTTATTATTGTTTAGTGTTATTGTTAGTATCATTGTTTTTGCCCCATTTTACAACTGTGGGATACAAAGAAACAAAAAAACAACAACTATAGAACACTGATAAAAGAAGTTTAAAAATATGTTAGTAGTTCTTCTTTTCTGAAACAGGTATTGGCTTTTAAAGCACTACTACTGATTGGTGTTTCCCCTTTGGCTTATGTAAAAATGGCAAAGAATATATCTACCAAACAGAACAATATAGGTTTTTTTTCTTTATTTTTTATTTTTAATAACTTTATTTTTATTTTTGATACTATTAAAGATATCCTATTTCCTCTCTGCCTACCTCCAACTCAACCCTCAACCCCAATCTAAGTTTTAATGAAACAAAAACAAATAACTAAGCTATCTATATATCATTATGCAAAAGTGATCATAAGATTATGTGATATCTACAGTTTTTACTTGAAATTTTATGATCATTTCTTATCTGTTTTGTCAATGAACAAAGATAAGTGAGATTTATCTCATTTGTAAAAGGAAACTGAGCTATTTGTGTTCAAATGAGAATTATTGAATTTGATAATTTTTAGATTTTGTATAGTCCTGATTTATTTTTAAAGGGATAATAATGAAAACATTTCATAGCTACAAAACATAATATAATAAAATTTGTCTCTGGTGGTTTGGGGAGATATAATTACTACAGAATATTAAATTGGGAAATGAGAAATAAAGCACTTAGTCTACATGAATAATGGGGACACTCCACACAGCAGACTCTTTTGCTTTTGGAGAATGTTAAAGGATTGTTTTTCTAAAATTTTAGCTATCATCAATACAATTTTTGTTAATGAAAGATTATGGGGAAAAGTTACTGATCACTAAATACTTAATTTGATGAATCTAAATGTCTGGGAAGAATTTCACTTACCTTCTAATTGGAAACTCACAAATAATTTCCATTTAGAAATGCACTGTAAATTAAATTTGATCCTTTCTGGAAAATTGCCAATGAACTTAGATTGACTTTCTTATCAATACCTTGAAGATAAATGTGTTTTAGCCAAAACAATGAGTATACTTTTATTTTGTTTACTTAATCTTTATTGTTGAAAGTATTACATATGTACCTATCCTGCCCTCCACCCCCACTGACCTCTTCTAGCCAGTCCCTGCCCCAGGCCTTTACCCCTCCTATTGTTTGTGTCCATGGGTTATGCATATATGCATACAAATTCTTTGGTTGATCTCTTCCCACATACCCATTCACCCCCACCTTCACTCTGAGATTCAATAATCTGAATGAACATACTTTTATAAATATAAGTACTAATTTTGTTCCTTTATACTTTCCTTTATTTCTCTAGTTAGTGTGTATCTTTGTCTATTGTTCTCTTATAATTAATCCTATATAATAAGAATATAATATGCAAATTAATCGAACAGCTGAATAACCAGTTGTATGATGTGCACTGAGCACTATGGGGCAGATGCTCAATGCAGGAGCTGCCCCCTGGTGGTCACTATGCCCCAACGGGGAGCTGCAGGTGAGTGGTTAGGAGGGAGGGGTCCTGGACTGTAAGAGCCCTGGACCGAGAGATGGAGGTCTGACTGCCGGGGATAGGCCTAAGCCAGCTGGCAGATATTCCCCAAGGGGTTCTGGACTGTCAGTGGGTGCAGGCAGGGCTGAGGGATCCCCTCAGTGCATGAATCTCATGCACCAGGGCTCTAATATACAACAATCTGTAGGACAATACAGTTTAAAATATATGCCTTCAAAATGCAGTATTCTTTAGAAAATCACAAACTATAAACACTGCGTTGATTAGAATTTTAAATCAAAATATGCCCACCATAACTCGAGATAAAATGCTGATTAACAAATACATAATTTCCTTCAATCAAAAGTGGTTGTATATTTGGGAGGGAAACAGTGTAATTAGAAGGACTGAGTAATGATGGGGATGTTATTTTTTTCTGTAAGTATAAAAATGTAGTTGATTCAGAGCCTAGAAAGAATCCCTAGTAAATATCTGTCAAGACAAAAATAGAGGAAATAGAAAAGAACATTAGTCAGTTCAATTTTGATGGGATGAGAGGTGAGCTATATATTTTTTTAAACCAGGCTAAATTTTGAAAAGCACTATGGTACCTTGGTGAAGATAATGGCCCTAAAACCATATTATTTGGGGTTTGAATCCCAGGTCTGAGATTAAAATAAGGCTTATTTAGGGGAATTTATTTAACTATTTCTTCTTCAGTTTAACTTTTTTTTTCAAATGGGAAGAATAATGTTTTTACCTCTTATATGTCTTGGAATAATTTTATTTATTTTTTTAAAATATATTTTATTGATTTTTTACAGAGCAGAAGGGAGAGTGATAGAAAGTCAGAAACATTGATGAGAGAGAGAGACACTGGGGATGTGCCCGTAGCCAAGGTACATGCCCTTGCCAGAATCGAACCTGGGACCCTTCAGTCCGCAGTTCGACGCTCTATCCACTGAGCCAAACCGGTCTCAGCTATTTTGGAATAATTTTAAAAAGTACATAGTGTTCCTGGTAGTCTCATGCATAGCATTCCTCAGTCAGTGTATAACTCTTACTTTACATAAGCAGGCTGGCACAAATGTTCAAAGTCTTTTCTTTTTTTAATTTTTTGAATAAATCTTTATTGTTTATATTATTACACTTGTTCCTCTTTTTTCCTCCCATAGCTCCGCTCCACCCACTTCCCACCCCCACCCCATGCCCTTACCCTCTCCCATTGTTCTCGTCCATAGGTGTAAGATTTTTTTCAATCTCTTCCAACACCCCCTCCCCCCTGAGAATTGTCAGTCCACTCCTTTTCTATGCCCCTGATTCTGTTATATTCACCAGTTCATTCTGTTCATTAGATTTTTTTATTCACTTGATTTTTAGATTCACTTGTTGATAGATATGTATTTGTTGTCACTTTGTTGTTCATAATTTTTTATCCTTACCTTTTTCTTCCTCTTCTTAGAGAATACCCTGCAGCATTTCATATAATACTGGTTTGGTGGTGATGAACTTTAGTTTGTTTTTGTTTGTGAAGCTCTTTATCTGAACTTCAATTCTGAATGATAGCTTTGCTGGGTAGAGTAATCTTGGTTGTAGGCTCTTGTTATTCATCACTTTGTATATTTCTTGCCACTCCCTTCTGGCCTGCATAGTTTCTGTTGAGAAATCAGCTGGTCATATGGGTACTCCCTTGTAGGTAACTAACTGTTTTTCTCTTGCTGCTTTTAAAAATTATCTCTTTGTCTTTTGCCCTTAGCATTTTAATTATGATGTGTCTTGGTGGGGTCCTCTTTAGATTCCTCTTGTTTGGGGTTCTCTGTGCTTCCTGAACTTGTAAGTCTATTTGTTTCACGAGGTGGGGGAAGTTTTCAGTCACTATTGCTTCAAATACGTTTTCAGTATCTTTCTCTCTCTCTCTTCTTCTGGTACACCCATAATTCAGATGTTGGTATGTTTGAAGTTGTCAAAGAGGCTCCTTACACTATCTTCATACTTTTGAATTTTTTTTTCTGTTTTCTTTTCTGGTTGGGTGTTTTTTGCTTCTTGGTATTTCAAATATTTGAGTTGATTCTTGGAATACTCTAGTCTCTGTATATTATTCTTTATTTCAGTCAGTGTATGCTTAATTTCTGATTGGTCTTTTTCATATTCTTGAGGTTCTCACTAAATTTCTTAGAGGTTTCTATAAGATTCTTGAGTAACCTTATAACTGTGGTTTTTAACTCTATATTCAGTATTTTGCTTTCAACTATTTCTTTTTTGTGTGACTTGTTTCTTTGTCTCTGCATTTTGGCTGCTTACCTGTGTTTGTTTCTATGTACTGGGTAGCTGCTAAGTCTTCTTGAGTTGATAGAGTAGCCTTGTGTGGTTGGACTTCTATAGGGTGCAGTGTCTCAGCCTCCCCAGTCATCTGAGGTGGATGTTTTTGGTGCATCCCTTTGTGGGCTGTTTGCACAGTCTTGTTGTAGTTATCCTTGATTGCTGTTTGTATCACTGGAGGGAATTGACATCCAGTTGGTTGAGATGACCAGCTGTGTCTACACTGGAAGATCTATTGTGCAGAAGCCACACTTATGAGGCAGGACTTACTTCAGTGGGACTTTGGTGCTCACTGAGTCTGCCCCTTGAGTGTTTGTCTTATGGATGTGAAGAGTTGCAATCTGATATAGTCTCATTCTGACCACTGGGTACACTGGCTCTTGGATCTCCAAGAATGCAAGGTCAGTCACTGTCTGAGGCCGCCCAGCAGGAGCTACAGAGACGTCTGCAGATTCCTCCTCTTTGTACAGAGTTTGAAAGCCCAGATGAGGCGCAGCTGTGAGCAAAGCTGCCTTTGCTGCTGCCAGGCAGTGGGCCTTCTTTTGAAATCTTTGGGGCTCTCTGACCCAACTACAGTTTGTTTTAGGTAAAAGAACAGGGCATTCATACGAAAAGTTACTGCTCAAAGCTTGTATGTGGTTGTAAATTGAGTGGGGTGGGATCTCTGAGACTCACCAGGGTGGAGCAAACAACAATGGCTGCCCTGAACCAGACAAGTCCCTGGTTTTCTGCATCCTGTGCCCCAATGCAGGAACAATGGTCACTGCAAGCATCTCCAAGAGTAAGCCACCCTCGCGTTCCTGTCCTGATGCTAGAAAGTTCAGTTCTCTCTGTATGTGTCTGGGTGTCCCAGAGTCTTTCCCAGAACTGGAGCTCAGAGCAAGCAGGAGCTTGTATCTCCCGGCTTAAAAAGCAGCACATCCATGTGCCAACACTTTCCATGCTTCTGCACCTCTTACAGTCTCAGTGTGCTTTCTTCACTCTCTAGTTGTGGAATTTCCACTCAGCAAGCTTCCACGTGCCTCTGGGTGGTAGTTATTTTGCTGTTTAGTTGTGCTTTTGATGTAGTTTTGAGTGGCAGCAAGTGTAGGGGATTACCTATGCTGCCATCTTGGTTTCTCTCTCAAAATCTTTTCTCAAAGAATTTTTAAATTATAAAATGTTTGGTAATAAGCCTAAATAAAGATGGTTTTGAAATGTTGGGAATGCTAATATTTCATATATTTATATTAAATTAGTCCCAAACAAATATGTCTAATTTTAAAATTCAGATTTTGAAGTCAACCAATATTTTCTTTTTTAAAATATATATTTTATTGATTTTTTTTACAGAGAGGAAGGGAGAGGGACAGAGAGTTAGAAACATCGATGAGAGAGAAACATCGATCAGCTGCCTCCTACACAATTCCTACTGGGGATGTGCCCGCAACCAAGGTACATGCCCTTGACTGGAATCAAACCTGGGACCTTTCAGTCCAAAGGCCAATGCTCTGTCCACTGAGCCAAACTGTTTAGGGCAAATCAATCAATATTTTCAATTAATATTTTTCACTTGAATAGAGTGAGATAAAGCAGTACTTTTGGAACAGAGAGTTATGATGTACCTGGGTGATATAGCATATTTGTGTGCATTTAGGAAGGTGTAAATTCATGCCCCACTGAATACATACTTTTGAATTCTTCTATAAAATATGTTAAATCGATTTCAATATTGACATCTTTTTATTTCTCCATGCTAGGAATCAGGTCATAGCCAACAAAATATAGGCTGGAATCATACTAAAGTTAAAAGATACACCTGTTTATAATGTCACTTTGTAGTGGTCATGGATACAAGATATGGATTGATGAAATTAAGGAGAAAAGGAGGGAATAGTGGTATAAATGAGAATTGAGGCAGCATGGAAGTATGACGTGAATAATATAGTTTGTGCAGTGTGCTGCATAATGTGATGTCTTAAATAATATCTGCAGGAGGTGGCGATATTAGATTCTATCCAGGAACCAAGCTAGCCTTTATCACCATCTTGATGAAGAGAATCCAGCGATGACTGAATGACTTTCAGACCTAGATTAGAAGAACCCATACAACTCTTGAGATCCTGGACCCTGGAATCTGTAATAATCTGGTAATCTTGAAGCCATTATATGGAGAAACCATGCAAAGAGACTATTGAGAGAGGGGTTGGGGAGGAGGTGGGAAGGGAAGAGAAGAGAGAGAGGAAGAGAGAGAGAGAAAGAGAGAGAGAGAACTAGAGAGGAGCACAGTTGTATTTGAGCTTTTTAGTCCCAGCCCCATGAAAAACCCATAAAGATGACTTTAGTTCCTGCCAACTCCTGAATGCAATTTATATGATACCGTTAATTATTTTAGCTAGCTGGCCTTCTCACCTCCAGATTTATGAGCACAATAAATTGTTTTATACTACTGCTATGGGATGGCTTGTTATAGAGCAATGAATAATCAGAACAATGTCAGCTTTTAAATGAGCCAGTCACATCACACAAATACTTACTATGATTTCATACATATATAGACTTTTCTAATTTTCTTTCATAAAATTTGGTACATCTTAGGCTATGAAAGAGAGAGAGGTGTCCAGAAGAAATGTCAAATATAAGCCAGTGTACTTTAAAAAAAGATGTCATTCACTCAATATATATTTATTGAGTGTATACTGTTTGCCTAGTAGTTTTTTTTAGCTATATATCACTGAATATGATAAAATATATATTATTTGTCTATATGATCCCAAGAGATAAATACATCAAATAAAAATATGTATAAAATATTTCCAGGTAGTTATGTGATAAGAAGAAACAAAAAAATTATGCAAGGGATTTTTTAAGATGGAGTAATCAGAAAAGTCATTAATCAGAAGATGGCATTTTAAAATTAACATTCCATGTTGAACAGCAAATGTGTCTGTCCTGACCCATGAAAAAGAGCAATGGGAATAATATGTCTAAAGTAGAGTGAGCAAAGAGGAGGGAGATGTGAAATTATGATGACAAATTTGAATTCCATTTTAAGTGAGATTGGAAGCCATGGGAAGATTAGGAAAAGATTATTTCAATCACATTCTCTTGTATGAATATAACAGAGAGGATTACCTACAGACAACAACCCACATCCTGTTATTCCTATGTACACGGTAAGAATATATGTCTCAGCCTTCACATCATAGGGTATAACTGGGTGCCTAATATCTAGCTAATAAATGTGATTGGATCTATGCATAAGAGCAACCTTAGTATTCAAAGGGTGAAGATGGCAGGGGCATCATCAGCAGAGGTGCCTGTATGACTGCAAGAAATAGATTCTCTGCGCCTACACCCACCTCCCAACATACACTCCCCAATCATGGACACAACACCACCATTATCAACTAGGTAAAACATTGTACTCTTTCATGTAGAAAACCCAGTCTGCTTCTAGGTTAACAGCCCCTTTTATAAGAGAGGCTGGACTGGAAAGATAATCTAAAGGCTACTTTAATCAAGTAGGAGAGATATATCATTAGTTTACACAGGTTGGTAACTATGGATGTAGCAAGATATGGTCAAATTTAGAGTATAGTTTGAAGATAAAAATTCAAAATATTAGGTAAAATTTTTGAAAATTCTAATATTTTAAAAATATTTTTGTGAAATTAGATGATAGAATAGACTTCTCCTGACTCACTTTTGCTGAGAATAGAAGCCAAAGAATTCTACAGTGAGTGCAAAATAAACACTTTCTTATGTAGAATTTTTAAAGGTAGTGAAAAACACAGATTCTATGATTCTTGGACTATATTGACAAGTAATGGGTCAGAGACCAAATTTGATTAGGAGAATATCTTTGGAGAAAATTGTGCGATGAACCTTCTTCCAAGCTTACGTTGGCTGAGGGAAAACCTAGTTCACCATTTCAACCCTACTGAAGGGCTTCCCATAGGGCCAGATCTCCATCCCAAAGTGGACCCAAGTGGTCAGGGGAGGACATATTGAATTGTCAGATTTGAAGTTTTAATAATATTTTGGATCATGCATCCAAAACACTGATAAATGTGTGCTTGTTATTTAAATGTACTGTAGAAGTCTCTATTTGTCAGAATGAGCAGAAAGGTCACGGGGTCTGCCTGACTTTTCTTCCTGAAGCAGAAAATGTGGAAACACTGCGTTAAAGTAGAAATGGCCACAGGACAACAAAGTACAATAATGTCTTGATCACGTTATGAGTCATGCCCATTCAGCGCAGGTTCAATCCACAACAGGAAAGAAATGAGGGCGTTTCTAAACACAGTGAGTCACAGCAACAGGGACCTTCAGGCGGATGACATGTTATCTAACAGGACTTTGAAAGCCCTGAGCTCAGACTACCAATCATGTGACTAGGAAATCAACATATATTCTTGTCAAATGTATTCAGCAACTACTTGGGAGAAATGTGGCTCAATCTCTCAATTTCTTTAAAGAGTCTAAGAAAAAAAGCACTGCTATATTTATAAATGTTCTAAGAAAATATTAAAACATGAAATTTACCTTCAGTTCTGAGCTTGTTATCTACATAGAGTGTTATCCATATTGTTTATTTTGACGTGTTTCATATTTTTAAAAAATATAATAATGAACTCAGAAACTTTCTGGAATTATTTTCTCATATAAAGACTATATTTTCATTTTGTCCAAAGATATTCTCAAATGGCAATGAGAATTCTATACATGGTATATCCTTGTGCTTCATCAGAAAACCTCGTCTGTGGGTCTTTATTTAATTTTAGAAAAAGAATGGGGAGAAAATAAACCTAGAGTTCTAATTCTACTGTATCATGACACAATTAATCTAAGACACTACAAAGATCTACAAATTCAGAGCACTTGAGAATCATTTCTTTGCTGTAATAAAAGAAAAACATATTTCTTTAACTGAATTTCTTGGCCTTTGTGGCAGAAAATAGATGCCTCGCAGCATTGTAGCAGTTTTTCTCCCTGCAGTGCAATCTAGGACCCTTTGACAAGGTTATTTCTGTATTCAGTAAGGTTATAGTCAAACTTGATTTTATAAATTATGTGAATGACATTGCTGAGAGCTTCCTGGTAATATAATGACTATGAAAATATGTATTTCATATGAATTAAAGAAATAAAAATTATAAATTTAAAAAATACATTTTAGGGCATTATTAATTTTAGGTTCTTTGTAATAACACAAATACTGTTAGGATGGGAAAGAGAAAATAATTTTCTGAGCATATATTTGCTATGGATTGAGTTCATTCTTTACAAAAGATGCCTGAGGAACATAGGCATTTTATGCTGGACACATTGCCATTTGTACATGGATTCAATATAGCTGAGGATGATCCTGCGATCAAACCAGATTCAATGCATCATTTTTCTCTAGTGAGTTCCTGTCCTTGATAAAATAATGGAATAAAAAATTCTGCATTGCATTCATGACTCTTAAGGTTAGTTTTGCAATGCTTTAACTAATCTAGCAATTATTATAGCAAGATTTGGTAACATTTTTTCATGACAACTTGGAAAAACCAGTGTTTTAAAGCAAACAAATAAAAAGCAGAAATAATAAACTTGGTTATTTGTAAAGTTTTTACTTTCTTTTAAAATTTGGGATAGAGGGAGAAGAGAATCTAGTTACTCAATGAGATAAGGACTTAGAAAGAGGTCCATTTCACTAATACTGATATTTAAAATAGAAAGGGCACAATAATTCCATTTGTAAATTTATTCTTCTTATTCATTTCCATATATTAATTTTTTGCATGCTTAGCTTCCTTCCTTATTTTCATTTGTCTGCTAAAAAACTCCTTTTGGCCGTGTGGATGTCTGGTTTAACTTTAGAGGCATTAGCGTCCATCCTCTGTCCCACCCCAGGACTGTGCCTGCAAGACATGAAGGCACGTATGCTCTTCTTGCACAGTGACTATTAGTACTCCAGAATGGAGGGAAAGCATCCACCTATATGCAGTACTAGCACACTACACCATCTGGTGGCACCCACACTAGAATGTCACTTAGTACCCACCTTTAAATCAATTCCTCAATTATACTTTGCCTTTTATTGTCTCTGACTTTTCCATGTCTTTCTCTAATCTCAGTCTATTTAAACTCTACCCATTGTCTAAGACCTAGTGCAAATGTCATTAGATATTCCCTAATAACCTGCGTCAGAAGTAACTATATATTGTAAATATTTTATAGCATTTGCTTATGCTTGCCAAACACTGTATCATGTGACTATTAATTTGTTCATTTTATTTTTATTATTGACAATAGAATCCTTGAGTATAGGTTAATCTTTTAAAAATATCTATATAATCTCACAATTTAAAGATCTGCTTCTAATAGGGATTTAATAAATGTTTATTAACCATTAAACTGATAAATCTGTGAAACTCCTGAAGTAATCACACAAACAATGATAAATCAATGTATAACAATGATTAATGTTCTATACTACAATTGCATTTTAATCTTGTTTTTTTACTAAGAACATATGATCAAAACTATTCAATGGCACCACTAAGAATCTGTCATGCAAACTATTCAATGCAAGCATAAGACATTTTGATTAAGATTTAGGAATTTTAAGTTTCATGTATAACTAGACATCATTATTTGTAAACAATTTTTCTATATATATGTTATATATATATATATATACATTATGAATACAAATTTGAGGACATATTTTATATCAAATATTATTTGCTTTGTGATAGCCTGGATCACCCAGAAATCTGTGTTATAATAATTTCTAAACTTACCTCTCACAATGATGTTGGTGGACTTTTTTGCAGGATTTCCCACATTGTTATTGGCAACGCAGCTGTAAGTACCAGCATCTTCTGAAGTGATGGCAGGTATGGTCAAAGTTCCTCCATGCAAAATAGTCTTGTCAGATAGAGGCCCAAAGGACCTGGCCCAGCTGAGAGTAGGTGCGGGTTGTCCTCCTGTCGTAACACATACTAATGTTATAGCCTCTCCGGGATTTACAACTATAGGGTCATCCACCAAGAGTTTAATAGACGGAGACGCTAGAAGACATAAACAAAAAAACATGTACCTATTTAGATATACTACAACGAGAATTCAACAGCATGCTTTATATTTATTCAAACAATTAAAATAAAGTATAGTTCTCTTTAGTCAAAATCTTCTTGTATTTATCAAATTAAAACAATATGTAATTATTATATAGTAGAGGCCCAGTGCATGAAAATTCGTGCACTTGTGTGGGAGGGGGGAGGATGTCCTTTAGCCTGGCCTGCACCCTCTCATGGTGTGGGGGTCTTCAGGGGAAGTCCTGCTTTTAACATAGCACGTATGTAGATACACAAACTACCAGCTGTAAACATTCTTTACATTAACAGTGCTTGCAACTAATTACGCTTCTAGTTAGATTTTCAGATTGATAATCTTCCCAGTACTTAATGATGGAAGGCACAGGTCGCCATAGCAGTTTCTTTAACATTAAAGATCACTACCCAACCCTTTAGCATGTTCCAAGTGCTTGCTGATGGGAGTAATATAGATGGTGGATGAATAGATACATGATAGATAGAATAGATAGATAAATTTGTTCTGGAAGAAAAATGTAATGAAGTTGGGAGAGAGAGAGAGAGAGAGAGAGAGAGAGAGAGAGAGAGAGAGAGAGAGAAAGCTGAGCCCTAGCTGGTTTGATTCAGTAGATAGAGCATTGGCCAGCAGAGGGTCCTGGATTGGATTCTGGTCAAGGGCACATCCCCAATAGGGGGTGTGCAAGAAGCAGACAATCATTATGTTTCTATCTCTTCCTTCCTCTCTAAAATCAATAAAAATATAATAAAAATAAGATAAGACTGATGATGATGATGATGAGGGGTTGGGAAGAGAAAAAGGAGGAGAAGAGGGAGGAAAAGAAGAAGGGAAGAGAAAAGAAAGAAGAAATGTCAGTCTATTGTTTCTATTTTCCAAAATCCTAAACCCAATAACTACAATATGAGCAATATATTTTAGGAATTATCTCTGAGAAGAAAATTCTTCCACTCCTGAAAAAAATTTTTTTCTTGGGCTAAGCCACAGACACTTTAGTGGAAACAAGAAAGAGATAGAATTGGCCTCTTGATTCCTGTATCCAGATCCCAAACATTAGCATATTTAAAAGCAAAGAGGGCATATATGCCCTTTCCTGGTTTGAGATCACTGAGAATGACTGGCTAGACATACAAGGACATCATGAGTGTTACAGAAAAAGCTCCATACTTGATAGGATGTGGAATGGAAGGAGAAGAGAGACAGGCCAAGCTAATTGACCCCACACAATATGAATGAGGAAGGTCTCAGTTCTATCAAAAGATTCAGCCCTCATATCCCTACTTTGGTCAGACATAGCACCCCCTAGAAATTATTAATTATTATTTTTAATTAAATTTATTGGGGTGACATCTGTTTCCAACACCATACAGGTTTCAAATAGACAACTCAATAAAACATCATCTGCACACTGCATTAGGTGACTATTGCTCCAGACAAAGTATCTTTCTGTCCCATTCTCCCCCTTTGCCCACCTCCACCTAGCCCCACCTCCTTTCCCTCTATCACCACATTTTCCTCTGTGTTTATGTGTTATGTATGTATGTTTTTTGACTAATCCTTCACATTATTTCCTCCAAATCACTCTCTCTCTACCCCTCTCATAGCTGTCAGTCTGTTCCTTGTAACCATTTTAAACAGAATCTGGTGGATTGTTTCCAGATCGTGGTTATTGTAGATAATTCTGCTATTAATATAGGGGTGCATATATTGTTTCTGATTTGTGTTTCTGTATTCTTAGGATATATTCCCAGAAGTAGAAATCAACAGGCTGTACAATTTTTAATATTTTGAAGAAACTCCATACTGCTTTCCATAGTGGCTACACTACTTTACATTTTCACCAACAATGCACAAGGATTCCCCTTTCGCGACATTCTCTCCAGCACTTGTTATTTGTTGATTTATTCATATTAGCCATTCTCTCAGGTGTGAGATGATACCTCATCATAGTTTTTATTTGTATATCTCTGATGATTAGTGATCTTGAGCATCTTTTTATATGTCTATTGACCATTTGTATGTCCTCTTTGAAGAAGTGCCTATTCAAGTCTTTTGCCCATTTTTAAACCAGATTGTTTATCTTCCTGGTCTTGAGGTAGATAAATGGTACATTTATACAATGGAATGCTGTAAAAAGAGGGAATTCTCTTACCAAATGAGACAACATGGAGAGACCTGGATAATATTATGCTAAATGAAATAAGCCAGTCAGAGAAAGACAAGTATCACATGGTCTCACTAATATGTGGAATTTAATGAACAAAATAAACTGATGAACAAAATAGAACCAGAAACTTAGATACATGGAAGGAATTGGCCATCATCCCAGGGAAGGGAGGTGGGGGTGAAGAACTAAAGAACATACATGCATACCCCATGGACAATAATTAGGTGAAGGCCAAGGGAGGGGGAAGCTGGGCAGGGTGGTGGGGGGAACTAATAAGGGAAAGGTACATCTGAAATAATGTCAACATTAAAAATCTATAATAAAAAATCATACTATGCAAATTGACTAAATGACTGAACAGCAGAATGACCATCTGGACGACCTACCAGATGACTATGCTATGACATGCTCTTTCGCCAGACCAGCCAAGGCAGGTGTAATGGAATTGGTCAGAAGGGGCCTACTATCACCCCACAATCACCCTGCAGAGGTAGGCCCAGGCCACCAGCCAGCAGGGCGATCAATCGAGGAGCTCGGTGATCACACCAAAAAAGAGGCCCAGGCCACCCTCTGCAGGGCAATTGAGGGGGGGGGGATGGCCTCCACAGAACTGGGAAATCTGGGGTGTGTGGTGGTAGATGCGGGCAGCATCAGGCCAAGGTGGGTGTGGGTAGGGAGTGGGGCCATGAGGTGGCAAAGGCTGTGAGGCAGCTGAGCTACAAGGGCCCTAAAAGCTGGGGCTGTGAAGGTCTAACCTGGCATGAATTTTGTGCATCAGGCCTCTTTTTTTAATTTAAAAAATCTGGTGGAAATGGCAAACCCACATTGATTGAAACAAAATATCTAAAATTATGGCAGAACAGGTGATTGATATAAAAATATAAAGTATAGAGTACTAAGAACATATATATTTATTCAAACCTGAGTTTGTAAACTGAGATTCATGCCCACTACAATATTATTGAATCAGTTCCTCATAGGTCCTCTGGATGTGTGATGGAAATGTTTAGTTTGGGGTTAATTATGAATATATTCTCTGGGAAGAAAATACAATTTTAGCTGAGATCAATGACTTCTTGGATATTTTATTTTTATTGCTACCTGACATAATTGATTATTTAAGATAAATATGCTTTTAAAAATTGAAAACAATGCATTGCTAATCATTTTAGAGACTTTGGCCATCCGTGGATTGGGATTTCAAATAGGAGTGTAGTTTTCCACTCCAGACTTTTTGATTAGATATAAAACTGACAGTTGCCTTGAGATAGAGATTTTCTAAGATGTAGTCTTTGAGTATAAGTAATTAGAAAGTGAGTCATACAGAAAATAAACAGTAATGAGAAACATAAAAAAACAGAATATACCCCAATTAAAAAAAATCCTCAGCTAAAATAGAATTTTTCTTATTTTGAGTGCCCCCCCCTCCCCTAAAAAAAAGCAGATCCTGATACAAGCAGTGTTTGAGTGGAGATTCCAGGATGCATATTAACAGAGCAGAGAAAGGAGACAGGAATGGGAGAACAGTAAAAATGCACTTATGAATGTGTTGTCACTGAATGAAACCTGGATTCCTGCTACTGGAAAACCTCTAAGAGACAGTTACATAAAACATACTCAGAACTCTCCTTCTGAAGAGCAAGGAGGCTGAGAAGGGTGCTTAGCTACCATCTCTTATCTCTCATTAGTTGAGGAATATTTTATGGTTTTTAACATCTCAACCTTGTGCTTTGGCTGAACACATTGCAGAGTCCAGAGAAGTCTTCAGACAGGACATTGAATGTGGAATCTGTGAAAAGAACCTCCAGAACATGCTATAAGAAGGCAGGACCCTGCAGTGTCTGCTAAGACAGTGGTCGACAAACTCATTAGTCAACAGAGCCAAATATCAACAGTACAATGATTGAAATTTATTTCGAGACAATTTTTTAAAACTTAAATTTCTTCTAATGCCACTTCTTCAAAATGGACTCGCCCAGGCCATGGTATTTTGTGGAAGAGCCACACTCAAGGGGCCAAAGAGCCACATGTGGCTTGAGAGTCACAGTTTGCCGACTACAGTGCTAGGACATCCTTTCCACATAAATTCAATGATCAGTAGTTGTGACTTGGAGATAATGTGAAAAGGATTAATAAAGAACAAGGAGCAATTTAGTGGTGATTAGGGGCACCTTTATTCATCAGGATAGTGGCACAAAATGAAATTAATATGAGTACAACATGAGTTAAAGAAAGAGAGAAGAAAAATACGTATGAATAAACTTCTGCTTCTGTTTCATGGCCCTACATTTTTAAAACTTGAAAGTTTAAACTTGAAAATTTGAAATCAGAGTAAAGGTATTTATTCATGAAAAATTACATAAAAGACTACTGAAAGTGACCTTGTTTACAACACCATGGGTTCCAAACAAGGAGTTTCCTAACTGGGTTGTGTTTGGTTGGCAAAGTATCTTTTGTTGTCACTGTTGTTTGGAATGAATGTCATTAGATATTGCTTATTCTCCTTAATAAGACACATTTCAACACATTCATTTACTAGTATGCATTAATTTAGTATTTATTGAGTACATACTCTGTATTATTAGGATCTCTGATAGACACTTGGTATATAACCGTAAACAAAGAGCCTAAGAATCCCTTCACTCAGAAGCTTACATACTAGTAGGAAAAGAACCAGCATTCTCCCCATAATTCCCATTGTGTTAGGTAACTTCACATACTTCCATCATCTGCCTGCTCTCTGAAGTCATATGCAAGTATGCTCTCTACCAGGATGTTTGTGCCATTAGACCACAGTGAGTAAAAAAGTTTGCCAAAATATACTTCAATGAAATAAGACTTTACAAAATAGAACAAGCGTCATTTATATTTTAAAATAGCCATCAGTCAAGATAAATATAAAAACTAGAAATGGAACTTATGTTCCAAGTTGAACAAAATATAATAAATTCAAAAATGTATTTCAGTTGATAAACTATGCTAGTAGTTGTGTTATTAATACTTAACACTGGGAAAGTTTTCTTAAACACTGGGAAAACATGATGAAGAACATTCACACCATATATATCTCTCTCCCTTGATAAACACTCCCTTACTGTTTTCCATCAGATGAAATATTTTAAAAAATTTGGTCTAATTCAAGTTTACAAGAAATTAAGCATCAATATGGAACTGCTGCAGCATCCCAGAAGATCATTACTCATGGAGAAAAAATATCCAAGCTAAGTAATTCCAACTAAGGAGTTGGTTGGCCATGAAATTTTCCTTTTCTTTTCAGATGATACTAGAATTTTAGAAATAGTGTCAGGATGCAAAGATGTCCTCTTCATAAGTTCAGCAGAGCATAAGCTTCCTATTCCTGCTGCCTGGAATTCTCTTCAAATGCTTACTCACCTGGTAAATTAGTAGTCAAGTGCTTTACCCTGCTCAAATATCAATATCAATTATTTACCAAATTCTTAGATTTTTGTCCAAGCAAATTGAGTTGCTTCCTTCTTTTTACAGGCATAGCTACTTATAATACCCACCTGCTACATTAGAACATTTACCCTTTCAATGTGAACTATTTAGGACTAGGACATCAGGATGAAAATGATATTTTTCATATGTGTACCAACAAGACACAGAAAAGAATATGGCAAAGAATTAGGAGTTCAGTATATCTTATTGAATAAAATAATGTTGAATTTAAAGATTACAGAACAGAAACTCCACCTAAAACCTAACAATTAATTATAAACTTAATAAACAAACAAACAAACAAACAAAAACCAACTTGAAAGAATGTGACATATATCTGTGGATTTCATGAGCCATTCAACGAGAAATACCACTTATGACAATTTGACAATTCTCTCAATGTTCAACCCATCTAAACTTAACCATGTTTTATGTTACTAACAAGGTGATGACAAAAAAATTATCTTTTGGCATTTATTACACCACTAAATGTAGCATATTATTTATACTTTTGTATACTTAATTCTTTGCTCAGGTATAACACATAAATTACTATTAATAAACCATGTAATTAAGCCAGATTATGACCCTGAAACCAAAATAAATAATGCATAGCTTTTGTTATAAGAGAACTAGTATTTATAATTCAGTATGGACTTAAAAAATCAGTCAATATTTAAGGCTCCTCTGTAAGTGTGATATTGTGCAACAGCAGAACAGATAAAGACATCAGTTCTAAGACCATCTGCTGTTTATCTTGCAGCCATGCCTCTTAAAGCATCACCAGAGCAGCCAAGCAAATAAAGCAATAATTCTGATCTGGCCACCACAGCTGCTGACATGAAGCAGCTGGTACTTTTATCACCAGAATTGTAACAGAGGGACTCATGTAAAACAGTACTCTCTTATCAGTTACTCTCTTACTGGTATGATAAAGATTATTATTTTTGTATTATACATCCTGGGGACACTGTATTATAGTGTTGCATTTTGACTCCTTTTATGATTTTGTAATTTCATTTTATAGTAATTTGATTAAGCGTGATTCATAGCTAGTCTTAATAAGTAATGTTGAATAGATTCAATTCAGCAGAACCTCTGTTTGCTCCTCTAAACATCAAGGGAATTACATTAAATACATTTTTATTTAAGTTTTTTATTGCTTAATGTATTACATAACTCTCCTCTATCCCCCATTGACCTCTCCCCAGCCACCCACAAAACCCAGCACACGCCCCTCATCATCTGTGTTTATTGTGTATGCTCATATGCATAAATACAAGTCCTTTGGTTGATTTCTTACCCCATTCACCCTCTTCCTTCCCTCATAGGTTGGACAGTCTATTTAATGTTTCTATGACTCTGTTTATGTTTTTGTTAATCAGTTTATATTGTTCATTATATTCCACAAATGAGTGATATCATGTGATATTTATATTTCTCTGAGTGGCTTATTTCGCTTAGCAAAATACTCTTCAGATCCATCCATGCTTTTGCAAATGGTAAGAATTCCTTCTTTTTTTACTGCAGCATAGTATTCCATTGTGTAGATGTACTATAGTTTTCTAATCCACTCATTTGCTGATGGGCACCTAGTCTGTTTCCAAATTTTAGCTATTGTAAATTGTGCTGCTATGAACACAAGGGTGGATATATCCTTTCTGATTAGTTTTCTGTTTTCTTGGGATATATTCTTAAAAGTGGAATTACTTGGTTAAATGGAAGTTCTATTTTTAACTTTTTGAAGAAACTCCATACTGTTCTCCATAGTGGCTGCACCAGACTTCATTCCCACCAGCAGTGCACAAGGGTTCCTTTTTCTCTGCATCCTTGCAAGCACTTGTCATTTGTTGATTTGCTGATGATAGCCATTTGGACAAGTGTGAGATAGTACCTCATTGTTGTTTTGCTTTGCATCTCTCAGATGATTAGTGACTATGAGCATGTTTTCATATGTCTCTTGGCCTTTCTTATGTCCTCTTTTGAAAAGTGTCTATTTAGGTCCTTTACCCATTTTTTATTGGATTGTTTATCTTCCTTTGTTAAGTTGTATGAGCTACTTATAAATGTTGGAGATTAAACCCTTATCAGTGATAACATTGACAAATAGGTTCTCCCATGCAGTGGGCTTTCTTATGGTTTTGTTGATGGTTTCTTTTGCTGTGCAGAAGCTTTTTATTTGGATGTAGTTCGATTTGTTTATTTTCGCTTTAATTTTCATTGCTCTAGGAGCTGTATCAATAAAGATATTGCTATGACAAATATCTGCTATTTTGCTGCTGATTGCTTCTTCTAAGATTTTTATGGTTTCCCATCTTACTTTTAAGTCCTTTATCCATTTTGAGTTTATTTTTGTGTATGGTTTAAGTCTGTGGTCTAGTTTCTTTTTTTGCATGTATACATACAATTTTCCTAACACCATTTATTGAAGTGACTGACTTGATTCCATCACATATACTTGCTTCCTTTGTCAAACATTAATTTAGCATAATAGCTTGGTTCTATTTTTGGGTTCTCTGTTTTGTTACATTGGTCTATATATCTGTTCTTGTGCCAGTACCAGACAGTTTTGAGAACAGTGGCTTTTTAGATATGTGGTATTGAGATCCCTCCTATTTTGTTCTTCCTGCTCAAGATTGCTTCAGCTATTCGAGGTTTTTTGTTTGTTTGTTTGTTTGTTTGTTTTTATTCCAGATGAATTTTTGGAAAGTTTGTTCTAGCTCTTAGAAGTATATTTTAACAGGGATTTCATTGAATCTATAGATTGCTTTTTAGTATGGACATTTTAATGATATTGATTCTACCAATCCATAAACATGGAATATTCTTCCATTCGCTTATGTCTTTCTCTATACTTTTAAAAGATTATCTGCACCAAATTTATATTTACATGGGAAAACACCTGGGCAGATAGTCTCCTAACTTTATTACACACTTTACTCAGATTATTCCAGTGTCTAAATTGATTGCAAGATACAGCAAAGATTTGAAATCCCATCAGATTAATTAGACAGGTCATTGAAAGCAACAAAATAAACTGAGTGTAAGCAGAAGAATATACCTAGGTCTTATTTTAATAATCAAATTATTAATTCAACATGTATTTATTATTGATATAATTGTGTATCAGGCTCTGTTCTAGGCGTTGGAGGTAATAGAAAAGTTCTACCCTTGAGTTGTTTGCAATTACAGCCCATAATATGTGCCAAGTATTCTTCAAAAAGCTTCACATCTATTGATTTATTTAATTGTATGAAATAAGTACTATTATTACCTATTTTACTATTACCAATCTGAGAAACTATTTAGATAACTTGTCAAAGATCACATAAGTCTTGAATAATAAAACTGGGTTTCTAATTTAAGCAGCCTTAAATTAGCATTGGCAATACACTCCAAAGTAAAAATAAATAAAGTAGATCATTCTAAGTCCTAATTGAATTCCTGGTGATTTTATGCTAAAGGAAGAATTAATGTTCCTCTCTAAAAGAAAGAGGGGAAGGATAACATTAGCATCTCTTACTATATTATAAAAAATCTGGCCATGACAAAACATGATTGGATAGTTAGACATTCAGAAATCTCTACCATTTAAAATGAAATGTGAAATGGACTTGTGAACCACATAAGTCATAATTTTAAAACCTGACTTCTGAGTGCCTTTGGAAGAGGTTTATAGGCCATTGATCAGGGTATGTTTACTCCTGACTGTACCTTGGTATTTGTAGGGGATGGTCTCAGGACCCCAACAGACACTAAAGTCCTTCATATAAAGTGTCCTAGTATAACCTAGGTATATCCTCCAAATACTTTGTATCTCTAGATTCTTCATAATACTTAATACAATGTAACTGCTATGTACATAATTGTTTTACTGTATTGTATAAGGAATAATGAGAAGGAAAAAATGTCTGTACATGCTCAGTGCAGACACAGCCATCATAGACCAACTACAAAATACCCATAGGCCCAGTCACATTATCAGCAACAATGTAACACTTAAAAATATTTTTAATCTCTGGTTTAGTAAATCTATGGATATAGAACTCATGGGTATGGAGGGCCAATTGTACATAACAATAACAGGCTCAGTTACTTAAATTCTTAGATTTTAGGAGTTAAGCAGTTGGGATTTAAAAATGGAAAGGCTTCTTGAAACAGTGGCAGTTAGTCTACCAGGAAGGAAAATGTAAGAGAAACTAATGTGTTATTACATGGACTAGTGTCATTTCAAAGACAAACTATTAAGCAAGCCTCCATAAATTTCAACTATTCCAAAAATGTCAGATTTGGTAGTACACTTTTTAAAGACAAGACAAGAAATAATATATTCATACATTTTACTTTAGGTATTAGCAATAAGGGAAGAAAGAGAGAGAGAAAGGAAGAGAGAGAGAGAGAGAGAGAGAGAGAGAGAGAGAGAGAGAGAGAGAGAGAGAGAGATTGCTGATAGTTCTTAACTATGCTGTAAAATACTACTAGTACTACAATGTGAAAGACAAAAGTGGTTATATTTTTCTGAATGCAATCCTGGACCAAAGGTCAGATGAAAGAAATCAAAGCATTCAAGCAAAATTATACATACACTAGAGGCCCAGTGTATGGAATTTCTACATGGTGGCGGAGAGAGAGAGGGGGGGAGGTCCCTTAGCCTGTTCTGCACCCTCTCACAATCTGGGACCCCTTGGGGGAGTCTCCAATGTGATCGGGCATAAACTGGCAGTCGGACATCCCTCTCATACCATTTGCTCGCCTGCCTGTCTGCCTGATTGCTCCTAACCACTTTGCCTGCCTGCCCCATCACCCCTAATCACTCGTCTGCCTGCCTAATCATCCCTAACCCCTCTGCCTGCCTCATAGCTCCTAACTGCTCACCTGCCTTCCAGATCACACCCAACCACCTCTGTCTGCCTGCCTCATCACCCCTAACTGTTGTCTGCCTGCCTGATTGCCCCTAACTGCCTCTGTCTCAGCCTCTGCCATCATAGCTTAGTTTGGAAGGTCATCCAGAAGGATATCCAGAATGACATCTAAAAGATCATTTGGCTGTTCAGTCTAATTAGCATATTATGCTTTTATTATTATAGATTCACACTTAACACAATTGAACTTATGATGGTTATTTACTTTGAGTTCTAGAAGTAGTTTTATAAACCAGAATATAAATATATCCTGATTGCCTGAATTGTGTTACAACCTAGATAAGTGCAGTGTCACAATTATCTCAGCCCTTACCAAGTATCTGTTTCCAACCTCACAGCTGGGATTGGTGCTCTCACCTCCAATGGACAAGTGTACATTTGAAGATGTTAGAATGAGGAGTCTAATTCTAGAATAAATTAAATCCTGCCTTGTGTAATCTTGAGAAGTGTAGAAATTTTGTTCTTTAAAGGGCTACGTATGTTTTGGGGAGATGTTTTCCTTTTAAGTACAGATACTTTAAGTACTTTTAACCATTATTTTTATATTGATATTTCTTTCCTATGGTTGATTAAATAAAAAGGGGGGAGACAGAAAAGGAATTAGAGCATAATATGTTGAAAATAAATGTGCCACATCACAGGGATTTGATTCCAATCATTGTGTGTAGTTAAGCATTGTGTGCTGGATTAAATTACAAAGTCATAAAACTGTGGTTTACCCTGGAGAAAATGACAATGTAATATCACTTGTAGAAGGTATCTCTACAGTACCATGTTGACATATTGTGAATATTAACCCTGCTTAACATTACTATTACATACCTAATTCTAACAAAAAGTCAATTTAAGTCTATCTACTAAACTAGTTATATTTCTTATCTTGGGATTTCAGACATTCAGAGAACACTTAAATATATTGTTGCCATGTTCTAAGACAATGTTTCTACATGGTAAGTGAGCTTTTTTTTAGTAAGATAATACTGCAATGTAACATACGTAGAGAAAGTAAATAAGGTGTACAAAATGGGATGTTGTTTAAGGAAAGACTAAAAGTCAATAAAACATTTAAATATGATTTTAATATGATAGATAAGACACTGACTGTATCATTTCTGCATTCATTTCCTCCATACACATAAGAATTGCATTGTAAAGGGTTTTGCCAATATTTTATTTCTCAAAGCTACTGAAAACAGAGTTTTTCATTCTAGTTCTGATACTTTCAGCAAAAATTTTGGTAGATGCACAGTTCCTCATTTACATAATTAATATGAGCTACTGAATATCTTTGCAGAGGGGACAAATACTTAATTTTTTAAATAATGAATTAATTTTTGTTTTCTTAAAGTTCTTAATATTGATAGAATTAATTTACCTACTTTACTTTCCAGCAACTTGGGAAGTAAATCCATATTAGATATTCTTTCACTTGGAGCTCTATACATATAATCCTGCTTTTCTAAACCTAAAATCATATTTGATATTTTGCTAAAATACAAAAACTATTGTTTAGTACACAGCATAGCATATTCACTGAATTTTCAGGTTCCTTGAAGTGCGGTGTGATATTTTTGTACAGTTGATAGTGTCATATTGAATATAGATATGAATATTGGTTACTTTTAACTTATGGTTACAAAAGAAAAAAATATAACATTGCAATTTTCATCAGATTGAGCAAAATCTTAAATTGAAAGATGACCTACAGCCAAGACTACTTTACCCAGAAAGGGTATAATTTAAAATTGAAGGAAAAATAAAGAGTTCCTCAGATTAGAAAAAGCTAAAAGATTTTGTTACCACAAAACTAGTATTACAAGAAAGTTAACGGGCCTGTTTTAAAAGAAGAACAAGAGAAAAAGAAGAAAAAAATAGGGGAACATATTTAAAATAATAAAAGAGCAATAAATATGTACCTATTAAAATTATTATTGATAGGTACATATTTATTGGCTTAATGCTTCAATCAAAAGATAAGGTAGCTTAATGGATAAGAAAGCAATATCCATTTATATGGAGTTTATAAGAGACCCACCTCAGAATGAAAGACACAAACAGACTAAAAGTAAAAGGATGGAAAAAGATATCTCATGGAAATGGAAAGGAGAAAAAAGCTGTGGTAGCAATACTTATACCTGACAAAATGGATTTTAAAACATAGGCTATTGTAAGAGAAAAAGGACACTATGCAATGATAAAAATAACAATCCAACAAGAAAATATAACCCTTATAAACATGTATGCATCCAACATATGAGCACCTAAATATGTTAATAAAATTTTGAATGACACAAAGGAAGAAAATGACAATAGGACAGGCATAGTTGGTTTTTAACACAGCATTGTGGCCTTAAATGACACACTAGATTGGATAGATTTAATCGATATCCGATATCTTCAGAGCATTTCAAAATAAAGCAACAAAATGTATATATATTTGATATTTTACAGAGAGGAAGGGAGAGAAATAGAGAGTTGGAAACATCAATGAGAGAGAGACATTAATCAGCTGCTTCTAGCACACCCCCTACTGGGGATGTGCCTACAACCAAGGTACATGCCCTTGATCGGAATCGAACCTGGGACATTTCAGTCCACAGGTCGATGCTTTATCCACTGAACCAAACTGGTTAGGGCCAAAATATATAACTTTTAAGTGCACATAGAAAATTTTCTAAGATATACCACATGTTATGACACAAAACAAGTCTCAATGTATTAGGAACTTTGAAATCATATCAAGCATCTTCTCTGACCATAATGACATGAATCTAGAAATCAATGACAAGAAAAAACTAAAAAGCACACAAAGTCGTAGAGGCTAAATTACACGGTACCAAAACAACAAGTAGGATAATAATGAGGTCAAGAAAGACATCAAATGAAACCTTAAAAAAGTTAAAATGAGAAAAAAATAACCCAAATTTATGGGACAGTGTAAAAGCAGTCTTAAAGGGGAAATATATACTATTATAGGGCTACCTGAGGAGACAAGAAAATTATCAAATAAATTATCCAATTTGACACTTAAAGTAAATGAGGGGAGAAAAACTCCAAGGTGAGTACAATGAATGAAATTAAAAAGATCACATCAGAAAGAAATGAAGTAGAGTCTTAAAAAAATTTAATAAAACCAAGAGCTGGTGCCTTGAAAAGATAAATAAGACTAAGAAATTTTAACCAGACTCATCCTATCTAATAAAAGAGTAATATGCAAATTTGACCATACCTATGCTATACCCACAAGCCACGCCCACAGCCACACCCACCAGCCAATCAAGAGCAGATTATGCAAATAAACCTCAACCAAGATGGCTGCCGCCACTGAGAGCAGGAGGAAGGCTTGGGTTTCCCCAGCAAAAAAAGAAGCCAAGCTTTCCGGCCTAGGCATCCACTCAATGCTACAAAGTTTCAATTATAAAAGATACAGAACTGGTGGCAGCCACTGAGCTGGAGAGAACAGAGGCTTGGGTTTCCCTGACAATGGAGGAAGCCAAGCTTTCCACCTGAAGTTTTGGGTCTAGGCCTCCACTCTAGGCTACAAAGTTTCAAACAGAAATGGCTGCCAATACGGAGGGAGCAGAAGGCTTGGCTCTAGTCCAGGCTACAAAGTTTCAATTGTAGACATAGTTAACCCTAGATATCAGGGCCTCTGCTTGGGTTGCTGGGGGGCATGGCCAGCCTGCAAACCTCCACAGGCCCCTTGCCCAAGCCACCTCTCACCCCAAAAGAACCCCCACCCTGATCTGGGACACTCTTCAGGGCAAACCAGCTGGCCCTCACCCATGCACCAGGCCTCTATCCTATCTAATGAAAGAGTAATTTGCAGATTGTCCATCACTCCAACACACAAGAGGGCTGCCCCCATGTGAACACAAGATGGCCACCACAAGATGGCCAGCAGGGCAGGACCGTTGGGAGGTTCCAGGCCCTGCAAGAGAGGGCGGTTGTGGCCGATCAGACCAGCAGGGAAGGGCAGCTGCGGGAGATCAAGCCTGCAGCAGAAGGCAGTTAGTGGTGACCAGGTCGGCAGAGGAGGGAAGTTGGGGCAAACAGGCTGGTAGGGGAGCAGTTAGACATCAATTAGACTGGCAGGGTAGTGATTAGCAGGTGATCAGGCTGGCAGGCAGAAGTGGTTAGGGGCAATCAGAGAGGCAGGCTGATGAGCAGTTTGGAGCCAGCAGTACTGGATTGTGAGAAAGATGTCTGACTGCATTCGGACATCCCTCGAGGGGTCCCAGATTGGAGAGGGTGCAGGCTGGGCTAAAGGACATCCCCCACTCTCTGTGCACGAATTTTGTGCACCAGGCTTCTAGTCAAGAATAAAAGTGGGAGAGCCAAATAAATAAAATAAGAAAGGAAAGAGAAGTAACAATTGACACCAAAGAAAATCAAAAGATTGTAAGAAAATATTGCAAATTATATGCCAACAAATTGAACAATTTGGAAGATATGATTAAATTCCTAAAAACATAAAATCTTCCAAACTGAATCAGAGAGAATCAGAACAAACAAAAGTCTTGCACTAGGTGGCTTTACAGGTGAATTTCATTTTACTTAACATCAAAGAAGAACTAACACCTATCTCCTCAAACTATTCCAAAAAAACCCAAGAGGAGGAAAGACTCCCAAACTCATTTTAAAAGGACAACATTATCTTAATTCCAAAACTAGATGTAGACACTACAAAGAAAGAAAATAAAAGGCCAATATTCCTGATAAACATAAATAAAACATTCGCAAACTGGATCCATCATTACATTAAAAAATATCATACACCATGATCAAGTGGAATTTATTCCAAAGATATAGGTTGGCACAATATTTTCAAATCAATAAATGTTACATACCACATAAAATGAAAAATAAAAATATCAACAGATGCAAAAAAGTATTTTATAAAATCCAGCACCCATTTATGCTAAAAACTCTCAGAGAAGTGGAACTAGATATAACATACCTCAACATAATGAAAGCTACATATTATAAACCCACAGCCAAAATCCCACTCAAAATGCAAAAATAACAAGCATTTCTCTTAATATCAGGAACAAGATAGAGATGTCCACTTACACCACTCTTATTCAACATAGTACTGAAAGTCTTAGCTACAGTGATCAGACAAGAAGAAGAAAATAAGGCATCAAAATAGGAAAGGAGGAAATAAAACTGTCATTAATTCAGATGACATTGATACTGTGGATATAGAGAACCATAAAGATCCCATCAAAAAAACTACTAGACTAATAAAGTAGTTTAGTAAAAATAGCATGATGCAAATAAGTATTGCAAAATCAATTGCATTATTATACACCTACTAGTGGCCCAGTACACGAAATTCATGCACTGGAGGGGTGGTTGGAGGGGGATGTGTCCCTTAGGCTTGCATCCTCTTTAATCTGGGACCCCTGTGGAATCGGGCCTAAACTGGCAGTCGGACAATCCCCTCCCAATCGGGGACTACTGGCTCCTAACTGCTCACCTGCCTGCCTGCTTGATCTCCCCTAACCACTCTGACTGCTGGCCTGCTTGCCCCCAACTTCACCCCCCTGCCAACCTGATCACCCCCAACTTCCCTCCCCTCCTGGCCTGATCACCCATAACTACCTCTGCCTTGGCCCCATCACCATGGCTTTGTCTGGAAGGACATCTGGAATGTCTCATGGTCTAGTTAGCATATTACCCTTTTATTAATATAGATAGGATATGACATACTGCCATAACTATAACATATCTACCAGTATTACCTATGAGAATACGTACTTCATGAGATAGGAAGGCATCTAATACATTATATTGTATATGTTGTAAGTAGTAGGAAATACAGTATTTGTAGCAATAATATACACCCCGTGACTTCCATTCCTGATCTGGGAATGGTTTCCAGGTCTTTGAACATTTCCTGGCCCCTAATGTATCTTTTTTTTTTTTTTTTGCCATTCAGTATAACTTTATTTAGTGTTTATTGCACATAATTTAAGGTCTTTAATTCCTAACCACCAAAGATTTAAAGGACTATTTTTCCATGAATTTTAACATTAACATTAGGGAATTCGTGTATTCATGTGTTTTTATTGTAAACATCTGAATTATTCACATTGTCATAGATCCTGAACTCATAAGTGTGGACCATGCACAGGTTGGCAGCAAACCAGGAAGCCACTCTGCAAGCAAACTGATACTCTGTATAAGGAGAAAAGTCATAGCATAACATTTAATGTCCAACTTTAATTCATATACTATCGGGCACTCAACTGCTTGGTTGGTGATGGGGTTGATTATTGGAGGATTATTCCTGAAATAATTAAGGAAAGGGGGCTCAATCTTTCTTCTTGGTTGCTTGCTCCTCTCCAGCACCTTCATGCCTTTGGGCAGCTTCTCCTTCATCTTCTCTTCAGCTTCTTGGGCCCTGTGCAGTGGCGGAACACCTTCCTGGGCCTGCCTTTCCACTCTGCAAGCCCCGCGCAGGGCCTGCCAGTCCCAGGTGTCCTCACCGGTCCAGGGCATCTCCACAGGTCCCTTGTGTCCTCGCCCCTCCGCTCTGCAGCCCCATGTAGGGGTTGAACAGCCCCCTGGGACCACCCTTCCGCTCCGCAGGCCCCTGTGCAGTGGTAGAATGGCCAGCCATGGATGTCAGGGACTGCAGGGGGTGCCTGGGATTGGCGTGCGAGGGACCGCCCCTCCGAGGGCCCCTGCACAGCAGTGGAACAGCTGGCCGGGAACACGAGGGACCAGTTGGGGGCAGGGCAGGAACATTTCTGTCTCCCAAGGTCCCTAGGATGCCAGCAGCCAGCCTCAATGTGGATGCTGGGCTGGGGGGCATACAGGGACCCCTGGGCCTCACATAGCGGTGACCACCAGGGTATCCACATGCTCCAAAGGCCAGCAGCCTGCTCCTTGTCCTGGGCACTGGGTTGGGGACATGGACCCAAACTGCTACTTGGCTTCAGAGCTCTGCCTCCCACCTGGCGCTCATTACCCAAGGTGCCCTGGTGCTCATTTGCATGTCCCACATGACAGGTAAACCCCACAGCTCAGTCGCAGCCTAACTAGCGGAGCAAACAACATGCGAGCCTTGCAAGGGCATCCCATGGCATCAACTTCCTTTAACCATCCCAAGGTCACCATGACACTACATGACTCAGTCACAGTAACTGAAAGGAGGAATCTTGCTAGCCCTTAAATACCATGTGGGCAGAGCTTATAGCATGTTTGCTACCACAGCACTGTGGCCATGCCCTGCCAGCCTCACCTCCTGTCTGCTGGTCACGCCCCCTATCTGCTGGCCACACCCCTGCTACTGATAGGCTGGTAGCGTAGTGGAGATATGGTCAATTTTCATATTACTCTTTTATTGGATAAGATAATGAAGTATCAGAAAGAAAAACTAAGAAATAAGTATTATTCACAATTTCTTCAAAAAATACTAAGGAATAAATTTGGCCTGTACTCAGATAATTATAAGATAATGAAGAAAGAAATAGAAGAAACAAATAGGGGAAAGCATATACCATGTTCATAGACAGGAAGAATTAGCATCATTAAAATGTCCACACTATAGATTCAATGCCATTTCTATCAAGACATCAATGATGCAATTCACAGAACAAGAACAAATGTTCCAAAAATTTATAATGATGCAATCACAGAACACCTTGCATAGCCAAAAATATCTTGAGGAAGAAGAACAAACTTAGAAGAATCACACCATCTGATATCAAATTACATAAAAGATCATACTAATCAAAACAGCATGTATTAGCATAAAAACAGAAATATAGTCAATGGGTCATAGTTAGAACAACCAGAAATTAACCCTTGCCTTTAGTCAGTTAATATTTGACAAAGAGGCAAAAAGATATAATGAAGTAAATATAGTCCTTTCGATAAATCATGTTGGAGAAATGAAACAGATACACACAACAAAATGAAATTGAACCACTTTCTTATATCATACACAAGGATATACTCAAAATGAATTAAATATATTTTAGATTCAAAGCCATAATATAATAGAAGAACATATAGGCAGTGAAATATTGGACATTTTTATAGCAATGTTTTTTTTATATGCTGTCTCAGGCAAAGTAAACAAAAGAAAAAGTTAAAAAATGTGGCTGCATCAAACTGAAAAGTTTTTGCACAGAAAAAGAAATTATCAACAGAATGAAAAGACTACCTACTAAATGGGAGAACATATTTTCTAATGATATATCTGATAAGGAGTTAATATTCAAAATTTATAATGAACTTATATAACTCAACACCAGGAAGACAAACCAATCCCATTAAAAAGGGCCAAGGGCCTTCATATTGTATTGTTGATGGTTTATTTTGCTGTGCAGAAGCTTTTCATTTTCTCCTTCTGTTTATTTTCTCCTTAGTTTCTATTGCTCTAGGAGCTGTATCAGTAAAGATATTGCTACGAAATATGTCTGCTATTTTGCTGCCTATGGATTCTTCTAAGATTTTTATAGTTTCCCATTTTATATTTAAGTCCTTTGAGTTTATTTTTGTGTATGGTATAAGTTGGTGGTCTAGTTTTTTTTCTTTTCTTTTCTTTTCTTTTCTTTACTTTTCTTTTCTTTTCTTTTCTGCATGTATCTGTTCAATTTTCCCAACACCACTTATTGAAGAGACTGTCTTGATGCCATTGCATGCTCTTGTCTCCTTTGTCAAATATTAATTGAGCATAATGGCTTAGTTCTATTTCTGGATTCTCTGTTCTGTTCCATTGGTCTATACGTCTGTTCTTGTGCCAGCACCAGACAGGTTTGAGAACAGTGGCTTTGTAATATTGCTGATATCTGGTATTGTGATCCCTCCAACTTTGCTCTTTGTTCTCAAGATTGCTGTGGTTATTGAAGGTCTTTTTTACTCCATACTAATTTTTGGACTGTTTGTTCTAGGTCTGTGAAATATGCTATTGGTATTTTAATGGAGGTTGTGTTAAATCTATAGATTTTTTGGGGGTAGAATGGACATTTTAATGATATTGATTCTACCAGTCTATGAACACAGTATAATCTTCCATTTATGTATGTCTTCTTCTATCTCTTCTTTCAATGTCCTGTAATGTTCTGAGTGCAGGTCTTTTACCTTAGTTAAGTTTATTCCTTGGAGAACATATTTGGCAATGTTATATCTGAAATACTTTAAACAACAAATAATTTTTTAAAAAGGGCAAAAGACCTGAGTAAACATTTCTCCAAAGAAGACATACAGATGGTCAATAGGCATATGAAAACACATTCAGGTTCACTAATTATCAGAGAGATGTAAATTAAAACCACAATGAGATATCACCTCATGCCTGTCAGAACGGTTATCATCAATAAATCATCAAACAACAAGTGTTAGTTAGGATGTAGAGAAAAGGGAACCATCCTGTACAGTTGATGAGAATGCAGATTGGGGCAGTCCCCATGGAAAGTAGTTGGAGCTACCTCAAAAAGTTAAAAATTGAACTGCCTTATGACCCAGCCATTCAACTTCTGGAATAACAAGAGACCCAAAACACTAATTCAAAAGACTATATGCAACCATATGTTCATTGCAGTGTTTTTTAAAATGTAAAGAAAAACCTTTGCTTACAATTTCTTATTAATATAAGACCAGTAATCTTTAAAAAATGTCCTTTTAAAAGTGAAAAACAAATTCTATTTTTTCTTATACTTTTTACTTCCCAATTTGCATGATCTCAAACATTATAATTTTGTTTAATTTTTTGAAAATGTATCTTTATTGTTGAAAGTATTACAGGTGTCCCCTTTTTTTTCCATTGACCCCCTCCTCCCTGCATCTGTCCCTCCAAAGCCTTTGCCACACTGTTGTCTGTGTCCATGGGCTATGCATATCTATATATCTAAATATCTATATATTTATACTAGAGGCCTAGTGCACAAATTTGTGCATGTTGAAAGTAAATTAATTAGAATAAATATTTTAATATCGTTATTCACCCTGTCCTTATAATAGAAGTGTCAACCAAATCCATAGTTAACAATGACAAATTGAAACACATACATGCAATTGGCACCAGTGAGAGTTTTACATGTATCATGCATGTGTGAGACAACTTATAACTTTTACATTGTAGAATAAACTTGTTTAATTACACCTGCTTTCTGACTTAGCTAAACTTTCTCCAGGTCAGTGAAGCACCCCAACTTCTCTTTCAGGTAATTGTCAGCAACACAGCAGTAAATATCAACACAAAGCAGATTATTATTACAGATCACACAGGGGGGACAAAGGGTAAAATATTTAACTGCAGCAGTGTTTGACCATATTCTGCCCAGTAAGAAAACCTGAAGTCATTTTCAAGATCCACAATTTTTTACTTTTTTTCAGTTGAGTCAAGTTTCTAAGCTTCCTAAATATCTGTTTTCTGGCTGAAAGGATTCCACCAAGTCTCCTATCTAACTACTCTAGGACTTCTGTGAGGATCAAATGAGATGAAGTATGGGAAAATGCTTCACAGACATTTGGTTAAAATGTAAAATGTTTGCACCTGGCTATAAAGCAAGTCACGTTCCTGGGCTGAAGAAACTCCAAGGAGGCTAGTCGCTAGGAAGAGGAAGCCGGGTGTTGCTACATGACATCATTACCCGGCACCCACAGCCACTGTTTCTGGGCTGGGCTATGGCCTGCGTTTTGTGTCATGGGTCTCAGCAGTATCAGCTGCCATGTGATGGGCTATTGCTCTAGGGAGGTGGTGGACCCTGTAATCCCACTTGGGAGAGGCCAAGTGTTGCTTTGCTGGTGTCAGGTCCATGATGCCATTTCTTTGTAAATGGCCAGTGTGCATCACGGCAGCTCTTGCATTGAGCGTATGCCCCTGGTGCAGTGTGTGTCATAGCAACAGGTTGAATGGTCAGACACTTAGCATATTAACCTTTCATATATAGAGATATCTATATATCTATATATGTATCTACCTAAATATCTACATATCTGTATCTATATATATCTATACATATAAAAGTGACTGGTTGACTGGCCAACCAGTCAGTAGCTATGATGCACACTGACCACCAGGAGGCAGACGCTCAGCACAGAAGCTGCGGAGCTGCAATAACCTGGCAGCGGCAGTTCTCCGGTGATGCATCTGGAACCAGAGAGGAGGGAGCCTAATTCCGGGATGTGTCACCCTAGACCCACTCTCTGGCAATCTGGGAACCCTTGGGGAATGTCAGAGAGCAGGGTTTTTGGCCTGATTCCAACAGGCCAGGCCTTTAGTATGCATATAAGTTAACCTCTCTCTCCCACCCCTAGTTAATCTCTCTATCCCACCACCTCACCTTCCTTCTGTAATTCATCTGTCTGCTCATGGTTCTATGTCTCTGGATCTATTTTGTTCACCAGTTTATTTTGTTCATTTGATTCCCCATATGAGTGAGGTCAAGTGATACTTATATTTCTCTGACTGTATTTTGCTTAGCATAATACTCTCCGGGTCCATCTATGCTGTTGCAAATGGTAATGGAAGCAGCCCAAAATGTGCGTTAGTTGGTGAGTAAGAAAAAAAAAAAGCTGTGATACATTTACAGATTGGAATGCTACTTGGCCATAAAAAGAAGGAACTCTTACCCTTTGAGACAGCATGGATGATCCTGGAGAGCATTATGCTGAGTGAAATAAGCCAGTCAGAGAAAGACAAGCACCATATAATTTTACTCTTATGTGGAATCTATGAACAAAACTAATAAGCAGATTAGAGGCAGACGCATAGATAGAACAGACTAACAGTTGTCAGGGGGTGTGTTGGGCAGCTGGATGAGGGATGTTAAGGGATTGAGCACAATAGGATAAAAAAGAGAAACAACAGTGTGGTGATTGCCAGGGGCAGGGGGACAGAGAGAGGTGTAAGATAATAAAGTGGGCATAAATAGTGTTGGAAGGAGACTTAACTTGTGGTGGTGAACACACAATAAAGTATATAGATGATATGCTGTGAAATTGTGTACCTGAAACCTTTTGTTTTCCAGTGTAACCCAATAAATTCAATAAAAAGGAAAAAAAATGAATGACAATATGAAAAGAGGCAGGTCCTTAGTTATTAAGTATTCTTGATCAAGATCAAGATAATTATATCACACATGGACACAGTGTGGTGAAGACATTAGGGTGCTGAAGGCCTGGGGAGGGTGTGAGGTAGAAGGGATCAATGGAGAAAAAGGAGGCACCTGTAATACTGTCAACAATAAATTTATTAAAAGTATAAGAATAAAAGGTCTATAGCCATCTTTCCTGCTTTTTGTTCCATCTATAATATTGTCTTAGTGGATTCAATCCCAGATAAATTCAACAAAAACCTATACTATGCTGCTTATTTTCCCAACTGTGTTGCTTATTTATTTCCTGAAGTTTTCTTTCTTCACTTTAGTAACATATATTTTAATTTATACTTAATATGTGGCAATCATTTTGAAAAATTTTCTTATCTATTGTTCCTTGTTAGGCCAAACTATATGAAATTGCCTGTATTTACCATTTTAGAACTACAAACTCTTTTCAGAAAAATAAAGCAAACTGGTATTGCTGGATTTTGCTAAACTAAAATCCCAAAAACAAAACAGCAGAATACTACCTACTTCTAGTACTTTGTTAATCTGACTAAAACTCCTGGTTTGTTTGAGAACAATGTTGCAATGCCAACCCAAAGTGAAAACTTAAAGAGTAGTTTCATACAACTGTCATTCTATTGATGTCAAAAATGACATAGCTGGATTCTTTATCATTTCCTTTCTTTTCAAATTAGAGTAATAGTTTCCATTAATAGAACAAAGGACAACATAATCTTTATTACATTCCTAATTATACAGTGCATCTATCAGAAGTTGATATTGATGACCACTGCCCATTTACTGTATAGTATGTGATTAAAGGATGCAGTCAATAACATGCTAATGAAATTCTGTTCAAAACGTAAGCTGAAATGTATTACAAAACAATTGGACATTTCTACCTTCTATTGTAATAGGACAGTAGCAAGTCAATCAAGAAGAGTATGTCCTGATGAGAAATACAAGGGGGCTCTTAGAACAGACTGTCGATAAAATGGAAATTGAGGGAACTAGAATATCTGTGATACTTTGGAAATAGATGAGACAACAGCAAATTGAAAGCACACGCTGCATCTGGATTTATATTAGAAAGATTGCTGCATTTCTGATACTAAGTCTGTCTATTATTTCACAGCCTGCCAAATTCCTCACTCATCCCAGTCCCTGTCCTAATCCTACTGTACAGAACACACATGGGCTTTCTTTTCTTCAAACCTAATTAAAAGCCATCACAAACTAATGTAGATTCTTTATATTAAGGATACTGGTACCTCACATGACTCTGATATTTACAGTGACCACAGACTTATCTTAGCCACACCCCAAGGTATTACATCCTATGAGTGGTATGGCTAAGGCCAAAGGAAGCCTTAAAAACAGTAATATGTTAGCATAAAGTTTTAACAATAATATATTTATTTTATTATATCATAATACTAGAGGCCCAGTGGACAAAATTCGTGCATGAGGAGGTGGGAGATGTCCCTTAGCTCAGCCTGCACCCTCTCCAAATTGGGACCCCTCGAGGGATGTCTGACTGCTGGTTTAGGTCCGATCCTGGTAGGGATCCTTCTCACAATCCAGGACTGCTGGCTCCAAACTGCTCACCTGCCTGCCTCCCTGATTGTCCCTAACCACTTCTGCCTGCCAGCTTGATCACCTCCTAACCACTACCCTGCCAGCCTAATTGATGTCTAACTGCTCTGCTGCCAGCCTGTTTGCCCCCTACTTTCCTCCTCTGCCAGCCTGGTCACGCCTAACTGCCATCCCCTGCAGGCTTGATCACCCTCAACTGCCCTCCCTTGCAGGCCTGGTCCCTCCAACTGCCCTCCCCTGCTGACCTGATCTCCCCCAACTGCCCTCTCTTGCAGGGCCTGGAACCTCTCAACAGCCGTGCCCTGTTGGCCATCTTGTGGTGGCCATCTTGTGTCCACATGGGGACACAGATCTTTGACCACATGGGGGCAGCCATCTCGTGTGTTGGAGTGATGGTCAATCTGCAAATTACTCTTTCATTAGATAGGATAGAGGCCTGGTGCATGGGTGGGGCCAGCTGGTTTGCCCTGAAGAGTGTCCCAGATCAGGGTGGGGGTTCCCTTGGAGTAAGGGGTGGCCTGGGTGAGGGGCCTGTGGAGGTTTGCCAAGCGGAGGCCCTGGTATCTGGGATTAATCTATGTCTACAATTGTAACTTTGTAGCCTAGAGTATAGTCAAGCTTTCTGCTCTCTCTGGGATGGCAGCCATTTCTGTTTGAAACTTTGTAGCCTAGAGTGGAGGCCTAGGCCAGCAAAGGCAGACTGAAAGCTTGGCTTTCTCCATTGCCAGGGAAACCCAAGCCTCTGTTCTCTTCAGCTCAGTGGCTGCCGCTATTTCTGTATCTTTTATAATTGAAATGTTGTAACATTGAGTGAAGGCCAATGGCAGATGGAAAGCTTGGCTTCCTCTGTTGCCGAGGAAACCCAAGCCTTCCTCCTGCTCTCAGTGGCAGCAGCCATCTTGGTTGGGGGTTATTTGCATAATTTGCTTCTGATTGGCTGGTGGGCATGACTGTGGGTGTGGCTTGTGAGTGTGGTGAATGTATGGCCAAATTTGCATATTACTCTTTTATTAGATAGGATGAAAGGGAAAACATACATTATGGCATACCCAAGAGAAAGTTGTTTGCATTTTTGCTTGTATTTTAATTTGAAAAATTTACAGAACAAATGTTATTTGATGAGCTAATAATAAATTTCTATTGTCCTGGTAATACTTTTTAATTTACATTTACCTGGTACTGATCAGTATGCACAATTTAAAAAACAAATAAGAAGAGAAATTGTTGAGATTTCTTCATTATGGAAGTCAATACAAGATATAAAATAACTTTATAAAATGCATCAGAACTAGTGTTATATACATACTCAATACCAATATACATATCTATATTTGGTATATAGATATATCAGTTTTTATGGTAATTTTCTCTTAATGAGCCTACAATATTGATATTCACTTATTTCTTCAACTATTGAAAATTTGGGAATAGAGTTGTGATTTAATATTCCTGCTCAAAAGTAAAGACCAGCACAGTCTATCATTTATACTTGCAACTTAATAAAAATAAAAAAGGAAAATCAAAGGACTAAATGAGATTTTGGAAATCCTCATGCTTTCTTCAAAAAGGTTAACTTTTTAAATCTAAAAAAACACTGTTACCATAAAACTAAGAGCCTACCATTTACCATGCCCTTTTAATATACTTTCATTTAATCGTCAAAATAGGAATAATGAGGTAAGGTTCTTTGGGAAAATTAATATTCTTAAATGCCTTAGACCTTGGGGGAGAACATTGGCCAGGATGCATCTTCTCTTGAGTGAGATAAAAGTCTCCCTGCCCATGACTTTGTGCATAGCCAATAGTGAGGGCAGAGTGTTTACACTTTCCCTCAAATAGGCACATTAGGTCCAGAGGTTACTAGTACTTGGTTCTATTCTATGAATATTAATATGTCTCTTGCATAAAAGGACAAAAGCACAACAAGGTATTAATCTCAAATTCTGTACACTGAAACATTGCTTGCATGGACCTTGGAGTTCAAGAATAGCTATGTAGGTAAAGATTGCATCTACTTCTTGGTAGTCACCTAGTTTCATTTAAATTGTTTTGTTGATGTTATCTAGATAAATAAAACAAAATCTTAGAGTGAGTGTTCTCTTGCCATCAGTCTGAAAACACTTTGGAGCACATTATCATCATGATTTAGCAGAATAGCAATTTCACAGAGTTGAAAGAATTGGTCACGCCACTGCACAGTGTGGAGAACCAAGATCCACACCCACGTCTTTCTCATAGATACTTTTTTATGCAGAGTTTCTGAAGGATTATATGGGCCAACATTAACTAATGGCATTTATACAAGTACCTTATATGGACCTATGCTGAATGGGAGTTAGATCATTGGATGACCAAATGTACTGGCTTTCTTCAGATTATAGAATTTCCCAGGTTGTGGGATTTTCATAGAGTCCAGGACATCCTGGGATGGCTGGTGACCCTAAAGATGACTCCTGATATAATCCATCTGAGTATGTGGGGGTGAATAAACAATGGGGATAGCCATATGCAGTTATATAAATTTTTCTTCATTATGAGAGTCAGTAATCTATAAAATCAAATATGTCAGTGAATGATCATGGAGATATTCTATATCACAAATTATGACAGCAAGCTTAAAAATCATGAAAGAAGTCTAAAATATATTTGTAGCAACTGAATTAGCTATAGTAACACAATTCTCAGCAGTTTTATCAGAACAATAAAGCATTGAAAAGTACTTAAGTCATTGTCTACAAATTCAATATCTGGAAGATTAAATTAAAAATCAAATAATATTAGATGCATAAAAATTGTATTACTTTTTATTTTAATACATCCTCATTAACGCACTGGAAAAATATAAAACAAATAGTTTGCATTTTTGTATTCTTATAAAAACTTTAAAATTTTCAATTATAATTAGTCTAATAGCATATTAATAATAACATAAAACACAAACTATTTGATATGCTCTAAAATACTTGTGTTAAGTGTGAGATAGGATAGGATTCAATAATTTATATTTTTTTCAATAAATATAATAGTGTTGCCTTTCATTTGATTAAGTGTTTTGGGTTTTTTTTCAGTGTTAACTATTTACTCGGTGTGGGTTATAATTTCTTCTGGGAGAGTTAATGGATTATTAGGAATATTTTATATAAGAAGTAATAGACAAAAACTAACCTTCGATATAATGAACCTAAAAAATTCATTGCTAGGTCAAGAACTTGCACAGGTGTAGGGACATCCCAGCAACATGCAAACATCCTGTTATTATGGTAATAGGATTCTGAAAAATTTGGGTCACCTTGTTGCTTTGGAAACAGTCTCAGGAAGACCAAAGTTGAAACCCATAATGACCACTGCTTTTGTCCCCAGATCACTGTATACTCATCATGTATATTTTCACATTTTTAAAGCCACATTAATGAGAATAGGACATATATAGTTTGCTTTCTGTAGGAAATGACGAGCACTCAGCTGAAGGACCTTTTGTATATCATAAAAGTGCAGTTTTCCTTACATACCATTATTAATTTCACAAAGTAATTCTGTATATTTGTGTTTAATATTTCTGCCAATAATAGGATACATAAAAATATGGGAAATATTAACATTTAATTTAACCACTGATAAAAAATAATTCATCAAATGATTATGAATTTATTTCAAGATTAACTCATCAATGGTTGAAGCTATACACCATACCCTACAAAAAAACATAAGATTCTTGTCATTTTGTCATCATGATTACTGATGATACCAACTTTATCACTTTTTTCTATTATCTAGGTTAACAATCCAACCCAATTATAACTACTATTTATTGTGTTTATTATGCATGGGTACTTTTTAAAATTTCTTTATTTAATAGCCTGTAAACTTACAGCCTGCAAAAGCAAATTATGTGGATCATGTGTTATCCCCATTTTGAAGATGGGAAAACATTAGGGAAGCAAATCAACAGCTTCAAAATTCATGCAAAAGATTACAGGAAACATCTCGTTCTCTAACAATGGCATTGGGACAATATTCTAATAGTATGTGTTATGTCCTTTGTAAAATAGTAGAGGCCCAGTGCAGATTCATACACACTGGAAGGAAATTAATGAGAAGGTTGACAGCAGGTGGGACTGGGCGACACAGACTGGACATGCTCTGGAGCCAGCCTCCTGTAGTCCTTCCCCAACCGGCTGCATGTGGGGCAGTAAAGTGGCACTAAGGGCATCTGCAGAGTGAGTGGGTTCCCTCTGGCAAGGTGGGGTCCCTCAGCCTGGCCTGCATGGATTGAATCTGACCAAAAGCTGCTCTCCAACATCCCCTGAGGGGTCCCAGAATGTGAGAGGGCACTCTGCACTCAAAGTTGCTGTCATACAGGATGTGGGACACAAATGCAAGTGTGCAGTAAACCAGATTCAGGGCAACAGTGCCCCAGCAACAACATAACCCATAGCTGAAGGTGGAATCAGGTGGCCCTGTATCACCCAAGAACTGCTGCTGCCAAGTCACTGCAGCTCAGCAGCTCCTGCATTAAGCATCTTCCCCATGGTGGTCAGTGCATGTCATACCTACCTGATGGCCAGCTGGTTGTTTAACCTTTTATTTATATACTAGTCGCCTGGTGCATAAAATTCATACATGGGTGGGTTCCCTCAGCCGAGCCTTCACCCTCTCCAATCAAGGACCCGTAGGAAGATGTCCGACTGCCAGTTTAGGCCAGAGCCCACAGGAATTGGTCCTAAACTGGCAGTTGCACATCCCTTTTGCAATCTGGGACCACTGGCTCCTAACTGCTCACCTGCTAGCTTTCCTAACCACCCATAACTTCCTTTGCTTGCATGCCTGATCAACCCGAAGATCTCTGTCTGCCTGCCTGATTGCCCCTAAATGCCCTCCCCTGCTGTCCAAATCTCACCCTCAACTGCCCTCCCCTGTCGACCCGGTTGCCCCCACCTGCCCTCCACTGCTGGCCTGATCACCCCTACCTGCCTGCCTGATCATCCCTAACTACCCTCCCCTGCTGGCCTGATATCACCCCCAACTACTCTCCCCTGCTGGTTAATTTGGACCTCATTGGTTGGTTTCTATGCAAGTCAGCATCAAAAGCTCCTCCTTCTAGGCAGCCATTGGCTCTTTGCACTTCATGCAGATTTGCTTCTGATTGGTAAATTTCTATGCCAGTCAGCATCTCCAGGCATATCTCCAGGCCTTATCAGAGAGGCAAGCTGATCAGCAGCCCCTGTGGAGGCCCAGAGAGAAACAGAGGCAAGGGTGCTGGTGAAGCTCGGCGGGAAAGAGAGAGGCAACAGCTGATCAACAGTTGCATGGAGGCTGTGGATCAGACCTTGCCTCTCTCTTTGGGCCTCTCTTTGGGCCTGATCTGCAGCCACCTCTGCACTAAGTACTGGGTCACCACACCTGCACCAGTGGCAGTCAGTGCTGGGTTGCAGGACTGTCTCCTGGTGTTCAGTTGAGCCTTGGGTTGTTCGTTACATACCCTAGGTTTTTATATATTAAAAAGATATTTTTATTGATTTAAGAAAGGAAGGGAGAGAGAAAGAGAGGTAGAAACATCAGTGATGAAAGAAAATCATTGATTGTCTGCCTCCTGCATGCCCCACAGTGAGAATTTGGCCTGTAAACAGGGTATGTGCCCTGACTGGGAATCAAACTATAACCTCCTGATTCATACATAGGTCAATGCTTAACTACTGAGCAGTTCTGGCCAGGTGCATGTGCTGTATTCTGTTGGATCCTTCAGCAGTAAATAATGTTGCTTAATAAACCTGAATTATCTATGACAAAAAATATGTATTAAGCATATATTCATCTTTAAAAATGAGATTATTTTTGTTTTTTTCTTTGTTTCACATTCTAACTTCTCTATCATCAAAAAATAAAATCAGAAAATCAGTATACAAGTTCACTGATACATAATTTTGTATGTATATTCAAAATTTTCCATGCTTTTAAAAATGTCTGATTATATTATTACAAAAGTGATGTTTATCTCTGACTACAGTGTTAGCTTGTCTTCTTCCTCTATAGTTGCTTCCTTCTTATTTCTTCAAATCTAAGAATAAAGGGCCACAAATATTCTGAACAGAGTTCCCTCTTTAAGTTGAGAGTCTATTGTATAATAGGCTCTTTTGTTGAAATGGCTGACTTACTTGTTTGCTTAGATTTAACACCTGTACTAATAAAGGCTTAGATGACTCTCGTGCATGATAATGTCACAAGATGGCTGCCACAAAATGGCAGCCTAGGTGATCCTCACATGCGATGTTATCACAATATGGCCACCACAAGTTGGTTGCCACAAGATGGCCATGTGCACAGTGGAGGTGGGGCCTGGTGGCTGCTCTGCACAGTGAGGTCTGGGGGTTCCATGGATGCCCACAACATGGAGAGGTCAGTCCCAGTGGAGGAGATGGGTCATGGCAGGGGAGGGCAGTTGGGGGTGATCGGATGGCAGACAGGCAAGTGGTTAGGAGCCAGCAGTCTCGGATTATGAAGGGATGTCTGAGGGGTCTCAGATTGGAGAGGATGTAGGCCATGCATGAATTTCAGGCACTGGGCTACTAGTATAATATAAACTTATACATAAAATTTTAAAAGAAACCCTAAAAGAAAAGGACACATTTTCAGTTGACAGTGTTAAGGACTGAACTTTGTCCTCTCCAAATTCACATGTGGAACCGGTAATCCCCAGTGTGACTATATTAAAAGATAGCACTTTTAGAAAATAAATAAGGTTCATTGAGGAATGGAACTTTAATCTGATATGGCTAGTGTCCTTATGAGTGTTGGGAAAAACACCAGAGTTTGCTCATCTCACCTTCCATGAAACACAGTGGAAAGGCACAGTGAAAAGCCACTTTTATAAGCTCAGAAAGAGAGGCCTCACCATAAATCAACCCTGTCAGCACTTTTATCTTAGACTTCTAACCTCCAGATTGTGAGAAAATAAATCATGTTAAGTGATCCAGTTTGTGGTATTCTATCATGGCAGCCCAATAAAACATATAGGAAGTCATTGTATTTGCACTATGACTTCTTCATAAATTCATTCTTTCTTTAAAGCTGTGATTATTGGCTCAAAAAACACATCAAGATTCAAATAAATGGTGCTACTGATGGCTGAGATGCTAAAAACAGCTCAAATATACCAAATGGGTAAGAAAAATGCTTGAGATTACTACCAAGGTGCAGATGACAGCAAAATTTCTACTGTGCTTTCTTCTGCACTTAATTAAGCTGGCTATCTCTGACAATGGGCATACCATTTTATAAGAGGAAGTATCAATGTCCAAGTATTTCTATTATCCACAAGTATTCTCTTAACATTTCTATAATCAAAGTATTATTTTATTTGTCACAACATTAGATAACTAGATGAGATTTCTCTATCCATAAAAGAGAACTACCATAAATAGAACACAGCATGTAAAATTGAGGCTCACAACTATTTCTAGGTATTATTTACAACTTCCCTATGGGTTATATGAAACAATAAGCACAGATAAAAGTTATCTAACATGAGGAGTGGAAATGTTTACTTAATTTCTATCATTTTTATGGTAATTTACTGAAATAGGTTGGAGGTGAAAAAAATAAGAGGAAAATAAAGAAAGAGAAGGAAGGGAGAAAGCAAGGAAGAGAAGGAGGGAGTGTAAGTTTCTCCTATTTCTATAGACAGAAATACTTTTGCCAACTTGGTTCCTAGATGTAATGCAATTTAAGAAAGACACATTAAGTTTTATAAATATTAAGTTTGTACAGATTCAATCAGAGGGCCTATATAATTAAGTAAAATTATCCCACCTGTCCCATTTTTTTATAGAATTTGTTATTCAAGCGAGTATAAAATATATATTTCATCCTAATATAATGAACCTACTTAATTTTTATTTGCCTTTGAAGTCATGAGACATAAATATATAAGTGCTTTAAGTATGTTTATAAAAATTAAATTAATTTTATCATAAATTCTCTTTCCTCATGTTAGAAATACACATAATTTGAGAAATTTAAAATAGTTTATATTCAACATTACCATGATTATAATAAATTTATAATATACATATTTAATATTCTAAATGTATAAATTTAACAGGTTTATTTCCATAAATTATAAAAAGTACTGCTACATTAAGAATTTACCAACAAAGAGCTAAAATTCTTTGTCTCTCAAATTGGAATAAGAAAACGACTAAACCAATTTTTGGACACTGCTACAATGTACATCAATTATTCAAGCAGTGTGCATGAGCAGAAATAAATTATCATAATAATTTGTTTACAATAAATACTTTATGAAAAAATTCTATGACTTTTTATAATAAGGTCTAAGACAGGTGAATTAGGTATGATAAATAATGGCATTTTTTGTGGTGGGATATTTTTTATAGTATGCCAGTTATCAACAGAGGCCAGCAAATGATTAGATACACCATGACAGATATAAAATTACAAGTTTCACTATAATGCAAATTCATAGAAGAAAATTTAAGAAAACACATTATTAGTAAGTCTAAGGATGATACTGATATTAAAAAAACACCTAGATATTGCTCTTCAGATAGTTCTAAAAAGTAATTATTAATAGAAATTTTATTCACAAAATAGCATGGGTCCACAAAAACTGCTGGTAACAAAAGACATTTGCTTTCTAAAGCATTTATTTATACTTGTTTAAATTGTATACAACTAGGTCATTTCCTAGAAAGTCTAATTTAGTAGATGTGTGATGGGCTAAGGGCATTACATTCCATTTTGTAATTGTTTAGCTACAAAACTTTTAGAAATCCTTATTCGCACAAGACAGTGTTTCTACCTTTATATACCATGTAAATAGGACATTGGGCATATCCTATCTAATAAAAGAATAATATGCAAATTGACCATCACCCCAGCACACAAGATAGCTGCCCCATGTAGACACAAGATGGCCACCACAAGATGGCCAGCAAGGGAGGGGAGTTGGGAGGAACCAGGCCTTCAAGGGAGTGCAGTTGGGGGTGACCAGGCCAGCAGAGGTGGGAAATTGGGGGCAACCAGGGCTGCAGGGAAGGGCAGTTGAGGGGGACCAAGCCTACAGAGGAGGGAAGTTGGGGGTGACCAGGGCTGCAGGGAAGGGCAGTTGGGGAAACCAGCCCTGTAAGGGAGAGCAATTGGGCGGGGGAAGACCAGGCCTGCAGGGAGGGCAGTTAGGGGTGACCAGGCTGGCAGAGGAGGGCAGTTAGGGACAAACAGGCTGGCAGGGGAGCAGTTAGGCATCAATCAAGTGGACAGGGGAGTGGTTAGGGGATGGTCAGGCTGGCAGGCAGAAGGGGTTAGGGGTAATCAGGAAGGCAAGCAGGTGAGCAGTTGGAATCCAGCAGTCCTGGATTGTGAGAAGGATGTCTGAGTAACTAAAGGGCAGTCAGACATCCCTCGAAGTGTCCCAGATTGGAGAGGGTGCAGGCTGGGCTGAGGGACACCCCCCCTTGTGTACAAACTTTGTTCACCAGGCCTCTAGTCAGTAATAAAATTATTGCAATTAAAAAGTTAATTGACTATAGATATGTTAAAATAAAATTTTGTGTGCCCAAAATACACTTATTACTCTAATATCTGACCTCCATTAAAAATTATTTCCAAAGTTGTACTTTCATTAGCATATTAACAGATTAATGAAACAAAATTTATAATACACTATCCTCCCCTCAGTAATTTATACATTTTCCTGACATTTTATCCATGTCATTTAGAGTTTCGCAAGAATAAAAACTATAAAGAGCACCTGACTCTCACAATGATTATGGCAATGATGACTTATGATCTCCTTCCAATGTTAAAAAAGCAATGAACTAGGCTGTATGAACTTATTTGTCAGTTTATAGACTTGTTTACATGAAGATCCTGAAAGCTTAATTTATTCCTGGTGTACTTTGCAAGCTACCTCAATGATTTTACCTATTTGAAATGCATGAACTATCCCAACTTTGAGCTCAGCCAGATAGGAAAGTGCTGAAGCAAATCTGCTTTGAATATGTAAAGCACCAGGCACATGACATGCCTGCTTAGAGTACTAAAGAGTCAAACAAGGTACTAGCTTATATTTTTAAACCCAATTATTTACCATCATTCTGATGTTCATTTTGTCATGAACACCAATCTAATTTTTTTGAGATAATTTACAAAAGATAATAATAGGTTATTTTGTTTGCTTAGCCTACATATAAAATACTTTAGCCTAAAAAAATAATGAAACAGAAGCTGAGAGTGACCTGTGCTCTTGTACAGATAGGCAAGCTCTGCCTTTTGAGCTAGCAGACTACTACTCTTCAAATATTAAGATCAATCTTGTTCCCACTCATTAGCTAAGGGACATTGGGAACCAATAAAACTATACATTTCTGTACTATAAAAATATTACATATAATTTTATTGTTCCTGTTAGTCTTTAAGTAATTTTTGTATATATTGATTTGTTTCATTCTCAAAACAACCAATTAAGGATACAAAATTAGTTATGATACAAATTTTTACCATAATTCACAAAACATTTCATGTCAAAAAAAACAATATAATAACACCAAGTTTTTATGTGTTAATCACTGATTTTTATTTCTGAATATCTTATTTTTCTTTTTCAAATGAAATGATATTTTTAAGACTTACAAATCTTAGGATTACTAAGATTTTACATTACTATTTTGTCTGAAATATAATTTCTGTCATGTGCTTCTTATCCATCTTGCTATAGTTTAATTTTCTCTCTCACATCCTTCTTTCATTTTCTTCTAATGACTTTTATCTGTTGTTTAATAGAGCATTTCTCTACTTTGGTGGCAATTTATATCCTAGTCAATCTCTTTGCCTATCATTACTGACCTATAATAAACACCAAATGAGTTCCTGATTTATAAGTACATGAATAAATAAAAGAATGAATTTTTCAAAATATTAACTCATTTGGAACATATATTGATGAATCAATATATGAGTATGCATTTTTTCATCTTTCAAAAATCCCAGGTTTAATCTTTTCTAGATGAATAGAGTTGTGGGCCAGCTCTGAGTTGGAAGAACTAATAAAGTGTTTCCCACAAGCCTTATAAATATTAACTCATTAATTCTTTTTTACAACTTTATGCATTTATGAGGAACCTGAGGAAAAGAAGTGACTTGTTCAAAATGGTCCAAGAACTAGTAAGTGGCAAAACCAGGAACTATAGCCAGGCATAGCAAGACCCATACTTGTTAATGGAAAAAGTGATTAACTTTCATCTCAGTATAATTATTTAAAAGTAAAATTTTATCTTAATTATGCTGAAAGTTTTTCAAACCAGATGAAATTCTAATTTAGTAAGTTGACTGTTTATACATAATCATAAAAGATTGCTCATCCACATCCTCTCTCTTTGCTCTTTCTTTTTTTTTTATTCTGAGACTTATATTACTAAAAGTAGGCTAACTTAAGTGTCACTGTTGCTAATGTTTTGACATTTTATAGAAAAAATACCTTTTTAAAAGCATCTACTCAGGATTACCAATTAAATTTCTCAATGTGAAATAGATTAAAAACAGAGGCTCTTATACTTAGTTTTGGAATCACACACACAAAAAATAGATCACACATTTTTAAATGAAGAATCTAGTATTTCTCAGAAATGTATTTGAACAGAATATAGGCTTTCTTGTGACATCTATAAATTCAACAATAAGGATAATAATTGTGTGTGCTATATAAACAAACATTACATTGGAACACATTGCAATTCATTGTACGGTACCCATTTACCAAAAGATTTTCTGATATTACAGAAATTTCTGAGAAATAAAAAAGATGATTTGTCTAAATATATACCATAGAAATGATTTTCACTATAAGAAAGTTAAGGAACAATTAAACATTCATTTTGAATAATAAACATAAAAGTTTCAGAGATACTTCCTTACCTGTTTTATTGGAAAGTCTAAATGATACCATCTTATCAGGAATATTGCATACATTCCTCACTGAAGCAATGCAGCTATAATTAGCATAGTCCTGAGGTCGAAGATTCTTTAGTTTTAAGATCTTTGTTTCACCCTGAAAATGTAAAAAAGGGCATAAGAAAAAGTTTAATAGTAATCAAAATGAAGGCATCATGGCATTATATGGTACTAAATCATATTATTAGCAGAATTTTGTACATTTTGTTTTCAAATGAAAATGCCAACTTTAAAAGTATTGATAGAACAAAGATAATGAAGTTTGTATAATTCAATTTATATACATAAATATTTTGTGAATGTGGAGCAATGACAAAATATAAATCTAAAACTGAATAAATAAGGATTCATGACTGTAGCTATATTATTATTGTTGTTATTATTTATGTTTAAGAGTTCAAGGTCTAGGAATCCCAGAAAAATATGCAAAATTCCAAATAGACTCAACTAAGGCAAATTACCAGAAATACCATATAAACTATTGATTAGCAAGAAAACCATGAGAAAAAAAAAAAGATTGAAATTGTTCAAAGAGTAAAAATAATTCACAAGGAACAACAATAAAAAGAGAAAAAAAAACACCAAAAAAAAAAAAAAAAAACTCTTGCCCAATTCAAATAGATTTCTTGGGAATTATTTGCCTCCAAAGTCTATGCATTTTCTCAAAATAGCAAGAGTTCCTCTCATAAGTAACTGAATTGTGAAAACAATAAAACAGTATCCCAATGACATCAGATTTGGTATAGCAATTTTCAAAATGTTAATTTTTTTCTAGATGATATCTGTATGAAACCGTGTTCTTTTATTTTACTTCAGTAATATCATTTAAACCCAAAAAATTACAGCTCTTGCATAAATTCTTCAAAATGATCAGAACACTTAATGACAATACATAAAGACAGTGGCTGTTCATTTGCAAAAAACAAAAAAACACACAAGCTTGCTCATACATAGGCAGGTAGGTATACAGAGGTTTCCAAATGTATTAAATGAATCTCTCTTTCTGTGTGTATGAGCTTTGTGACCATAATTCCTTTCATTCACTGTCAAAATGCACTCTTAACTCAGTCACATCTTTAGTATTTTCATCTGTGGTATAAGCAACAATCATCTCTCTTAAGTTTTCTTTAGAAAATATGTTGTATTTTTTCTCCATAAATACATATACACCCCACACAAATACACAGAGTCAGTGTGTGTGTTTTTAGAACTTACATTTTTAAACAAGTTATTACTGTATTATAGAGTTTTTAGAGGCCCGGTGCACAGAATTTGTGCACAGGAGTGTCCCTAAGCTTGGCCTGCACCCTCTCCAATTTGGGACCCCTAGGGGGATATCCAACTATCAATTTAGGCCCCATCTTGCAGTCTGGGACTGCTGGCTCCTAACCTCTCACCTGCCTGCCTGCCTGATGGCCCCTAATTGCCTCTGCCTGCCAGCATAATCACCCTCTAACTGCTCCCCTGCTGGCCTGAATGCCCTAATTCATCTCCCCTGCCAGCATGATTACCCCTAACTGCTCTCCTCTGCTGCATGATCCCCCTAATTACTCTCTTCTGCCAGCCTGATCCCCCTAACTGCTCTCCCCTGCAGGCTGATCACCCCATAACCACCTCTGCCTAAGCCCCTGACACCGTGGCTTTGTCCAGAAGATGTCTGGAAGATATTTCATCTAATTAGCACATTAACCTTTTATTAGTACAGATAATTTATGTTAATTGGATATAATGCCTAGAAAAACATGCTTAGACAGAAAGCATAGTTGAAAGACAATGTTATATGAGAACTAGTTGACTCAAGTAATTTTCAAATCCTATTCCTCCTACCTCTGTGACATTCTATTTATTTTATAGTTAATCTCACTATAAAATTCCCCTAGGTGATCTTAGACTTGATGAATTTCTACTACAAGCCCTTATTCCCCCAACCACTCTATCAAGTCTGTATCCCAATTTCAGGATTCTCCCTGTAGTTTCAGATACATATACCAATTTTTTACTTCAACAGGTTCACTTTGATGTCTCACAGACACCTAAAACTCAACATATTCTAAATTGAACTTCAATACCACTTTCTAAATCTACTGTTATTTTTTAGTAACATAAATATTAGACTTTTGATTACTACTTCTTTGTATAGTCAATATCTCCCTCTCGGACCCTTCTTTCTTTTGTTGTTGCTGTGGTTAATTTTCACTGGAGGATATTGTTTCCAGTGATTTTTTGAGGATGGAAGAGAGGGTGAGAGGAGCGGGAGAAAAAAAGAGAGGGAGGGGGGAGAGAGGGAGAGAGAAACATTGATGTGAGAGAGACATCACATCAGAGAGACATCACTTGGTTGCTTCTCCCACATGCCCTATGAAGTCTAAATACACAATTTCCCAGTGGTTCAGTTAACATAGGACTAGAGAGTTGTTTTGTGTGAAGATTATTTATGTCTTGTATTCACAAATAAAACCAAAATGTGTGACCCTACAGTACAGTAATCTTGGTTAATTAGTAAGATTAATCTTTGTAGCATGTCAAAGAGGCAGAGGACTAATAACAGCCACAATATATTGAAGCAATGTAGAAAACAGAGTTATGGAAGAATTTAAACCTTACCCACTTAATTAATTCACCACATTCAGATAAAGATAAAGATATTCAAGATGACCTTCTTCCTCTCAACAAACAGCTCCCAAAGTTAGTGTGTGTTTTCATGTGGAGATATATTTACTATTGGGACTTTATAATTTTAAAATGTTACATCACTTAAAATCAATTTTTATTTTGTTGATCATATAAATTTAATATTCTGTGATGTTGGAAGGCTTTTTGCATGTGAATTTCCATGATTTATAAAGGAAATTTTCAGTTGATTATTGTCTAATTGTATAATTAGTCTAATTATACCTAATTATGTAATTGATATAAATATGTTCAGTCATAATTAGATGTTTAATTACAATACACAATACAATGTCATGAACATCTTTTAAAAAGTTCTAGGAAAATAGCAACAGTATGTATAGTTTGTAAAATTTAAGTACATATTTATTTAAGATTCACAAAAATTAATTTCAACACCTATATTTAAACCTTTAAAAATATTTTTTTAAATAAAAGAAATAGATAAAAGGTATTCTATATATTTGTCAGTAGCCATTACCAATGGTGATATTTTCTAATAAAATAATAACCATAACCTTAAGCAGTATTTCCATATTACTTATGAATATGTAATTTTAAAAATATGTATTTTCAGATATCAGTAAAGAAAGACTTCCAATTCACACTGATATTTTACAACTTCAATTGTAACTCATTATAAATTTATAGATAGCAATATATGCTAGATGACATCTTTAGTATTGAGTGGAAGTATGAAAAGCATAATTATTATGCTTTTTAGACTTATTACATACTATGCTTTTGAATTTACATTAGCCTTGGAAACACACACCAATTTCTTTTCAGAAACACTATTTAAAAAAACTATAAATAGAATTTTGTCACTGAACAAAATGGTTAAATAAATATTCAATTCAAATGGACATAATTATTGGTTTAGTATGAATGGGCATGTGGAATAGATAAATCTTACCTTAGAAATTTTATTTTATTCATTGTTATTGAATAGAAAATCCTGACTTTAAAAGAAATTTAAATTTCTAATATTCATAAATAATCAGACATATGATCTGTCTTTTAAATCTTCCATAATATAATCCCAGTATACATTCCCAGCTCTATAATCCACTTTTTCCCACATGTACCAGTTATTGTTCCAGTCAACCAGAGACAGAGCCAATCTTTAGAGATATTATCTGTCTTCTGTATTATTGTAGGTGCTGTTGATTTCCATCTTTAATGCTCTCTCCACAGCAGTATTTTGTGCCTCGATTTTGACAATATTTTTTCCTTTTTTTTAATCTTTATTGTTCAGTTTATTAATTACATTGTTTCCCCTTTTTCATCCCCCTATAGCTTCCCTCCACCCTGTACCTATCCCACCCTCCACCCTCACCTCCCCCTCCCCACTGTCCTCTCCCATTGTTGCTAGATTTTTGTCCAGTCTCTTGCTGCACTTCCCACAACCCTTTTCTCCCCAAGAATTGTCAGTCCATTCCCTCTCTATGTCCATGTCTCTGTTATATTCACCAGTCTATCCTGTTCAACAGCCTATCAATTCACTTGATTTTTATGTTCATTTGTTGATAGATGTGTATTTGTTGTTCATAATTTTCATCTTTACCTTTTCTTCTTCCTCTTCTTAAAGAATATCTTTCAGCATTTCATATAATGTTGGTTTGGTGGTGATGAACTCCTTTAGCTTTTTCTTAACTGCGAAGCACTTCATCTGACCTTCAATTCTGAATGATAGCTTTGCTGGATAGAGTAATCTTAGTTGTAGATTCTTGCTGTTCATCACTTTGAATATTTCTTGCCACTCCCGTCTGGCCTTCATCGTTTCTGTTGAGAAATCAGCTGACAATCGTATGGGTGCTCCCTTATAGGTAACCAACTGTTTCTCTCTTGCTGCTTTTAATATTCTCTCTTTGTCTTTTGCTCTTGGCATTTTAATTATGATGTGCCTCGGTGTGGTCCTCTTAGGGTTCCTATATATTGGGGTTTGGTGCACTTCTTGGACTCCTAAGTCAATTTCTTTCACCAGGTGTGGGAAGTTTTCGGTCACTATTTCTTCAAATAGGTTTTCATTGTCTTGGCCTCTTGCTTTTTCTGGCACCCCTATAATTCGGATGTTGGTATGCTTGAGGTTGTCCCAGAGGCCCCTTACACTATCTTCAATTTTTTGGATTCTTTTGGTTTCTTGCTTTTTCAGCTGAGTGGATTTTCCCTCTTTGTATTTCAAATCTTTAACTTGGTTCTTGGGGTCCTCCAGGGCACTTTCAGGTCTTTGTATAATATTTTTTGTTTCAGTCAGTGTATGCTTAATTTCTAGTTGGTCCTTTTTCATATCCTTGAGAGTCTGCTTTATATCCTTGAGGGTTTCTTTCATTTCCTTGTAGGACTCATTCATTTCCACGTTGGTCTTGATCATTTCTTTGCAGCTCTCGTTTATATCCTGGAGGGTGTTGTTCATTTTCTTGTAGGACTAATTCATTTCCTTTGTGGTCTTGCTTATTTCCTTATAGGCCTCGACCTTTTGTTGGAGCCTCTTAAAAAACCCTATAACCGTGGTTCTGAATTCCATGTCCAGTCGTTTTTTTTCCTCCATTTCTTTCACATCTGATTTCCTTCCATGTTGCTGCATGGTGGCTGCTTCCCTGAGTTGGTCAATTAGCTTTGTGTGGTAGACTTCCTACTAGGGATAGTGGCTCAGCCTCCCCGGTTACCTGAGGTGGATATGGACTGCACAGTCTTGCTAAAGTTAAGCTCAGTTAATCGTTGTTAGCACTTGGAGGGTTGACCTCCAGGCCAATTGTCTGTGAAGCTCAGCTGTGCTCAGGTTGGGTGGGCGGAGTCTCCGGGCCAAGCAGATAGCGTTAGCTCCGCCCTATGCCGCCCCAGGGACTCTGTGCCGGGGGCAATGGCCGCCAGCACCTCTGAGAGAGAGCCGCTGCGGAGCTCTACCAGCTGCTGGTTGCCGGGGAATTCAGACTTTCCCAAAATGAGTCTGCATGCGCAATGTCTCACCCAGGGTCGTAAAACAAAGCAGTCTGACGGTTTTCCGAATGAGAGGCAAGTCGCAGTGCGCTCTCTGCGCCGTCACGCAGCCGAGCTGTTCGTACAAGCTGTCTTCTCCACAAGCCAGGAAACCCGGCAGCACCCGAGCTTCGGCATGCCCTCCCACTGTCCAGTTTTCACCCCGTGTGATTGTGGGTTCTCTGGACTTCACCCAGAGCTGGAGAATCAGTCCAGTGGGACGCCTTTGTCTCCCCGTTCGAGAAAACTGGCCGGTTTTCAGCCGCCCGCCCTCTCCGCGGCGCACACTCCAAACCTCTCTCCGTGCGGATCTTTCAACGCTGTCCGCCGCCGCTCCTCCAAGTCACAGTGTCTTATCTTCACTTTTATTTGTGGAATTTTCACTCGGGGAGCTTTCTGGTGATTCTGGAAGGTGTTTGTTCTTTCGTTAAGTTGTAGTATTAAAATTGCAAGGTTATGACGGCAAGATAGGTGTTTTGCCTTTGCCGCCATCTTAGTTCTGATTTTGACAATATTTTTTACTTCATTTTATAATCACTGTTTACCTTAACTTCTCCCATAAATATCAATAAAGTTACAGAAGGAAACTTGCCTATAACCTCTATCACTGGCAGAAAATTGCCAATATCTGTCACAAAGAACATCTCAGCTATGTTAATTCAATCCTAATTACACTATGGAAACATGAAGTTCATAGGATCTATAAAATAAATTAAAATATTATTAAGTCTTGTAATATCAACAAGACCAACATGGAAAGTTCTTTCATTATGAAAGTACACATGGCAATTAGGGGCAAACAACAGTGCAAAAAATAATTAGTAAATCTAATATACACTGAGTGGCCAGATTATTATGATCTCTGAATGCATAATAATCTGGCCACTCAGTATATATCCTATATAATAAAAGGGTAATATGCAAATTGTCCCCTCAATCAGGAGTTCGACCAGCAGGCAAGCCAGCCTATCACCCATGTCCCCTCTCCCTGGCCAGGCTGGCTGAAACCCACCCATGCACGAATTCATGCACTAGGCCTCTAATATATACACTGAATGGCCAGATTATTATGCACGTATGTAAGCACATTAAGCAAAAAGAAAAGTCAACACCATTCATATTTCATTACAAATAGCAAAGCCATTATACTAAGCCAACCTCCCCCCAACCCCCAAGAAAAAAGTCAATCCCAGGAAATATTTCAAGGATAAAACACAAAATTAATTTTAAATCTTAAACAAATTTGACACGTAGTCATAATAACTGGTGCTATTAATTCAATAAATATTCTGGTTTACTAAAATATGTTTGGATTTATTTTTAATATAGGGAAAAACAACTGGATATAATAACTCTAAATCAGAAACTATACAAAAATTATAATTTATCATTGTAAAAAGAAAAACTACTGGCTGATTCCATTCTGTTGCTTTGTATAATCATACTTAAAAGTTTTTCCAAATTTCCATGGTGGTTAGAAGCTAGAAATAGGGCATTGTTTACTATTAAGTAGATTCCTGAGTAAAAATATTCTCTACATCATATTCATCTTTGCTATAAAAATGAAAGACCTGGTGTATGAAATTTGTGCACCCTGCACCCTCTTCAATATAGGACTCCTTGAGGGATGACCAATTGCCCATTTAGGCCCATCTTGGTAGGATCGGGCCTAAATGGGCAGTCGGACATCCCTCTGACAATCCGGGACTGCTGGCTCCCAACAGCTCACCTGCCTGCCTCCCTGATTGCCCCTAACCATTTTTGCCTGCCAGTCTTCACCCCTTAACGACTACCCTGCCAGCCAGATCACCCCTAAAAAAAACCCCTGGCAGCCTGAATAGTGCCAAACTGCTCCCCTGCCAGCCTGATTGCTCCTAATTTCCCTCCCTTGCAGGCCTGGTCCCCCCAACTGCCCTTACCTACAGTCCCAGTCATCCCCCACTTCCCTTCTTTGCAGGCCTGGTCCCTCCCAACTGCCCTCCCCTGCTGGCAATCTTGTGGCGGCCATCTTGGGTCCACAAAGGGGCAGGATCTTTGACCACATGGGTGCAGCCAACTTGTGTGTCAGAGTGATGGTCAATTTGCATAGTATTCATACTAGATAGGATAGAGGCCTGGTACATGGATGGGAGCCAGCTGGTTTTCCCTGAAGGGTTCCTATATCAGGGTGGGCTTCCCCTTGGGGTGTGGGGTGGCCTGTAATGGTTTGAAGCCTCGCCATGCTCCCCAGCAACCCAAATGGAGGCCCTGGTATCTGGGATTTATTTATCTTTTATAATTGAAACTTTGTAGTCTTGAGCAGAGGCAAGCCTCCTGCTCATTCTGTGGCCACAACCACTTTTGTTGGAATTTATTTACCTTTGATAATTGAAACTTTGTAGCCTTAAGCAGAAGCCAAGGCAGGCCAGGGTGTGTGAGAAGCTTGGCTTCCTCCATCACTGGGGGCAACTCAAGCCTCCGCTTGCTCTGTGGCTGCAGCCATTTTTGTTGAGATTTATTTATCTTCTATAATTGAAACTTTATATCCTTAAGCAGAGGCCAAGTCAGGCCAGTGCTGGGGAAGCTTGGCTTCCTCTATTGCCAGGGAAAACTTAAGCTGCCTGTTCTCTCCACCTTCATGGCTGCCGCCATTTTTGTTGGAATTTATTTATCTTCTATAATTGAAAGTTTGTAGCCTTGAGTTGAGGCCTGGAGCCTCCACGGTGTGCATAAAGCTTTGCTTTCTCCATTGTAGGAGAAACTCAAGCCTCCTGCTCATTCTGTGGCCACAGCCATCTTGGTTGTGTTAATTTGCATACTCACTCCTGACTGGCTGGTGGGCATGGCTTGTGGGTGCAGTGGAGTCATGATTAATTTGCGTATTACTCTTTTATTAGATAGGAAAGGTCCATGAGCCTGGAATCAGCCACAAAGTTTTCAATTTATTAATTCTATTTATTTCATTCACTTGAACTTTCATAGAAACTGCTTACTCTGCGTTATCTCTCTGTATTTGAAATCATGAGACTAGACATGTTATTGCAAGTATTATTGCTTCTCTTATGAGAAAACTGGAGTCTGGCAGAGTATCAAAATGGTAGCCCAGAAGGGCTGAATGTTGAACTCTGGTGACAACAGGCGATTTATTGTTTCTGATAAGTGGGCATATACAGCACACCTCAGCATTTCTTATTTTCATACCACTAGGCAGATTCACATATTTATGTTACTAGATTAGTCTCATTAGCCATCTACATTTGTGATCCCTACACACAAGTATACCTACTATGGCCCATTGAAAAAGAAATCCTTGGGTCTCCTGGCAGCTATACTATATACTAACTTTATAGACTGCTTTGCCCCTGAGAGGTAATTTTTTTTTCTTTATAAATAATACTCCAGAATTTCTTAAATAAATGACCAGCTTCCTATGCATCTTTGATAAACACACACATACACACACACACACACACACATATATATATATGTGTGTATATATATATATATATATGTATATATATATATGACTCAAAGCAAATCTCAAAGGGTGATCAATCTAAATAAAGCTGGTTTTGTTAAATCTTACATGTGCTCTCAATTTTTTCATAGAGCAATAAATATTACATGTGATCAATAATTAAAATCAAAATGGAGGATTAGGATTTTTCATTGATTAATTATAATATATTGCCAATATCAATCATCCTCACTTCAATAAATTTAATATCAGTCTCCTCAAATTCAACAAAGCCTCACTCGAAATCTTACCAGACTTTTGTAGAAATTGACAAGATGATCATAAAATTTAGGTGGAAATAGAAATAAGCTAAAATATTCAAAACAATTTTGAAAGAGATGAACATAGTTGAGGGATCATTTTTCCTGATTCCAGGACTTGTTATAAGCTACAGTAATTAAGCAGTGTGGTATTGGCATAATGAAGGACATATAATCAATGTCCAGAATAAATAGTTCAGAAATAGACCTTAATATATAGAGCCAATTGATTTTCAATTTAGGTGTCAAGAAAATTTAGTTGTGAAAGAATGATCTTCGCAATAAATGATACTAGAACACATGTCTATCCCTCTGTTAAAAAAAAAATGAACCTCGCCTTAGCTGGTTTGGCTCAGTGGATAGAACATCGGCCTATGGATTGAAAAGTCCTTGGTTTGATTCTTGGTCAAGGGCATATGCCCCAGTTGTGGGTTGGATCCCAGTGGAGGGTGAGCAAGAGGCAGCTAATCAAGGATTCTCTGTCATCATTGATGTTTCTATCTCTCTCTCACTTACTCTCTAAAATGAATAAAAATATATATTTTTAAAATGAACCTCAAACATTCCATCACACCATAAACCAAAATTTACTCCAAATGGAAAAAGGAAATAAGTTGGTAAATATAAGTGGATAATGATGGTTTAAAAAAACAAAATAATGTCCTATTGATTTTTAAACACATGTAGAATTAAAATACTAGACTCAAATAAAATATAACAATTGTAAATATTATTAATGTATTTTATGTTTATCTCCTTATTGAGGAAGTGGTCAAGGGTGCAAGCTGTAGTTTTTAAGTTATCAACAAAGTGATAATAAAATAATTTTAAAATCTTAGTTAAATAAAAGATATTAAATAATTATAAGTTTTTGATAAATACAAAAGCAAGGAAAGAGATGTATAAAGTAAAACAGGTAGGTCATATAGAAAAATAATAAATACCAGCCATTGGATTAAATGCATTAAATACTGAGATTGTCCAACTGGATTAAAACAACAAAAACCTATATACTGGTTTCCCGTAACATGTTTTTAAATATAAAGACATAGAAATTTTTTAAAGTAGAAGAGATGACTTACCATTCCTTTCCCCAACCCCTGCCTCTAAAAAAACATAAAAACCACTAACTAAAATACAACTTGTGTAGTTAATTAATGACAGACAACACAAACTTAAAGGCAAGAAGTACTCCTAGAGATGAAGAAGGACATTTCTTTTAAAATATATATATATTTTATTTATTCTTCACAGAGAGGAAGTGAGAGGGATAGAAAGTCAGAAACATCGATGAGAGAGGAACATCGATCAGCTGCCTCTTGCACACCCCCTGCCGAGGATGTGCCCGCAGCCACGGTACATGCCTTTGACCAGAATCGAACCTGGGACCCTTCAGTCTGCAGGCCGATGCTCTATCCAGTGAGCCAAACCGGTTTCGGCAAGAAGGACATTTCTTAAGGACAATCTACCAGAGGATATACTATGAAGAAGATAATATAGTCACTCCACCAGGAATATATAATTATTCTAAATCTGTATGTACTACTAATATATTTTAAATATATAAATCCATAGGTGGTAACTACAATCTCTCAATAGCTTAGAATAGCAGACGTAACAATCAGAAAACATATAGAAATTCTGAATAACAAAATTAATAAATATGACCTAATTGACATTCAATAATTTTGGAATGCATATTCTTATGGGTCATTTATGAAAGTAGAACACAGGTTTAACATAGTGCAAGCCTCAATTAATTTTTAAAGATTAAAATTATTCAGAGTATGCTTTTTTATACAGTGGGACTGAACTAGAAATTAATTAAAAATAAGTTGGACAATAGTGTGGCGAAGGCCAAAAGAGGGGAAGACGGGTAGGTGAAGGTAGGTAAAGAGGGAGGAAGAGATGAGAGAAGTCTGCAATAATGTCAATGTTAAAAATTTTTAAGAAAAACACACACAAAAAGATAGGCTTCAGAGAAAGGTAACTTGAAGTCAAGAAATAGACTCCAGAGTAAAAAAAAACTAAATAAAATTTTAATAGAAAAAATATAACTAGAAAATTATGATAGTCTGGAATGAAATGTATTTAAATTAGTTTTGTTATAACATCATTCTAATTCACAATTCATTAACTCTTCTTTGGTGGGTGAGGCGGAGTTACAGAGTGATTCTGGAATTTCTAGAAACTTAGAGTTGATTGTAACCATTCTTTGGCTAGTAATCCAGAGATCTCCATAGGAGGATTGGCTCAGTATTTTATATATATTAAGGACCTTCCATGTGAAAGGCAATGTTCTTGCTGTTGAAAAGACAAAACTTCTAAAATTAGTGAGTGACAGTCAAACAAGATAATTTGATAGTTTCAGTGCTATGGGGGAAAAAAACGATAACAAGAAAACAAGAGTAACTATCGAAAGGATGTACTTCAGATAGATCTGGTAGGGAAGGCCTTCTGGAGGGGACAAGTCCTAGGACTAAGAAGACACTACCATGACGTCTAAGTAAATGACATTTTGCATGGGGGAATCAACAGCATGCAAATGCTCGGCACGTCTAGGCGTGGTGTGACTAGAACAGTATATGAGACATCAAAGGTTGGGTAAGAGAGAACAAGAAAGCCCAGCCAGTGAGTGGTTGAGCATCAACCTAAGAACCAGGAGGTCACGGTTTTTTTCTAGGTCAGGGTACATGTCCTAGTTGTGGGCTCAGTCCCCAGTGTGCGATGTGCAGGAGGCAGCTGATCAATAATTCTCTTTTATCATTGATGTTTCTATCTCTCCCTCTCCCTTCCTTTCTAAAATCAATATAAAATATTTTTTTTAAACAGAGGGAGATCAATTCCAAATATGGTCTTGTAGGCTATACAATACACTGAACCATACTATCGGTTTTTATTCATCAGTATTCATATTCACTAGAGATATTAAATCAGAAAAAAGTGTACATTTTTTATTTTATTTTTTTAAATATATTTTATTGATTTTTTACAGAGCAGAAGGGAGAGGGATAGAAAGTCAGAAACATCGATGAGAGAGAGACATCGATCAGCTGCCTCTTGCATGCCCCCTACTGGGGATGTGCCCGCAGCCAAGGTACATGCCCTTGCCGGAATCGAACTCGGGACCCTTCAGTCCGCAGTCCGACGCTCTATCCACTGAGCCAAACCGGTCTCGGCAAAAGTGTACATTTTTTAAATGATCACTCAGATGTTTGAGTTTCCCATAATAAAGCATTAAGCCAGTTAGGAATGGACTGCCACATTCCATGGAGAAGTATGGAATTCCTGTGTATGGTGGACTTGTATTTATCAGGCCCATGTACCAGTGATGTGAAGAAAAATCATTGATAACATCTCATCTATGAAAGTCAGTGTTTTCTTTGGCTATAAGAGCTAAATTCTCCATGTACTGTTATTTGAATGTTTCTATCAGTCTGACCTATAAAATATGCTTAATATTAACAAGTTAAGTACATATGTAATGTAAAAGTATTGACATGTGTATTGCTCCTAACGATTGTTAGAGCAGACACAAATACAAAGGCATTTCAGAAGGAGAGATAAGCAACATAAGTAACCAAAGGCAGGAAAGGCATTTTTAAATAAAAGCTAAAAATGCGTTTTGTTGGCAATTATCAAGTGCAGCAGGTGAATCACAAGAAAAGCTTGTTTGTTCTGAAATATTTTTAAGAGAATTAATGCAAACAGTCTAACAACAGAGGTACGAGCCCATACAAATTTAGAGAAAGCCTGTGATATTCATATAGAAGGAAATAGCAGTACTGAAATGGTCAAGTTAAAATGTTCTTTCTCAAAAGCGTGGGAAGAAAAAGAGAGAAATGAGTTATTTTAAAAGGCATAACCAATTGCTACAAGTTTGAGAGCTCTCATAAGGTGATATTTTGGAGTTGCTAATAGTAACAAATTCAAATAAATGAGTGAAAAGTTTTTTTGTGCTTATTTAATAATTTAAAAACAAATTCATAATTATTTTGAAAGTATAAAGTTTTCCCAGATTTGAACAAGGCCGATATGCTCATTTCCAAGTGACCAGACCCAGCTGAAGGTAAGAAATGGCTATCTAATGAATAGGGCTTTAGAAGTACTTCAGTGCCTACAAACATTATCACATTATACTGAGTGTGATAATATCTCTTAGCATAATAATGTTCGTAGGCACTGAGGTAATTATAAATTATAAATTCTATAAATTTAAAAAATGTCCGTATTCAAAAAATAAATTTATAAAAGTATAATCAGACATGATCATTAATCATTTATCTGAATTTCTAAACCCTAGAGGTATCTAAGCATTAATACACTAAGCATTTATAGTTAATAAATCTTTTGTCATATTTTTACTTAAGAATTTTTATTTTAGTAGGAGTTGAAGAACATAGTTCCATTGTGAAGAATATATATATGCAAATTGTAAAAGAGAGTGATGGATGCAAACAGGGAGGAGGAGTGGGGGAACATCTGTAACAGTGTTAACAATTAAAAAATAAAAATGAGAGGATCAGATTAAAACAGGTTTCAATACTATGCCATCGATAATACCTATGAACAATGATTTCTCAGAGATTTATATTATGGCAAGTAATAGCTGTTCTGTATCTTTAAGTAGCAATATATAGAAACACGTATGCTTATATATTCATGATATTTTTATATGTTATTTTTTGCAAAAATATGATATAGGCAGATATTTTGTATTTTTTCAGTTAATCTATCAACACTGGCAATTATATTAATGTGAAACTGGCCAGACCTTGAACATTAAGTCAATGGTTTAGTATATATGAAAATATACTTAGTGTTATAAATGGGATGCTGAGAAACATACAAACTCAGGATAACCTTATGTCATTAAAGAGCTAAGATGTGAAACATGTAATAATTTATCTTTAAACTTTTGAAGAAAATTTTTGAAAAAATGTTTGTAATATTTTAAGTTTAGTTGTATATTTCCCTAATTATGGATTTGCAACATCTCAAAACTTAGAAAATGTGGTGGAGCACACAAGTTTTCTGTTTATCTTATTGTCTACATCAGGTTATTATTAGTATTGGTAGAGGCCCAGTGCATAAAATTTGTAAACTTGGGAAGGGTGTCCTCAGCTCAGCCTGTACCCTCTCCAATTGGAGACCCCTTGCGGGATGTCTGACTGCCAGTTTAGGCCCACAGGATTGGGCCTAGACCAGCAGTTGGACATCCCTCTCACAATCCAAGACTGCTGGCTCCCAACTGCTCGCCTGCCTGCCTCCCTGTTTGCCCCTAACCACTTCTGCCTGCCAGCCTGATCACCCCCTAACCACTCTCCTGCCAGCCTAATTAACACCTAACTGGTCCGCTGGCACCCTAATCATCTCCAACTGCCTCCCCCTGCTGGCCTGGTTGCCCCTAACTGACTTCCACTGCCAGCCTGATAACCCACAACTGCCCTGCCAGCCATCTTGTGGTGGCCATCTTGTGACCACATGAGGGCAGCCATCTTGTGTGATGGCATGATTGTCAATTTGCATATTACCTCTTTATTATATAGGATTATTATTATTACTTTTATTATTATTCTCTAGCCACAATTATTTTGAATATGTTTCCAAATACATTTTTTAATTATGATCTTCTCTTTATTAAATAGTTGTTGTCATCAAAAATACATTCTGATTAAACAGCATTCAAATATATTCCTTTAAACTTCAATGTCTTCTTCAATAATTATTAACTCTCCACTCTCAGTATATTACAGATACATATTTCATATTAAATCCACCCTATAAAAATGAATTCAATTTTTCTTTTTCTAAAATAAGTTTTTAATGATGCATTAGATGTTTTATTTTTTACATAATTAAGGCTCTGCTCATAAATAATTGAAAACCAAAAGTGAACAAATAAAATTCAACAGATTTTTTTCTAAAATCAAAGTGAAATAAATGTCAGGTATATTTCTTCATTTCTTTAAAACTTATTTATCATTGAAATGGGGAAATCTAAGCTTTTTAAGAAATATTTTCCACAAAGAAAAGCAGTCAGCAAATGTATATAATGAAATTTAGGTAAACTTATGAACAAAGTTATGTTAGTTAGGATAATCAATTTAATTTTTTCAAGCATTAACATAAAACTTAATGAATTACCATGTAAAAATTAAATTTTTCTTCATTATTTGAGTATTCTGATGGTTCAGTCAAGATTATATTTCTTGAAGGTCAGGTTTGAAGAAAATACCTTTTAAAAAATAAATATAATATTGCATGCTGCTTGAATTAGGATAGTGTCCTAACAGAGTGGGGTAGATATACTATACCTTAATTCCTACCTGTGTAAAGAAGGGTTCATAAATCTCCACTCCTTTATCAGATCCCTGTAGTAACACCTCCTGGCCCCGCCTCCAGCTGTACCGAACAGGTGGATTGGAATTGGCAACACACCTGAGGAATACTGTTCTCTCATAGTAAAATTGTTCTTTAGCTTCGCCTATACTTTGATGAACAGTTACTATAGGATCATCCAAATCTAGAACAAAATAAAGACAATTAAGTGAATATGTTGAGTTACATGGCTTTTGAAGTATTATTGTACATGTAAAAACTAACCAAAGAGGCATTTCTTAATTGATTTTATTGCTTATCACTAGATTCATTTTTTCATTGAGTTACTAAATTCATTTACAGAGAAATTCCCAATGATGAACAGTAAAAACAAGTAATAGCTATTTCTTAAGATCTCATTTGTTGAGATAGTACAAATGACCTCGCATATTTATAACACTTCGTCAACAGCTGCATAAAACAGAGCTCCAAGTAAAAACATCAGAATTCAAAAATCTCAAATTCAAGAGCCTGCCTAAAATAATGAACCATAGAGACAGACAAATAAATATCAAGCAACACAATGGAGACTTTCCCTTGACATACTTCTTCCAATTATATACAACTGATATATTAAAAATGATAAAAATATTATAATCTTTATAGTAAGAAAATGTGTTCTTGTACTGTTAAAGTTTTTCATTCATTTCATTTTATAACTCAGATCATATCTGTTGATATGAAATATGGTAAAAGAAGGTACTATTAAAAGTTCTTAATGTTTTTCCTGAATTTTGGAGCTAAATCTTTGACATTTTACATGCATCCCATAATAAAGATGTATACCACAGGACTTAGCGAACATTTTCTGGGGAAAAAAACACAATATATAAGTATCTTGATCTTGGTGGGTCATACAGTTTTTGTTTCAACTCAGTTTTACCACTGTAGTGTAAAAGTAAACAAAGACAACAGGTAAAAATTAATAAAAGATGAATGTTGCTGAGTACCAATAAAATTTTATTTACAATTGCAAGTGCCTTGGCTTGATTTGGCTAATGGCCAATTGTCTGCCACAGATTGCCAAACCCTAGTATACTATAGGAAAGATTCTTTTCTTAAGAAAAAAAGAAATTAAGAAGGGTATTTGCTTTTAAAACAACTTTATTGCATATTTAAAAGTTGCTAAGAGAGTAAATCTTAGAAATTCTCCTCACAAGGAAAATAAAATTGTAACTGTATGTGGTGATGGAAGTTAACCAGACTTGTGGTATCATTTCATAATATATACAAATATTGAATCATTTTGTTGTATATCTGAAATTAATAAAATGTTATAAGTCCATTATATATCAAAAAATGGGGAAACATAAAATAAGAGTTCTAAGTTCCATATTTGATAAAATAAAGAGGTAATATGCAAACTGACCATCACTCCAACACAAGATGCCCACCCCCATGTGGACACAAGATGGTCACCAAAAGATGGCCAGCAGGGAAGAGCAGTTGTGGGTGATCAGGCTGGCAGGCAGAAGCAGTTAGGGGCAATCAGGCAGGCAGGCAGGCAGGCAAGCAGTTTGGATTGTGAGAGGGATGTCCAACTGCGTGTTTAGGCTTAATCCCAAGGGGTCCTAGAATGGAGAGAGTGCAGGCTGGGTTAAGGGACATTCCCAACCCCCCGTGCACAATTTTCATGCACTGGGCCTCTAGCGCTAATATAAAATTAGTCTATACTTATTAAGAGTGATGCAAAATATTAGTTAAATTTAAAGATTAATTTCACTGAGCTTTACTCCTTTAGCTTTAGAACTCTAAAAGGTAACTTAATTTTTGTGGTCTTAAATTTCCTTATCAATTAACTGGAATTAGTCATAGTACATATTAATAGGGCTGTTGGAGGAGTAAATGAGATAGTCCATAATACCTTGGCACATGATAAATGCTCAATAAAAGTTATTTATTTATTATTATTATTATTTAGATTCCCATTAATTATGTTATTTTCCATACCTTTATCTCACCAATTTAAAATTAACTCACCTTCATTTTAAATAAGTAAAAATGTCAATTTCACATTTTTTTCAGCTATCAAATGTTTCTACATACACCTATTTTTATGTGAAATCTGAAAAGAAGCAACCATATATATAAACATAATGGTAAGGTTTGTGATCATATGTTATCTGAATATTTAAAAGACATTCTTCCCTAGAAAATATTCTTTTTGATATATTAAAATAACTGTAATCCAGCAAAAGTAATAAAGTAATAATTGCCCTAAGGCAGGGGTTGGCAAACTCATTAGTTAACAGAGCCAAATATCAACAGTATAATGACTGAAATTTCTTTTGAAAGCCGAAAACTGACTTCTGCGCATGAGCCACGAGGTTTCATTCGCACTGTATGTGTGCGCTTGCACATGGTAGTTTGCAGAAAAGCCACACTCAAGGGCCATGAGCCGCAGTTTGCTGACCTAAGGAATCAAAATTACTGGGAAGAACAGAATCCCAAATTTCAGCAGTTAAAAAAAAGGGTGGGGGAAGATTCAAATGTGAATTGCTTGACAGTCCTACTTTGATTTCTTGTTTTGCAACATTCTGAGGTGTTTTTTCCCCCTTCCAACATTAGAATATTTTCACAGCTACATCCAGTGCCTCTAATTTTGGCAGTTTAACTTTCTAGAACAACTTTTGCTTTCCAGTAAAGCTTTAAGGAACTTTCTGTTTACATTTACACCATTAACTGTGCAGGGATATATGCTTTTGATTCTAGCATTATTATCCTGAAATACGTACAAGCCTTTAAAATTAATCAAATAAAAATTTTTTAAAAAAACTTCCTCAAACCCTACAGGAGACTGATGAGCTGAATTCAGCCTTAGTGAATTGAAGAAAAAGGTAAACAACTTGTGTTATGATTAATTGTAGAGGTTTATTTTTCCCATATACAAAATTATTTTTTTTACTGCTATAGTCTCATTTTTAGAAAATATGTGATGTGTTATGTTGTAAAAAAGAATTCTGAATCCAGAAAGTTTAAAAACAAAAAATAAAATGAAATTGGATGGTAAACAGTATAACAATGTTGGATCTCCTTGGGTTCCATATAGTTTAATATTGTCCTTTACAACATTCATATATAAATTTATCTCTATCTCTTTTCTGATTAGGTGGTGGTGTCAAAATGTTCAGTTAGAAAGAGATGAAACTTGAAAAATCACTTAGACATGCTTTTCCTGACCTAGATGATATTTGGGCCACTGTGCATGATAGAATCTGATCCCATGACAACCAAACTTACTGAACATTATATTGGCAGAATTATATGTTGAATTCACCCATGTTTAGGAATTTCTGCCTCAATAGTCTCCTAAGTCATTTCAAAATTAATATGTTAAAAATAGATTTTAGACAAATCAAAATAATGGCATGAATATATATATATATATATATATATATATATATATATATCCTATCTAATAAAAGAGTGATATGCAAATTGATCATACCTCCACTACTCCCACAAGACCAGCCAATCAGTAGCGAGTATGAAAATTAACCCAACCAAGATGGCTGTGGCAACAGAGTGAGCAGGAAGCTTAGGTTTCCCTAGCGATGGAGGAAGTCAAACTTCCTGGCCTGCCCTGGCCTCCACTGAAGGCTACAAAGTTTCAATTATAGAAGATAAGTATATCTCAGATACCAGAGCCTCCACTTGGGTCTCCAGAGGGTGTGGCTGGCCTTCAAAACACTACAGATCCCTCACCCAGGCTACCCTACTCCCCAAGGGAACTCCCATCCTGATCTAGGACACCCTTCAGTACAAACCAGTCAGCCCCCATCTGTGCATCAGGCCTCTATCTTATTTAATAAAGAGTAATATGCAAATTGATCATCACTCTTACACACAAGATGGCTGCCTCCATGTGGTCATAGATGGCTGTCCCCATGTGGACACAAGATGGCCATCATAGATAGACAGGAAGGGAGGGAGGGCAATTGTTAGGGTTCAGGCCAGCAAGGGAGGGCAGTTACGAGCAATCAAGCCTGCAGGGGAGCGCAGATAGGGGTGGCAGAGGAGGAAAGTTGAGGGCAAATGGGGCTGCAGAGAGGGCTGTTGGAAGGGACCCAGGCCTGTAGGGGAGAGCAGTTGGGGGGGACCAGGCCTGCAGGGGAGGGCAGGTAGGGGCAATCAGGCTGGCAGGGGAGCACTTAGGCATCAATCAGGCTGACAGGAGAGTGGTTAGGGGGTGATCAGGGTGACAGACAGAAGCAGTTAGGGGCAATCAGGAAAGCAGGCAGGCGAGCAGTTGGGAGCCAGCAGTCCTGAATTGTGAGATGCAGGCTGGACTGAGGGACAACCCCTGTCTCCCGCCCCCATGCACGAATTTTGTGCACTAGGCCTCTAACACACACACACACACACACACACACACACACACACACACACACTCGATTTATATACATACTAGAGGCCTGGTAAAGAAAATTCATGAATGGGGGAAGGAGGTGTCACTTAGTCTGGCCTGCATCCTCTCCAATCTAGGACCTCTTGGAGGACGTGCAGCACTCAGACATCCCTCTCACAATCTGGGACTGCTGGCTCCTCACTGCTCTCCTGCCTGTGATTGTCCCTAACCACTTCTGCCTGCTGGTCTGATTGCTCCATAACCACTCCCTTGCTGGCCTGATTATCCCCAATTGCCCTTCCCTGCCAGCCTATTCACCCACAACTGCCCTCCCCTGCTGGCCATATTGTGACAACCATCTTGTGGCAATGTCACACAAGGGCATTGCACAAGGGTGTGACACCACCTAGGCTTCTATTATGTAGGCTATACATCTGATATGTTTACGCAATACATGCTAGTATGTCATTCAAAATATATGATTAACTTATTTTCTACATATCATTGAATATATACTGAGTATGTGCCTTTAGTCAGGTTTGTTGGAAAAGAGCTCCTCAGAGAGATATCTGTGCAGAAAGTGTACACACGTACCTCAGAGATATTACTTGTTCACCTAGTATAACACAACGGAACAAGTATTATGATAAATGAGCTATACTAATTTTTTTGGTTCATGGATACATATAAGAGATATGTTTATTCTATACTTTAATTGAGTAATTTTCAACCTTTTTCATCTCATGGCACACATAAACTCATTACTAAAATCCTGTGGCACACCAAAAATATATTTTTTGCTGATCGGACAGAAAATAGGTATGATTTTGATTAATTCACACCAGACAGCTATTTTTGTATTGGCTTTTGTCATTTTTTAACAATCTAAAAGAAAGAGGTCAGTGCTCCTGACTAAATAGTTTTAAAAACTGTTGTGGCTCAATAGTTAAAAATCGTTGCTGTAGTTTATTACATGTGCAATAACATTATGTCTAAAAAACCATGTAAAACAATCAAAAGTACTTTATTGCTAAAAAAATTCTGACCATCATCTGAGCCTTCTGTGATTCATAATCTCTTTGCTGGAGGAGGTTCTTACCTCAATGCTGATGGCCATTGAGTGATCAGGATGGTGGTTGCAGAAGACTGGGGTGGCTGTGGTAATTTCTTAAAATAGGACAATGAAGTTTGCCTCATTAATTGACTCTTCTTTTCATGAATAATTTCTTTGTAGCATTTGATGCTCTTTGATATCATTTTATACACAGTAGAACTTTTTCAAAGTTGGAGTCACTCCTCTCAAACTCTGCCACAGATGAATCAATTAAGTTAATTGTAATATCCTAAATCTGTTGTTGTCATTTCAGCAACCTTCACAGCATCTTCAAGAAGGGTAGATTTCTTCTCAAGAAACTACTTTATCTGCTCATCCATAAGAAGCAATACCTCATCCATTCAAGTTTCATTATGAAACTGCAACTCACATTTTCAGGCTCCACTTTTAATTCTAGTTCTCTTGCTATTTACAGTACATCTGCACTTCCATCATTCATTGAAATATTGAACCCCTCAAAGTCACAATAAAAGTAAGAACCAATTTCTTCCAAACTCCTATTAATGTTGATATTTGAGCTCTTTCCATGAATCAGGAATGCTCTTACTGGCATTTAGAATGGTGATTTTTTTCCCCAGAAAGCTTTCATTTTCCTTTGCCCAGATCCATAAATGAATCGCTACCTATCACAACTAGAGCTTTACAAAATGTGCTTATTAAATAAGACTTGAAAAAGTTATTCCTTGGGCTACAGAATGAATGCTGCTAGCAGGCATGACAAAAACATTACTCTCTTATATCTCCATCAGAGCTCTTGGGTGACCAGGTGCACTGTCACTGAGCAGTACTATTTTAAAAAGGAGTTGTTTTTTATTAGTAGGTCTCAACAGTCTACTTAAAATATTCAGTAAAGCCTGTTGTAAATAGACGTGCTATCATCCAGGCTTTGTTGTTTCATGTATAGAAGATAGGGAGAGTAGGTTTAGCATAATTCTTAATAGCCCTAGGATTTTCAGAATATTAAATGAGCATTGGATTCATCTTAACGTTACCAATGGTATTAGCCCGTAAGAAGAGTCACCCTGTCCTTTGAAGCTCTCAAGCCCGGTATCAACTTCTTCTCTCTGGCTGTAAAAGTCCCAGATAGCATCTTCTTCCAATGTAAGGCTGTCTTATCTACATTAAAAAAAATCTTTTTAAAAATATATAGCCATCTTAATTAATTATCTTAGATAGATTTTCTGTATAGCTTCCTGTAGCTTCTCCATCAGCATTTGCTGCTTCACCATGCACTTTCATGTTAAGGAGACTTCTTTCCTTAAACTTCATGACTGAACTTTGTTACATTCAAACTTTTCTTCTGCAGCTTCCTCCCCTTTCTGCCTTCACAGAATTGAGGAGGATTGGTATCTTACTCTGGATTAGGCTTTGGTTCAAGAAAATATTGTGGATGATTTGATCTTCCTTCCAGACAACTACAACTTTTTCCATATCAGCAATAAGGCTGTTTGGCTTTCTTTATTATCCATGTGCTAACTGGAGTAGCAATTTTAATTTATTTCAGAAATGTTTTATTTACATTCAGAACTTGGTTGTCTGACGTAAGAGGCCTAGCTTTTGGCCTATTTCAGGCTTTGATATGCTATCCTCACTAAGTTTAATCATTTCTAGCTTTTAACTTAAAAAAAGTTCATTTGAACACTTAGAGGCAACTGTAGGGTTATTAATTGGCCTAATTTCAACATTGTTCTGTCTCAACTAATGGTAGAGGGAGAGGGGATGACAGATTGTGGAGCAGTCACACACATACAACATTTACTGATAATAAGGGTATGGTTCATGGCACTCCAAAATAATTTCAATAAGGCAGAGCAAAATAAAATGATCAATGCCTGTACTAGAATGTACCTTCCAGATCAACACCTATGGGGGACTGAAGGAAATAGGATTGTTTGGGAGAAAAATTGAATTACAGTGCAATTGTAACAAGGTCTTAGTAGCTCTAGAGAAGTTTGAAAGCTGTGATGTTCCCTCAGAGCCGCCCTGACTTAAAAGTCATAGAGCTAAGCCTTTATTACAACCACAACCTTCCCTATTAACTATTCCCAGTATGTGCGCTTTCCCCACCAACATGCATGGCCTTGGGAGAAACACAGCTCTGTTTGGCTTAAGGCAATTTCTAGAGAAATATTTGCTAATATCCATCAGCTACTATAACTCTCAGCAGCTGGTGAAATGAGTCCTTCAGTCCTGAGGAAGAGATATGGCCGATGTGCAACCAGTTAGATCCACTTGCTGGGCATGATAATTCACTCTACCTTGGAAAAGCTAGAGGAGGATTCTGTCTAGTCAACTTTCTTGGGAAATTTTTCCAAAGAAACTATGCTGGGATGGCAGTCATCATCTCCTTCTACTATTACCATTTCAGATTGCTCTTATCCTTAGTACACCTTTCAGTGTAAGTACCTGGTGAAGTTACTGGACCTTTTAACTAGGGATTTTGATTCCCTGGTTACCATGTCCTTCTAAAATTACTACTGATATACTTATCTGTTTAACACCAATATTGGGCAAAGGAATAATAAGAAATGACTCTGGATCAAGTGGGTATCAAATATAGTCTTTCCTGCCTCACTGTGTAAAACAGTCCTACCTCAAGCTGAGCATGTGGGCCAGCCTCTCGTGCCAGGATGGGAACTCTTCTTATTTATACTGTTTCCTGACACTGAAAGCCTAAAGTAACTGAGTCATAGCCATGGTTTAAAGATAAATGGGACTCTTGCTTTTTATATTAATAGCTTTTCCTTTTCTGAGAATTAGGACTTGTAAACTGGCAGAGTCCACAGATGCGGGAAGGGAAATATAGATTCCCAAAGTGAATCATTGAATGTGATAGTAGTAAGTGGGGTCATTCCTTGTTTCTTGAACCTTTGTATTCTATAAACATCCTCACATAATTATGGTCATTGATTTAGGATATATACTGCATTTTGGATAACAACACACCCTTCTTACTGGATATTATCTCTCCAAGACTCAGCTAACCCATCCAAAGTACATTCTATCACTCTAATAATCTGGCATATTTAGGTGATGTAGAATATGATATGACCAGAAAATCCCAGGATAATGATTCCACTGCTACATTCTCACAGCATGTGTGAAGGCTAAAGCATTCTAGAAGCTTTTTGATGGACCTGGTGGCAGAGGACAGCAGAAACATTCATACCAAGAATACATGTCAAATTCAGTCAATGTCACTTACAGAGTTCTTTTTTTTAAGAGTATAATGCAATCAACATGCTACCAGGGATATAGTTGGCATTCATGAGGGATAGTGTTTTATCAAGAGCTAAGTGTTTGTCTCTGTTTCTACAAGGTATAATATTCAGTAGTGGTAGTGGACATATCAGTCTTCACAATGATAACCCATCTTTTAAGTTTATACACAGACTCTATCCTTATCATTATGACTAGTTTTTTCATGAGTCTGCTGTGCAGCTAAGGATGACCCATGACAAAAGCTGGTTGACATCAACTATCACTATTACTCTACTTCACTGTTTTGTGATTCTTCTGCTGTGCATCTTTTTGATGCTCATTAATATACAATACCAATATTATCACACATTGTGCCACTTCTACGGGTCCACCAAAATATTTTTACAGATCTGCTCTTTCCACAAAAAAGGTTTAACCAGGTATAACACCAAAACTAGAGTTCTGCCCACTGGAAAGATTTACCCATTATTCTTGTCTATAGGAACATACTAGAGTAGGTTCTTATGAAGTAAGTCTAATTTTTTAAAAAATATATTTTATTTATTTTTTTACAAAGAGGAAGAGAGAGGGATAGAAAGTCAGAAACATTGATGAGAGAGAAACATCAATCAGCTGCCTCTTGCACACTCCCTACCGGGATTGTGCCCGCAGCCAAGGTACATGCCCTTGACCGGAATCGAATCTGGGACCTTCCAGTCCAAAGGCCGACGCTCTATCCACTAAGCCAAACCGGTTTTGGCAGAAGTCTAATTTTTATACTAAGTAGACCAATCATGAAAGTAGCTGAGCCTTTTCCTTTGCTATCTGCTCATAAGTGACTCTCTATGTGGGCAGGTATGAACTGAGAAAGAGGCACTGGTAAAACACTGATATATGTCTTGGCACCTGCTTGCAGAGTTTACTTGGCTCTTTAGCCCTGGCCAGTCCTCTTCCTGGCTGTACTATTTCCATCTAATAATGAACTACTGACGAGTCTATCTTATTTTATGACTGCGTATTGGTAAAATGACAAACTCCAACTTCTGATTGGCAGCTCAGGCCACATCATCATTACATATTGCATATTTAGGCATTCTACTTTTACCAATGTCCAGTAGCACAGTAGGAGCTATTTTATGAAAGGTGTATAATTCTTGACTACAGAAGACATATCCTTACTTATAATCCTAAACATTTTCTTCATGATTCTCCTCTAGGTATTGCTGTAAACCACACAGCATCTTTTCTAGCACTGATATATCTAATCTCATACACTCTCCTGGGTTGTGTGACTTAAGGATCACTTACATCACAGTGTGGGCCTACAATAGAACCCTTTCTATTTGAGATTGAGCTGATCTTAATACTCTTTCAAACCACCTGATAAATGAATTGAAATGGTATTTCCAAGGGTGGAAGATGACCCAAAACCCAAAAAGACCTAGTAGGCATTGTGTTTCCATCTGAAAGATGGAAATTGTGAGATGTGATCATTTGTACTTTGGAGAGAATGTCCTGGCAAAATTAAAACCATTTAATTTCTAAAATTTTGCTGATATTGTGGATCACTGAATTATCATAAGTTTATTTCAACCTCTGGATTATGTGTGTCTTAACCAAGATATACAATGTACCAGTCATTTTTTTCATCTGAACTGAGGGGCATAATCTCATTGATGTAATAAATCAATACTGTATTTAGTAAAATGTCCAGATGTCTATATTATGAAAATAAGTATAAGTTAATTTAGCTTTAGGACAATACTGCAAATGTATATTACTGTCTGTTTAAAATTAATGTAAATTATTTCTGATCTTCTTTCTTAACAGAAATGAAAAAGAATACATAAACTAAATCACTGAACACATACCATATTTCAAACCATGTTAATTTAATCTAGCAAAAATACCATATCTGGCATAGATTGCAATAAGGATAGTCCTTGGATGAGTTTTTGATAGTTCACCATTATCCTACAGGATTTTTGGTTTCATCAAGAGACAAAATAGTCAATAAGTGGAATATTATATGGACACCCCAGGACATCATTCAAGATTTTAAGGATGACATCAATATCTGTTATTCAGTCTTGGATCTACCTATTGCCAGCAATGGGTATTCATTTCCTGTCAGTTAGTGGGCTGGTGGGTGATCTAACTCTAACTTCCTATATAATCCTTAATCCTATCTAATAAAAGAGTAATATGTAAAGTTGACCATACCTTTGCCACACTCACATTCAGATGCCCACAGCCACACCAACTAGCCAATCAGGAGCAAATTATGCAAATAAAACCCAAACAAGATGGCTGCCATCACTGAGAGCAGGAGGAAGGCTTAGGTTTCCCTGGCAACAGAGGAAGCCAAGCTTTCTGCCTCCCTAGGCCTCCACTCAATGTTACAAAGTTTCAATTATAAATGATACAGAAATGTCGGCAGCCTCGAGGTTGGAGAGAACAGAGGCTTGGGTTTCCCTGGCAGTGGAGGAAGCCAGCTTTCAGTCTGCCATTGCTGGTCTAGGCCCCCACTCTAGGCTACAATGTTTCAAACAGAAATGGCTGCCAATACGGAGGGAGCAGGAGGTTTGGCTTCGCTTCAGACTACAAAGTTTCAATTCTCGACATAGATTAATCCCAGATCCCAGAGCCTCCACTTGGGTTGCTGGGGGGCATGGCCAGCCTGCAAACCTCCATAGGCCCCTCACCAAGGCTGCCCCTCACCCCAAGGGAACCCCCACCCTGATCTGGGACACTCTTCAGGACAAACCAGCTGGCCCCCACCAATGCACTAGGCCTCTATCCTATCTAATAAAAGAGTAATTTGCAGATTGACCATTACTCCAACACACAAGAGGGCTGCCCCCATGTGGTCAAAGATCCAGCCCCCATGTGGGCACAAGATGGCCACCACAAGATGGCCAGTAAGGGAGGGCCACTGGAGGTTCCAGACCTGCAAGGGAGGGCAATTGTGGGTGATCAGGCCTGCAAGTGAAGGCAGTTGGGGGCGATCAAGCCTGCAGGGGAGGACAGTTTGGGGTGACCAGGCCTGCAGAGGAGGGAAGTTGGGGGCAAATAGGCTAGCAGGGGAGAAGTTAAACATCAATTAGGCTGGCAGGGTAGTGGTTAGAGGGTGATCAGGCTGGCAGGTAGAAGTGGTTAGGGGCAATCAGGGAGGCAAGCAGGCGAGCAGTTTGGAGCCAGCAGTCCTGGATTGTGAGAAGGATATCTGATTGCCCGTTTAGGCCTGATCCTACCAGGATTGGGCCTAGATGGGCAGTCAGACATACCTTGTGGGGTTCCAGATTGGAGAGGGTACAGGCTGAGCTAAGGGATACCCCCTCCCGCCCCGTGCACAAATTTCGTGCACCGGGACTCTAGTAAAAGGATAATATGCTAAGTTTCAGCTGGCCAGTCAACCAATCAAAGTGTAATATGCTAAGGCCACTCAACTGCTTGCTATGATGTGCACTGACCACCAGGGGGCAGACACTCTGACCAGTAAGTTAGCTTGATGCTGGACTCTGGCTGATTGGGACTGAGTGAGATGGGCTGGGCATGTGCTGGAGCCCTTCTTCAGTCCCTCCCTGGCTGGCCAACCTCCCGCATCCCTCCCCAGCCTTGATCATGCACCAGTGGGGTCCTTTGGCTTGGCCTGCACTCTCTTGCAATCCAGGACCCCTTGGGGCATGTCAAAGATCCGGTTTGGCCTGATGGCAGAATGACTGATTGCTATGTCGCACACTGACCACCCAGAGTCAGATGCTCAACACAGGAGGTGCCCCCTGGTGGTCAGTGGGCTCCCACAGTGGGTGTGACACTCTGCCAGAAGCCGCGCTCATGGCTGCTGAGTGCAGTGGTGATGGCAGGCATTATTTCCTGCCTTCGCAGCAGCACTAAGGATGTCTGACTGCCATCAGTCAGATATTCCTCGAGGGCTCCCAGACTAAGAGAGGGCACAGGTCAGGCTGAGGGACCACCCCCCCAAGTGCACAAATCTCATGCACCAGACCTCTAGTTCTATTATAAAGTCTAGTTTCTCAGACCATCTAGAATAATTCCTTGGAAATATGATTCTTTGATGAAGATAATGCATGTAGAAAATTTATCAGGTAATACCGTCACGATCACTTTCTGTGGTGGTGTGGGGAAAAGTGTGGGATCAGACAGTGGGAGCAGTTAAACACTGCACAATATTTAGCTGATCTTGAAGGTGCTCTCCAGCTGAGGTCACCTTTCAGAGTTGTCCTGCAGAGCTGCTCTACAAAGAACACCAATCGGTTCCTATATTAGGACTTCACTGGTGAGCAGATTGCCCTTGAGTTAGATGGCTCTTTCCAGCAAAGGCCAATTTTTATGAGAGGGATTTATTTGAAAGTCATCATCTTCCAACACTCCCAGAATTTAGAAAGAGTATCTGCTATACAGTTTTACCCAAAGACCTCAAGATTACCATTTCTAGTCGTTTGTTTTGTGTTGGGTTTTAGAGAGGATGGAATGGAGGGAGAGAAGGGAGAAGAGAGAGGGAGAGAGAAAGAGAGAGAGAGATAAACATTGACGTGAGAGAAACACATCATTGGCTGCTTCCTGCTCATGCTCCAACTAGGATGCAGATCAAACCTATAACCAGGTACTGCCCTTGACTAAGAATTGAAACCGTGACCCTTTGGTGCATAGGCAAGATTCTAACTATTAGTCACACTGGTCAGGGCATTATTACTAATTTTCTATAGCCTTTATATATAGTTCAGGAAGCATAATTTATTCAATAGAAAATTTTCATAAGCTTTAGCTTTGATAATATTACAAAACTAATTAGACTATGTTCTAATATTGCTGATATATATCTGCATTTATTTTCTCTTTAAAATAAACTTCTTTTAATTTTATAGAGTAAGGAATTAAAATATTAAGAGATGATATAAATAAACAAATGCAAAATGTTCTTTGAAATAAAGCATATAATCTTCATTATTTTAATAGACATCACAATTCTTTAGATTTATAAAATAACATACATCATTTAATATATTATTTGAAATTTGAATAATTGTTTTAAATATATTTTAATAAACAAATAATATGGTTTTATATAAAATACTAGAGGCCCAGTGCATGAAATTTGTGCATGGAGGGATGTTGCACCCTCTCCAATCTGGGATCCCATGGGGGATGTCCAACTGCCAGTTTAGGCCCAATTCTAGATCAGGCCTGAACTGGCAGTCGGACATCCCTCTTGCAATCTGAGATGACTGGATCCTAACCATTCACTTGCCTGCTGGCCTGATTGCCCATACCTTGCCCCTCTTCCAGCCTGATCGCCCCTAACTTGCTCCCCTGCAGGCCTAACCTCTCTGCCTGCCTTCCTGATCACCCTAACTACCTCTGCCCGCCTGCCTGATTGCCCCTTACTGCCCTCCCCTGCTAGCTTGATCTCACCACAACTGTGCTCCTCTGCTGGCTGATTGTCCCTAACTGCCTTGGCCTCGGCCGCCACCACCATGGCTTTGTCTGAAAGGAAGTCGGACGTCCGGAGATGACCAGTCAACCCAGTCTAAGTAGCATATTACCCTTTTATTATACAGATAGATTATATAGAATAGGATTGCTTAAATTGGGGAGGGAGCCTTTTTTCAGCAGGAGGAAATGCTCTTGGCAGACAATAACACATAATACCTATATCTGGACTGATAGCCAGCCATATGCACTATGCTACCAAACCAGTCATTAAAAAATTGAATCACTTCCTTACACCTTACACCAAATAGCTGTTGCCTTTAAAACCCCTCCTCAACTCCCACCTTAGGTTCTGCCTTCACAGTTCACCCAGATTTGGTTCTGATTGGCCAGTTTCTATGCCAGTCAGTGTCAAAAGCCCTGCCTTCTAGGCAGCCATTGGCTCCTTACAATTCACCCAGATTTGGTTCTGATTGGTTGGTTTCTGTATCAGTCAGCATCTCCAGGCTTATCTCAGGGCCTGATCATAGAGGTGGAGCTAATCAGCAGCCACCCCAGGCTGCTGGTGAGCAGGCTGAACTGCTGACCTCTGGGAGAGAGAGAGAGACTTGGCTGCTGGTGAGGCCCAGAAAGATCACCCTGCCTCTCTCTAGAACTTGCCAGCAGCCACTGCTGCTGCTGATCAGCCCCACCTCTCTCTCTTTCTGAAAGGTCGGCAGTTTGGGTCACCTGCTGCATGCACCACCTGGCATTCAGTCGAGCCTCCAGTTGTTGTGAATGTTACAACCCTGGTTCTTTATGAATACAGATACTCTGATGTACTTAATACCCATATCTCAATCATGTTTGTATCCTTAGACCCCAACATAAAGGACATAAGTACTCAATAATGATCTAATTAATTAATGTAAAGAAAGACAAATATGATCAATGTTAAATTTCAGCAAGGTTATTCATACATACCATTATGATAACCTAAGGAAAATTACTTTTTTCTTATAAATGCATCTACTATTCCTACCACTTTGCTTGGCTGATTAAATATGCCAGGAACTGACAAATTAAATTTATTTTAAGAAAATGAAAAAGTAATGATGACATAAGATAGACCTGTTTGAGATAAGTTTCACTAAATCACTGAAGCATTTGTTTAGTTTATTCTCCACTTAAACTGGGTTATTCTAAGTGACATGAAAGAGTTAACCAACATCCCGCATGCACTTGAACAATTAATCTGTGTCCATATGGTTTACCAATTATTAACTACAACTAAAGACATGGGTAGTAGTTACCAGTTAAAGAATCAATTAATCTCAAATATAATCACCGTAGAAGCATGTTTTCCACAGGGATTTATTCCACCATTTGGTCCAATTTTTCTGTCTTTAATCTTTGAATTAAATCAAATGCATCTGTAACCCAGATGGCAAAGATATACTAATTACTGTACTGGATATCATCTTTTCTACTGGAAAGTTCCAGAAATCTTAAAACTCCTATGCAAATAAAACTCCAAATTTGCTTTCTTAAGGAAAATAACAACTCAATAAACTGGAGGTACTAAAGCTAATAAGTATATATATTTTTTTCATTTTATATGGGTAAAAATTGATGTTACTATTATAACTATGGGATGACAATAGATAATGTAAACCAGCCTGAATAAAATTATTTTGAAGTTCAACAAAAGAAAAATTAATTAAGTCATAGTTAGACATATCAATAATTAAGAACAAGGCACTTCATTGTAAACAAAGCATCAATGTCAATGCTTTGTAGCACTTCATGATGATAAGGATACAAAAGAACAGTTTGCTGAGATAAATCAGTGATAAATTTTGTGCAAGTATGGAAGACAAGACGTGTTTTGTTTCTATCTCTGCATGGCAATTTTTGAGCAGTCATTAATTTGATCTGATAATCCATAAAAGAAGAGCCAAAATTAGTACTTATAGCCAAATTCTCAAAATGGGACATTTATAAGAATGAAGTTGTCATTTGAAATTTATTCTTACTTATTTACTCACACAAAACAGAGTGCATTGTCTCTTCTATAATTTTTTTAAAAATATATAACCACACTTTTATAACTCTTAAGCCAATATTATTTTGATAATTCTGCATGTCATTCTGGGAAAATAGTTTTTAAACTTTCAGATGGCCAGAGATACTCTCAGGATTATCCTTTTCTTCCTATTAACTAATTTTCTATGAAATTGAGAATAACAAAGAACCTGCACTTTTAAAATTTATATAAATTTATATATATATGTATATATATATATATATATATACACACACACATACACACAAACACACACAATGGTAATTAATGTGTATACATTATGTATATATTTATAAATGCACTGTCTATAACATCATATACATTATATATAAACATATATTATGTGTATATTAATAGGTACATTATCCATGTATATATTTATTAATTTCAGTGTTTTTCTTCTTAATACTCACCTCCAATTCTGTAATTTTAAATTCAGATATTAACATCATTCTATGTTTTTCTTCAAGGATACATATTTATATTTATGAAGATACCAACACAAAGTGTGTGTGTGTGCATGAATGCGTGCATAATAAATTTATCTTTCCATAAAAATTAATCATATAACACTGTTTTATAAAATTTTGCTTTCCTTACACAAAATAGCTTATGCAATGCCCCCAAGGTCGAGCTCTAATCCTTTTTTTATAGTTGTACCATATCCCTTGCCATGAGTGTATATAATTTGTTCCCTTATTGTAGGTGCTGATTTTATTATTTTTAATTCATCATCCATATTTTTATTTGTTTAATTTTTATTGAATTTATTGGGACAACATTGTTAATACAATTCTATAATACACCATCTATATATTTTATTGTGTACACTGACTTTATTTTCAGGCTTGTGCCTGTGGGAATAACACCATGTTAATTAATGGTCTCTGAACAGGTACTTTCAAAATAATGGCTTTAATTTGATGGGATACATTTTTATAAGTGGAAGCAGGCTTGCAAGTAGTTGTAACTGATTTTGCTTGAGGTTTTTTAAAAAAGTACATTTCACCAGAAGCATATCATTATTATTTTTCCTATATTTCAGGCATGATATATATTTTTGTACACTTGGACTGTGTAAGGTTGCAGCTCACTGTCAGTTTTGATTGTACTGGCATGACAAGTAATACATTTGAGTGTCTTAATTTACTAAATGGTCATCTAGACTTTTGCTTCCTAGAATTGCCAACTCACATTTTTTATTTTTTTCAGGTTAGTTGTCTTTTCCTTTAAAAACGTTAACATATCTTTCTACATTATAGATTATAACCTTTTGATTATTATTTTTCTATTATTTTGCTTAAGATATTTTTATTAGACAAAATAATTTTTGCCCTCACTCAAGGATATAGTTTTTATTAATTTTAGAGAGGGGGAATGGGAAAAAGACAGAGAAGGAGAAACACTGATGTGAAAGATATAATCATTTATGGGTTGCCTCTCCAAGGTGCCCAACCTAGGATGAAACCCACAACCGAGGTATGTTCTCTGACCAGGAATTAAACCCGCAACTTGGTGTAAGGGATGACACTCCAACCAACTGAGCCATCCAACCAGGGCCAAAATAATTTTGTGTGATGGAACATAACTACCTTTTTCATGAAGATTTCGTTGGGTAAAGTACAGCAAAGTAGGTCTATTTTTCCCCTTATTGTACATGAAGTCTTTGCTTCAGCAAGGACTAAATTTTGAATGTCATCTATTTTGAAGGTGTAATTTATTTCTGATGGAGATACAGTAATAACAACGCAATTTAATATTGCATTATATCACAATGAACTGCACATAAACTTTATGATATACTTAATTCTCACAGAATCTACTGGTTTATATTTTGTGTTGTATGACTTTTCCTTTTCCAAGGCTCCATGGGAAAAGGCCTTGAGGGTATCAGGATGTGAGAAACCTAACATGAGGATTTTTAAGTAGGGTATTATATAAGCATATTTGACTTTATAAAAATTTCTCCTGCTGCAATATCCAGAATATGTTGAAAAGCAATAATAGTTAATGTGGGGAGATACATTAAATGACTCTTACAGGTGTCAGGGTGGCTAGCACGGTGCCAATAGGAATGAAGAGGAGTAATTTTGTTTAAATGGTTGTATAATAACCCATGATGTTATTGTATATACAATAAAATTGTCAAATAAATAAAAAAAACCTTACAAAGGAAATTATATTGAGTTCATTTTGTACATATAACATTTTGAAGTTGATCTTGTAATATAAATAATCAAATCAATAGACAGTTTGGTGATTTAACCATTGGCCTCATAAAGTTTGACTGTCCTGGCCAATATGCAGAGACTCTATAAATAACAAATATGTATATTGTGCCAGCCAAAAGAGCTGAGATGGGGCTAACCAGAAAACAAGAGGGCACAGTTTTGAGGAGTCAAAAATGACCTCAGAAATTTGACTTCTTATATTATGGTTCTTTGATTTGGGAACTGTAAAACCTTGAAAAATACATAAATGGCTGGCTCCATCAAGTATGGGAACTAATATTTGAACTGCATCCTGATTTTTTATATATCCCACACTCCACCAAAAAAAAAAAATGAAAATGCTAAGTACTTATCTCTTAGCCTACTTTGTAGGCAGAGTGTGGACACAGGACACAGATTCATCCAATTAAATGCATCTACACTGATCTTTGGATTGGGAGCTATTGATATCATAAGTTGGGAGAATGGAGTATCCATTATAATGGCATGTAGTGAAAGTAGCAGCAACAATTATATTGAGTTTCCTGGGATGCAGGGGCAATTGGGCTAGGAGAGAACCCGCATTTTATATGAACGATAGCAGCGTGGGAAATGCAGTGTGACGCAGCTGCTGACATGGCAGCACCTGGCCTCGCTGGTCTCTGGAAGGACATACTGTTAACTTCATTTGTCTCTGACTGTTTTCTACACTTCATTCTGCAGCCGGAAAGCAAGTCTAGAAGAATTTTAATTAATTAATTGATCAATTAATTGATTTGTTAGCTTAAATCCACCAGAGTTGAACTATCCTGCTTTATGCAATGGTTTGTTGAATTATCAGACTTATAGGAGGTTGCTATAAATCAACTGTATTCCTTCTCCCACTGGCACCTAAAGCCTATGCGATAGGCTACTTTTTCCTGTTATTAGATGAAATTTGGGGCACATTTCACAGGTTTTTTAATTCCCTGGGGTCAGTAACAAAAACAGTTCCATTTATGCAACTAAAATGTCCAGTTCAATAATCAAAAACAAACAACTTGTGAACTCTCTAATTTAGCCATTCTCTATTTCCTTCAGCTGTGTACTAGTTCAGGCTTGAAATCCTGAAACTCTGAGGAAAACAGCTGGAGAGTAGGAAACTTAATTAGTCCCTTTTCCTCTTTTTGCCGACATTGTTCTTTGACTCCCCTTTTCTACTCTCACCAGCCAGAGTGGCTAACCCCTTCAGGATTGTAGGGTGATGACTGAAAGGGAGACAGGTAAGGAAACATGGAACCTTGTCTTTTGTAGATGAAAACGTCCTCAGATCTTAAGTTCGAACTCTTGAAGTTCTCCTCACTTGGCTGGATTAAAGAAAGAAGTATTACCCTCTATCCTCCTGCAGGAACAATCAAGGCCTCTCAACAAAGGAATCCTTGATTTCATCCCCAGATCCCAGGCCCAGCTGCTTATAACACTGATGTTGGGGGTCTCCAATGCTGGCACAGCTGGTCTAACAGCTACTTCACTGTAGATTTTGATTTCAGCCTTCAGGTTGCTGCCAAAATTGATACATAAAGTAGCGTTTTGTTACTCTTGCAACCATGAGCCCTGACACTTAGAGTTTTGGGGCCTTTTAGTAAACCTTTGTTCTAAACCTATCCCTTTATTTATTGATAGGCAGGATAAAACCTCACATTTTTGTCCTACTAAAAATAGCATCAGTGGTTAAATGACAACATAGTTTCATTTTTGTAAGTCAATATACACTTTCTGCTGCAAGTCCCAATTTCTTATTTTATAAGTAGCCCTGTTTACAATTTTAATCTTTAATTCATCCTCAGAAATCTAAAAAAGAAACAAAAAAGATTTAAAAATAATAAAAACAAATATAGTACTAATTTCATCAGCCCAATATATATATATATATATATATATATATATATATATATATATATATATATATTCACTTATTTTTTTGGTCTTCTCAAAGGAATATGACATGCATCTTCTTCCTTTAACAACATTGGTGATCTCAGACATAATACAAACATCGACAACTTTCCGTACTGGGCAAGATACCAATTTTTAGTAACATATTGTATTTTAATAGAATAAAGATACCTGAGATGAGACAGAAGGAAGGAAACCTACCCCTCAGTTTATACCACAATACCTAAAGGAACAAAACTTAAAAGCAATAACTATTAAAATAAAAAGAATACAAAGGCAATAGCAAAAGTATGAACAAGCTCAACAAAAACCTCACCTGTCAAAGATAATGTTTTATACACAATTCCAGTGTAGGCCTGATGGTACAAAGCAAATAACTGGCTTGGTACCTCCCACTGATTGCCAAATGCTGGTCATTCGAATTATTAATTAAAAAACTAATCTACAGGGACAGACCACACAACTTGTGTCGGCTAGAACACACCAGGCAATCTAGCCAAGTATCCACACTCAGGATTCTGCTTCCAGCTGCAACCTCCTAATGATCTGAATTTAGCTCTCTGAATTGGGGGAAATTAGAAATACTCTCAAATGTAGACTCTGACCAGTCATTACCTGCATGCTCCACTTATGAGAATCCACCTGTTACTTCTGAAGTTTGATATTTAACAAGTAATTGGAGGAAACCAGTTCTAATTAAAGTTAACTTGCTGGTTACAAGGAGAACTGGATAATAGCTAAGATTTGTGCTCTGGTTTTTACTGTGGGAACCACCTCTGAGCCAGCTCATCATGAAACCCAGAAAGGACTTTCTGACTGAGAAAGAGAAGAGCACTGGAGTTTCGCCAGGAAGAGAAAATCAGTAGCAGTGAGCACTGTGCGCTCAAGAGACAAAGTAGCAAAGGGCAATAGAAAGAGGTAAGAGTAGCCAAACTGAGGGATTTCAAAGTTACAGTCAGTGCTCTGATTAAGTCACTCTCTCTGGGATATTCCATTGGGGAGGTCACATCTTCTAACCATCTCAGGAAGTTAATGGAAATCTTAGATGGTCAATCCTAGAAAAATATTTTAGATTTCCTCCTTCAAAAATAAGTAGTATATGTGAACACAATGGGATTTTACTATAAATGAAATTGTTTTTATTTATATTCAAAATCCCATAAAACCTGAGAATCTTGGTAGAGCACCTTGGAATGATGGGTTGCCTCTCTAATGTCCCAAGTGAGTTACTTAATTGAATTTCTAGCACAACTGTAGCTATTTTTTCTATATTTTAATTAGTCAAAATAAGCATCTCTACTGCATTTAGCCACGTTCACTGTTTACAAACAAATATGTCTACTATTTCTCCATTCTCAACTGACCATTCTCAACACGCTACATATCCAGTAGGACTTGGGATGCTGTAACTTGCCTGATGCTATGAGATTAGATCTGCAACTTTTTAACAGTTGTCTTTCTTCTCTGCCATTCAGTCTGTTTTTCCTCTGATGGAATTCCAAAGAAGTTTAAAAAGAAGAGAGATATAGTAATATCTATCAAAATAATGAGAATTTGAACAAGAATATCATAAGCATCAAAGAAATATTACCAGTTTCAGAGTGACTTCACTATGTCAGTTTCTTGCTTCAGACCCTTTCCTTATTTTATCTGCTGTGTAGCTGTCTGTACATCCCATTCAAGTTTCAAAACATGTAAGAAAAGGAAGTAAGAAATTTGTGTTCAGTTGTTCAGAGTAATAAAATCTAAGATTTGTGATCAGGAGGACTCAAATAATTGATTTTGGTCAGATTTATTTTTCTGAATAATGAGAGACAATAAATTAAAATGATTCATGGCCACTTATTTATGAATTCATCAAAATGGGCTGAAATCTCTCCATACTAGTTTATACAAATAATCTCTAGCAAGAAATCAAATATAAAGCCAGCTATTGGCAGGACTTCAGGCAACAGGAAAAAAATCTGAAATTTAACATTCATTTCCAATATTGAATGACATCATCAGATATAGAAGGTAAGACCTTTCCTACCTTATGAAAAAATAGAGGGTTGTCTTTTTGTTTTGTTTGTTTTATCAAAGGAAAATAACACTCCCCCCCACCCCCCACCCCCGCTTTTTATGGCTATTCCACAATGTTGCTGTGGACTAAAACCTAGGCCACAATTACACTTATAAAGGCCAGGTGAACATGTGGTTTTAGATTCAGAGAATGGGACTGTCAAGCTTGTGGATGTATTCATGTGCATCTGAGATATTCCAGGTATGGTAAAGAAGTCTTATAGATCACTATTTACATATATGTATGTTGGGATAAAATCCCATTATAAAGCTTAACATTTGACTATAATTAAATTTCCAATTAATTTTCAATAACTTCTCTATTCCATATAAAATGTCATCCTTTCTTTCAGATAAGTTGAGTAAAATAATACCAAATTAATACGTAATTATTTATATTATTTTAAATTGGGTATTCCACTCAACTGCTCTAAGCAATTGTTTTTCTTCCACTTGACCTCTGTTCCTCAAACTACATGTCTTCTCATCAGGTAATTGATAAATAATTACTAATTAAAGTGATTACTGAAAAGGAATTTAAAATAAAATTATATCCTATAGTTCAGAATATAATACAACTGAGTTTTAGAAAAGGAAATAAGTTTAATAAATGTATGCTAAATATTTTATTGTGGTTGACATGCGATATCAAATGTGCTTCCTAAATTTTATAGTTTGACATAAGCTATCAGTGAAGTTCAATGTTAAAGTATTGCCTTAAATTCAAAGTGATTCATTTTAAATTATATTTATACATTAAATTTAAGAAGCTGGGATTTTACAGCAATGTAATAAAATGCTAATAAAGCTAATGGAAGAAATTCTGCCTTCAAGACAAAATTAAGTGCAAGTTATATATATTTCAGAAGAATTTCCCTTTGAGAACTAATTCACCTAAAGTATTTCAATCAGTTAAACCTTAGCAACATTTAGACCTAACTGGTGTTTAGGGATGTAAATAAAATAAGATGTAAGCACTCCTATTCCTCTCTTATTAGTTATAAAATTAATTGATCTGACTTTGGCTCATTCAGAGAATTATTAAACTTTAATTAATTAATTACCTAATTAATTTAAGGGATTAAGGATATTAAAATTCTCCTTAAAAGTAAGTATAGTAGGGTGATAGAAAACAACTTAAAAGCTACCTTACTTTATTTACATATTTCAAAATAGGCATACTGAGAGTATTGAGACTCAGCTTGTGAGTTCAACAATATCATGAAGAATATATATGACAACTTTAATTTAATGGTTAGTGTCCTTTCAGAATATTTTCATATCATTGGTTCTTAAAACACCCACAGATATTTAAATAAATATTCACAATATTAAAATGATTCTATTGCCTTCATCCAACCATAAATACTGATAAAAAATCATATTTGTCAGTAACCTACAATTGTTGCTAAGGACTTGCAAATATTATGAACATAGAAATAAATTATATTTAAATACATGAACAAACATTATGTTATTCAGATTTGAAATTAAGAACCTAATTAGGAATAAAGTAAACAATATTATTCTAATAAATGACATTTAATATTTACTATAATGAATCATTATACTTACAGTTATGATGATATTACATAATTATAATAGAGAAGTTTTTCTGTGTTTTATTAAGACTAAATATTTCTACCATTCTGATTCTCAACTTAAGTAGATTTAATTTTGATTAAAGGACTTTAAAATGATTATTTCCATAAACAAATAATTATAAATTAAATATATTAAATAAAGTGTCATCCAGGAATTGAAAAAAATAAATCATGAATGTTGATACAGAAGTTTTCTCCCCTTTTTCTATTTTCACAGTGTTTCAGCCAGGCCAAGGCAATACAGTGTATTATTAAGTAACAAATAGTAGATAAATATAATTCTTCAATTATCCTGCTTTAGGCTATCAACCACCAGAATAAATCCTAGCATCCTATTTAATAAAAGAGTAATATAAAAATTGACCATACCTCTGCTACACCCACAAGGCACGCCAACTAGCCAAACAGGAGCGAGTATGCAAATTAACCCAATCAAGGTGGGTGTAGCCACTGAGCAAACAGAGGCTTGGAATTCCCTGGCAATGGAAAAAGCCAAGCTTCCTGCACACCCTGGCCAGCGCTGGCCACTCAAAGCTATAAAGTATCAATTATAGAAGATAAATAAATCCCAACAAAAATGACTGCAGCCATAGAGTGAGCAGGAAGCTTGGGTTTCCCTGGTAATGGATAAAGCCAAGCTTCCTGCACAGCTTGGCCAGCCCAGGCCTCTTCTCATGGCTACAAAGTTTCAATTATAAAATATAAATAAATCCCAGATACCAGAGCCTCCACTTGGATCACTGGGGTGTGTGGCCGGCCTGCAAACCACCTTGCCCCTTTCCCAGGCCACTCCACACCCCAAGGGAACCCCCACCCTGATCCAGGACACCCTTTAGGGCTGACCAGCTGCCCCCCAACCTGTGCACCAGGCTTCTATCCTATCTAATAAAAGAGTAATATGCAAATTGACTATCACTCCAACACGCAAGATGTCTGCTTCCATGTGGTCAAAGATGGGTGGCCCCATGTGGACACAAGATGACCACCACAAGATGGCTAACAGGAAAGGGCAGTTGGGAGGGACCAGGCCTGTAAGGGAGGGCACTTGAGGGTGATTAAGCCTGCAGGGATGGCAGTTAGAGGTAACAAGGCTGGCAGAGGAGGGAAATTGGGGACAACCAGACCTGAAGAAAAGGGCAGTTGGTGGGGACCCAGGCCTGTAAAGGAGGGAGGTTAAGAGCAATCAGGCTGGCAGGGGAGCAGTTAGGCATCAATAAGGCTGTCAGGGGAGTGGTTAGGGGATGATCAGGATGGTAGACCTAAGCAGTTAGGAAGAATCAGGGAGGCAGGTAGGTGAGCAGTTGGGAGCCAGCAGTCCTGGATTGTGAGAGGGATGTCCCACTGCTTGTTTAGGTCCAATCCTACTGGGGTCGGGCCTAAAAGGGCAATTGGACATCCCTCGAGGGGTCCCAGATTGGAGAGGGTGCAGGCTGAGCTGATGGACACCCCCTGCCAGTGCACAAATTTTGTGCACTGGACCTCTAGTTTATACATAAAAACAAAGGGCTTCTGAACAAACAATAATTTCATGCTCTTTATTTACAGGACCCGGTGCCTTTCCTTTGGCCCCTAAACCAAGCCCCTGCTTTTAGATACAATAATTATATTCTTCTTGTTTTAATTGCAAACCCCTAAGTCAGTGGTCAGCAAACCCATTAATCAATAGAGTCAAATATCAACAGTACAATGATTGAAATTTCTTTTGAGAGCTGAAAACTGACTTCTGCACATGGGCCACGAAATTTCAATCACACTGTACTTGCAAGCCCACATGTGGTATTTTGTGGAAGAAGCATACTCAAGGGGCCAAAGAGCTGCATGTGGATCACGAGCCGCAATTTGCTGACCACTGCCCTAAGTTAATGAAGAGTAAATTGTTAGAGGAAAAATGACTGTTATAGCAGTAACAAATATATATGTACACATTTTACTATATGGTTCAATGAGATTCTTCATATATATCTAAATTTAAACATCAAAAACAAAAAAACCCACAAGATGTAATGTCTGACGTACTACATACTGCCTCAAAATATGTAGCTTAATTTTAATCTATGCATGAAAAGCTAGCCATATGCTTCTCATAAGTCATTGGCTTATGACCACTTATATAGTTAGTTAACACAATTTTTAAAAGTCATAACAGGGTCAGGGCTAGATGGCTGTGATGTAACTGGAGGTTGAATGCCCTTGTTCCAGCCATGGACTGGATTTACAGCTCATACACTGCACAGTCAGATTGAAAAAATAAGAGAAGTGTAGCTGATTGGACATATTTTGCCTAAGGAGCGCTGAAGAAACAGTATAGAGACTGGTAAGAGATGGGGAGTCTGGAAAGGGGAAGCCCCGCTGGAGCTGGTGTTGCTCATCCGGCCCAAGTGATATTGGCTGCAAGCTCCCTTCCCTTGGGACTGTGGGCTGACATTTCCCCTGCAGGGATATCAAACCCCGTGGAGCAGAGACTGGAAGGAGAGCCCACTTAGAATCAGGCAGAGGGATGCATTGGAACTCTGTCTCCCTGGGAGGCTGGCTCCATGCAGTCCCAGTGAAAGAGCATGCCTAATGTCAGCTGCCACAGCAGGAGAGGTCCGCCCTGGGCTCTGCCTGCTGGAAAGGCTGCTCTGTGGTGTATGCCTACAGAATAGAAAAGGGCCCAAGGACTGCAACCAGCATTGACTTAGAGGAACTCTGATTTCTGAAAAGCATTGGCAGAGCCCCAGATAACAACAAAACTGTGTGGTATAGGGAAGGGGCAGAGGACTCTCCCACCTGAAATCCAGGGTTGGAACCACTGCCCCTACTTGTGGAGTACAAAGACTGCTTCATCCTGTGAAGCTGGTGGCAGGGAAGATGGGGGATGTTTGGCCTGCACTGGGAAGAGTTGGGTGTGTGAGAAGTTGGGGTTCTGGGCTCCAGCTTTACTCAGAGCGGCTGTGCAGCGAGATTGGAGTCCTAGGCAGGGAATACCAAACCACTTCTGCTTGGACCTGTGGCATAAGGGCTTGGGTCCTTGCAAAGCAGGTTTTCTTTTTGCTTTGTTTTTTTATTGCTTCCTATGGCATTCCACAAGAAAGCTTTTGGAGACAGAAGAGTATGAGCTGGGCTCTGTAACTGCATTGTGGGGAGGCTGATTGAATGTCCTGTGATTTCCGCTAGCTAGTTCTTAGAAGGAGTATAGAGCACATCCATACCTCCTGCAGGGGGGGAACACCACCTCCAACAGGAAAGAGTTTGGGTCAGCTCTCTGAAGCCCCAGATACTCCTGCTGGCTGCAGTTTGGTAGGGGTCAGGAAAACAGCTCAGAGCAGGTCATTCCAATAGCCTCAGACATTATAGTCTAGGACTAGGAAGAAATGCTTACCTCCTCCTGTAGGCTGGGAAGGCAACATGTTCAACCAGACTTTTCTGAGCAATACCTCTGAGCCCAGGGCAGCTGAAATTTCTCTTGCAGAAAATGTAGCAGGCTGTATCAAACCTGAACCTGCACTAGGGCACATTAGGGAGAACTAGAGTTGGAGAACATGGTAGAGATGAGACGTTTGGCTTTAAAACAGAAATTAATCTTTCCTCACCGAGTACCTGAGAGTGAAATTTCTAAGCAGGGTTCCCACTATCCCTAGCTACCCTAGCCTGGCTTCACCCTCAATACTTTCTTTAGAAGACACTGGAGGAAGACCAGGCAATCTCTGTGGGGAGGTAGAGTAACTGACAGGTGGAGGCCATCCTCAGAGAGCATCAGACCGCAATTACAATAGGACACAGAGAGCCAAACTTGGACAGCTCTTGACATTGGCTAATAAAAAGTACCCCCTGAGAGGCTTGAAATCACCATACAAAGCAGTGAGCCTTGTACAACATGATATGCCTGGATGAACATCACTTGGCTTGCTTTTATTTTTATTTTTGCTCACTTATTTGTTCTTTTTTCAATATTTCTTTATTTTCTCTGCTTTATTGCTTTGGTATTCATATTATTGATGTCAAGATTTTTGCTCTTTTCTTTCTTGTTTCTTTCATACCTCTAATTTGACTCCTTCCTTTTCTTATTTTTTTTCCATTCTTTCTATTTACCTTTCTCTTCTTTTTACCTTCACATAACATTTTTCTTCCTCTTTATTCTTGTCATTTTTTAACATTTTCTTTTCATTACCCTCTACTTTTATTTTTTGCCCTCCCTTCTTTCCTTTCAAAATCTTCTTATGTCGCTTTTCTATTCCAGTATCCCCTTTATTTTTCTATTTTAGTATTATCATATTTTTTGTTATTAATACTGACCTGAGGCTATTTTTTCCATTAACTTTTTTAAGAGGGTGAAAGGGAAGAGACAGAGAGAGACAGAAACATCAGTTTAAGAGAAACACATCAATTGGTTGCCTCCCACATGGGGATTGTGCCTACAACCAAGGCAGCTGCCTTTGGCTGAACCTGGGACCCTTTAGTCCGTGGGCCAACACTCTGTCCACTGAGCCAAATCAGCTAGGGCTTAAGTATTAACAATTTCATCTTTCTCTCTATTTCTTTTTAATGGATTATTCATGTTCTATTTTCTCTTTCCTAATTATTTTTTTCTTTTGTGGTTATTTTTGCTGTTGTTTTTGGGACCTGATGTATGTTCCTCTTTGTTGGTTTTATTTTGTTTTTCTCTGTTAGCACCTGAACAACAGCCCACAAAATGTGGTTGTGGCTGAGTCTTACAGTTACCATCCTAAAAAGTGAGCCAACCCATCTATACGACAGCAATAATCAAGACCCAATTACAACAGGAGATAATAACCCAAATAACCCACAAAAGGGTCAACCCTAAAGCATAGAGCTCAGTATTGCAAGGAAACCACACCAATATGTCCCATAGGACATTTACTAGAAAAGCCCACTCCATGAAGACTGGGAGTCACAGCAATACATATCTATGTAATACATAGATTCAAACACAAATATAACTAAAATGGGGAGACAAATAGACAACTTCCAAATTCAAGAAAAGGAGGAAACATTAGAAAAAATACTTAAATGAGATGGAGGTAAGCAAATTATCAGATAGAATTCAAATTAATACTTGTAAAGTTGCACAAGGTACTTATGGATAACTAATGGAAACTTTGAAGAAGTTGATAGATCTATAAAGAACACAATAGAAGCTACATCAGCATTAAAAAAAACACACACACACATAGAAACTATGAATAAGAGACAGACAGAAATGAAGAATGCTGTGTTTGACACTAAGAAAATGCTGGAAGGAATAAAAGCAGGCTCAATGAAGTAAAAGATTGAATAAGTGAGTTAGAAGACAAGGTAGAAAAAAACACTATATCCAAGCAGAAAGAAAGGGAAAAAAAACTTTAAAAAGCATGACAGTTCAGAGAACTTGGGACAACATAAAATAGAATAGCATCATAGGTGTACCAGAGGGAGATGAAAGTGAGCAAGGAATAGAGAACCTGTTTGAAGAAATAATGACAGAAAATCTATGCTAGTGAAGGAAAAACCACACATGTTAAGGAAATACAGAGGGTACCCATCAAGAAGAATCCAACAAGACTGATTCCAAGACACATCATAATTAAAATGACAAATGTTAAAGACAAAGAGCTAATCATAAAAGTAGTAGGAGACAGTCAGTTACCCATAAGGAAGCTCTCATAAATCTGCCAGCTGATTTCTCAACAGAAACACTCCAGGCAAGAAGGGATGGCAGGAACTATTCAAAGTAATGAAAATCAAATATCTAAAATCAAGATATCTGTATCTAGCAAGGTTATCATTTAAAATCGAAAGTGAAATAAAGACCTTCCCAGCCCTAGCCTGTTTGGTTCATAGAGTGTCAGCCTGCATACTGGAGGGTCGGTCCCAGGTTCAATTCCAGTCAAGGGCATGTACCTGGTTACAGGCTTGATCCCGGGCTCTAGCTGGGGTGTGTGTGGGAGGCAACCAATCAATGTGTCTCTCTCACATTGATGTTACTCTTTCTCTGTCTTTCCCCCTCCCTTCCACTCTGTAAGTAGCAATAGAAAAATATCCTTGGGTGAGGATTAACAGCCACAAAAAGAGCTTCCCAGACCAAAAAAAAGGCTATAAGAGTTTATCACCACCAAATCTGTAATGCAAGCCATGTTAAAGGAACAGGTGAAAGGAAAAAAATAAAGAGATTAACAGACATAAAGAATAAAAATGGCTTGAATAAATAACTGTTAATAATAAACTCAAATATAAAGGATTAAATGTTCAAATCAAAAGACATGGGGTAGCTTAAAGGAAAATAAAGCAGGGACAATATGTGCTGTATACAAGACACCAATCTCTAAACAAGATTCACATAAGATGAAAGTGAAGGGATAGAAAAAAAAATCATGGAAATGTAAATGAAAGAATAGACTTCAAATAAAAGGACATAGAAGAGATAAAGAATGCAACTGCATAATAGTAAAGGTGTCAATAAAAAAAGAAGGATATAACACTGGTAAACATATATGCACCTAATATAGGAGCACCTAAATATATAAAAAACATTCTTGGAGTACTTTAAAGGAGAGATTGTCAGCAATACAGTCAAAGTAGGAAACTTTAAAACCCCACTGAAATCACTGGATAGATATTCCAGACCAAAAAAAAAAAAAAAAAGGAAAGGAAAGGACAACATTAAAAGACACACTAGATCAGATGGATTCAATGGACATTTGCAGAATAGTTTACCCCAAAGCTGCAGAATATACATTCTTCTCAAGTGCACATATAACATTCTCAAGGATAGATCACATGTTAGGATACATAATCAAGAACATTCAAATCATAGCAATCATCTTCTTGAATCACAATGGCCCAGAACTAGAAGTCAATTACAATAAAAACATTCAAACACATGGTAGCTAAATACATGTTATTAAACAATTAATGAGATACCAATGATATCAAGGAAAAAAAGCAAAACCTTCTTGTAAACAAATGAAAAAGAACACACAACAAACCAAAATTCATGAGACACAGCAAAAGCAGTTCTGAAAGGGAAGTTCAATAGTATTACAGGACTACCTCAAGAAACAAGAAAAATATGTAATAAACAACCTAACTCTACAACTAAAATAACTGGAAAAACAACAAGAAAAACTCATAATAAGTAGAAGAAAAAATAATGAAGAGCAGTGTGGAAATAAAATACATAGAGAAAAAAAAGCAAAACGGGGTTCCCCTTTCTTCATATCTTAGCCAACACCTTTCTGTTGTTGATTTGTTGATGGTAGCCATTCTGACAGGTGGGAAGTGATACCTCAGTATTGTTTCAGTTTGCATCTCTCTGATGATCAGTGATTTTTGAGCATTTTTTCATATGTCTGTTGGACAACTTTTTCATGTCTTTATATCCACTTTGGAGAGGTGTCTATTTTTGTCCTTTAAATTGAATAATTGGATTATTTGTCTTTATTTTGTTAAGTTGTGTTTATTATATATTTTGTATATCAATCCCTTATCAGATGTATCATTGTCAAATGTGTTCTCCCATATAGTGTGTTCCCTTTTCATTTTGTTTATGGATTCTTTTGCTGTGCAGGAACTTTCTATTTTGATGTAGATCCATCTGTTTATTTTAACCTTTGTTTTCCCTTGCTCTAGAAGATGTATCAGCAAACATATTGCTACCAGAGACACCTGAGATTTTGCCAACTATAGTTTCTTCTAGGCTTTTCATGGTGTCATAACTTACATTTAAGACTTGGGAATGCATCCATTATGGAAAACAGTATGTAGTTTCCCCCTTTCCCCCCAAAAATTAAATATGGAACTGCTATTTGATCAAATAATTCCACTTCAGGAATATATCCTAAGAAGTCCAAAACCCCAATTAGAAAGAATATAAGCACGCCTATGTTCACAGAAGCACAATTTACAATAGCTAAGATCTGGATTCAGCCCAGTTCCCATCAGTAGATGAGTGAATAAAAAAGCTGTGGTACATTTATATTATGCAGCAGGAAAAAAATAAGAATCTCTTACCCTTTGCGACAGCATGGAGGGACCTAGAGAATGAAATAAGCTGGTCAGAGTAAGACAACTATCACATGATCTCACTCAGATGTGAAATCTAATGAACACAATAAATTAACAAACTAAATAAATCCCATGACATAAAAGCATGGAAAAATGGATAACTCTTAGAGGGAAGGCAGGAGTGGGTGAGTGGATGTGGAGAGATTAACTGGTGAATTTATATTTATATACACACTAGAGGCCTGTTGCAAGATTCCTGCAATAGGGCTTCCTGCAGTGGTCTCTGCCCCCAGCCTGCTTCCCTCCCTTCTGTGCTGTCCCGCTTGCTTGCTTCTTTGCAGCTTCCATCCCTTCTTCAGCACTTGGTTTCCTTCTATGCTGTCTTCAATCTTTGATCTTTGAATAAGCAAATTAACCACTATATTGTTTGGGCTAATTTGCTCCTGATTGGCTGGTGGGTGTGGCTTGTAGGTGTAGCAGAGGTACAGTCAATTTGTATGTTTCTCTTTTATTAGATAGAATACAAAATAAAGAAGGGGTTCAAATAAAAAAATCTCTACAATTTCTCCCAGCAATAAAAGTCTACAATTCTGTAAGTTGTTACGACTCCAGCCCATCTCTACCATTTAATATGTGCAATGCATTTTCAATTTTATAATCATACTTGAGGCCTGGTCCACAAAAATCTGTGCACTGAGGGTTGGGGTTGTCCCTCAGCTCAGCCTGCACCCTCTCCCATCTGGGACACCTCACGGGGTATCTGACTGCTGATTTAGGTCCAATCAGTCGAACATGCATATCACAATCGGGACTGCTGATTTACAACCGCTTGCCTACCTGCCTGATTGCCCTTAACTGTTTCTGCCTGATCACCCCCTAACCACTCCATGGTCAGCCTGATAGACCCCTCACTGCTCCCCTGAAAGCCCAATTGCTCCCAATGCCTTCCCCTGCTGACCCAGATGCCCCCAACTACCCTCCCTGCAGACCTGGTTGCCCCCAACTGACTTCCTCTGCTGGCCTGATCTCCCACAACTTCCCTGTCCTGCCAGCCATCTTGTGGTGGACATCTTGTGACAATTGGGGCAGCCATTTTGTGTGAGGGCATGATGGTCTATTTGCATATTCCCTCTTTATTATGAAGGATAATTCATTGACACAGATAATAGTGTGATCAAGATGTGGGGAGGAACAGACGGGGTTTGGAGGAAATCAATGGGAACAAATAGGTGGACATCTGTAACACTTTAAAAAATAAAGATAAATTTTAAAAAATGCACACAATACAAATTATCAATGAAACCAGGAGCTGGTTCTTTGAAAAGATAAACAAGATTCATAAATCTTCAGCCAGACTTACCAAGGAACAAAGAGGACCCAAATAAATGAAATCAGAAAATAAAGAACTGAAGTAACAAATGACACCCCAAAATTGTAAAAGGATTATAGGAAATAATATAAAAACTATATGATAACAAATTGCACAACCTGGAAGAAATGGACAAATTCTACAAACACACAATCTTTAAACACTCAATAGGGAAGATTCAGGAAACCTGAATGGACCAATAACAACTAATGATATTGAAGCTGTAATAATAATAATAGTAATAAAACACCCAGCAAACAAAGTCCTAGACCAAATGGCTTCTCAGGGAAATTATAACAAACATTCAGATGAGAACTAACACCTATATTCCTCAAACTATTCCAAAAAATTTAAGAGGAAGGCATACTTCCAAGCACATTTTATGAAGTCAACATTATCCTAATTTCAAAACTAGATAAAGACACTACAAAGAAATAAAAATTATAAACAATATCCCTGATGAACATACATGCTAAAATCTTCAACAAAATATTAGCAAATAGGAGTCATGATACATTGAAAAGATCATGTACCATGACCAATAGGGACTTATTCTGGGGATGGAAGGCTGGGGCCCTATCCACTGAGCCAAACTGACTAGGGCTCAAAGGCATTTTTATACACCAATAATGATCTATACGTGCATGAGGAAGCTGATCAATGTTTCTCTCTCATCGATGTTTCCGACTATCTATTCCTCTCCCCTCTTCTCTGTAAAAAAATCAACAAAAATATATTTTTAAAAAAAGAAAAGGTGTTTCCTCTGCATCTCATGCACAGAGTACCCCCTTTGTTGTGTCCACTGGGCAAGGGGCATGTCCCTGTGGCCCAGGGGGGCACACCCCTAAGGCTGGCACCACATGTGGGTTCTGGGCTGGGGGCATGGACCTGGGCCGCAGCTTGGTGCTGGCTCATGGGCAAGCAGCCTCAGGGTGGGAACATCCACTGCATTGCCATGACTATGGGGCAGTTGTTCTTTCCCTGCCTCCAGTCACTTGGTGCCTGGAGTAGCCAAAGGCATTCTGGGACCCCAGGCACTCAGTGCCTATGCATGGTCCTACAGGCTAGGAGAGGCCTGGGTCCAGAGGATATTCCCAGGACCCAGCTGCTTGGCACCTGATTATGCAAATTAACCTACCATCTTTTTTGGTTTCATTTGCATAATCACTCTTGGTTGGCTGATGGGTATCATGGAGGTATAGTCAATTTGCAACTTTCTCTTTTATTAGTATAGATAGCATATTTAATAACAACTTACATTTGCTAATAACTTCATAAACACTTATATACACAAGCCTATCAAATCTCCAATGAATAATTTGATGTAAATAATATTATAATTGGAATTTTGTCAGAGTCTTATAAATTAAATGAAGTCCATGGAATAGTTCAGCATCAGAATTCAAATCCAAGTCTTTGGGAAACAAATGTGTGAGTCTATATGGGCTCCCATGCATTCTATTGCCTCTGTGGTATCATGGTTCCCTCTACCTAGAAATCTCCATCCCTTTTGCATCCTTAACACTTATTTAATTTTTAAGGCCTTGGACATTTGTTCCATTAAGAATGCATCCATGACAATGTTCCTTCCCAACAAATAATGAGTTAAATTTTCTATAATTAGATTTAAAACAAGGATGCTAAATTTATTATACATATGTTATAAACATGTTTCTTATAAAAACAAAATTTAAATTATATGAATATAGAGGGGTATGTATATATGTGAAACAGATGCATTAATTCAAAGGTTTTAGAATTGTTAACTGTTGAAATTTCAACCTATTTTAGCACAGTTATTTTGTTGATTTAAATTCTTCAGCTTTAATATTTCTTAATTACAATGTATTAGTGGTGAATATTTTCTTGAAAGCTGGTCAAACAGTTTTTACTCATGTATAATTACTTTGCAGATAATAGTGAAAAACAAGCAAATAACTGCAAATTAGACCGCTATTAGGATATTTTAGAACATTTGTTATTCATGTAGTTAATTAGAACTCCACTATTATGACACATTTCATAAATTAATATAGTTATGAGTTTGTATTGCTTTATTAAATAGCCATGTGGTCCAGATGCAGCAGCTTTCTCTCTCTCTCTCTCTCTCTCTCTCTCTCTCTCTCTCTCTCTCTCTCATCTCTCTCTCTCCCTCCCTCTCTTTGTTCTTCTCTCTTAGCAGAAGAAAGTACTTGCAAACCATAGATAAGGAGTCATTTTCTAAAATATATAAGAAACTCATACAACTCAATAGCAAAAATCACACAACAATAACTCAATTAAAGATAGGTAAATGACTTGAATAGACATTTTCTCTTAAGAAGACATACAAATGACAAATACGCCATGAATGGATGCTCAGCAACCTATCCAATAAGAGTAATATGCAAATTGACCATACCTTCGCTACACCTACCAGCCATGACCACCAGCCACCCCACCAGACATGTCCACCAACCAATCATGAGTGATATGCAAATTAACCCCCAATCAAGATAGTTGCAGCCAAAGAGAACAGGAGGGAGGCTTGGGTTTTCTCAGCGATGGAGGAAGCCAAGCTTTTCTCACATGCTGGAGGGCTCAGGCCTTCACTCAATGCTACAAAGTTTCAATTATAGAATCCCAAAAGAAATGGCGGCAGCCATGGAGCTGGAGAGAGGAGGAGGCTGGGCTTGCCTCTGGCAATGAAGGAAGCCAAGCTTTCCACAGCCCTGGCCTGCTTTGGCCTCTGCTAAAGACTACCAACTTTAATTATAGAAGGCAAATACCCAAGAGAAATGGCTGTGGCCACGGAGCAAGGAGGAAACTTTGGCTCTGCTCCAGGCAAACAAAGTTTCAATTGTAGAACATAACTAAATTCCAGATACCAGGGCCTCCTCTTGGGTCATTGAGGGGCGTGGCTGGCCTGCAAACCACCACAGGCCCCTCGTCCAGGCCTCCCCACACTACCAGGGAACCCCCACCCTGATCTGGAACACCCTTCAGGGCAAACCAGCTGGCCCTCACCCAAGCAGCAGGCCTCTCTCCTAATAAAAGAGTAATGTGCAGATGGCCCATCACTCCAGCACACAAGAGTGCTGCCCCATGTAATCAAAGATCTTGCCCCCATGTGGACACAAGATGGCCACCACAAGATGGCCAGCAGGGGAGGGAAGTTGGGAGGGACCAGGTCTACAAGGGATGGCAGTTGAGGGCAATCAAGCCTGCAGGGGAGGGAAGTTCGGGGTGACCAGGCTGGCAGAGGAGAAAAGTTGGGGGCAACCAGGCCTGCAGGGAAGGGCATATAGGGGAAACCCAGGCCTGCAGGGGAGAGTAGGTCGGGAGCCAGGCCTGCAGGGGAGGGCAGTTAGGGGCAAACAAGCTGGCAGGGGTGCAGTTAGGCATCAATCAGGTTGGCAGGGGAGTGGTTAGAGGTGATCAGGCTGGAAGGCAGAAGCAGTCAGAGGCAATCAGGAAGGCAGGCAGGTGAGCAGTTGGGAGCTGCAGTCCTGGATTGTGAGAGGGATGTCCGGCTTCTCATTTAGGCCTGATCCTGCCAGGGATGCAGTCAGACCTCCCTTGAAGGGTCCCAGATTGGAGTGGGTGCAGGCTGGGTGGAGGAACATCCCCTAACCCCTCATGCACAAATTTCAGGCACTGGGCCTCTAGTAAGTAATAAACAGAGAAATGCAAAACAAAACCACAATGAAATATCACCTTATATCTGTTAGCACAGTTATTATAAATAAAAAAAAAGTTAACAAATGTTGCTTAGGATGTATAGGAATTGCTACCTTTGTACATTGTTAATGGGAATGCCAAACAGTACTTCTCCTGTGAAAATGCCTCAAAAAATTAAAAATACAACTACCATATGATATTGGAAGCTCAATTCTTAGATTTTATCTAAAATATTTTAAATCCATAGCTCATAAAAGCAACAGCACTCGAATGTTCATTACAGATTTTTTTTATAACTAGAGGCCCAGTGCATGAATTCATGTACCAGTGGGTCCTTTGACCTGGCCTAAGGGATTGGGTTGAAACTGGCTCTCCAACATCCTTCAAGGGGTCCCGGATTTCAAGAAGGCATAGGCCAGGTGGAGGGATCCTGCCAGTACACAATCAAGGTCCAGGGATGGATGTTGAAGGTTGGCCAGCATGGGAGGGACTGTAGGAGGGTTCCAGGGTATGTCTGCCTCATCTCCCTCAGTCCCGATCTGCCAGACCCCAACAGCAAGCTAACCTATTGGACAAAGTGTCTGCTCTCTGGTGGTTAGTGCGTGTCATAGAGACTGGTCAACCAGTTGATTATCTGATCCTTGGTGGTCAGTGCACGTCAAAGCAATTGGTTGAGCAGCTTTAGCATATCATTAGCATATTATGTTTTGATGGGTTGGACAGAATACCATATTAACATATTAGAACACTTAGCATATTAGGCTTTTATTATATAGGATACCCAAGTTAAAGTTACATCTTAAATTTCTATCAACAGAAAAATGAATAAAGAAAATGTTTTATATGTATATATATATATCTCCTATCTAATAAAAGAGTAATATGCAAATTTGACCATACCTTCACCACACCCACAGACCACACCCACAGCCACGCCCACCAGCCAATCAGGAACAGATTACGCAAATAACCCCCAACCATGATGGCTGCCACCACTGAGAGCAGGAGGAAGGCTTGGGTTTTTCTGACAACAGAAGAAGCCAAGCTTTCCGCCTACTGTTGCCTGCCTAAGCCTCTACTCAATGTTACAAAGTTTCAATTATAGAAGATACATAATCCAAACAGAAATGGTGGCAGCCACTGAAGAAAACAGAGGCTTGGGATTCCCTGGTAATGGAGGAAGCCAAGCTTTCCACCTGCCATTGCCGGCCTAGTCCTCCACTCTAGGCTACAAAGTTACAAACAGCAATGGCTGCCACCATGGAGCGAACAGAAGGCTTGGCTCCATTCCAGGCTACAAAGTTTCAATTGTGGACATAGATTAATCCCAGATCCTAGGGCCTCTGCTTGGGTCGCTGGGGGGCATGGCCGGCCTACAAACCTCCACAGGCCCCTTGCCCAGGCCATCCCACACCCCAAGGGAACCCCCACCCTGATCCAGGACACCCTTCAGGACAAACCAACTGCCCCCCAACCATGCACCTGGCTCTATCCTATCTAATAAAAGGGTAACTTGCAGATTGACCATCACTCCAACACACAAGAGGGCTTCCCCCATGTGGTCAAAGATCCTGCCCCTGTGTAGACACAAGATGGCCAACAGGGGAGGGCCGATGGGAGGTTCCAGGCCCTGCAAGGGAGGACAGTTGTGGGCAATCAGGCCTGCAGGGGAGGGCAGTTGGGAGGGACCAGGCTTGTAAGGGAGGGCAGTTGGGGGTGATCAGGCCAGCAGGGGAGGGCAGTTAGGGGTGACCAGGCCAGCAGAGGAGGGAAGTTGGGGGCAAACAGGCTGGCAGGGGAGCAGTTAGACATCAATTAGGCTGGCAGGGTACTGGTTAGGGGGTGATCAGGCTGGCAGGCAGAAGCAGTTAGGCCTGGTAGGATCGGGCCTAAATGGGCAGTCGGACAACCTTCGAAGGGTCCCAAATTGGAGAGAGTGTAGGCTTGGCAAAGGGACATCCCCAGCCCCCTGTGCACGAATTTCATGCGCCAGGCCATATATATATATATATATATATATATATATATATATATATATATATACATATATATATATATATACACACACACACACACACACACACACACACACACACGTACACTAGAAGCTCATTGCATGAAGATATTTGTGAAATAAGCCTTCCTTTCCTTGGCTTCCAGCACAGGTTTTCCTCTGGCTCCCCGGACCCAGGTCTTCATTTCGGCCCGAGTCTGCCATCTTCGTCTTTGCTGCAGACTCAGGAGTCTGCAGTCTTGTCTTCCCTGCAGCACTCTGCTTCTGTAGATACTTTTGCGTTCCCAGCCCCCCCCCCCATCCCCCCCGCTCTCCCTCTCATAGCAGACATCCTTCCCCACCTGGCCACTCTGCGTCTGGAGCAACTGGGTGGCCATCATCTTTGGCCTTCTAATTTTCATACTCACTCTGATTGGCTGTGGGCATAGCAGAGATACGGTCAGTTTATATGTTTGTCTATTATTAGGTAAGATAATAGCATATTATTCAATTTTTAAAAAGAGGGAAATCCTCCAGTATGCCACAGTATGGATGAACCTGGTGGACATTATGCTAAGTAAAGCAAGCCACTCACAGAAAGAGAAATATTTCATGATTTCACTTATATTTCTTTAAATAGTTAAATCATAGAATCTAAAAATAGAATAGTGGTTGTCAGGGTCTGAGGAAAAGGGGTTAGAGAGTTGTTAATAAAGGGTATACAAATCTCAATTACATAAAATTAATCCATTTTAGGGAACTGAATTAATCCTACATTAATCCTACATTAAAAAAAACTGTATTATACACTTAAAATTAAGAGAATAGATCTCACACTAAGTGTTTTTATCACTATAAAATAAAAATAAGTTTGAAATTTCCCTTAAAGCATTATGTATGAGTTTGTCTACATTGTTAGGTAGAGAAATGGTTTGCAATCGGTTTAACTGATCACACAACTTGACTAAGACACAATGTACATATTTTAACTAGTTTATAATCTGAAAGAAAAAGTATAACCTACTCAACCAAGTAATAACCCTGGAAGGCTGCACTTGGATGTTTATCAATCTCTGAATGATTGCCTGTCCCTTTTTTATCCTGCATATTATATATATACTAGAGGCCCAGTGCATGAAATTCATGCACTGTGGAAAAGGGTGGTCCCTCAGCCCAGTTTGCAACCTCTCCTCAAGGGATGTCCGACTAAATGGACAGTTGGACATCCTTCTCATAATCTACGACTCCTGGCTCCCAATAGCTTGCCTGCCTGCCTGATTGATTGCCCCTAACCTCTTCTGCCTGCCAGACTAATCACCCCCTAACCACTCCCTGCCAGCCAGATAGATGTTTATTCACCTGCCAGCATGATTGCCCCTTCCTGTCCTCCCTTATCAGGCTGGTCACCCCTAAATATCTTCCCCTGCAGGCATGACTGACCCCCAACTGCCCTCCTATGCAGGCCTGGTCACTCCTAACTGTCCTCCCCTACAGGCCTGGTCCCCCACAACTGCCTTCCCCTTCAGGCCTGGTTGCCCCCAACTGCCCTCCCAACAAGCCTGATCACCCCCATCTGCCCTCCCTTGTAGTCCTAGTCCTTCCCAAATGCCCTTTCGTGCAGGCCTGGTTCCCCCCAACTGTCCTCCCCTTCAGGCTTGGTTGCCCCCAACTACCCTCCCAGCAAGTCTGGTCCCTTCCAACTGCCCTCCCTTCCAGGCCTGGTCTCCCCCAAGTGCCCTCCCCTGCAGGCCCGGTCCTCCCAAATGCCCTCCCCTACAGGCCTAATCACCCCCATCTGCCCTCCCTTGTAGGCCTGGTCCCTCCCAACTGCCCTCCCAGCAGGCCTGGACCCCCCAACTGCCCTCCCCTGTAGTCCTGATGCCCTCTTTTGTAGGCCTGGTCCCTCCTACTCCCCTCATTTGCAAGTCTGATTGCCCACAACTGCTTTCTCTTGCTGGCCATCTTGTGTACCCATGGGGGCAGCTATTTTGTGTGTTGGAGTGACATTCAATTTTCATTTTACTCTTTTGTTAGATAGGACTTTTTACTCTTATTAAAGTTTTACATGAATATACACTGGAATCTTGTGATTCCATCAAATTATGAGATCCTAGATAATTACTGCAAGTGTTTATCTGACATCATACAAAATATAGATTTTTTTTCCTACATAAATTTTTGGGATTAAAAATTTACATGAAGATTTAGCTCATTTGTTATACTGCAATAAAATATTCTACTGAATGAAGAGTGATACTGATAATTTTCTGGAATTTTCTACTAGGAAAGAATTGAATGAATTGAATGAATGCATACCCATCTCTGCGTGCACACCTGTAATATTTTCTCAATGCTTGCATTAAGAAATGGAATCAGTTATTCTCAGAGTGTACCTTAAATTTGACTCAATATTGCTAAAACGTTTTTTAAAGTAGTTGTGTCAAACTTTACTCAGGAAACCTATTAACGTTTTTGTATCCATGTATTTATCAACATGTGGTTGTTATTTTAGTGAATCAAATTTTGCAGATCAAAAGCATCTAAAATTTTATTTCATAATTTTCATTTGGTATTTTTAATTACCACTAAAGATACACATCTTTTTCATATCAGCATTCAGGTCTTTTTTTCTGATAAATTGGCTTTCCATATTTTGTTCCTTTTTTTTTTAAGAAACATCTAATATTCTCTAGATATTAAACATTTAATATGTGTTACAAATATTTTTTCTAAATATTTTAGTTTGTGATCTTCATTTTTTGTCTTTGGATTCAAAGACTTAAAATGTTTTTACATACAGTTAACTTGATCAATATTTTTTAATGGGTTGGTGAATTGTGAATTTTGTGCTCAGTTTAAATATATTTTTATCAACTTTGAGCTCATAAAAATGTTAGTCTCCAGAAAATGTTTTCTAGAGACATTAAGTTTTTGATTATTTTGGGGACTTTGATATAAGAATCTATATATTTTGGTTTTTTCTTAATATATTTTATTGATTTTTTTTACAGAGAGCAAAGGAGAGGGTTCATAACCACTTTTAAAAAATAGCAATATTGAGTCAAATTTAAGGTGCACTCTGAGAACAATTGATTCCATTTCTTGATACATGCATTGAGAAAATATTTCAGATGTGCACACAGAGATGGATATGCATTTATTCAATTCTTTCATAGTAGAAAATTCCAAAAAAGTGTCACTCTTCATTCAGTAGAATATTTTATTGCAGTATAACAAATGAGCTAAATCTTCATGTATTGGCTGGTATAATCCCAAAAATTTATGTAGAAAAAAAGTAAATAAAGTTGCAAAATAATCCATATGGTTTTATAATATTTCTATAATTATTAAAATACAAAAATACTGTATATGATTTGTGCATAAAATATAACAAATGCATCAAGATATGCATAAGAAAAATTAAATTTTTGTTTCACTGATACTCTAATATTCTGTTGTAACAATGCAATACATCTTAATGGAATTGTTTCATATAATTACTAATTAGGAATTTAGTTTAATATTAACAGATATTGTATATATCTATTAATATCCAATATGGGTGGTACAAGAATTATTACATGAATAGTATACTAGTAACTATTTTCATTAAAGGCAATATATCAATTATTTTTAAATAATTAAAATTACACATTCGTGATTTCTAAATAATAATAAAAACTAACATTTATACAATGCTTACTATAGGCTAATTACTTTTCTACAAGCTTTATGAATACTAACTCAATACTGGGGAAAAATTTATGAGACACCTGAGAAGTACAACTGAGGAAACTGATCTGGAGCATTTAGAAAACTTTACAAGGTTGCATAACTAAGTGATTAAGTTGCTTTCAAATCCAGACAGTCTAACTCATGCTATTGACCATATCCTCTGATAAGTCTCAATGTGCCTTAAGCATGAGTTGACTTTTAATTATCATTGAGACCTCTAGTCACTTAATCTTCTCAAATTACTCAGAATTTATAAATCCACAGATAAAAGCCAATCCTTTCTAAAATATATGTATATTCTGGATCACTTCAATTTTCTGTATTTATTACATATTGTTGATTATAATTATTACCACCTTCTTTTTAATGTGTTCTCTTGTTTTGCTATGAGTTTATAATTATTTGTTTCATCTCATTCTAGACATGTCTCTGTTTCTGTAATGAGGCTAGGCCAATATTTCCACTAATTTCTGTTAACAATAATGAAGAATTAGAAAGACCCTATTTATCCATGTTATTATTTTTAATGTAAATAGTTAGCCATAGCTGTTTCATTTATCCCAACTGTATGAGAGAAAAATTAGGTGGGGAGGTGAGGGCACAAATACATCAACTCTCTAAGCATTCAGAATGAAATATGAAAAAAAAAGGAAAGAAATAATTTGCTTGCAGGTCACCAAACTTCAAATCGAATAGGCTTATGTAAATTCTCTCAACATCTACCATATACAATGGACATAATCACAAGACAGGCTTTTAATTAGTAATCAAACAGTTTACACTTGCATAGAATTTTTCAGAAATGTTTTGTTTAATTATCTCTCATAACCCATTGTTAAACTGAAGAACAATAGATAATGTCAGTTTTTGTTATCTAATAAAATGTTTTTACACACATTTCTAGTAAGTGACTTAGAATAGCATTGGATCACATAAATATTAGTTGAGTGAAAATATATGCTATGAAAAATATTCTTGGGGCTTCCAGTCAAGACAGCAGTGTAGGTAAACATGACACTTACATTGTCCCACAAGCACATTGAAATTACAACTATATAGCAACCATCACCTGAAATCCTACAACTAAGGGTATAAAGAATTCACATCGAGTCTGGTAGGAGGGAAAGAAATTTGGAATGGTCTGGTTACACACACATGCTTGATGGATAAAATTTAGGAAGGATGTCTTTACTGTGGAGGTCTCCCCTGAGGAGTAAGGGGACCAAGCCCCACACCAAACCTCCCAACCCAGGTTTCCAGTCCCAGGAAGAGAAGTCCTCAACACATCTGGCTATGAATATCTGTGAAGAATGTGGCTGCATGACAGTGAGACTGCTGTAGCCCCAGGAACTTCCTCTTAAAGGGCCCATGTATGGACTTACTCAGACTCACACATGCTGAGCTCCAGCACTGGTGTAGCAGCTGGAAAAGCACTAGGAGCATATGGGAAAGGACTAAATTGTCTGGCATGGAGGAGAGAGTTGGAGAGGCAGCTCTCTCTCAGAAAGAGGTGCTGGCAGAGGCCATAATATCTTCTCTGAACCCATCCCCCCAACAGAGCAGGTAGGCAGGGCTATATCTAAGTCTTCATCAACCTGGCCATCACTGTTAGTGTGCTCTGGTTATTCTCGAGACCCTGACTTGCAGGCTAACCCAGGTTGTTTCCAGTGTCTTTGCTAAACACTTGACCTCAGTATGCCCCATACTTGTCAATAAAGTTTCATCCAGGTCCAGATATAACAATTGCTGTCCTTAGTTTGGAGCTTGGCCTTCCTGGGCACATCTAAGCCCAGCACAAATAGCAAGCAACCTTCTTCAGATTGTTTTGTAGCTCATGTTGGTAGCCCCAGGTAAGTGACCCTGGGCTATATCTCCTGAGAGGTCCCAGAGTCAGCACTCCCAGTGAATAGCTTCAGACCATATCAAAGCACCACCCAATCTTCTCCACAAGCATCATACCCAAGGGATGGTCTCAGCAGGCACCATAACCCCACTGAAGAAAGTTTTGCTCAGTGGAGTGGTCCCCTACACAGCTGATTCCCCCAATGGTTGTGCTAGTCCTTGCAGCTGATTGGCTTGGGTGTAAATCCCTATTATTGGCATGCCAACAGTAACCAGGGATCAACTAGAACAGGAAGTGTACACAGCTCCACATGGGAGTGGGAGATGAGTTACCCAGCTTGCATGAACAGGGAACTGTGCCACTGGATCCTACAGGATACCTATCATATAAGGCTACTATACAAGCCCAGGAGTCTTAGCAGCTATACCTAGCATAGAGAAACAAGCACAGGGTTACAAAGATGCTCCATTAACTCATAGGAAGTATAGATGAACTTAGTGAGAACTTCCACAAAGAGATAGGAAAAATAAAAATGGAGATAGAAAACATAAAAAGAACCACTCAGAAATGAAGAATACAATAACTGAAATAAAGAATACATTAAAGGAATCAACAGTAGAGTAAATGAAGAAGAGGATCATTTTAGTGATTTATAAGATAGAGATGCAGGGACTATCAAATCAGTGCAACAAAAAGAAAAAAGAAGCCAAAATATTGAGGTCAGTAATAAGGAGTCTCTGGGATAACTTCAAGCAGATCAATATTCACATCACGACACACAGAAAGGAGAAGAATGTGAGCAAGGAATTGGGAAGCTATTTAAAGGAATAATGATGAAAACTCCCCTAGTCTGGTGAAGAATATAAACATACAAGTCCAGGAAGTATGGAATCACAAACAAGATGAATCAGAGAGGCCCACACCAAGGCAAACCATAATTAAAATAGCAAAGGATGAAGACAAAGAAAGAATCTTAAAAGAATCAAGAGAAAGCAGTTGTTGATTGACAAAGAGCTTGAAGGCCAAGCTCCAGGTGTCAGCTGATTTCTCAACAGAAACTCTGCAGGCCAGAAGGGAGTGGCAAGAAATATGCAGAGATTGAAAGTTTTACTCTTCTCAGCAAAGCTAACATTTAGAGTTAAAGGGCTGGTGAAGATCTTCCTAAATAGGAAAAAGTTAAGGAGTTCATTGTCACTAAACCAGTGTTATATGAAATGTTAAAGGGTCTTCTTTAAGAAGAAAAAAAGCAAGATCAGAAACATGAATAATTAAATGGCAATAAATAATTATATCCAGAAACAATTGAATTAAACAAACAAGCAGAATAGAAACACACTTATAAACACAGAGAACATTTTATGGTTGCCAGATGTGAAGGGCTTGGGGCTTGGGAGAAACAGGTGAAGGGATTAAGTAGTACAAATTGGTTGTTACATAGTCATGGGGATGTAAAGTACAGGGACTATAGTCAATATTAATCTAATAACTGAATGTATCAAATGGGTTGGAGATTTATTGGGATGGTCACTTAGTAAGCTATATAATGCCTAATCACTGGGTTTTATACCTGAAACTAATATAATATTGTATGTCAACTATAATTGAAAAACAAAAAAGTAAAGTAAAAGACACTTCTATATTCAATTTCAGGCTTGTGAGATGAATACATATTGATATGTAACACTAGTTCATTAATTTTCACTGTGTATAATATTGAATTTTATGAATTTACCATAATTTATGCATCTATTTTACTATTAATCAATACATTATTGCTTCCTTTTCTTATTTTGTTGTTATAAATAGTTATCTTTCCAACAACGTTTAGTACATTCTTATGAACATATTGATACATATAATAGATATACAATTTACATGAAATTTTAAACAAGCAAAATAATAATATATTGTTAATTAAGGCATATAAATAGCAAAATTATGAATAAGCATATTGGGAAAAACCACAAAAGTCAGAAGAGCAATTTTGTCTAGGAAAGAATGGATACATACAGGATTTTAACTACACAAGCCTTGCTTTGCTATTAAAATAGGATGTTCAGAGAGAACCAAGATGGCGGCAGAGGTAAAACACCTATCTTGCCATCATACTCAGCAATTTTAATACTACAACTTAACGAAAGAACAAACACCTTCCAGAATCACCAGAAAGCTGGCCAACTGAAAATTCCACAAATAAAAGTGAAGATAAGACACGTTGACTCGGAGGAGCAGCGGCGGACAGCGTTGAAAGATTCCCTTGGAGAGAGGTTTGGAGTGCACGCTAGCGGAGAGGGCAGGCGGCTGAAAACTGGCCAGTTTTCTCGAACGGAGAGACAAAGAAGTCCCACTGGACTGATTCTCCAGCTCTGGGCGAAGTCCAGGGAACCCACTATCATACGGGGTGAAAACTGGACAGTCACAGGGCACGCCGAAGCTCAGGTGCTGAAGGGTCTCCAGGCTTGTGGAGAAGGCAAGCTTGCGTGTGACCTTGGGAACAGCTCAACTGCGTGACCACGCAGAGAGCGCTCTGTGACTCACCCTCTCATTCGGAAAACTGTGAGACTGCTTTGTTTTACGACCCTGGGTGAGACATTGCACATGCAGACTCATTTGGGGAGAGTCTGAATTCCCCGGTGGAGCTCGGCAGCGGCTCTCTCTCAGAGGTGCTGGCGGCCATTGCCACCAACACAGAGTCTCTGGGGCCGCATAGGGCAGAGCTAACGCTGTCTGCTTGGCCCGGAGACTCCGCCCATCCAACCTGAGCACAGCTGAGTTTCACAGACAATTGGCCTGGAGGTCAACCCCTCCAAGTGCTAACAATGATTAACCTGAGCTTAACTTCAGCAAGACTGTGCAGCCCATATCCACCTCAGGTAACTGGGGAGGCCGAGCCACTGTCCCCTTGTAAGACGTCTACCATACAAAGCTAACTGACCAACTCAGGGAAGCAGCCACCATGCAGAGACATGGAAAGAAATCAGATGTGAAAAAAATGGAGGAAAAAAGACGACTGGACATGGAATTCAAAACCACGGTTATAGGGTTTTTCAAGAGGCTCCAACAAAAGGTCGAGGTCTATAAGGAAATAACCAAGACTGCAAAGAAAATGAATGAGTCCTACAAGGAAATGAAGGAGACCCTAAAGGATATAAAGGAGACTCTCAAGGATATGAAAAAGGACCAACCAGAAATTAAGCATACACTGACTGAAATAAAAAATATTATACGAAGACCTAAAAGTGCTCTGGAGCACCCCAAGAACCAAGTTAAAGATTTGAAATACAAAGAGGTAAAATCCACTCAGCTGAAAAAGCAAGAAACCAAAAGAATCCAAAAAACTGAAGATAGTGTAAGGGGCCTCTGGGACAACCTCAAGCATACCAACATCCGAATTATAGGGGTGCCAGAAAAAGAGAGAGAGCAAGACAATGAAAACCTATTCAACAAAATAGTGACTGAAAACTTCCCACACCTGGTGAAAGAAATTGACTTTAGAGTCCAAGAAGCACACCGAACCCCAATATATAGGAACCCTAAGAGGACCACCCCAAGGCACATCATAATTAAAATGCCAAGAGCAAAAGACAAAGAGAGAATATTAAAAGCAGCAAGAGAAAAACAGATGGTTACCTATAAGGGAGCACCCATACGATTGTCAGCTGATTTCTCAACAGAAACGATGCAGGCAGAACGGGAGTGGCAAGAAATATTCAAAGTGATGAACAGCAAGAATCTACAACCAAGACTACTCTATCCAGAAAAGCTATCATGCAGAATTGAGGGTCAGATAAAGTGCTTCACAGACAAGAAAAAGCTAAAGGAGTTCATCGCCACCAAACCAATATTATATGAAATGCTGAAAGATATTCTTTAAGAAGAGGAAGAAGAAAAAGATAAAAGTGTAAATTAGGAACAACAAATACACATCTATCAAGAAATGAATCTAAAAATCAAGTGAATTAATAAGCTGATGAACAGGATAAACTGGTGAATGTAACAGAATCATGGACATAGAGAGGAAATGGACTGACAACTCTTGGGGAGAAAGGGGTTGTGGGAAGTGCAGCAAGAGACTGGACAAAAATCATGCAACTATGGGAGAGGACAGTGGGGAGGGTGAGGCGAGGGCAGAGGGTGGGATGGATACCAGGTGGAGGGGAGCTATAGGGGGGAAAAAAAGGAAACAATGTAATTAATAAACTGAACAATAAAGGTTAAAAAATAAATAAATAAAATAGGATGTTCATATGTGTGTGTTTGTTCTCCTATTATCTCCACATTTTTCATATTCCCAAACACTTCATCAAAATACAAAAAGGTGATCACTTTAAGTAAAAATAATCTAAAAGGAAAAATAGTTTTCCCATTTGATATTTTATAGCAATGACATAGTAAACTACCTATTTTTTTTTCTTTTTTCCACTTAAAGCCATTGGTTACATGTCATCATTTGTGGTCATTAGCTTCTAAAATGACCCCTTAGGTATGTATGTCCTTGTGCAAGCTTTTCCCTTTGCCTGTGGGCTGGACCTCATGACGCACTGCTAACAAAGAGAATGTAACAAAATTCATGGCATTTCACCTCAAAGATTATGTCACAAACATTTTGTGGCTTTTTTTCAAGTGCAAGTAGTGCTCACTTTTGTCCTCTTGTTTGCTTGATCTAAGGGAAACTGGTTTTCGTGTTGTGAGCCATGTGTCAGGGAGCTTATTTTTCTGGGGAACAGCCAATAAGGACATGAAGCCTGCCAACATTCATATGAGTCAGCCTGGAAATGAACCTTCTTCCCCCACTCATGCCTTGAATGACTGCAGTTCTGGCTGACAACTCACACACAGTCTGGTAAGAGACCCTGAAAACAGAGACTTAGTTAGGTAAGTCATTGGGACATCCTGGCACACATAAACTGTGAGACAATAAACACTTGTTATTTTAAGTCACTAAGTTTTGGAGTAATTTATTATATAGTAATAAATAACACTGTATTCTTAGGAAAAGAACATAAACTGGACTATGGGAATATGAAAATATTTCTAGCAATAAAGTTAGTAAAAGAGGACATATGTAATACTTTCTACAATAAAAATGCATCCTAAAAAGAATAAAAAGGAAATATTTTAATATATTTAAAAAGATGATTTGAGAGGATTAATTTCCAGCATTACAGAGAAAGGAGATTGGAGATTAAAACTTCTTCAAAACCTCTGCCAGAAGGCCACAAACATTCCAACAGGGGCCTTTCACATATGAGATTCAACTGAGAAACATTTATTCACAAAAATGACAGAGCAGCACAAATCTGTGGTGTTTGTGCTTGTAGCTACTCCCTTACCATAGCACAACCAGGCTTTGTGTTCATGGTGCTGCTGTAGAAACAAGTTTTGCTGCTACTGCTAGAGAGAGTTTGCTTGATGGAAGTGTTTTCAGTTGATTACAAGCAAAAAGGAGGGGCAGCAGCCCTGGTTTCCAGAGTTTGCAACTCTGATCTCACTATATCCTCCTATAACACATTCTCTCTCTCTCTCTCCTCTCTCTCTCCTCTCTCTCCTCTCTCTCCTCTCTCTCTCTCTCTCTCTCTCTCTCTCTCTCTCTCTCTCTCTCTCTCCCCCCCCGACTCAAACACACACTCACTCACTCACAAGCACAGGTTAAATGTTATCAAACATTGATTATCAGTTGCTACTACTGTAAGCCCTCCAGGAACAGTAGTAGTTTCAAGTGACATGTTGCTCCTTTATGAAAGAATGTGTCCTGGAGTGACTTGATCAAAAATCATGAAGGTTATTGCCCCAGAGCCATGGAATAGAGTTGGCTCAACTACTTCTCCTTAAGATTCATCAGGACCACAATTGTTTCCTGAATCCAAAAAAAAAAAAAAAAAAAAAAAAAAAAAGCTACTGGATTTCAACTTACATTTAAACCTATAGTGTAAGAAGCAGAGCTCAGATACATGGTTTTTACAGAATATAAACTTCAGCATTCAATCACTATGTCAGGTAGGAGTTGGACTTAATAGTCTGAAATCATTCCTGGTGATCTTTCTCACCAGTGTGGTGATAGTTTACACATAGAAAGCACCTCCGTGTAGCAATAAAAAGAAATAGAATCTGTGCTCTGGTACCTTAGTAAATGTCACTGTTTCAATTACTTCTCCAGAATTTCACTTGCCTACCAATCTCCATTGTTTCTCTCATTTATCTGTCATTTTTGCTGTAGGGTAGTGGCAACATCTTCTAGAAGTGCTCAAGGTTGTGGCTTTCATATTTACTCAGAGAACAGGCCATGATAAACTCAAACCAGCTTGACGTGTCACAACATCCAAATGAAATTAGAGTTGATCTTGTGCTAATTGAAATGCATAGCATCTTCTTTTTATTTCCATGGAGTGTCTAGAAATGGTCACTTTGCAGATCCAGGAACCTAAAGACCCTTTGCAACATTGCTGTGGTAAAATAGCATGAATGTGAATGTGTAGCCAGTCTCACTGAAAGCAAAATACACAGCCTCCCAGGACAGCAGGCCAAGTTGAAATCAATTGCATGGGTGGGAAACCTGCCTGTCTTCTGGGCTAAAATATTGGGCAATGAAGACATTTATTGCATTTAATGAATCTGTTTCAAAGCATTTATCCTATGAAATTTTTCTTATAATCTCTGGTGAAAATATATAAATATCAGCAAATTCAATAAACTCCTTCACAAATCAACTTGAATATAAGATCAAAGTTCTCAGAAAGAACAAAATCCTTAAAATATTATCTACACTAATTATAGACAAATATGTAAATTGGCCATACCTCCATGACACCCATCAGGAGTGAATATGCAAATTAACCTGACAAAGATGGAGGGCCTGTTGGCAGCATGCACCTGCACAGGCACTAAGTGGCCAGGGGAGGGGTGGGGCAGGACACCCACCTGCCCTCCATGTAGCCGGGACAAGGCAGGCATCCCCAGGACCCTGCCCACTTCAAGCCTATGGCCAGCACACATGCATGCTGGCACTGAGTGGCCGGGGTCCCAGGTACACCACTGGACTGGCTGGAGTTTGCAGCCCTCTTGGTTTGTGTATCCCCTGGCCCAGAAGCAGAAACCAAAAGCTGAGGGAGCACCAGGAATGTGAGCCTGGAGCAAGTTACTGTTGCAGGTGGAGGATGGAGGGAAAGCAAAGGAGAGAGACAAAAGTAAAGTCACAGTGTTGTGGAGAACTTAGAGGGAAGATATCCTGCAACTTCTAGGAAATCTCTACCAATGGAGCAAAGAAAAAAAACTATTATTCTGTGAGCACCAAACCAAACTGGGTTGATGTGTCAGACAATTCTCTCATATTGCAAAGACAAACAGAAACTCCCAGATTGGAGAGGTCTCCCCTGAAGGCTACCAGATTGGAGAGGGTGCAGGTCAGGCTGAGGGACCTACCCCCTGTGCATGAATCTTCCTGCACCGGGCCCCCTAGTCTATGGGGAAAATAAATGTATCTCTATAAGATTGCCATATATGTATGACATTATGCAAGAGTTTCATAATGTTCAGAAGATCATGATGGCATATAAATTACTGAGCACTTTTTTTCTTGTTCCCCTAATAAAAATAACTTTATCAAAAGGAAATCTTTTAATTTCCCCTTCTCCTACCCAGTAGAATGCAGCTATGACTTGGCTGGAGTACTCAGTGGAAAATCCAGTGTAGGAGACTGGTATGCGAACTGGAGTTTCCAATCTTCTTACACAGCTTTGTTTGAAACAATATAGTTAGGAGCCAGTTCATGTAGTTTTCTCCCCTTTATAACCTTAGTGTTTCAGGAGGTACTCATTCACACAACTATTTCAAAATTCCTTAGTTTGAGACTTGCCCTACAAACTGTTATATTAGCTTTATGGAAGGTGGATAGTTTTCAAAGAAATGTTAAAAAGTTTTGAGATTAAAAATATTTGAATTATCTAAATTTAGCTAATGATTATATATAAATATTGTGTATATATATTAAAAATGTACATAGATACTTATGCATATAGACTCTTATCTATCTATATCTCTCTGTGTGTATATGTATGTCTCCCTAGAGACTAGAATATTAGTACTTCAGAAATTTGAAAACAATGTGAAGATCTTAGAAATCAACCATAATGTTCTTTCTCATATATTTTATGAAAGTTTCACAAAGTAATCTTTACAGACCTCCTAAAAAATAAACTGAATTTCTTTCAAGAGAACAAAGTTACTTTCTATATAAATCATTAATTTCTGAATTCTAAAAGAATAAGATTGAGAAAAATACTAAAAATGTTATCACCAGTTCTTAATTATGGTGTCCATTAATAGAAAAAGCTATCTTAGAGACATCTTTATCTTTTCAAAAGTTTCAGTTAACACATCTGTAGTTTAACATACTGTGTATTCATTTAATTGCTTCTATTTCATCCAAAACAACAGGTTACCAAACTAAGAATAGTAAATGCTTTCTGACTGTTTTTCAGTAATGATGATTTTCAACCTCCTTTTTCATCTGCTGGCCAAATTTGTAATGAGGGAACATGCCATGGCTAAATGGTGAATCTTATGTACTGCCATCAGAAAATATTTAGTGTTATCACAATTCCCTTTTAGCTTTCCTTCTCAAAGTCAGAGCACAGTAAAATGAACCCACTGTGGAGCACATAGTGAGTGGTTAGAAAGGCAGAGTGATTAGATGCTAATTAAAGATGCAGAATAGTAGGGTCAGATAAATAGAAAAGCGTATCAAAGAAAGAAACCACCTTAGCTATGCAATTAATAAGGTCTCTTCATTTACAATCTGAACTGTGCACAAATGCAGACATTGATAATTTTCAGCAATTAGTTAATATTAAAGCAATAAAATGAAAATATCAGTGTCAGGCATTAGTAATACATCTCCAGTATATATTATTCAGAATTCATTATCTAAAATTACAGTATGTTGAATTTAGCTGTTGCAACAAATTGTAAACTATTATTATTTCATAAGATGTGTTCAATCATTCACAGCTATTAAATATCCAATTGAAAAAAGTGTGACTTGTACCCATCTATCTTAGGGTAAAAGATTTTAACCCTGTGACTATATGTAGTTCTTCGTTATTCTAATTTTTTTTCATTGGAGGATGTAAAATATGTATTCCTGTTAACCTTTGATCTGTCAACATGTAGGGTAAAATAGGAAAGTGGTGGCAGGTACAGAAAGCCACTTATAAGTGCTGAAGAAACAATAAACGAAATACAATTTAAGGTGCCCAAGTCTGTATTCACAGTAAACCTACATGTCAGAGAATGATAAAACTTTATGCCTTTCTTTGGATATTTCTTTGTAGCCTGAAAACATTATTTTAGTAGTTTATCACATAATTTTTTATATAAAATTTCATTAAACATAAAAATAGGAGACAGCAAGAAAATAGGTTCCTAAAATAGACTTTCTTTAAATTAGGCTTAAGATATATTTATCAAATGGTCATTTTAATTAGATTCATTTAGATGTAATACTTTGCTCATTAGCCACTAACCAGAAGGACAGAATACATTTTTTTAAATCTCTTCAGAATAAGTAAACCAACAATCACTTGTGAGGCAAACTGCACTTCAAAGGGACATAGACATATTTCAGATATCCTATCTAATAAAAGAGTAATATGCAAATTTGACCGTGCCTTCACTGTACCCATAAGCCACTCCCACAACCAATCAGGAGCATATTATGCAAATAAACCCCAACCAAGATGGCTGAGAGCAGGAAGAAGGCTTGGGTTTCCTTGGCAACAGAGGAAGCCAACGTCTGTCTTTGCCTGCCTAAGCCTCCACTCAATGTTACAAAGTTTTAATTATAAAAGATACAGAAATGGCAGCAGCCACTGAGCTGGACAGTGTAGAGACTAGGGTCTCCCTGATAATGGAGAAAGCCAAGCTTTCAGCCTGCTGTGGCCTAGGCTACAAAGTTTCAAACAGAAATGGCTGCCGACCCTAAGCGAGCAGAGGGGTTGGCTCCACTTCAGGCTACAAAGTTTCAGTTGTAGGCATAGATTAATCCCAGATACCAGGGTCTCTGCTTGGGTGTCTGGGGGAGCTTGGCTGGTCTGCAAACCTCCACAGGCCCCTCGCCCAGGCTGTCCCTCACCCCAAGGGAACCCCCACCCTGATCTGGGACACTCTTCAGGGCAAACCAGCTGGCCCCCACCCATGCACCATGGCCTCTATACTATCTAATAAAAGAGAAATTTGCAGATTGACCATTACTCCAACACACAAGAGGGCTGCCCCCATGTGGTTAAAGATCCTGCCCCCACTTGGACACAAGATGGCCACCATAAGATGGCCAGCAGGGGAGGGCCGTTGGGAGGCTCCAGGCCCTGCAAGGGAGGGAGGTTGGGGAAGATAAAGCCTGCAGGGGAGGGCAGTTAGGGGTGACCAGGCCAGCAGAGGAGGGAAGTTGGGAGCAAACAGGCTGGCAGGGGAGCAGTTAGACATAAATGAAGCTGGCAGGGTAGTGGTTAGTGGGTTATCAGGATGACAGGCAGAATTGGTTAGGGGTAATTAGGCAGGTGAGCAATTTGGAGCCAGCAGTTATGGATTGTGAGAGGGATCCCAGATTGGAGAGGGAGCAGGCTGGGCTAAGGGACATCCCCCGCCTCGTCCCCCCCCCCCCACAGGTGCATGAATTTCATGCACCGGGCCTCTAGTTTATCATAAATGTATTTACATTTTAAAATACTGTATTCTCGAGAGAAAACTAGCATTCTTCTTATAGAACTAAAATTTAACTGAAAGACAAAGCAACAACGATTTTAACATTTTTGAGTGTTAGGTTGATTTAATAAAACAGTAACAGATGCAGAGAGTACAGGCAAGTTCATTCAGGAGAAGGTAGGTTATTAGTTTTCTATTTTTCTTTGGCTGAATAACCAATAATGAAGACTTCTACAAAAAATGTTCAAAGTAGCTTAATATATTTATATGCACACATACGTAAAACATAAACTATAAAATGCTTTTTATTAGGAATTTTAGTTAATTTACCCAATTTGGTGGCAGGTACAGAAAGCCACTTATAAGTGCTGATGAAACAATGAATGTCAGATAATTTAATGTTCCCAAATCTGTATTCAGTGCAAACATACACTCCAGAGAACAATAAAACTACATGCCTTTCTTTGGATGTTTCTTTGTGGCTAGGAAACAGCATTTTAATAATATATTTAGTTAAGTAGTATATTTTTGCCTTTTTACAGTATTTGGGCATGAAAGTGGTCTGGCCTTTAAAAAAATACTTATTCGGGGATGATTCCTTTGCTGAAGAGGGAATACTAGAGTTCTTATTCAACTAGGTTAACTGGTCTCAAATGCCCTCTCTAGGAAGCACAGTTTCAAGACAAGCACTTGGGTCTGATAAAGTAAAGCAATCAATCCATAAGCAAACAAACAAACAAACAAATAAAAAAACATGAAAGAAAGAAGAAAAGCAAGCAACACTAAGTATTTAACTGAAAATTTAGTTAAAGGGATAGCTCACACATAAAGATATTTAAGCTATAGCAAAATTGTAATGAGCTAATAAGATGGATCTCTCAGTTTCTCTCTGTGTGTGTGTTTCTTTATCTTTCTCTCTCCTACCAACAACACTACTACCACTCTTTTTTATCAATAAAGAACCTGAGTCAAAAAAATACTTCATGGCTTTCCCACAGCCATTTACCTACTAAACATTTAGAGAAAAAAAAGAAAGGCATCGCCAGTGCTTTCTATTAGAACATATCACTTATTAATTTTTATGTATTCTGGAATAATTATAATATTAGTAAGACATGAACTCTCAGTTTTTCTCTACACTGAAATACAAACCCTGCATTTCAGCACAAACTTCAATACATTGGTTAAAAATAGCATATACTGAGGGGAACCAAGATGGTGGCATAGGTAAAACACCTATCTTGCTGTCATACACAGCAATTTTAGAACTGCAACTTAACGAAAGAACAGACACCTTCCAGAATCACCAGAACGCTGGCTGAGTGAAAATTCCACAAATAGGAGTGAAGATAAGACACCGTGACTCGGAGGAGCGGTTGAGGACAGCATTGAAGATTGGCGCGGAGAGAGGTTTGGAGCGCACGCCAGCAGAGAGGGCGGGCAGCTGAAAACCGGCCAGTTTTCTCAAACGGGGAGACAAAGACGTCCCACTGGACTGATTCTCCAGCTCTGGGCGAACACACTATCACACGGGGTAAAAACTGGACAGTGGAAGGGCACGCCGAAGCTCGGGTGCTGCAGGGGTCTGCTGGCTTGTGGAGAAGGCAGCTTGCGCGTGACCTTGGGAACAGCTCAGCTGTGTAATTGCGTAGATAGTGCTCTCAACTTGCTCCCTCATTTGGGAAACTGTCAGACTGCTTTGTTTTATGACCCTGGGTGAGACGTTGGGTGTGCAGACTCATTGGGGGGAGTCTGAATTCCCCAGAAGCTTGTGGAGCTTGGCAGCTCCTCTCTCTCTCAGAGGTGCTGGCAGCCATTGCCCCAGGCACAGAGTCCCTGGGGCCGCATAGGGCAGAACTAACGCTGTCTGCTTGGCCCAGAGACTCCGCCCATCCAACCTGAGCACAGCTGAGCTTCACAGACAATTGGCCAGGAGGTCAACCCCTCCAAGTGCTAACAACGATTAACCTGAGCTTAACTTCAGCAAGACTGTGAGCCCATATCCACCTCAGGTAACTGGGGAGGCTGAGCCACTGTCCCTTGTAGGAAGTCTACCACACAAAGCTAATTGACCAACTCAGGGAAGCAGCCACCATGCAGCAACATGGAAAGAAATCAGATGTGAAAGAAATGGAGAAAAAAAAAACTGAACATGGAATTCAAAAACACGGTTACAGGGCTTCTCCAGAGGCTCCAACAAAAGGTCGAGGCCTATAAGGAAATAAGCAAGACGGACAAGGAAATGAATGAGTCCTACAAGGAAATGAACGAGACCCTCAAGGATATGAACGAGACCTGCAAGGAAATGATCAAGACCAACGTGGAAATGATCAGGACCAACGTGGAAATGAATGAGTCCTACAAGGAAATGAAGGAGACCCTCAAGGATATGAAGGAGACTCTCAAGGATATGAAAAAGGACCAACCAGAAATTAAGCATACACTGACTGAAATAAAAAATATACAAAGACTTAAAAGTGCTCTGGAGCACCCCAAGAACCAAGTTAAAGATTTGAAATACAAAGAGGTAAAATCCACTCAGCTGAAAAAGCAAGAAACCAAAAGTATCCAAAAAACTGAAGATAGTGTAAGAGGCCTGTGGGACAACCTCAAGCATACCAACATCCGAATTATAGGGGTGCCAGAAAAAGAGAGAGAGCAAGACAATGGAAACCTATTTGAAGAAATAGTGACTGAAAACTTCCCACACCTGGTGAAAGAAATTGACTTAAGAGTCCAAGAAGCACACCGAACCCCAATATATAGGAACCCTAAGAGGACCACACCAACGCACGTCATAATTAAAATGCCAAGAGCAAAAGACAAAGAGAGAATATTAAAAGCAGCAAGAGAAAAACAGTTAGTTCCTATAAGGGAGCACCCATAGGATTGTCAGCGGATTTCTCAACAGAAATGATGCAGGCCAGATGTGAGTGGCAAGAAATATTCAAAGTGATGAATAGCAAGAATCTACAACCAAGATTACTCTATCCAGCAAAGCTATCATGCAGAATTGAGGGTCAGATAAAGTGCTTCACAGATAAGAAAAAGCTAAAGGAGTTCATCACCACCAAACCAACATGATATGAAATGTTGAAAAATATTCTTTAAGAAGAGGAAGAAGAAAAAGATAAAAGTGTAAATTAGGAACAACAAATACACATCTATCAACAAATGAATCTAAAAATCAAGTGAATTAATAAGCTGATGAACAGGATAAACTGGTGAATGTAACACAATCATGGACATAGAGAGGGAATGGACTGACAACTCTTGGGGAGAAAGGGGGTGTGGGACTTGCAGCAAGAGACTGGACAAAAATCATGCAACTATGGGAGAGGACAGTGGGGAGGGTGAGGCGAGGGCAGAGGGTGGGATGGGTACCAGGTGGAGGGGAGCTATAGGGGGGAAAAAAGGGAACAATGTAATTAATAAACTAAACAATAAAGATTTAATTTTTTTTAAAAAAAATAGCATATATTATATATTATATTTAAAACCAGTGGTGTGAAAATTTTCATTCTTCCAACTTTATTCTTTTGATGCACAAATTATTTATATTTTGAGTTTCAGTGCTTCCATTTAATTATTTCAATTCCCATCAATGTTGGCAATAGCTTTTACATTTATTGAACTATCATGAAAAACATCCTCTTTTCAACAAAATTATATCTTAACAGTCCAAAGATGATAATATCTCAATTTAACTAGGAAATAGAGAATATATTGTGTCTCCTAGGAACACTTTGAAATCCTTAAATTAATTTAAAACTCTGTCTTTGAAATACTTATTATTTAAATGTGAAGACATTAAGGCCCAGAATCTGTACTTTATCTTCCTGCAGGGTGTTCTTAATGAACTGGTTTTATTGAGCCACATTAAAATGATAAAAAATAATTATTACAGACTTACATCTTTCACCATCCTCATATTGAGGTTTCACTTGATATTCAGATCAGAAAATAAACTGTTGATTAAAAAATAAAAAAGCATAAAGATAGATAAGTTCACACAGTTTATTGGCTTTCATTAAGTATCTTGGATAGGAATTTAAAATGCTATTGCAACAAGGATTCAAAGGTTGCTTCAGTCTGTAACTGGCAATTGAAATTCAGGAAGGTAGCTTAAAAATAAGTAAATTGCATATTCTCTGTGGATTGCGCCTTAGGTGTCTGAGATCTAAAGCAAATAGCTACAGACAGTCATCCAAAGATTGTGCCTGGTGAAGGAAAATAATGAATTACTATTAAAAGATGCATTTAAAAGAAAGTTAAAATCTACACAAATTGAATAGCAGTAAATTATGTTTTTTTAGCATTCTAATATCAACTAATATTAGTTCTATGTATCCTATATTGGGATATTGCTGGCATTTAGACTTTATAACTATAACTATATATAAAAAGTTATACACAGTTAATTAGTTATAATTACATATAGCTATAATAGTTATATTTAATTTATAGCTATTTATATAACACATTGAATATTCTGCTTATAAGAATCAAAGTAAGATCTTCATATAATATTTTAACTATTTAATTTCTAAGAATGTTATATTCATAAAAATTGTGTTTTCTCCTTTTTGTTAATACCTTTTCAGGGAAGACTGAACCAGAATACCTTAGCATACAAGATGTAATAAGCAGTGTAGTAGTAATACTATAATGAGAGTGGAAGCTGAAACAGCAATAGTACTAGTAGTAGATTTCTTACTTCATCTATTCAACCCAGAGAGACAATCCTGACTACCTAAATACAAAACATAGCATTAACTGATTACTTACTATGTCTTACACTTCAGTCAAGTCTTGATTTTCATTTTCTTTTCTTTTTTACTTTTTTAAAATTAAATTTTATTGGGGTGACATTGGTCAACGTGAACATACAGGTTACATGTTTGAACTTCTAAGTTACAAAAATCTGTATATAGCACCAGTGGCCACCATCCAGAGTTAAATCATGTCCTGTCACCTCATATTAGGACCCCTTTCTCTCCCTACCCTCTTCCCTCTGGCAGCCACCACACTGCTGTTTGTGTTCACAAGTTTCAGTTTTATATCCCACATGAGTGAAATGAATGATTCTTAGCTTTTTCTGTCTGACATTTCACTTAGCATAATGTTCCCAAGGCCCATCCATGTTGTTGCAAATGATGCTATTTCATCTTTTCTTATGGCTGAGTAGTATTCCATTGTGTATATGCACCACATCTTTTTTATCCAGTCCTCTATCATAGGGCACTTTAACTGTTTTCAAGTCTTGGCCACCATAAATAATGATGCAATGAACATATGAGTGCATATATCTTTGTAAATAAATGATTTTGAGTTTTTTGGAAATATACCCAGAAGTGGGGGTGCTGGGTCATATGGTAGCTCTATTCTGAATTTTTTGAGGCATTGCCAGACTGCTTTCCATAGTAGTAGTAATAGTGTACATTCTCACCAGCAATGACTGAGGCTTACCATTTTCCACAACCTTTCCAACACTTGTTGTTGCTTGTCTTGTTAATAATGGCCACTCTAACTAGTATAAGGTGGGATCTCATTGTAGTTTTAATATGCATTTCCCTAATTGCCAGTGAGGTTGAACAACATTTCATATATCTATCAGCTGTTTGAATGTATTCTTGGGAGATATGTATTTTCAGGTCCTCTGACCACTCTTTTATTTGATTGTTTGGTGTTGAGTTTTACAAGTTATTTATATATTTTAGAAATTAAACCTTTGTTGGAGCTACTGTTTGCAAATATCATCTTCCATCTGGTTGGCTGCCTATTTGATTTGCTGTCTCTTTCTTTTGCTGTGAAGAAGCTCTTTAGTTTGATATAGTATACAGAATTAATGCAATCCCCATCACAATGGCAATGTCATTTTTTGGAGAAACAGAAAAGACATTATCAGATTTGCATGGAATCAAAAAACAAAAAACAAAAACCAAAGAGCCAAAGCAATCTTGAAAAAAAAAAAAGAATGAAGTTGGAAGTACCCTGCTACCTGACTTTAAATTATACTACAGAACTAGAATGGTCAAAACAACATGGTATTGGCAGACAAACAGACACACAGATCAATGGAACAGAACAGAGAGCCCAGCTATGAAACCACACGTATATAGAGAGATAATTTTCAACAAAGGAGCCAGAAATGCACATTGGAGTAAAGATAGTTTTTTTAATAAATGGTTCTGAGAGAACTGGAAAGCCACATGCTAATGAATGGAACTGGATTACAGTTTGTCCCCATGCACAAAAATTAATTCTAAATGGATCAAAGACCTAAACATAAGACCCCAAAACTCTAAGTTACACAGAGGAAAATATAGGTACCAAACTTTTGGACCTGGGTCATAGAGAACATTTTATGGACTTGACTCCAAAAGCAAATGAGGTAAAGGCAAAAAGAAGTGAATAGAATTTTCATTTTCTTATTCAATCCTCACAAAAACTCTGAGATATAGGAATCTATACAGGTTTCCCCCACTATCCAAAAATAGAGTGTTCCAATGAACTCTTTTGTAAGTCAAAATGGCATTCATACCCTACTTTCCATTAGTTTATGTTAGGCCACTTGCTTTTACAAATGACCTACATTAATTACTACCTGATTTTAACTAACAAAACAAAAAAAATTAAAGAAGATGTTCACTTTCATGAAAAAAGACAATGCTGCATCAATATTGGTTTTGCATAAAACCAAAGTATACTAATATAAATGTTCACAAAATGGGTCACACCTGTATTCCACTTACTTAATCATATAAGAGGACTGATTTTCCAAGTTTTAAATACTGTATTTAAGATAAACAGTTTCGAAGTGTTGGAGCCAGAATTTTGAAACATACTTTCTGCCTCCTAAACTTATATTCATGCAAGTACTTTCACTGCACAGCAACTTTAGATAAAATGCCACATAAAATATATAATATATAAACAAAGGAATAAAATATAGTGACATACCCATAAAAAACTAAATAAACTAAATATAGTGAAGTTTATAAGACCTTTGTATTTAACAAATGAAAAATCATTTTTATTATTTAAAAGTATCCTCTCAACTTTGAGTTCATGTATCACAATTCACATCTGTGGCATTTTTATAATGCACATTTATAACAGTTCACTACTGTTCTAGACTGTATTTTTGTGCCCCCCCTGGGGCCACCTCCAATGTTTATGTTAAAATCCTAAACCCCTATGTGATGATATTTGAGGCTTTTTAAGTTTTTTGTTTTTTTTCTTTTGAAAGTGATTAAGGGTTTTTTAGTCCAATCTATTCATTTAGAGAGAAAAACTGAGACTCAGAGAAGTTGTTTCTTTATTGACTTCACAATTTGACAAGTCTCAAGACTAGTAGAAGATGAAATAGGGCAATGATTACTCAATCTTAGCTCATCATTTCTGCTATGACACCAAGTATCTTAAGTCTGCTATGCTGGACCATATCACTCTGATGTTATGAACTGTGTTGGTTTTGCTTTTCCCAATACTAAGTCACACAGAATTGCCACAAAGAAGTAACTGAATAATTATTTGTTGAATGAAAACCAATGTGTCACAATAGGTAATACCATCTGAAGTAGAATTTCACTCCTACAAAGGGTACCACTATTCAAAGGCATTGTTTTTCAGATGCCAACCTCTCATTGAAAACATGGACAGAGGGGGGAAAAGGTAGAATTAATGTTCTAATTCTCTACTACGACCTTTGCTCTCTCTCAGTGAAATGCCATTAAGATCACAAGTCACTGGCTCTCTTTTTTCCAGTGGACACATGCCATCAATTCCTGGCCTGAATCTTTGCTTTGGGGAAATTTATGAGAACACAATTTGTAAGCAATAAAATTAATGAAGGTTCAATACTATTTGACATTTTTATAATTAGAAAAGGGGAATCAGAGACATTGATTTAAAATATATAGACAATTTCTAAGAATTCAGAGGCCATAAAAAAGGGCCAGCAAGCCTAAAGAAGAGAGAAGTTAAAAATTCAGAGGCAGATTCTGAAAGAGAAAGTATCAACAAGTTTCATTTTAGCTCAGGGTGTCACTCAGTAATTAATCTACTATCCACAAGTACGTGTTTCTTATACCCTACTATAGGTTCAGCATTGATGTGGTCACTTTTATAGGAATATATTAAATAATGACATAAAGGGACCTCTGCTCTAGGGGTTTACAAGACCTTTAGAAAAACAAATGTATGTGTATGAACCATTATATAATACCTGCCAACATACACATTAACTGTTAATACATGTCTCCAATTCCTTACATAAAATTCCACAATTTCTTCTACATGATTCTTAAAAAGAGTAAGATGCAAATTGACCCTACCTTCACAATGCCCACCAGCCAATCAGGAGTGAGTATGCAAGTTAACACAAGAAAGATGGCACAGGTGTTCTGCACCACCCCAGCTGCTTCGGGCCTCTGAGCAGCATGGGAAGGCAGAAAGGCAGCTCTGGGCTGGAGCAAAAAGGTGGCTCTGGCCAGCAGCCAGGGAAAGGAAGGTCCACTCTTGCATGAATCTTCATGCATCAGGCCTCTAGTTATAAAAGATTTCAAAATAGGAAGGTTTTCCATAATTCATTTGGAAAATTTCATGTGATCAGAGCTCTTCTGATGATAAATATTGTTTTCAAGTGATTCATGGATATTTTTAAAGTTCACGTTTGACATGACTTAGCATAGTTAGACCTACAGGAGTCTTAATATTTTTCATTATGTGATAGTACCCTAGATCTCACTAATGATAACAAAAAATATATTATCTGTTCACCATGACCTTTCTAAAATCTGAAAAACCCTGAAAGGGCCTCAAGGTTTCTTAAATTATGTTGTGGACAGGATATATAAAGGGACAGGCATAATCCAATCTCAAAGGGAAGACAGGAGGGGGGCATTGAGAAATTAGCCAAAGGACTTGCATGCATGCATATAAACATAACCTTGGGCACAGACAGCAGAGGAGTGAAGGCATGTGCTAGGGTGGGTGGGAATGGCCAGGAAGAAGTCAATGGGGGGAAAGGGAGACATGTAATACTTAAAGGGAGACATGTAATACTTTAAATAATAAAGAATTTTAAAAAGGAGAGAAGCACTACATTTTGAGGCATGGAACTTAAGAAACAAAGTTATAATTCCCAGGAGAGAAGATGAAGAAAGAACTCAAGGAGTGGGCATGGAGCCTTGATGGATAGGCAAGACTGGGAAGCTGGATGGCACAGAGGAGCCATGCATCCAATAAAAGTTACAAGGTGATCCCAATGCAGAGACAGATAAGCTCTGCTCTTTGGGCTGTGGAGGTGGAAAGGCCAGCTAGAATATGGGATAAATAGAGGCAAGAGGAAAGATTGTGAGGGAGGAGGGAAGCTGAAAGTAGAGATGAGGAGGATGTTCACTTTCAACTTAAGAACATGAAAGCATGTTATTTTTTAGGTTCAATATTTCGTGCCCCCTCACACCAGCATGGTTCAGAAGCTAAAAATGTTAATTAAATTCCCCCCTCTATCAAGAAACATTAGAGCTAAGTTCCTGAAAATATGAAGTATCAAGGCAAGGTCAGATGCTTTCTCTGATATCCTACCTCTTCTTGCCTCTCTCTACTTTCTATCTTCTAGCCAGGCTGGAAAAAATATTTCCAGTGATAGAATAGTGAGCAATTTTTCAAAATGCTACTTTAATTGACCAGTGAAACTCATAATTTGCTAGATTTAAAAATATGTGAGAAAGACGAATACCACATGATCTCACTCATTTGTGGAATATGATGAACAACATAAACTGATGAACAGGGACAGATCCAGAGGCAGAGAAGCATTGACCAGAATGCTGGTCCTCAGCGGGAAGGTACAGGAGGGAGTGGGGAAGGAGGAGAGATCAACCAAAGGACTTGGATGCATGAATATAAGCCTAACCAATGGACATGAACACTAGGGGGGGGGTGAGGGCATGAGTGGGGGGAGTTTTGGGGGGTTAATAGAGGGATAAGGACACATATGTAATACCTTAATCAATAAAGAAATTGTGAAAAAATATGTGGGATAAATGTAAACCCTTCTTCACCTTCTTTCATCTGGTTCCACATCTCTCCCCACTCTGATTGTTATCAGTCTGTTCCATGTATCCATGTATCCTATATTCATAACCCATAGACACAGAAAACAGTGTGGTAATGGCCAGAGGGAAGGGGATGGAGCAAGGACTGGAAGGAGGGGGGCTGTGGACTGGGGGGAAAGGAGCAAGGGCTGGGGACACCTATAATAGTGTCAACAATAAAAATGAAGTGTAAAACTAAAACAAAGATTAAAATAAAAAAGAAATCATGAAGTGCGCACACACACAGCACACCACCCCACACACAGTGATAAATAAAAAGCTGCAACCTGGCTGAAAGGAAAACACTTTAAAATCTTGACCTGCTAGCTCAGTGGTCAGCAAACTGCAGCTCTGTTGACTAATGAGTTTGCCGACCACTGACCTAGACTCCTGATTGCAATAATTACAGGCAGTTGTTTTCCTTGTGATTAAGCCCCTATTGCAGAGGTTGGCAAACTCATTAGTCAACAGAGTGGCAAACTGCGGCTTGCTGAACAGTGTGCTGGCTTCACAATATGAAGAAAGGCCAGAGTCTATAAAAAAACTTCCATGAAATTATAGAGGTCTGAATATTTAGTGAGTCTAGACAATGCCCTATGAGAGTGATGGCAAACTTACAACACCCGTGTCAGCACTGACACACACAGCCATTTTCGATGACACGCAGCCGCATGCAGTCGCATACAGAGGAGTATGGGGCCACCTGCCGAGAAGGACATTTCAACTTCCGTTACTACACAGCCAGGTGCAGTAGCTGAGGAGGAAACATTTGCTGTAGTGTAGATACTTTGTGCGTAGGTCTGTAGGCCAAAACATCAGAACTCCAGCACAGAGCGTCTAGTTCTGGGACTTCCGGTTAGGCTGTTAGGGGATCTTTGACCTCACTTCTGGCCGGCGGAGCAGGGAGCAGCAGAATGCCACAGGCGACACATCTCCAGGGGCCTGGATCACCATTACCAGCAACCACATAACCACACCAACCATCATCCAATCTACTGTTCTGGGGTGTCGTGGGTTTCTAATTGACCATCATTACTGAGATAAGTGAGGGGGAGGCTGGGAGAGGCAAGGGCCTCTGCTATGGGTGCTGTTTCCTGCCATTAGAAATAGCAGCAGCCATCTTAATTTATAGGAAGAACACCATTTTGCAGCATAGTGCAGACTCCATTTCACCACTATTACTGTTGGGTATCATTATTAACCCCTATTTCTGCTTATTAACTCTGCTCTTTCCTAAAAGACAGTTACATGTGCCATCTTGTGGTCAGTTAGGCTAGTTAACTCCTAATTGCCTGCAGGGCTAACAGGCTATCTATAATTCTATCTTCTGTCACTGCCCCGCTGATGGAGAACCCAAAAAATAAAAAAAAATTAAAAAGTTAAGTAAAGGAAGTGGTAGTAGCAGTAGCTGACCTTTTCAAGAAACATGGACTGAGATATATGGCATTATAGAAAAAAAGTGGCAGATCATTTTGCGTTCTACATACTGAAACGGTAGTAACCAGAACATGGAATATAAATAGACATTTTGAAACTAATCATTCCCAGCTCTTGAAAAAAAGTGAGGATGAAAGGAAGGGATACATTTCCAGGCAGCTACACCTTTATAGAGCCAATCTAATTCCATCCTTAAATTTATAAAAGGCTCTGCAAATTTAACATCTGCAAGTTTGAGCATTGCTCACTCCATAGCTCAGTATGGAAAAGCACTCAGTGAGTGTGAACTTATTAAAGAAACTCTCCTAAGCTGTGCACCAGTTCTATTTCACAATATGCAGAATAAACATGCAATTATTAGGAGAATATCTGAGTTATCACTCAGTAGAAATATCATAAAAGACTGAATAATGAGACTGAACACAAACATACAACATCAATTAAAGAGAGACATAAGTAATTGTAAATATTTTCTTATCTCTCTTGATGAAACAATTGATGTCACCTCACATGCTCAGTTGGCCATTATGGGTCGATATTCTGATGGTCTCACAATGAGAGAAGAGTTGATAAAGTTAGTATCAGCGCCAACAAGTATATCAGGAAGCGAAATATGTAAGGTTGTTATACAAACATTCCATGACCTAAGCATTGATATCTCTAAAGTTGTGTCAGTGACGACAGATGGGGCACCAAACATGATGGGGAAAAATGTCAAATTGTGTGCGGAAGCTATTGGACATCTGATTGTGCCTTTTCATTGTATTATCCACCAGGAGGTTTTATGTACCAAGGCAGTATTCACCAACTTAATGTCAGTTGTTACAAAAATAGTTAATTTAATAGCTGCTCGCCCCCTTCACAAGTGAGAATTTTCTGCACTTTTACTGGAGGTTGATTCCACCTACAGTGGACTGCTGATGTACAATAATGTAAGATGGCTGAGCTGAGGCAAAGTTCTTGAGCTCTTTGTGGAGTGCTTTGAAGAAATTAAGGTATTTCCTGAGGATAAGGATCTGGGAAACTTTTTTCAGCTCAATAATGATAAGTGGGTCAACACCCTGATATTTTTTACAGATCTCTCATTCATATTAATAAACTGAATTTAAAGTCACAAGATTTTAGAAAAAGTATTGATGTTATGTTTGGATACATAAAAGTTTTTTAAAGTAAACTTAAAATTTTCAAGAGAGATGTAGAAACTAAAACTTCTAAGTATTTTCCTCGAGTAACAAAATATTTTGTGGCCAGTGCAGCTGTACAAAATGAAATGGAACCCTTGCATATAAAGTACCAGCATGTTTTAGACTCGTTACTTGACCAGTTCAGTTATAGATTTAATCAATTTAGAAGCCTAGAACAGACCATAAAAATAAGTAAGTATCCTGATGTAGTTGTCTACAGTAGTTTGGAATTAAATGGTTTCCAATGGATGCAAATTGATGGTTTGGAGATGCAACTTGCAGAATTTCAATACAGCATCAGGGTTCAGGTGTTTGTCGACTTGAGGTCAAAGCTTCAGAATCTGGAAAGGTGCTGCTTGGAGAATCAAGAGGAGAGCCACTATGAACCAGAAATTTGGAATGCTTGGAACCAATTACCAGGCACTTTTAGCACCCTGAAAAATATAGCAATGGCTTTACTCACAATTTTTCCCTCTAAGTACTTTTGTGAGACCTTATTTTCAGAGTTAAATATTAAAACCAACAAAAGAAACAGATTGACAGATGAAGTTAGTAGCGCTTGCTTGGGCATGAAGTGTACAAAATACCAACCTTCAATTGAAGGTTTAACCAATGAAATTTAGCAACAAAAAAGTCACTAATAAGCAGGTTAGTTAAGGAATTCCTCCTCCTCCTCACTTGTCTTAATTCACAGTGCCCCATACAAGTTAAATAATATCAAGACCAACAAAAGAAACCGACTGACAGATGAACAAAGAAGTCACTAAGCAGGTAAGTTAAATAATTAGTTTTTGGTTTATTAAATACAGTTGTATATTAGAATTATACATTTTTGTTATTTAAACTATAAATATCGTGAAATTATGTTTTTTTTTCTTGAAGTGACACACCACCAAGTTATGCTTAGTTTTTTGGAGAATTTTGACACACCAAGCTCAAAAGGTTGCCCACCACTGCACTATGATCTGTTGTTGGAAACATCCTATGTAATAAAAAAGTAATATGCAAATTGACCATCACTCCAACACACATGATTGCTGCCCCCATATGGACACAAGATAGCAACCACAAGATGGCCAGCAGGGAAGGGCAGTGGGAGGGACCAGGCCTCCAAGAGAGAGCAGTTGTGGGCGATCAGTCCAGTAGGGGAGGGCTGGTGGGAGGGACCAGGCCTGCAAAGGAGGACAGTAGGGAAAATCAAACTTGCAGGGGAGGGCAGTTAAGGGTGATCAGGCCAGCAGAGGAGGGGAGTTGGGACGACCAGGGCTGCAAGGAAGGGTCATTGGGGATACCCAGGCCTGTAGGGGAGGACAGTTGGTGGGGGGGAACCTGGCTGGCAGGATAGGACAGTTAGGCGTGACCAGGCCTGCAGGGGAGGGTATTTTGGAGGGGGGACCAAACCAGCAGGGGAGAGCAATTAGGGTCAATGAGGCTGGCAGTGAAGGGCAGTTAGGGGTGACCAGGTCAGCAGGGCATGGCAATTGTGGGGGACCAGATTTGTAGGGAGGGCAGTTGGGAGCAACCAGGCTGGCAGTGGAAGGCAGTTAGAGGTGACCAGGCTGGCAGGGAAGACAGGTAGAGGCAAATAGGCTGGGCTGGCAGGGGAGCAGTTAGGCATCAATCAGGCTGGCAGGTGAATGGTTAGGGGATATCAGGCTAGCAGGCAGAAGTGATTAGGGGCAATCAGGAAGGCAGGCAGGTAAGCAGTTGGGAGCCTGCTGTCCTGGATTGTGCATGGGATGTCTGGTTGCCCATTTAGGCCCCATCCTGACAGGATGGGGCCTAAATGGGCAGTCGAACATCCCTCGGAGTGTCTCAGATTGGAGAGGGTGAAGGCTGGGCTGAGGGACACACACCCCCAAGCACGAGTTTCATGCACCGGGTCTCTAATGCATTTTATAAAATCCATTGCTAAGCAGATAACATCTTCTTTTAAGATATCAGACCAAAAAAGTAGCCAAATAAATTAATTAAAAACAATAATATGTGTTGAATAATTTTAATGAAACATCCCTCTATATATATTTAATATTTAAACAATTTTACTAGCTCATTTTATTTGTAAAAATTATATTACTTCTAACTTTCTTTTCTATTTTTTAAAATAAAATATATTGTCACTATAGCACTGAAAGAAGCAGTCATGAAGAAGTTATATTCAGAGGGTTCACAAACTGATTGGATGCCAATCCCCATTCTCTGGCTGACTAAGTGCCACCATCTGTCTGCCATTTAACTTTAGGTTAAGGCAATGATTTGCACCTCTTTCATCTCATGGCATACATAAATGAATTACTAAAATTCTATGGCATGCCAAATGATATATTTTTGCTGATTTGACAAAAAAGTATAATTTTTATTCATTCACACTGGAAAGCTATTATTGTGTTGACTTTTGTCACTTTTTTATTTGATAATCTAAGAAAAAAAAAAGGGTCAGGGCCCTTGACTAAATAGTCAGCTACTGCATGTTTTAAAAATTCTTGTGGAATACCAGTTGAAAATCACTGAACTAAGGAATCCTACATCGCCAATAGTCTATTTTTTAAGAGTGTTTTACTTGCTCTAATCAATGGGTTTACTATTTCATTTACCATTTAAATTTAGGGGATCTAAAATAACAACATTTATAAATAATTTTTAGATATGAGGATGAATCTTACTGAATGCGATGTGATTTTTTTATTGTTTAAAGTATTACATCTATTAGTACATATATCTTTTTTTTCCATTGACCTTTCCCCAGCCTCCCCTGCCTCCTGTCCCATGCCCTCATCCCTGCCCGCCCAGTGTCTTGCGTCCATTGGTTGTGCTCATATGCACGCACACAAGTCCTTTGGTTGATCTATTTCCTTCCCTCCCTAACACTCGCCAGTCTTCCCGCTGTAATTTGACAGTCTGTTCAGTGATTTACTGCTTCTGTATCTATCTTTTTATTCATCGAGTTATAATGTTCTTTTTTTTTCATAAATGAGTGAGATCATCTGGTATTTTTCTTTCATTGCCTGGCTTATTTCACTTAACATAATGTTCTCCATGTCCATCCATGCTGCAAATGGTAAGAATTCCTTCTTTTTTATAGCAGTGTAGTATTCCATTGTGTAGATGTACCACAGTTTCCTAATCCACTCATCTGCTGATGGGCATTTAGGATGTTTCCAAATCTTAGCTATGATGAATTGTGCTGCTATGAAGATAGGGGTGAATATATCCTTTCTGATAGGTGTTTCTAGTTTCTTGGGGTATATTCCTAGAAGTGGGATCACTGGGTCAAATGGGAGCTCAATTTTTAGTTTTTTGAGGAAACTCCATACTGTTCTCCACAGTGGCTGCACCAGTCTGCATTCCTACCAGCAGTGCATGAGGGTTCTTTTTCCTCCATATTCTTGCCAGCACTTGTGGTTTATTGATTTGTTGATGATTGTCATTCTGACAGGTGTGAGATGGTACCATATTGTCATTTTGATTTGCATCTCTCGATCATTAGTGACTTTGAGCATGTTTTCATTTGTCTCTTGGCCTTCCTTCTGTCTTCTTTCTAAAAGATTCTATTTAGGTCTTTTGACCATTTTTTATTGGATTGTTTATCTTCCTTTTATTAAGTTGTATACGTTGCCTGTAGATGTTGGAGACTAAAGCTTCATTAGTGATAACATTTGCAAATATGTTCTCCCATACAGTGGGCTTTCTTGTTGTTTTGTTGATGGTTTCTTTTGCTGTGAAAAGCTTTGTATTTTGATGTAGTTCCATTTGTTTATTCTCTCTTTAGCTTTCAGGCTCTAGGACAGTATCAGTGAAGAAATTGCTTTGGCATAAGTCTGAGATTTCTCTGCCTGTGGATTCCTTGAGTATTTTTATGGTTTCCCATCTCATGTTAAGTACTGTATCCATTTTGAGTTTATTTTTGTGTATGGTGTAAATTGGTGGTCTAGTTTCATTTTTTGCATGAATCTGTCCAACACCATTTATTGAAGAGATTGTCTTGACTCTATTGTATGTTCATGCCTCCTTTGTCAAATATTAATTGAACATAGTGGTATCGATATCTGGATTCTCTATTCTATTTCATTGGTCTATATGTCTGTTCTTGTGCCAGTACTATGCTGTTTTGAGAACAGTGGCTTTGTAGTACAGTTTGAAATCTGTATTGAGATCCCACCTACTTTCTTCTTCTTTCTCAGGATAGCTGCAGATATTTGGGGTCATTTTTATCCCAGATGAATTTTTAGAGAGTTCTTTTTAGGTCTGTGAAATATGTCATTGATATTTTAATGGAGAGTGCATTGAATCTATATATTGCTTTGGGTAGTATGGACATTTTAATGATGTTGATTCTCCCAATCCATGAACATGGTATGTTCTTCCATCTGTTTAGGTCTTCATCTGTTTTCCACTTATAGGTCTTTTACCTTTTAGTTAAGTTTATTACTATGTATCTTAATATTTTTGGTGCGATGGTAAATGGGATTGCTTTTTTAGTCTCTTTTTCTGTGAGTTCACTATTGGTGAATAGAAATGCCATAGATTTATTGGCATTAATTTTGTATCCTGCTATATTGCTGAATTCATTTATTAAGTCTGTTAGTTTTTGCATGGAGTCTTTCATTTTTTTTATGTTCAATATCATGTCATCTGCAAATAAGGACAGCTTTACTTCTTCTTTTCCACTTTGGATGCCTTTTATTTCTTCTTTTTGTCCAATTGCAATGGCTATGTCAGTACTATGTGGAACAGGAGTGATGAGAATGGGCATACCTGTCTTGTTCCTGTTCTTAGGAGAAATGATTTTAGTTTTTACACACTGAGTATGATGTTAGCTGTGAGTTTATCATATATAGCTTTTGTTATGTTGAGGTATAATCTTTCTATTACTACCTTGTTGAGAGTTTTTAATCAAGAAAGGGTGTTGGGTTTTGTAAAATGCTTTTTCTGCATCAATTGATATGACTATGTGATTTTTATCTCTTAATGTGTTTATGTGATGTATCTCATTTATTGATTTGCAGATATTGTACTATCCTTGAATTACTGGGATAAATCGTACTTGGTTATGGTGTATGATCTTTCTGATGTACTGCTGGATCTTATTTGCTAGAGTTTTGTTGAGGATTTTGGCATCTATGTTCATGAGGGATATTGGCCTGTAATTCACTTTCATTGTGTTGTCTTTATCTGGTTCTGGTATTAGGGTAATGTTGGCTTCATAGAAGGAGCTTGGAAGTGTCCCTGTCTCTTTAATTTTTTGGAATAGTCTGGGGAGGATAGGTTTTACTTCTTCCTTGAATGTTTGGTAAAACTCTCCTGTGAAGCTATCTGGCCCTGGGCTTTTGTTTGCTGGAAGCTTTTTGATGACTGCTTCCAGTTCTTTCATAGTTATTGGCCTATTGAGATGTTTAAATTCTTTCTGATTGAGTTTTGGAAGGTTGTATTTTTTAGGAATATGTCCATTTCCTCCAGGTTGTCCAGTTTGTTTGAATAGAGTTGTTCATAGTATTTTTAACAATCCTTTGTATTTCTGTGGGGTCTGTTGTTATTTCACTGCTTTCATTTCTGATTTTGTTTATTTGGGTCCTCTCTTGGTGAGCCTGGCTAGAGGTTCATCAAGCTTGTTTATCTTTGCAAAGAACCAGTTCTTTGTTTTGTCGATTTTTTTTTTCTCTCAATGACATTTATCTCCATTCAGATCTTTATTGTTTCCTTCTTTCTGCTTACACTGGGCTTTTCTTGTTGCTCACTTTCTAACTCTTTGAGTTGTAGTGTTAGGTAATTTATTACCATTGTTTCTTGTATTTTGCAGTATGCTTGTAGAGCTATGAACTTCCCTCTCAAGACTGCTTTCACTATTTCCCATAGATTTTGGGTTGCTGTGTTTTCATTGTCATTTGTTGCTATGTTGTTTTTTATTTCTTCCTTGATCTCTCTGGTAATCCAGTCATTGTTTAATAGCATGCTATTTAGTCTCCATGTGTTTGATTTTTTTGGATTGTTTTTATTGTAGTTGATTTTCAGTTTTATTCCACTGTGATCTGAGAAGAGACTTGATATGATTTCTGTCTTCTTGAATTTGAAAAGTCTTTACTTATGACCCAACATACGGTCTATCTTTGAAAATGACCCATATGCACTTGAGAAGAATGTATATTCTGTGTCTTTGGGGTGAAATGTTCTGAGGATGTCAATTAATTCCATGTGATCTAGTGAGTCATTTAGGATTGGTGTTTCCTTGCTGATTTTTTTGTTTAGAGGATGTGTCCAATGCAATAGTGGGGTATTAAAGTCTCCTACTATAATTGTATTGCTATCAATATCTCCCTTGATACACTCCAGAGTTGTGTGTGTGTGTGTGTGTGTGTGTGTGTGTGTGTGTGTGTGTGTTTTAATGTACTTGGGTGCTCCTGTATTGGGTGTATATATGATTTCCGAGAGTTATTTTTTCTTGTTGGATTGCTCCCTTTACTATTATGAAGTGGCCTTCCTTATCTTTTGTTATGTCATTCACTTTGAGGTCTAATTTGTCTTATATAAGTATTGGTACCTCAGCTTTTTATTCATTTCCATTTACCTGAAAAACCTTTTTTCATCCTTTCACCCTCAGTCTGTGTGCATCTTTCTTTCTTGTGGGTTTCTTGTAAACAGCAGATATATGGGTCATGTTTTCTTATCCAATCCATTACCCTATGTCTTTTGATTGGGGCATTTAATCCATTTACATTTAAAGTTATTATTTATAGGTATGTATTTGTTGCCATTTTTATTTTATACCCCTGAGTTTCTTCTTTATTTCCGATTTTTTTTTTTACAGCAGACTCTTTGGCATTTCTTACATTGCTGGTTTGGTGGTAATAAATTCCCTTATTCCCTTTTTGTCTGTGAAGCTCCTGATTTCATTTTCAGTTTTGATTGATAGCCTTGCTGGATACATAATTCTTAGATTCAGACCCTTCCTTTACATGACTTGGTTTTTTTCATTTCATTCCCTTCTGGCCTGATGAGTTTCTGTTAATAAATAAGTCAATAGTCTGATGGGGGTTCCTTTATGGGTAACTGTCTGTCTCTCTCTGGTTGCTTTTAAGATTCTTACTTTGTCATTGGTGTTTCCCAATTTAATTATAATGTGCTTTGGTGTAGGTAGTTTGGGGTTCATTTTGCTTGGGACTTTGTGAGTTTCTTGGATTTGTGTGGGTTTTTTCTTCCCTATATCAGGGAAGTTTTCTGTCATTATCTCTTCCAACAGGTTTTCTACTTCTTGCTCAGTTTTCTCTCCTTATGGAACCCCTATTATTTGGATGTTGTTTTGTTTCATGTGTTCCCAAAGTTTCCTTAGGATCTCCTTCTGCTTTTTAATTTTTTTTCTAGAAGCTGCTCTACTTGGGTATTTTTCCTACCTTGTCTTCTAGCTCACTGATGCAGTCCTCTGCTTCTTCTAGTCTACTCTTGATGCTTTCTATTGAGTTCTTTATAGGAGCAATGTCATTTTTTATTTCTTCTTGGTTCTTATTCATTTCCTCTTGGTTCTTACTCATATTGTCAAATTTGTCTTCCATTATTTTCAGCCACCTTATGACCATTTCTATGAATTCTTTCTCTGACAGATTGCTTACCTCAATTTCATTTTGTTCCTTTTCTGATGATGCCTACTTTTCTTTCACATGTGGGCTGTTTCTTTGTCTCCCCATGGTCTCTCTTCTCCGGGTGTCTGGTTATGTAGTTCTCGCTCTTCTGCATTTATTTAAATGCACAACATACAACCAGGTATAACACACAAGCCACTGAACAGAAATGCATTCATGATATTAATAGCCCCAAATAAAGGTGACCATCAGAGAAAGACAAATTTAGAAGATAGGAGAGAAAAGAGAAGAGAAAAATAAAGAAAGGAGTGCATAAATGAAATTGTGAAAAGAAAAAAAAGTAAGCAAGAAAAGAAAAAGGATAAGAAAGAAAAGGGGAACAAAGTATATTATATATATGGAGATAAAACTCTAATAAAACAGCCACTAATCCCAACAAATGACAACAACAAGTACCTGGAGATTAATACAAACTACAAACAACAACTAATATTAAGTTAGGTTATGGAAAACAGAAGCAAAAAACAAATAAAAACAAAACAAAAAAAGAATAAGCAAAACAATTTCACAGACAAGCATAAAAATTGATATAATCAACATTCAAGCAAACAACAACAAAAAGACAGAGAGGAAAACAATTTTTTGCTTAGGAAGACAGAGAAGAGAGAGGTGTGTATGGACTTGGAGCAGGGAATTGTAAATTAGATATATAAGTAGGGTGAAATTTTAACAGGGGTTAAAAATAGAGAAAATCTAAAGCAGGAAAAGGGTAGGAGCAACAGGACAACAAATGGGGAAAACTTAAGAAGAGAGTGATGGTATAAAGGTAGAGTTGAGATAAAGTAAAATGATGATAAAGGAAAGATGAAAATAGGATGTAGAACACTAATCCCAAAGTTAAATAAAGAGAAAATAAAATGACACTTAAAAAAAAGATAAAATAGTAGTAGTAATAATATGGATTGAAAATAAAAGTTTAATAATAAAAAGGTAAAATCAAGTGAGGTAAAAAGAAAAAAATGGTTTCTGAAGTAAAAGATGAAATAAAAAAATAAATAAAATAAACAAAAGTAAAAATAAATGTGCAGTAGTTAAGGTCATTCACTTCCTCTACTTGCCTATTTTCCAGTCAGTACAGTATTGTGATTCCCTGCATTCCACTGCTCCTTAGTGTTGTAAGCCAGTCCTGATGTTTAAGCAGGCAGTGTGTCTTAATTTCTTGTATTTCTTTATTTGTGATTACACAAGAGTCAATTTGTGACTCAGTACTGGGGGACAGTGTTTCTGGATTGATCTCCAGGTCTATAGGTCCTCTCTAGCCTGTGCTTAGATCCTGCTTTCCCTGTGGCACTCAGTACCGGTTTGTGGGAGTGGGTTGCTCCAGAGCTGGTTCTCTGATGGCTATTCCCTGCTGTGATCCCCAGGTTCCAGAAAAACAACTTTTCTCTGCAGTCTCTTAGGGTGTCCCCAATTGGGTGATCCTATGTATTGGGTTTAGTCATCAGAAGCAAGGATTTAAAGAGGAAAAGGTGTAAGTGTGCGAACTGCAGGGTTGCACACAAGTCTGTGCAGTCTTTTTCCCCCCTTGGGTCTAAGCATGCAGCACATTTTTTAAAAATTTAGACTGCCTTTTTGTGTCAGATCAAAATGGCTTGCTTTTTAGAGTTTCCCTCTGTTAGCAGCTCTGAGTACTCCCTTTCACATTCGCAGATCATGCTAGCTCCAACAACTATGGATTTTTCTAGCTGCAGACTTCCCCCAGTCCTCCAGCTCCCGTAGTGCATGTGTTTCTCCATCCTGCGGGACCACAGACCTCACCTAATCCCAGGCGAAATCTGACCTTCCTGTGGTGGAGTGTAGAGCTCCTCTGAATCTGTGTGTTTGCCCCAATTGGGGACCGGTGTTCTGGGGTTCACAGCTGTTCAGTGGGTGCTGTAGTTGTAGATTTTCAGGGTTTGGATAACATCCACAATCCCCTTCAAGATAGCACAGTCTCTGTGCTTGAGCCAGTGGCTCTGGGAGGGAACCCAGTACCAGTGGGGGCTGACTGGTCAGGGGAGCCCCGTCCAGCAGTCCCCCACCATATCCTGGAGTATAGCTGTCTCTCAACTTACCAACAAACACTGTGTGAAACTCAGCTGTTCTTTCTATCTGCTCTGGGACAAGGCTCAGGATATGTATGTCTATTCTGCCACCATTTTTTTTGTGATGCAATTTTTTAATTTGTTGTTAACAGTAAGAACAAAAATAACACAGTTGCACATTAAAATATTCATCAATATGTTGGTAAAAAAAAAAAAGATTGCTACTTTTCAGTTAATAAGTTTGCTCAAGAATTTACAGTTTGTACCTAACAACATACAAATTAAATGTAAATTGATATTTAAGGGTTTTCTAAGTTCAATATCATGTCATCTGAGAATACTGCCTTTTTTACTTCCTTCTTTCCAATGTGGATACCTTTTATTTCTTCTTCTTGTTTTGTGGCTGAGGCTAGGATTTCCAATAGTATGGTGCAAGTGGCAAACCTGTCTTATTCCTGATCTTAAGGGAAAGACTTTAGTTTTTGCCCATTGAGCATGATGTTTCCTGTAGGTTTTTTACAGATGATCTTTCTTATGTTTAGGTATGATCCCTCTATTCTCACTTCACTGAGAGATTTTATCATAAATGGGTGATGGAATTTATCAAATGCTTTTTCTACATCTATTGATAAGATTGTGAAATTTTTATCTTTCCTTTTGAAGCCATAAAAATTCTAGAAGAAAACATAGGCAGTAAAATCTCAGACATGCCCCATAGTAATATTTTGCTGATTTATCTCCTAGGGCAATATAAACAAAGAAAAAAATAAACAAATGAAATCACATCAAACTAAAAAGCATCTACACAGCAAATGGAAAGAACTAAAAATGAAAAAGGAACTCAGTATGTGGGAGAACATACTTGCCCCTGATAAATTTCATAAGGTGTTAACTTCCAAAATATATAAAGAACTTAATACAACTCAACACCAGAAAGACAAGAAATCCCATTTTAAAAAATGGGCAAAGGATCTGATAGACTCTTCTCCAAATAGATCATACCGATAGTCAATAGACATGAAAAGATGCGCAATATCACTAATCATCAGAGAGATGCAAATTAAAACCACAATTATATCACCTCACACCAACCAGAAATAAATCAATTTATTTAAAATAAATTTATTAATGTTACATCAATAAATCAACAAACAAGTGCTGGCGAGGATGTGGAAAAAAAGAACTACAGTGCACTGTTGTGAGGAATGCAGACTGGTGCAGCCACCATGTAAAATAGTATGGAGTCTCTTCAACAAATTAAAATTAGAACTTCCTTTAAACTCAGAGATCCCACTTCTGGGAATGATCCCAAGAATTCTGAAAAATAATATGTATACCCCTATATTCATAGCAGCATTATTTACAACAGCCAAAATATGGAAATTTCCTAAGTGCCCGTCAGTAGATGAGTGGATAAAAGAGCTGTGATATATTTGCACAATAGAATACTACATGGCTGTAAAATAGAAGGAATTCTTACTCTTTCAACTGTATGATTGGAAATGGAGATTATTATGCTAAGCAAAATAAGACAGATCAAGACAAATATCATGTTACCTCATTTATATGTGATTTCTAATGAAGAAAATAAACTAATGTATAAAATAGAACCAGAGGCATGGATACATGAAACACACTGACAGAGGTCAGAGGAAAGGGGATAGAGGGAATTATATGAAAGGTGAAGGGATTAGGTAAAGCTTACATATGCCTTTGTCACCCATAGATAAAGACAGTATGGTGAAGGCTAGAGGTGGGGGAGGGGCAGAGGTGGGCAAAGGGGGTGGGGGGACGGAGGACATTTGTAATGTCTCAACCACTAAAAAATATACAGGACTAAATTAATTTAAAAGCAGTTCTTTCCTTATGTCCTCTAAATAAGAATCAGTGAACAATGTGAAACAGGCAGTGAGTCTGGAGAGCAAAAAGCTGTCTTCTATGGACCTAATGACATGCCGCCCAGCCTCTGCTCCAGTGAATTCGACACCCATTAAAGCGTAAAAGAAAGCGGACTCTCTGGTAGAAGAGAATGAAAAATGAATTCAAAACTTCCTCTTCTTTTAGACGAAATAAAAATTATATCTTAAAATCGATGTTGGACAAAAGCCTGAACTTTAAAATATAGGCTTTGTGTCTGTAAAAGTTTTACGGTAAATTAAGTGAAGTCAAAATATGTAGTAAGCAGTATTTTAATACTTACTATGTACAAAATAACTTTTGATAAAGGTTATAAGAATGCAAATAAGTCAGATGTATGGCTTACTCTTAAAGCTAAAAACTACCTGTTAACATTCTATAATAACATACCAAGTTAACTATAGTTTCCTTTATTTAAATGATTCTTCTTGAGTTTTCCCAGAAGCAAACCCTGTTATAGAGGTTCAAATGTAAGCCATGTATTTGTAAAGTCTTCCCAAAACACCCATGGGGAATGGGGGAAGTGAAGAAAAAAGTTTTTGGAAGCTGTATTATTAAGCTAGTGACTACGTGAGAAATTTGAATTTAATTTTCCTGAGGAAATCTGGGAGACAAGGAAACAGTCTCGATGAAAAGGGCATGGGAATTGGGTATTTATTTATTAATTAATTAAATATATTTGTATTGATTTCAGAGAGGAAGGGAGAGAAAGAGAAACATCAATGATGAGAAAGAATCATTGACCAGGCTGCCCCCACACATACCCCTATTGAGGACCGAGCCTGCAACCCAGGTAATGTACCCTTGACCAGAATCAAACCCAAGACCCTTCAGTCTGCAGGCCAACACTCTATCCACTGAACCAAACCAGCTAGGGCTGGCAGCTAGGCATTTATATACCATCTCCCACTAATCATTTTTGGAAGGTTATGGGGGTGGGCATTAACTTCCTAGAACTTCTGCCTCCTGAGAATATGGACAGAGCAGACTCTGGAAACCAAAAAATTCCTCCAGAAAAAAGAATTTCAAGTATATTCATTTAGAGGGTACTGCAGTGTGCACAAAATATAGTGAAATCAAGAAATTAGAAAGTCACAAACATCTGTGGTTGTTGATGAAGGAAATTCTGTTATTTTGGTGCATCTTGATGGAGTGAGATCTTTTATGTTCTCCATTTTGCATTGGAAGAATCTGTTTTAAAAATATTATCTTGAGGTTAGAATAAAAAAGAAAATAATACTTCAGTGTTTTTGTGGAAGTCATCCTTCAGAGATGAATACTCTTTTCTCAATAAAAAACAAAAGTTACACTGATATTTAGTATTAGAAATCAAATCTGAGCTGTCTAAAAGATATTGTAATTCAAAACTGGAGATAGTCACTTTACTAAACTGTCCTCCTTAAATAAATAACAAATACCTTCTCATATTTCAGTTGTAGCAAATTTAGACAAATAAATATTGGATTATTTTCTGGTGGATAGAATTTAAGAAAGAAACTCTAGAAAATCAGAGAATTAGTCACAGAATGATGTTAGTATATAAGAATTATCCTATATAATAAAAGCCTAGGTGGCATCATGCCCTTGCATGACATCATCACAAGATGGCCACCACAAGATGGCCATAACAAGATGGCCAGCAGGGGAGGGCAGTTGGGGGCCAATCAGGCCAGCAGGGAGGGCAGTTGGGGATGATTGGGCTGGCAGGGGAGGGCAGTTGGGGGGAGATCAAGCTGGCAAGGAATCAGTTAGGCATCAATCAGGCTGGCAGGGGAGAAGTTAGGGGATGATCAGGCTGGCAGGCAGAAGTGGTTAGGAGCAATCAGACAGCCATGCAGGTGAGTGTGAAAGAAAGGCTTAGCATGTCACAATGACTCTTCAAACATTAAATATGAAAGAAAGAGCAGACATGTTTGTATACTGAAAACTAGGAAAGCCAATGCCTTCACAATAAAATAAAAAAAACTATAAACAAACGCACAAATATTGAACAAGCACTTATAGACAGCAAAGGGCTTACCATTGGAAAAGTATTAGCAGAAGATAACATACTTTTATGTAAGATTTCAACAGAGGATATTAGGTAGGCCAGCAGGGGAGGCCTGTTGTGGGCAATCAGGCCAGCAGAGGAAGGCATTTAGGGATGAATGGGCTGGCAGAGGCAGACAGTTGCGGGGATCAGGCCTGCAAGAAAAGGCAGTTGGGGGGAACAGTGCTGCAGGGAAGGACCTGGGCCTGCAAGGGAGGGCTGTTGGGGGGACCAGGACCATAGGGGAGGGAAGTTTGAGGGGACTAGGCCTGCATGGGAGGACAGTTGGGGAGTACCCAGTCCTGCAGGGTAGGGCAGTTAAGGGTGATCAGGTCAGCAGGAGAGGGCAATTGGGGGTTACCAGGCCTGCAGGGGATGGCAGTTAGGGGTGACCAGGCTTGCAGGGGAGGACAGTTAGGTAGGGGATGTGGGAGGTTGGCTCGCTGGCCCTACCCAGCTGGCAGGGGAGTGCAGTTAGGGGCAATTGGCCCAGCAGGTGGGCAGTTAGGCATCAATCAGACTGGCAGGGGAGTGGTTAGTGGGTGATCAGGCTGGCAGACAGAAGCAGTTAGGGGCAATCAGGCAGGCAGGCAGGAGAGCGGTTGGGGAACTAGCAGTCCTGGTATGTGAGAGGGATGACTGATGCCTGTTTAGCTCTGATCCTGATGGCCTAAACAGGCAGTTGGATCGGGCCTAAATGAGCAGTTGGACATCCCTCCAGGAGTACCAAATGAAGAGGGTGCAGGCTGGACTGAGGATACACATCCCCCCGCCCCCCAGTGAATTTCATGCACTGGGCCTCTAGTTATTCATATGGCCTGAAAACATTGACAGTACATTTCAACACAATCTTACACTCCATCTTTCAAATTAAACTTTCATTCTTCCTCTAAAACCACCATTTTAGCCACTATTACACCAAATGCAAATCACTTAATCTCTTTTCTGCACCTTTAATTAAGATGCTCACTCATTGTAGAATATATTTGACCTTCCCTTTATTTATACCCTATACCCTATTTATTTACATCCCACTGTGTCAAGAACCCTGAAGGGTCTCATATTTCTCTATTTACTGGCTAACATGTTCCCTTGCCACAGTTTCATGGATGCTGAGAGAAAACATGAGACTCCTGGGTCAGAAATAAATGATTTTATTACTCACTAGAGGCTCAGTGCACAAATTTGTGCATGGGTGGGGTCTGGCCAGCCCAGCTCTCCCCGCTTCCCCTGATCAGGGCAGATCTGGCTGGGCCAGCTGGGGGTAGGGGATGTGGGAGGTTGGCTGGTCAGCCCCACCCATGATCTGGTTGGAGAGGGCCAATTGGGGATGAGGCAAGCTGGGGAGAGGGACTGAAGGTGGTTGGCTGGCTGACCCAGCCCCTTATAGGGATGGGGGGTGCTGACTGAAGGTGGGACTGGCTTGGGGGATGGGCCATGGTCATTGGTAGGTGGGCCCAATTCCAGATTGGGATGGGGGGTGATCTGGGGTGGGGCCAGCCGGGGGGAAGGGTTGAGGGCCACTGTCCAGCTGGCCCTGCCCCCAATGGGATAAGGGGGCTGATCAGGCACAGGGATGGCCGGGGGTGGGGCCACAAGTGGTTGGCTAGTGGGCCCCACCCCCTGGTCAAACTCTCGATTGAACTTCCAGTTGAGGGGACAATTTGCATATTAACCTTTTATTACAAAAGATGTCTCATAAGTATGAGCCTAATCCTATATAATGAAGAGGTAATATGCAAATGGACCCTAATGGCCTCACAATATGGCTGCCTATAACCAGGTCAGCAGGGGAGTTAGAGAGGGATGGCCAAACGACTGAACAGCAGGCTGCATGGAGTGACCAGGCTGGTGTGTGGGGGTGGGGGGGAGGTGGCAGTTGGGGTTAACCAGGCCAGTGGGGGGAGCAGTTTGGGGTGACCAGGTTGGCAGGAGGTGCAGTAAGAGGTGACCAGGCTGACAGAGGCAGGGTGCAATTGGGGATGACCAGGCTGGCAGGGGGGGATTGAGGGACAACTAGGCTGGCAGGGGTGGACAGTTAGGGGTGAACAGGCTGGCATGGAGAGACAGTGAGGGGCTATCAGACCAGCAAGCAGGTAAGCAATTAGGAGGCAGCAGTCCAGGATTGTGAGAGGGGTCATGTCTAATCCAGCAGTTGTACACCCCCCCAAAAGGTTTCGGATTGGAGAGGGTGCAGGTTGGGCTGAGGAGACCCCCCACTGCACAAATTTCATACAACAGGCCTTTAGTATTTGCATAAGCTCTCATTCTCCCTCAGTTTCTAAGAGGACAATATGGGAGAAGCCCAAGTAAATATTTTATACACTATTTCTGACTTGGCTAAGGAATCCTGAGCCTAGGAAACTTGCATGACCTTAAAAATGTTCTGCCACCTTATTTGACCAATCTTTGCCCCTTAGGGAGACATTATCTTTAATATTCTTATCAGGAAACAAAGCTGCCTTCTGCCCTGGAGGCAAATACTATCTCTAATAACTTAGAGTGCTTGTTACACAATATTGAAAAAAAGAAATTTCATGACAAAAACTGCCAAAAGACATGTTGAAATGCAACAAGGAATTGTCTTTTGAATTTCATTTTTCAGACTTCAAAGTAAACTTACTTCTTCATAAGAGGACACGATACTCTCTCACTTCTGGCACTATGCTGGCACTATGTCTGTGCCACTTGACAAGTCATTCATGTTGTGTCACATTATTTATATTATTTATTTTATTGCTTAATATTTGTATTACATTTATATATATTATATATTCATTGTCTCTTTAAATAGTTTAAACTCCATGGATGTTCAAATAATATAATAAATTATAGGCCTGGTGCATGAATTCATTCACTGGTGGGGTCCCCCAGCCTGGACTGAGGGTATTGGGACAAAATCAGCTCTCCAACATCCCCCAAGAGATCCTGGATTGCAAGAGGGTGCAGGCCAGGCGGAGGGACCCCATGAGTGAACAACTGGGGCCAGAGAGGGATCATAGGAGGGCTCCAGGGGATATCCGGCCCGTCTTGTTCTGTTCCCATTATCTGGACCCCAGCAAAGCTAACATACCAGTCAGAGCGTCTACCCCCTGGTGGCCAGTGCACATCATAGCAACTGGGTGAACGATCAAACACTCAGACACTTAGCATATTAGGTTTTTATTATGTAGGATTCCTGCTGGCCTAACAAAATTGAATGAAACAATATTTTAAGTAGCCACTCAAATATATTTTGAGTGAATAAAAAAGAGTAAATACTTATTTTTTAAATGATTCATTCCCAAACAATGTGTAAAAAAATCCTAGTAGAGGTGAAATGGTTTTATTCTACCATTGGGAGAAATAATGATTTAGAATGTGGCAGCTATTTTTTCTATGCCAGTGTCTTTTCTTTACTTATCAAATATATTTTTGTTTATTTGGTGTAAAATATCAAGAAATATCAATTCTTATGAAGAATTTAAGAAAGGTAAGTCTAGAATTAAATTTTTGAATTTTGGAATGAAATTAGTTTTTACTTTTAGGAACTTAATTTTAATAGAAAAGGCCTCGGAGGAAAAATCTTTATAACTGTAGTTTATGAATTTAAAAAATTAAATTAGAACATATGCATATAGTTTAGAAAGTCAAATTAATTTTTAAAAAAACACAACCTCAAGTATTTCTGAGACTCAGAGACTATTTTTTCAATGCATATTTAAACGTTCTTGATTTTGCCTTTATAATCCTGAATGTTTAATTGACATATATATTGATATATATATTGTGACAATGAAAAATGTTCTTGATATCACAAATGTTGTCACAATGTCTTACTGATTTCTTCCTGTTGAAGACTTTAGCTTTCCCATACTAACCCTCTCCTATCATATTTTTATGTCAAGTACTGTTGATATTATTGACCACATAATTGAACCTAGTAGTAGTATATTTAGATTACATTTAATTTCATATAACTTTTTCTTTGTCTTTTTTTAAGAATGTTGACATTTTATTTCCTCAATTTTATATGTCCCTGTCCAACCATATTATTAAGCTTTCCATGAGAAATGTAAAATTCCTCTCTAATACACAGGGTAACCCACCAGCTGCATCTTTTCACGAAGACGTCCTGCACAGAGCCTCTGTATCCTTGCTTCAGTCTCTAATGGTTGCTTTTGAGTCCCAATGCACAGCTATTATCTTGGTGTGTTGCTTGGTTCAAACTGGAACTGCCATCTATATCTTCCTATACATAAATACAACTCCTTCTCTGTCTTGATTTAATTCCTAGTATTGGTAACACATACACAAAAGTAGCATCCCAAGAAAAGAAAACACTGCAGAAAATTTATAAATCTTATAGATCTAAAAATGTCTTCCATCTTCTTTGATATTAAAAGAAAAGGTCTGGCTGCATATAAAATTCTATTTTAGAAATATTTTTCTACAGAAGTCCAAAAGCTTTACTCAATTGTCTTCTAGCTTCCAGACTTCTATTGAGAACTGTGCCATTTTTATTTTAATTTTTTATAAGTAACCATTTTAGAAAAAAACTAAAACTTCGGAAAATTTTAAGATCTTCCTTTTGCTCTCACTGTTTTAAGTTGCAGGTTGATGTGTTTTGACGTGAACCGTGTTTACTCTGTCATGCCAGGCACTCAGTGGGCCCTTTCTAATGGAAAACTAACACCCAAATACTACAATGGGACATTTTCTTAAAGCAAAATTTCTTCATCTCTCTTTTCTTTGTTTGGAATATTTATTCAAATGTTAGTTCAGCTGCACTAATTCTGCAATTCTTATCTTCTCTCTCTTGTTCCAACCATTTGATCGTTAAATTTTGTTTTATTCTCTGTAAGAGTTCTTCAAATTTATCTTTCATGTCTTCTAATGATTTTTGTTATCATTTTATTATTCTAAGTGTTCTTTAATATTCTCTAAAAATTCCTTCTTTTCACTTTCCTCTTGTTATCTGAATGCTGTTTTGCTCTTTTGTTCTATGAAAACTATTTTTTAAAAAATCAAAAATTTTGTTTTGTCTTATATTTTAGTCCCCTGTATTGTCCTTGTTTCCTGGATTCTTTTCTCATATCTTTGCCTTGGTCGTTCTCGCTCTCGCTCTCGCCCTCTCTTTTTTTCCTCAAAAGATTGTCTCAAATGTCTATCTTCTGATATATTCACACCTAATAGTCAATTTTAAAAGGGATTATTGGCAGCTCTGTTGATCAATAGTAGTCTTAATTGTGAGTATATTTGCTTAGTTATTTCAACAGGGCCCCTACTTGTCAGAAAAATATAGCCTTTTCTCCAGTTCATCAGTTTTCCTAGACAAGAATTGTCCAATTTTCTAACTAGAAGGCATTCTCTGACCAATAGTGAGAAAAGACTCTGATGAATATGTAAACTTTCACTTAATAACCCTTAATAATTACAGTATGTTGCCTCTTGTTTTTGATGATTCCAAAAAAATTTAAATATGTTTTTATTGATTTGAGAGAGAGGGAAAAAGTGAAACACAGAGATACAAACATCAATGAGATAGTTGGATTAGTTGCCTCCTGCATGACCCTTTTTGGGGATTGAGACTGCAACCTGCCATGTGTCCTATAGAGGAATCTAACCAGTGACCTCAACCCTGAACTACACTGGCTGATTTGATTCCAGATTTTTTAATTCAAAGTTTCTCTGTACTCTATTGTTTTCTTCAGAGCTTATAGCTCTTTCCCTTTTCACAAAGTTCCTTTGGTTCAATGTCTCAGCAAACAAACAAAACATAAAAATCAACAAAAACACAACCCTTCTGTAGGGATTCACGGAGAAGTGGGCAGAAGACAGGAGGTGGCTAGCCATTGAACAATTCTTCTTATTTTAGACTTAATTATACTCTTACTCTAAGAACTAAATGGTGGCTCCAAGTCTTGAGTCTTTTAAAGGTTCTGTCACATAAGCATACCTAGTTCTATCCATACTGACAGTTTTGATGTATGCTAAGCGGTGGCCATTTTTTGACCTGATTCTTTTCGTTCGTAATTGTTTTTCTGCCATCTCCTTTCTCATTCTCTCTACCCATATTGACATGTGTTTTGTTGTTGTTATTGATATTTTATCCTTTTACTATTGTTTTAGTATGGCTGCATAGGGAGAAGACATAAAGAACGCATATGTTAAAAACAGCAAGTTCAGCTCTAGCCATTTGGCTCAGTGGATAGAGTGTTGGCCTGTGGATTGAAGGGTTCCACGTTTGATTCTGGTCAAGGGCACATGCCCCAGTTGTGGGCTCGACCCTAGTGGGGGTCATGCAGGAAACAGCCTACCAATGATTCTCTGTCATCAATGATGTTTCTATTTCTCTCTCACTCTCCCTTCTGCTCTAACATCAATTAAATATATTTAAATAAAAGCCAAAAAAAGGGGGAAAAAACAGCAGGTTTAAATAAAACGAATTCTACATATTTCTCTTGAACATATAGCTATTAGTTTTCAGAATCTTCTAAGAAAGTAGCTTCTCAGAGTCTGACAACTGTATGCTCAGAGCCTAGTAATTAATTGGCTTTTGAAAAAAAATATATTTGTATACATGACTAGGCCAGATATTATGAAAAAAATTTAATTCATTACGTGATTATGAAATCTGCCTCTTTATAAATAAACTATTATTAAGGAATTACACTTCAGATAATTCTTACAATGCAATTATGATTTTTAGAAAACAAAGATAGGTTACATTAAAATGAGGAACATAATTAGAATATTTTTCAAAATAATAATACAGATCCAATCATATTTTTATTGAAATAGTAAACAAACAAAAAATACATTTTGCAATTTCTTTATAACATCAAAGTGAACTAATGTCTTTAACACCAGAAATTTTAGAAAATTAAATGGAGAGAGTTACTAATTTATATTATTTAATTTCCTCAAGTTCATTAAAGTATTGATATAGTGTCACAAATATTTCAAAATATCTAATAAAAATAACTTCATTTTATACTAATCAATTGCAGCAGATTCATCTTTCCTGAAAGTAAATTTCTTCATCAAAATAATAAGGGGTTATGCCCTATCTGGTTTGGCTCAGTGGAGAGAGCATCGGCCTGAAGCCTGAATGGTCCGAGGTTCAGTTATGGTCAAGGGCCTGTCCCTTCGTTGCAGGCACATCCCAGTAGGGGGTGTGCAGGGGGCAGCTGATCAATGTTTCTCATTGATGTTTCCAACTCTCTATCTCTCTTCCTCTCTGTAAAAAATCAATAAAATACATTTTTAATTTTTTTAAAATAATAAGGGGTTATAACTTTAGAGAGATATTAGCTCTCAAGTCTAGAAAGTGATGATCAGAACATGAAATTTAATGAGATATATATTTTCACAATTTGGATAATGATCCAGAACTAGTGATGGCCAGGAAATTAATATTTTTATGGGGCAACTTTTATAGGCAACCTATCACAAGAAGTTAAAGGCTAAATTACAATATTAATTATTTAAAAATTTGTTATATCCAGGCCATAGTCTGCCTCAATTTGTTATTGTAAATATAATCTTCACCTGCAGGATTTTTTTTTAATTTTATTTTATGCCCATCTTGTATTTTAAGTTCTCTTAAGATTGATGGAAGTTCCACTTGTGGAACCAATTTAGAAAAGGAAATATAAATGCATCCAGTATAGGTGACTATTTTAAAACCACGACTCCAACAGGAAAATAGCTTCTATTTTTTTAAAACATTTTCTAAAATACTTAAAGCTATACTGAGGTTGGGAAGTGTATGGGTATGACCAAGGTGTGTGCCAATATGGACGAGAAGATGACAGGCAGATGCCCAAGTTACTCCAAGGAATTCCTAAGGGGCCAGAACAATGGATTTCTTCTCTCTTGTCCTTTCCAGAAAGGTAGCAAGCACCCGAATGTGGAAGCTAATCACATATAAAGCCCTGTCACCTGAATAATTAATGATATTCAACATGGGATCTGATAAATAAATCTTGTGGTAGTTCCAATCATTTTTCTAACCATGCAACACCTGTCATGCATTGAAAGAAAAGGAAATAGAACAGAATGAAATATAGGTAGTAAACCCGGAATTTTTTACTTATTATTTATGCTTGCATTACTTTAAGGCAAGAAAAAATCCTGTTATCCTACCACTAAGGAGTTAATAAATAAAATTTAAGTTCTTCTAAAGAGATAATAGAATGGTGAATAAACATGTTAAAATATCAAAATGACTGCAAGTCTTTAATTTGTTTTGGTGGGGAAGAAAGTAAAGAGACCAAAAGGATTTTAAGTCTCTTTAACAGCAAAAAAGTGAAAAAATGAGACTAAGAACTCAAATAAATCAATAAACACTTTCCACGTGGCACGTTTTTTTGAGGTTCTGACTAATTTCAACAGAGTTGGATCAAAACTAGTCAGCACAGATATTTTGGTATTTTACTATCAAATAGCTCTACATATATGACTAGAGGCCCAGTGCAAGAGAAATTAGTGCATGGGGAGGGAGTATAAGGGGGACCCCTCAGTCTGGCCTGCACCCTCTTCCAATCTGGGACCCCTTGGGGAACATCCGATTGCTGGTTTGTGCCTGCACTTTTAACAGACGACAGCTCCATTGTTGTTTATTTCTTTTCATGCTTAAACCCACTGGAATTAGTAGGTATTCAAAGTGTATACATTTTGGGGGACACCTTGTATATCTCTAGTCAGTGGTGAAAGGAAGCAACGGCAGGTTTGGAATCCCAGGCAGGGAACCTCGCTCGCTCCCCACACGTCTCCCACTCCACTTTCCACCTTAGCAGGCAGCAGGCAAATCAATGTTTTCTCTCAGAAAAGCACATCCCTGTCACCCACTGCCCAGGAGAAGTCCGCTAGCCCCCAAGTGAGCGAGGCTCAGTCAAGGCAACCAAAGTGCACATTCCTCTGCAATCCTCCCAAATTCCTCCTCTGTAGTCACCCAAATATCCCCCTATTTCACTGAGAGGACAGATCTCCCCGCTTCCTCTGAGTTCCCGATCTTGAATGATGACAGAGGGCTGCCCACGCCCACCAGGTGTGTCTGTCTGCACCTGCTCCCGCCTCAGGACCTGCATTAGCCCCATGGAGGTGATCTCGTGGCCACACTGGCCTTGCGGGAACAGGGCATCCCCACTCAGCCCTCTCACTGTCATCTCACAGGTGCCCACCTTCAGTACCCAGAACACCCAGGGACTCTCCAAAGGACGTGAGCATGCCAGAGGGGACGTGGGTATGTCCTGTGGGGGATGTAGGCATGCTGGGGTTGATGGAAGTGCTGTGGAGGAGGGCAGGGGGAGGAGAAACTTGTGCACACCACGGTCTAGGACCATTGCAGGTGTGTGGGGGTGATGGCGTGCTTGGGAATGTTGGCACGCCTGGGGTGGAGAGGGGAGGAATCGTGCACTGCACGGGAGGCCTGCATCTGTGAAGATCCGAAAACCCCCATGGCAGAGCCAGGAGGACACCAATCTGGCCCACTACAGTGGCTGTCCCAGCGATTGCATGCCTCTGGGCCAGGAGGCAGGACTTGGGCAGCCACTCCTTGGCATTGCTGACCTGCAGGTGCTACTTCAGTTCAGCCTGCAAGCTCCACTTGGCGAGCTCATGGCTGGCACCGTAGCCATGTGGAGAGTATGACTACCCTCTGCCAGCCCACCTCCCCCTCCCAGAGGCTCTCTGCTCACTCCCCACAGGCATGGAGAGAGGCACTGGCTTCGCCTTGGGCAGTACACTCTGGGCAAGCAGGTGGACAGGCGTCCCGCCCAGACAACTGGCAGCCCTGTGCCTCCACACGTTGCCCACCAGCCCAGAGCAGCAGGGGGCTTGGTGGATGCCTGCTTTCCTCGCAACAACCCCAGGTGTCCCAGCAGATTTGTGCCTGGCCCATAGGCCCCGGGGTGTTCTAGGATTCAGCCGCCCAGCCAACGTGCCTGTGTATGGTGGGTTAATTTGCATATTTCTCCTGATTAGCTGGTGAGCATAGTGGAGGTATGGTCAATTTACATGTTTCTCTTTATTATATAGGATAAGCTTTTAAAAAACAAGAATAGTTAAAATTACACATGTGTAAAACTAACAAGCATTCAACACTACTAATTCATTGGTGAAATATTCAATTTTATTAATGGTTTTATTAATTTGGTTCTTAAATGTTCTTTAAATAATATGTATATTTTATCATAAAATTATGAAATTCTATAGGAGATTCTTTCTTTGGGAAATATATTAAATGAGGTATCATCTTATATACCTCTCATGCTCAACTAAATAGTACTTAATCAGTTTTCTGGAGAATTTACTTACAGTACACATCCACTCTGATTGACTTTATCGCTGGGGATCCCAAGCCATTCTCTGCTTTACAGTAGTACCGGCCTCCTTGGTTTCGCTGAATATTTGTAATCCTTAAAGTCTCATTGAAGACACTTGAGTCTTGGAATCTGTCAGAGGCACTTCCTGCTGTTTTGGTCCACCTGATCTGAGCAAGCATCAACAAAGATTGTTACTTTAGGTTGGTTTTCTCAAATAAATATAAAAAATCAAATCATTTGAAGAATTTTCTTTCAGATCTACCACACTGCCATCCCTGGCAAGTTATTAAAATTCAAAGAGAAAAATTTATACATATACTGTAACTTATAAAATTTTAATTGCAATGTTATCATCATATAGAGTATGTAATTTTAATTTAATTGCATAGAATTTATCAATAGCTTAATCAGAGTGGAGGACAAATAAATATAATATTAAAAATATGTAGATTAGTCACCCCTAATATGTAGTTTCACTTTCTGCCATTTCATTTACTTGTGATCAAAACCAGTCTGAAATATTACATGAAAAATTCCAGAAATAAATAATTCATATGGTTAAATTGCACACCGCTGTTCCAAGTTACATGATTAAATTTTACACCAATTCACTCTATCCTGCCCAGGATGTAAATCAACCCTTTACCACTTAGTAGCCTTCAGTTATCACATCTACTGTTATGGTATCACAGTGCTTGTGTTCAAATAAACCTTATGTTTTTAATAATGCTTCCTAGCCCACCCACATAACTTTTATTACACTATACTGGTATAATTGCCCTCTTTTTATTATTAGTTATTATTGTTAATCTCTTACTTTGCCTAATTTATAAATTAAGGAATGCATGTATAAGAAAAAAACACAGTATATATAGGGTTCCTTACTACCCACAGTTTCAGGCATTCACTGAGGGTCTTATAAGTACACCTGAGAGCAAGTGTGAATCTACTGAAGTAACTTGTAATTACTAATTAGTTTTTTTGTTTTGTTTTGTTTTGTTTTTGGTCAGAAAGTTAAATTTTTCTTTTATATTTTCCGAACTCTGTAAGATACTTTTATTTTTTTTATTTTAAATATTCTTTTATTGATTTTTTTTTCACAGAGAGGAAGGGAGAGGGATAGATAGTCAGAAACATCCATGAGAGAGAAACATCGATCAGCTGCCTCCTGCACACCCCCTAATGGGGATGTGCTCGCAACCAAGGTACATGCCTTTGACTGGAATCGAACCTGGGACCTTTCAGTCCCCAGGCTGACGCTCAATCCACTGAGCCAAACCGGTTTCGGTTCTGTAAGATACTTTTAATTTATTAGCACAGGTACTACAGGTAGACTCTAAATTTCTTTTTGAACAAGCTTCATTATTTTATTTTAATTTTTGTTTGATTTGGATAATCCTATAAAATAAAAGGCTAATATGCAAGTAAACCAAACAGTAGAACAACCAAATAACTGAACAACCTGTCACTATGATATATGCTGACCACCAGGAGCACACTCAGAACATGGCAGCCATCAGCGGCAGGCAGCAGAGCATGGAACATGGTTGGTGTCAGCCACAGAGGGATGGTGGAGCAGATGCGCAGGGGTGCCACATCACTGTCACAGGGGCGAGCCTCTAGCAGTCACTGAGAATTCTTTGTTCCCACGCATTGCAGTCCCATCCAGCACTTGCACTTGCTGCTAATGCTGACCCTGCTCACACCCACTGCCAGCTCTGGAGCTGCTTCTTGCACTCACTGCCAGCAACAGCCCTGCTTGCACCCACTGCCAGCGCTAGTCCCACTCATACCCTCAGCCAGTGCCAGTGCTGCTGCTCACACTTACTTCCAGTGCCTGGTGCTGGCCCTAATCACTCAGCACCATCAGTGGGTGCAAGTGGCAGATGCTGGCCCCAATTTCCCCTGAGGTCTTCACCACATCCCTGCTCTGAGGGGTGACTGGGGAAGTAGCCACTAGTTGAACCCGCTAAGGGCACCAGCCATGCTCATATCCACTGCTGGTGCTGGCCCCAATCGCTCTGCACCATCAGCAGTTATGAGCTGGGCCGGCACCATCAGCCAGTGGGAGCCACAATGGTGGCAGTGGGGCTTCCTGCAGACAGGGGACCAGGGACTGTGGTGGGAGGGGCAAGGCAGGGGTGCAGCCTCTCAGCCCACAGTTCCTTTCAAGGTACACAAATTTGTTCACTAGGCCTTTAGTTTAAGAATATTGTTGTAATGGCTTTTTGAGAGTACTAGAGGCCTGGTGCACAAAATTTGTGCACAGGGATTGGGTCTCTCAGCCTAACCTGCACCCTTTCACAATCCAGACCTCTGGCTCCTAGTTGCTCTCCTGCCTGCCTGCCTGCCTGCCTGGCCTGCCTGATCTCCCCTCTCCACAATGCCTGCCTGCTTCATCATCCCTAACCACTCACCTGTCTGCCTCTTGCCCCTGTTTGCCTTCCTGCCTGATCACCACTAACCACCCCTGCCTGCCTGCCTGATCACCCATAACTACTCACCTGCCAGCCTGATCACCCCTAACCACTCTGCCTGCCTGCCTGATTGCCCCTGCCTGCCACAGCCCCCATGGCAGCGGCTTCATCTGGAAGGACAAACAGATGATGTCTAGAAAGTCCTTTCTTTGGCTGTTGGGTCTAATTAGAATATTATGCTTTTATTATTGTAGATATGTAATTTTACACACCTGGTTACTATAAATCCTTTTTTATGGCTTTGCTTTAATAAGCCCACAAATGACTTGTCAGTTTTGATCATTAGAATTCACTTTACATCAATAATTATTTCCAAAAAAATGTGCAAACTTTCACAAAGAGAACACCTTTATTAAACTGCCAAAGCATTTTGAATATATAAAACATTCCATTACAAATAATACTCTTCTTTTAAACATAGCTGTGTACAGCAGACTTAGTTTTTGCTAGCCATAAAGACACATTTAACTCAGATTTTGTGTTATTTTAACTTATAAAACCTAAACAAAAGCCACATGATGGTACTGTAAAACGATAAGAAGTAAAAATCTTTTTTCTCTCTCTTTGTCCCTGCTGTACAATATATATTTGCTTGTTTTTTATTTTTACGTTGAGAAATGTCAAGTAGAAATTCTCTGAAAACACACATGCAGAGCCATGGAAAAAGCAGTCTTCAAAATTGAAATCCTGTAATACTACCATTATTTAAGCTATTTTCATATAATATTAAAGTTTATGATCTAGTGACATTAAAAGTATCTTTTAAAAGTTATCCAAGTAAGTAAAATATCAATATGAATATAATCATACTTGCCCTTAATTGTGAGTGAAAGGAAAATATTACTTAGAGATTATGAAAACTCAGAAATTCAAAATTAAATATCAAACGTTGTTTGACATCTCTATGCACAGAGTATACACAGAAGTAAAAGACATGATTTCTGATTCCAAATAGTTTATAAGCTGATTACTAATATATACATATATATATACACACACTAAGCAACCATCACAATGGAACAGATGACCAAACAGGCTGCGCAGGGCAACCCGGCCAGCAGGAGAGGTAGTGAGGGGCGACTAAACTACCGAGCAGCAGTCCTGCGGGGGGGCTGTTGGGGGAGACCAGGACAGTGGGTGGGGGCAGGCAGTGAGGCACAATCAGGCTGGCAGCGGAGGACAGTTACGGGCGACCAGCCCAGAAGGGGGATGCAATTGGGAGAAACCAGGTTGGCAGGGTGAGAAGTAAGGGGAGACTAGGCTGGCAGGGGGGCAGTTAGGGGCAACCAGGACAGCAGGGGGGCATCCACCCCCTGATTAGTCAGGGAACAAGCCAGTGCGGGGGGCAGTTAGGAGCGATCAGGCAGGTAGGCAGGTGAGCAGTTAGAAGCCAGTGGTCCCGGATTGTGAGTGGAATGTCCAACTGCCAGTTTAGGCCTTATTCTGGATCAGTCCTAAATTGGCAGCCAAACATTCCCCAAGGGGTCCCAGATTGTAGACGGTGCAGGCTGGGCTGAGGGGACCCCCCTTCCATGCACGAATTTCATGCACCGGGTCTCTAGTATGCTCATAAAAACACAGGGTATAACTACAGTCCTGGTTTGACAACTAACATTTCCATGGTGAAATCTAGGATTCTATTTTTTTTTTAATTTCAAAATCTGAAGGCAACCAAGTAAGAAAAACTTAAATAAACAAATTATATACATTTATTGTATAGAAATATGCCAATTCTAAGATAATAGATATTTCTAAGACAAAAATAAAACATAATTTCAATTAAAATAGTGATTGTCCTTTCACTATCATAATAATCAAAATCGATTTTGAAAAATAAATATTTCATTAAACAAAAAGTAAGTTTAGGATAAAAAGAGGAAAATAACCTAGCACTTTTAGATATTATAAATACATTAAGATACAATGATTAAGTTGTATTTTACTGTTACAATACTAGAAATGGTTTGGGAATAGGGGAGAGACCAAGACCATGAGTGCACTTGTGTGTGTTGGGGTGTGTGTGTGTGTGTGTGTGCATGTGTGAGAGAGAGAGAGGAAGAGGGAGGGAGAGAGAGAGAGAGAGAGGAATAGAAAGGTGAGTGAAAGGGAGGAGACAGGTATCAAACTTTTTGGTCTTTAAAATTATTAAGGACTCCAAAAGCTTTTGTTTATTTGAATATCCATTCATAATTATATTAGAAATAAAAACTGAGACCATGTTAAAATGTACATTAACTCATTTTAAATTATATTAATAAACTCATAAAATGTTAATATAATTAACATTTTAAATAGAAAGCCATATTTTCCAAAACAAAAAATAATTGAGTAAAAACAATTAAACTGTTTTATAAGTCTTCAAATCTCATTAATATTTAATTTACTGTAAAATATTCAACTGAATAATCATATCAACTTCTGTATGCAGCCTGTTGCAACATGTTGCATTGTTTGAAATAATTGAAGAAAATCTGCCATTTATTTGGTTGTTAAGGGGGGGAAAATTTAATAGCCTTTTCAGGTAATTGTGAATAGTCTTCTTTAATATCACACTAAAACTCTATAAGTGGTAGTTTCCTAACTTTGCATGCAAAGTGGAATATGTAACCATATCAATGACCTTTTGATACTCTGTTACATTAAAATCCATTAGTCTCTCCTGAAGTTTGTATACATTTTAAAAAATATATTTTATTGATTTTTTACAGAGAGGAAGGGAGAGGGATAGAAAGTCAGAAACATCAATGAGAGAGAAACATGGATCAGCTGCCTTCTACACACTCCCTACTGAGGATGTGCCCACAACCAAGGTACATGCCCTTGACCGGAATCAAACCCTAGAACTTTCAGTCCGCAGGCCTATGCTCTATCCACTGAGCCAAATCAGTTTTGGCTGTAAACATTTTTTTTTTTAAGGATGAACATCAAATTTTAATCTTGAACCTTTTCTCCAGTCTTCAAAGTATTAACATGATAAATGGCAATTTAATCATCACCCTATCAATGTGTAACAAGCCTTTGTTATAAAATCTCCATCTATTTTCTGTCCCCAAAACCAATAGAAAAACCCATACATTATATTATCTAAGTGATCTATTAACAGATGAAAATTTAACCAACTTCATACCAGGAAACTATTAACAGAGGTACTTCAATCACACAGCTTAAAATATGGAGAAAAGACAGGTAAAAAAATTATCTTAACCTGTAGTAGTTTTTTTACTTTTTAAAATTTTTATAAAATACACTAATTTCTCAAAATAAAGAATATTATGACACATTGGTATCAACTTACACAGATGAAAGCTGATAGCAGCTTTTTTTTCCTAACTAAAGTTCATCTCACCAAACCTTTATGTATTACATGAATATCCAAGTATTTTTTTTAAAATTCAACACACAGGAACATAATGTACAGTGTCTTATAAAAAATGGTTAATTTAGGAATGATTTTTATATCAACCACATCATATATCTTTTTAAGACCATGAAATCTCCTGCTGTTGCAAGAAAACTTTTCTGTTCGTGTTTCTATTTCCCAGTTGTAATTCTTAAAAGTAAAGATAAAAAGTTTTTTGTGTTTGTTTGCTCATGAGGAAACTGGCAACGATTTCATTCGCTCCCAGGCTGTCTTCCCCCCTTTTGTTTTTTTTAGGACTGCTCAGACCCACGACTGCATGGCACGGGAATGAAATGGGAAGAAGAGGCCGATGACATCAAAGAAGGGATATAAGAGGACAGGCTCAGCTGGATGCCACCACAATTGTAAGGTGTGGGCACCCTCCCTCGTGCCACGCCTCCGCGGGCTGGGAGAGAACAGTGACAGCGGCGGCCTCTGGCTCACCCCGATATCCCTCTGCAGCTGGGAGCACAGATCAAGGACCATTTTCACTAATGACTTGTATCACGGCTGATGGATACGTTGGCCAGGGAGAGAGGGGGTGCGCTCAGAGACATCAGTCAGTAGTGGCTTTGGGGTTGAAAAAAAGAGCACTGTTTATTTTCCAGCTCCTGCATCGGTCAATTCGGAGCACAAACTCACCTGGACAGGAAATGGCAGTGAAACATACAGACCATGCACAGCAGAGATGACTGTGGGAACCCACCCAGCCGCATGCACACGTGGGAAAGGACTCATGGTGGGCGTGTGTAAACGTTCCACAGTGCTTCTCACAGCCACTGACTTTCCCACGGGCGCACCACGGACCAGCACCAGCTCACAAACGCTGCACTGTGCCCTGGGCGTGCGGACCAGCAGGGCCAACGGGCACACGACGTCCCACGGCCATTCTCGGGCAGGAGTCCGGCTTCCCGTTTCCCCACGGCCAGCCACCGAAATAAGCTGCTGCTCTTACAAAACCAAATAGATTTCTGAGTCCGTTTTGTTGTGCTGGTCAAGGGTTGTGCTCTACTCTTCCTTATCGCTTCATTGATTTCGCTCTAGGAAAATTAAAAACCCATAAAGTTAAATCGAGGACTAGGTCTCAGGCGATTCCTGACCGAACCAGAAAGACAAGCCATCGCTAACGTCTCTTTTCTCGAGTTTCTGGTCCCCAACCCCAGGCCCTTATTGGTACTGACTCAGCGGCACGTTTTGGTTTCCCGAAGAGGAAAACCCAATCAGAGAACTGGCATTTCTGTCTTCAACAAGCAAAAAAAAAAAAAAAGGAAAAATATTGGTATGGGAAAGGGGGAGTTCATTCTCTGTTAAAAAGAATCTCTTGCTTTCAACAGGAGAGAATCCAGCTTCTCCTTAGCTATCATTTCATAAATTAATAATTCCTTAAAATCATAACCCAAAGAACTGATCCATAACGAGAAAAATTCAAGTTTAAAACAGCAAATAAACTAGTTAAGCCTTGTAAAAAATTGTCCATTTTAGCTATAGATCTTTAAAAAAAAGTTTCTCTGTGTAGGCAACCAGACAGTACGAGGCACACCTTCCTCACCCGACTCCAGAGTGACGAAACCCACAGCCGCGCTCCCCTCACGCCGCCCGCTGGCCTGCGTGCGGGGCCCGGGGCACACGCCTGGCCTCCGCTGCTCTCCCGGCCGCCCGAAGTCCGCCGACGTGCCCTTCCGAGACCCTGCGCTGTGCTCCCGTGTGGGGCGCCAGGACTTGAGGCCTTCCCGGGTGAGTCTCCTCAGAGGTCCCGCACAAGCCTCCTGGGAAAGGCCAGGTTTCCCATGGCGTTGCAGCGTGCCTTTGAAGCAGCCGTCCTCCCGTTTTTATGAACAAACACAGTATCTCCCTCCTGAAGCTCAAGTCCGCTTCGCTCTGAGGAGGATGGACACTACCCCCTGTGCCTTACTATCTTTGTCCGGTTTGGCTGCTGCGCTGTCCCCCAAGCGGATGCAGCGTCAGGAGAGGCGGGGGTCCGGCGAGAACGGCCCTCATGTGGCCGCTGGGCTCGGCCTCCAGGGCGGCGGGTGGACGCTGCAGGAGGTGATCCAAGCAGCCGCGGCACCGGCTAGGGGGCGCTGGCCGACCCCTGTTGACGCAGCCGGCGGCGGAGGCTGCGGAGCGGCCAGAGGGCGGTGGGGCAGGCCCACGGAGCCAGGGCCCAGCCCGCTGGCGTTCTGTACTTGGACGGGCGTCACCGCTGCCGCGGGCCGTTCTCGGTTGTGCGCCGACTGTCCTCACAGCATTGCGGGCCTGGCTGACTGTCGTCTGCCCCGTCAGGTTCAGCAAGACCTTAGCCTGAGGGCTCGTGTGGACGTGAGCTGCTGCTGACACCACAGCCGTGGGGACCACGCTGGGACTCCCGGCCATACCGTTTCCCTGGAGCTTCTGGGCAGGCCCTCCTGCAGTGGAGGGACTGACCGTGGTCACCCCCCGACCGGTCTGACCAGCTGTAGACGCAGGAACTTTAGCTTGGGAAGCATTTGTCATCGCCCTTGTGACGGGTGCCACATCATTACCAGGGAAACCCCGATCTTGCTGGTATGCATCGATGTCCCTTTGAACCAGCCATCCTGGCAACGTTCAAACACTGACCACATCTCCCCTTTCCTCAGCTCCAGCCCCTCCTCTTTCCGGGGAGTGTATGGATATACAGCAACATACACGCTGGGGCGCGTCTGAGGTCGTAAATGTGCAATCTGGTCAGTGGGCCCCCTTGGGCCTCGGTCCCGTTCCAGCAGCAGCAGCAGCAGCAGCAGCAGCAGTGCCCGGAGGTGTGGGGACCAGAAGAGGGGCGGGGGCAGAGGAGGGTTCATAGTGGCAAGTGCAGCTGTGTAGGGACATGGGAAGGAAATGTGAACGAAGGGCCAGTTGTCACTGGGCTGCTTGGGGGAGGGGTCACAATGAACCCGGAGGCACTTACTGAACCTGAGAAGGGGCACTGCAGGAGAGCCCGACAGCTCGCTGACCCGCGGCGGCCGCGGGCTTGCTGGAGCCGATGAGGACCCGGGGCTGGTCTCCATGGAGTGGCGGCTCCGGGACGCCTGGGAGGACTTGTTGGCCATGGTGAGGGATGTGAAGGAGTGCCGCTTTTTGGTGTTCTTGGTGTCGGAGTGCTTTGAGGCAGCGCTGCCCTGAGCTCCCGCCGAGGTGCCTTCTCCAGCATCAGCTCCTGGCCAGGAGGCGTATCCCATTCTGTTAGCTGCTTGGCGGCTGAGCTCCACTCGACATATGAAATTGGAAATATTCCCATTTTGTCTGCCAGCATGCCTTCAGCCCAGTTTTCACCCACCCTGCGGATCGCAGGCAGAACGTCGTCCTCTGCAAACGGAAGGCAATCTGTCTGCTTCCTTGTGTTTCACCTCAGAGTCATAAAGTGCTTTGCACTGAGGCGGGGCTGGGTAACGGTTTGACAACCTGCACGAAGTTGGTGGGGAAAACCCATGGATCCCGCTGACTTCCCCGTGGTACCAATTTTCATCTACTTGTCGCCCAGAATGACGATGTCACCTTTGCTGAATTTAAGGTCTCCAGGCTCTTTCCCTTCGTGGTTGTGTAATGCTTTGGCACATGGTAACTGAGGTATGCCCCGCACTGGGGGCCCCAGGCCTGCACACGCTGCTGCTGTCCCCCCCGGGGGGGCTCTGCAGATCTGTGGAGCTACAGTTAGCCACGGAGCTGCTCTGAACTCTCAATGCGCTGGTGCAGTTGGCCCACTGCCCCACTGAGGCCAGGCTTCCAAGGCCTCTGCTTGATACCGTCCAGACGTCTGACCAGCAGGATGTTGCTGGGAAGCTCCCCAACGCCCGAGCCGACCAGAGTCCTGCACTCGGGACATCGGAGTTCATTTCGGGAACCTACGATCCCCAGCAAACACCGTTTGCAGAACGTGTGCTGGCAAGGCCACACCTTGGCGGAAGCATCCAGCCGCTCTAGACACACAGGGCACTCCAGAAGATCCAACAAGGCGATTCATCCATCTTCATCGTTTACCGAGGACAGGCTTCAGAAATGTTCACAGTTGTACGCAGCCCTTAAAGTGATTCATGTAACATCCGTTTCAGACTGTGCTCTGCACCTCGGCTCCTCCTCTTTGTTCGCGGCCCCGCAGCGGTGGCGGTGGCGGCGCTCGCGGCTCGCCGTGTCTCTCACGCAGCGGCGGCACCGGAGCCTCTCGGCTGTATACATTTTTTATTCATACATGGTTTCATAACACTGTGCATTAGTCATTTGGATAATGTAAATTCACTGAGTTGTGCATATCTTTCAAATAGTGACATATTTTATCATGTATTAGAAGTCAGGTTTATTAATATCATTATGAATCTCTTTAGAATAGTCTTTAAAGCATTGAGAAACTGCCGTGCTTTTCCAAATTTTATCACAAGTAACAAATATTGCTTTGGTGTTTTCTTCGGAATGGCAGGTTTATTGCATTCATATTTGATAAAATATTTGACAAATACCCATTATTGAGTAACTATACCTTGTATAACAATCGCTATTTTAAGTTAAAAACACTCTTTTATGAAAAAGTGGCTAATTCACTGCACAACTTAAACACACTAGTCCTTGCTTACTTAAGACAAAACTATACTTTAATAAGTAGCATAAATATTTTATAGAAATTTTCCTTTTTGCCACTCAGAATATTAAAAATACAGTAGTCAAATTTCAAAATGTCATTTTCCCTCTATCTATATAAAATAAGCACTAAAAGAAAATATTCTTGAGTCATAGAAAGACATGTCTACTCATTGAGAGGCCTTAACAATTTATATGATTAATTGATGAAAAAGGAAGCCCCAGACATCCTATCTAATAAAATAGTAATATGCACATTAACCATCACTCCAATAGACTCACAAGCCATGCCCACCAGCCAATCAAGAGTGAGTATGCAAATTAACCTAACCAAGATGGCTGCAGCCAGGGAGCAAATAGGAGGCTTGGGTTTACTTGGCAGTGGAGGAAGCCAAATTTCCACAGCCCTGGCCTGCCTTGGCCTCCTCTGCTCAAAGCTACAAAGTTTCAATTATAAAACATAAATAAATCCATTATACCAGGGCCTCCATTTGTGTCACGGGGGGGAGGGGGGTGTGGACATGGCTGGCCTGCAAACCACCACAGGCCCCTCATCCATACCATCCCATGCCCCAAGGAAGCCCTCACCCTAATCCGGGACACCCTTCAGGGCAAACCAGCTGGCCCCTACCTGTGCAACAGGCCTCTGTCCTATCTAATAAAAGAGTAATATGCAAACTGACTATCATTCCAACACACAAGATGGTTGCCCCCATGTGGTAAAAGATCCTGCCCCCATGTGGACACAAGATGGCCACCACAAGATGACCAACAGGGAAGGGCAGTTGGGAGGGACCAGGCATGCAAGGGAGGACAGTTGTGGGCAATCAAGCCTGCAGGGGAAAGCAGTTAGGGGTGACCAGGCTGGCAGAGGAGGGAAGTTGGGGGTGACAGGGCCTGCAGGAATGGGAGGTTAGGGGGGTCCCAGGCCTGTAAGGGAGAGCAGTTGGGGGGACTAGGCCTGCAGGGGAGGGCAGTTAGGTGCAAACAGGCTGGTAGGGGAGCAGTTAGACATTAATCAGCCTGGAAGGGAAGTGACTAGGTGGTGATAAGGCTGGGAGGCATAAGCAGTTAAGGGCAATCAGGAAGGAAGGCAGGTGAGCAGTGGGAGCTAGCAGTCCTGGATTGTGATAGGGATGTCTGGCTGTCCACTTAGGCCCAATCCTATTGGGATCAGGCCTAAACGGGCAGTCAGATATCCTTCAAGGAGTCCCAGATTGGATAGGGTGCAGGAAGGGCTGAGAGATACTTCCCTCCCTCCCCTGTGCACAAATTTCATGCACCAGGCCTCTAGTCTTCTGATAAAAGTTGTGACTTCAAAGTCTACAAAGAAAATTTTATGGGCTTCCAGTCAAAAAGGATGTCTGATCCTGTTCACTCCCTAAAGTTTACTCTCCCCTTTCATTGTGTTAGAAACCCAAATTATTAATTGAGCCCATGGCTGTCCAGGACAGAGAAAACATTTTCCAGTTGACCCATTAGATTAGGTTCTTGCCTGTGTATTTCAAGCAGAAATGTCCTCATAGAAAAACAGGATTTAAAATTTTGCTCATTTCAGCACATTTTCATTGGTTCTTATATTGGACCATGAGTTTATTTGGAATAAATAAACACAGAGAAAGCAATTAAATAAAAGCACAGAGAAGCAATTAAATAAAAATCTGAATTCCTGACATCACAAAATTGTACCTAACTGCCATGAACTATTTATAGCTCTGTACTTCCACATGAGAAATAAGTTAAATTATACTTTATGTTATATTTTCTGGGGATTTTATATGACTCAGAGCCAAATAAATAAACTGGATCTGAAACCTTTAATTTTGAAAATATATTTTAAAAGCAATTAACATTAATACATTATCATTTGATAAGTAAGTATTGTTTCCATGGATAAAATACAACTTACAATTTAAGTACTGAATAATTTTTTTAAAAATAAAAAATGACATAGAATAGGAAGAGTTAGAAGAAGGAAGAGTGTTTCTCTATGGGAGAAACAATAGGTAGTTTGTTTAGAAATACCAATAGAATCATAAATGTCTAATTAAAATGCACAATTCCAGTGATGGGAGGAAAAATGAGATAAAGTGAAAAGAATAGAAATTTGATAAAAGGTCCAAAATTAAAGCAAAGGAAAAAGAGAAATTATATAATCCTATAAAATAAAAGCCTAATATGCAAATTGATGGAATGGCAGATTGACCAGGCAGAACAATGGGTCGCTATGGCATCCACTAACCACCAGGAGAAAGATGCTCAACTCAGGAAATTCCCACAGCCCACAGGCCCAAGGCCAGCCAAATGGATGCCAGTTGAGGACCCCAATCACCCTGCTGGTCACCCCGAAGAGGGAGGCGACTGGTGGAGGTGGTGGAGTGCAGGGCTGGCTAGTGGGTAGCACCAGCCCAGCCAAGTTGGGTGCCAGCTGGGACCCTCAGTTGTCCCACAGATTGACCCTGATCGCTGGCCAAGCCTAGGGACCCTCCCGTGCACAAATTTCGTGCACTGGGTCTTTAGTTTTAAATAAATAAGAACCATATAGTACAAGAAAGGTGGAAACAGTTGCATCGGTCATAGTTTAAATGTGAACAAATTGATTTGTACATTACAAGAGTCTATTAAACTGGATTTAAAAGTAACAAGTTTAATAGTACGTGCTGTTTACCAAATATATATGTCTCTGTATAAATTATAATATACCCCATCCCTAGCTATAAGAAAGGCTGGGCGATGTACTCCTTGCCACACATGGCACCTCCCTCCCAACCCACTGCTGAGACCTGATAGTTCCATAACTTTCAAAAAAAGAGGGAGAAGGGATATTTGGAACAACTGGGGGGTCCCACCATGGGAATAAAATATATACAATTTCTGATATGCTGAATTATTAAATACTAGAGGCCCAGTGCATAAAAATTCATGCACTGGGGTGATCACTCAGCCCAGCCTTTCCCTTCTCACAGCCCTCAGGGGATGTCCTACTGATGGCTTAGGCTTGCTTCCCTCTGCAGAAGGCCACTCCCATCATCCTGCTGCCCATGTTGCCCACCACAGTTGCCAGCCCTCGGCCCTCACAGCCACCAAGATGTTTTCATCAACATGGACTACAGTCCCTTGACTACAAAAAAAAAATGACAAATTTCTTTAGGCATTTTCAAGATGTCTCTTTCATAGGATATAATCTATCTTTCTCCCTTTCTTTCTTTCTTTCTTTCTTTCTTTCTTTCTTTTCCTTTCTTTCTTTTTCCTGAAGATATTTGCCCATTGCTTTTTAGAGAGCATGGAAGAGAGAGGGAAAGACAAAGAGAAATATCAATGTGAGAGGGAGACTTCGATTGGTTGTCTCCTGCATGAGCCCTTACCTGGGCCTGTGGTGCAGCAGCTGTGGGGGCTGCTGATCAGACCCTGTTTCTCTCTCTGTGCCTAGCAAAACCACAGTGGCTGCTGATAAGGCCCTGTCTCTCTCTCTGGCTTTCACAGCGGCCACAGTGGCTGCTAATCAGGACCTGGTGCAGGCACATGGAGGCCGCCACCACAGACCTGCCCCTGCTTCTGGAAGTTCCTTCCCACCTGTGCCTGCTGTGCACTCAGCCTGCTGTTCAGTCATTACTGTGATAGTGTCAGGACAATTTGCATATTCCTCTATTATTAGTATAAATGATTGTGTTTAAATACTGTTATAGTGACATTAACTATCAATTTCCCATAAAAATAACATCAATGGGAAAAAAGATACTAAAATTTAGGAAATACCCTTTTACTCTAATTTCCTACCTAATTGGAACAACCAACAGGGAGATCCTCTTAAGTTATGGAACACTAGAGGCCTGGTGCATGGATTTGTGCACAGGTGGGGTCTAGCAGGGATGGGGGGGCAGGGGATGTAAGAAGTTGACCACTGCCCTACCTCCAATTGGGGTGGAAGAGGCAGATCTGGGTGAGGCCAGCTAGGGTGGGGGTGCATGCCCCTGCCAGGCTGAGACCTCAGGCTACCACCACTTGCAGGGGATTGGGCAGTGTGAAGTGAGTTTGCTTTTGTGTTTTATAAAGGGTCTGCCAGGTCGCTTACTCTGCAACATCTCAGAGGCAGCCCTCCCTGAGACTGCAGGACTCTGGTAGGGCTGAGAGGACTAGGTGCTGCCATCTTGTGGCTTTGGGTGCTGCCATTTTTGTTAGGACTGATGGCTAATTTCCATATTAATCTTTTATTAGATAGGACTAGTGCCCTGGTGCACGAAATTTATGCATGGAGGGGTCAGTTCCCTCAGCTCATCCTGAACCTTCTCCAATCAGGGAACCCTTGGGGAATGTCCAACCGCTGGTCAGACATCTGTCTTGCAACCTAGGAACGTTGGCTACTAACCACTCACCTACCTGCCTGCATGATCACCCCTAACTGCCCTCCCTTGCCAGCCCGATCTCACCCCAACTGCTCTCTCCTGCCAGCCTGATCTCACCCTCTACTCTTCTCCCCTGCCAGCTTGGTTGCCCCCAATGGTCCTCCCCTGCCAGCCTGATCTCACCCCCAATTGTCCTCCTCTGCTGACTAATTTGGTTCTAATTGGCCAGTTTTTATGCCAGTCAGTGGCAAAAGCTCCACCTCTTAGGCAGCTATTGCGTTCTCACAGTTGACCCACATTTGGTTCTAATTGGTCAGTTTCTAAGCCAGTCAGTGTCTCAATAAGGCCTGACCAGTAAGGCAGAGCTGATCAGCAGCCCAGATGGAGGCCTGGAGAGAAATGGATGTGGGGCTGCTGGCCAGGCTCAGAGGGAAAGAGAGAGGCAAGTGTTGGCCAAAAGCTGGCTCAGCTGCTATAGATCAACTCCTGCTTTTCTCTTCAGGTCTCTTTCTGGGACTAATTTAAAGCCCCTTCAGCAGTCACTGTTGGGTCACTGGGCCTGCAGCCAAAGTAGTCAGTGCTGGATTACCATGGGAACCCAAGCTGACTTCCAGATGGTCAGCCTTTGGTTGTGATTGATTGATACACTATGGCTCTTTATTATAGAGACTAGTGGCACAATGCACAAATGAAGATTCGTGCAAAAATGGGCCTTTGTTCTCCTGGCTTCCCACTCTGGTCAGAGCCGCTTTTTGCCTTCCCATGCTACCCAGAGGCCCAGAGTGGCTGTGGTGGTGTGAAATTCCTGTGTCATTGCCATGGGGACAATACAAGCCTCCTTTCCCGTGCCTATGTATGCAAATTAATCCACCATCTTTGTTGGGTTAATTTGCATACTGACTCCTGATTGGCAGGTGGGCATTGTGAAGGTATGGTCAATTAGCATATTACTCTTTTCTTTCGGTAGATAGATAACACTTATTAGTAACTTAGGGTTATCCAACTCTCAACATAAAATTTTATACTTTGTGTTTTGATATAATGACATTTCTGAAACATCATTGCTTTTATCTAGCCTTAAATAAAATCATTTTTGACTGAGATAACTTTTAAAAAATGTTAAAAACCTGAAGCACCAATTAAAGATATACCTGGCTCAAACCAAAAATATAAATTACATAGTGGCTACAGTGCTCAGACTTCTCGTTCCCCCCCCCCCCCACCTATAATTAATCTCTAGTGAATGAGTATTTGTGAATTGAAGCCACTTTCTATCAGTTGCCAAGGAGTTAGGCCATATACACTCAGGTCAACCTATAGAGACAAATCTGAGCTTTGTTCCAATCCTGTTTCTACTTTGAAAGATGCAACATCAGTGAAAGAAAGCCAGAAGAAAATAAGATGAGCATCCTCTTGTCTGATGTGCTGTAATTGTGCGGGTGGTTTGTCACCAGAGCCTTTGGGCTCTGAACAAAGAGTTCCAAAGTGTCTGCCTGAGTCTAAAGGAATACCTATGGTAGGTGATTATAAGCAGTGTTCATTATGCTTTTGAAAAAAAAGTGTATCCTTTTATCCTGTACTAATATCAGAGAAAATTGCAGAGGGATTATGTTCTCTTTGAATTATTTAGTACAATAAATAGAATTCTTAGTGACACAGGACCCCAATTTTTAATAAATTGTGTCAGTCTACCATAAATTATAGCAAAATGCCACACTTGCTTCTAAATCTAATTTATAAAGTGAATTACAATTATCAGAGAAAGCAGCAAAATTTTAACCTGAAAACTTGTATACTTCATGTATATAACACAATACTTTTTTAGTCACTACTACTACTAACATCACTAATACTATGGATAATGATAACAATATAACTTACTGGTTTAAATGATATCTACTTATTAGAGTTATTCCCTGGTATGATCAGAGTGTGATAAAGAAGGATTTCTCAGTGTGTGTAGAGCAAATAAGAAGCTCAGGGAAGCTATAAAGAAAAGTGTCTGAATATCAAAATGGGTCTTCTCACCACCCAGGGGATAGTACAGTAAAGGAGATGGAACCATCATGTAAAGGCATTGGAAACAAAAGGAAACCCATAGGTGAGAATGTGTAGTTTTGAAACTAGTTATACCTAAAAACAGAGAAACCTGATGTTTTTCTAATCTTCTCTTGTGTGTGGCCTTTCTTTGGACTTCAACTTTGGAAAACTGCCTCATCTCTTCTGTGAATCAACAGTAAGAGAAACTAAATAAAATTAGTGATCTTTAACAATGATGTGGGGCTTTCTGTATGTATACAGAACACTACAGCAAGGCCTGCTGGCATTCATTCAAATCAAAGGTGGCAGAAAAGGGCATGCCTTGGTGCAAATGCTTATAAATACAAAATGTTGGAAATTGATGCAGATTGCCTTGTAGGTGGGTCTTATTCTGTAAGCATAAGGAAAATATTAATCATGGTCTTCAAACAACCTGTAACAGGATTTTGCTTCTTTTATAATTTATAAAATGCCTTTTCTATTTCATCATTTAATTTCAACCCCCTGACAGGCTTTAAGCTGCGCGGCCACCTTGCTCTTAGAGTCTTGGGAATGCTTGTGACTTGGCGCTCTACCCAGTGGCTTTCAGCCAATGGATGTTTGGTGTGGATATGAAAGCTTGCCTCCAATTAGCGCAGATTCTGAAGCACAGCTTATGCTCCACTATGTCTTTGCAGGATCAGGCTGAAGCTAATCTCCCCAAATCCCAAATTTCCTGGCTTTTTCCTTTCCTTAACTTGCTTTCTTTTTGTTGTTGTTCATTCTCACCTGAGGGTATTTTTTAGTGCTTTTTAGAGAGAGTGGAAGAAAAGGAGAGTGTCAAAGTAAGACAAACAGGGATGTGAGAGAGAAATATAGTTTGGTTGCCTCCCACATGTGCCAGACCAGGGCCTGGGACTGAGCCTGCAACAGAGGTATGTGCCCTTGACCAAAATCGACCTGCGACTCTTCAGTCTCCAGGGCTCATGCTCTAACCCCTGAGCAACCGCTGCTAGGGCATCCTGCTTTCTTGATCCACTAACAGTTTCTCCTGACAGCACTTACTTAATAAATAACTTGCATGTGAGTCTTCATCTGATGCTCTATTTTTAAAGAACCAGACCTAAAACATAACTCTTTGCCTCTAATAAACCATAAACCATTTTGGCAAAAACTGTTCTTGATCTTGGGATCTCCAGCCTAAAGCACTGAGCCTGGGACATAATGGTATTGAGCAAAATTATTGTTGCTTGAATGGATTCCTAGCACTATAATTCTGCTGACAATGAAAACATAAATTAGATAAAATTATACTCCACAGGACACCTACAATATTTAGCAATGAGTTTCCATCAATTGAGCTACTGATCTATTAATATATTTTTAAATGGAAGTTTACTTTATTCATCTGCATTCATTTTGAAATATATAAAGAGATATTTTGTTTAAATTCTACAACTTTTAATAGCATATATTAATCCATTTAAATATTTTCCCCATTACTTTGTATAAGCATCATATTATATTGTGAGCATGGGTTGTTGAAGTTAGAGAAAAATATCAAGTGATAACTTTCTAGTGTAAAATATTAAATGGTTATTGAATTAGCACCTATTTTTTAGGCTTATACTTCATATAAGCTGTTAAAAAATAAAAAAAAAATGTAAAAGATATTCTCCAATTTTTCCACAAGGCAAATGGAAAGAGATTTGTATAGCTTTTTCCTCCCTGGGCACTCTGCTTAATCTCAATTGGCAGTTTGTACTCTTCCCTCTGACCACAGGATAGCCGAGTGTCTAAAAGCTTGGCTTTTTCAGATCTACACTTACTTCCTCTGTTACCCTCCAGTCCTTCACAAACATTTATGTGATGATGCCTCTTAAGATAATATTTGTAGTTCAGGCCTTTTCTCTGAATCCTAGTCACCTGGCAACAACATCTACCCTCCGTTTCCAATGTAGTGTCCAAACAAACTCTGGATCTCCCTTCCATACCAGTTCTCAGGCTTTCTCATGGCAATGCCATCCTTCCAGTCATTCAGACCCAAAACTATGCAGTCACCTTGAAAAGAGAATGTTAATAAAAATGCAAAATCATACTATTAATCTTAATTCCATAAAAATATATGAGATCAATGATCAACTTTAAAATCCAATGTGATAAAAGCTAAAATGCACATTGTCCCCTTGATCAGAGTACTGCTGGGAGTTCAAACACTCCGCGAGTCACTATGATGTGACCTGATCACCAGAGGGCAAATGCTCCGACTGGTGGGTTAACTTGCTGCCAGAGTCCGGCCAATCAGAACTGGGAGAGATGGGGCTGGACATGCCCTGAACCCCCCCACCCCCGCATGGCCACCAGCCCCTATTGGCCCCAATTGGGACTAGGCAAGATGGCCCTGATCAGCCCTGATCACCAGCCTGTCTGAGGGATCCCACTCGTGCATGAATTGCAAGCACTGGGCCTCTAGTTAGTAGTATATTTGAGAGTAGTACCATAGTCATTAATGAATGTTCATGTTTTTTCAGAGGTCCTTAAGGCCCCTGACAATGAAAACAAATTAGATAAAATCCACCCCACCACTCCACATGGCAGCGCAGTGTCTAGCATTGAGTTTGAATAATCACAGAGGACTTACAAGACTCATTACATAGCCATATTCATGACTAAGGTATATCATAGTGAAATAATACAGAGCAACACTTGCAGAGGAAAAGGTGTGGGGGGAAGTTCAGAGGAAAAGAGGTACAAGCTTCCAAGAATCCCCTCCCCATGGCATCACACAAGAGGCACTTTATTCACTCTGCATTAAATTATAACAACATGTGTGAAATGTTGTCTACCAGGGAAGTTCATCAGAGCCTCAGCTTTACTGGGAACCTATCACATAGGCACCCACTGCCCAGTAGATCCAGAGCGGTGAGACCCTCCCTGAAATCCAAATTCTCAGGTGCCAAGGAAGGTAGCGCCAACCTTGCAAGCATGCCTTTCTGAGCCATTTCTTATCAGGCCTGCTAAGTTAACTTTAAACACTTGTGTGTCTTGCAGCAGAGTTCTGTGGGTATTTTAAAGAAGCTCCTGAAATGAAAATGAGGTAACTGTGCCTCTCAGATCCAACTCATACTGTGGGCCAACTTCAAGGAAAAAGCCATATGTGATGGGTTCTTTATGACATGAAGCCAACATATCATCTCAAAATTTTCCATATCTAGATGTATTTTCTAGACAGAATTAGTGCTTATTTTTTTAATCTAATATCGTTTCTACATTCTGTACTTAACAGGGAAACACAACATTTCATGAAAAAAATTAAATTAAGCAAAATATGACATCTACATTCAAAATTTAAAAACCCTATAAATAAAAAAGGAATCCTTGTGCAATGCTGATGGGAATACAGACTGATGCAGCCACTGTGGAAAACAGTATGGAGTTTCCTCAAGAAATTAAAAATGTAACTCCCATTTGACTCAGTCATCCCACTTCTAGACTATATCCTAAGAAATCTGAAACACTCATCAGAAAGAATATATGCACCCATAGATCATAGCAGTGCAATTTACAATAGCTGATATTTGGAAACAGCCTAAGTGCCCATGAGCAGATGAGAGGATAAAAACAAACAAACCAATATTTACACAATGGAATACTACACAGTAATAAAAAAGAAAATTCCTACAATTTGCAACTCCAGATGGACCTGGAGACTATTCTGCTGAGCAAAACAAGACAGTCAGAGAAAGATAAGTATCACATGATCTCACTCATATGTGGAATCTAATGAACCAAATATAGTGATGATCAGAAATAGATCCAGAATCATAGTAGCATGAACAGACTGTTGAATCTCAGAGGGAAGTATGGGTGGAAAGAGATCAACCAATGAATTTGTATGAATATATGCATAACCCCTGGACACAAACAATGGGGTGGTGAGGGCCTGGAGGTGGGAGAAGATGGAAGAGGGCTGGAAGAGGTTAATGGGGTGAAAAGGAAGACTTATATAATACTTTCAACAATAAAGATTAAATGGAAAAAAATCAATGTTTTTCCAAATGCAAAATAATGAAAGTAATGCCCTTGAAGAAACAACTAGAAGTATCTCAAGAAGTAAATTGTATGTTATAGAAGTGCTATATTTAATGCATTTAAAAGATTAGAGTGCCAGATTATGAGAGAAAGAATAAACTATTAATAAAAAAATCATTAAACTGAGCTGCCACAACTTAATTATCAATATATCATTTTTTATGAAAAGAAGATGCTGAAATGGCATACAGTATATTATAAATTTTTTATTTTGTACTTTGAGTGAATAAATTCAGGAGGGTAGGACTCTAAAAGGTTTCCATGACTTAAATTTAGCACTTTTATACTTTATAATTGATACTTATTTTACCACAAATTTTCTAAGTTAATGATTTTTTGAAACTATATGTATATTTTTTTATTTCAGATAGGAGAGTGAGGAAAATATAGAAATATCAAAAACAAGACAGAATCAATGATTGTCTGCCTCCTGCACACCCCACACTAAGGATCAAGCCAGCAACTCAGGCATGTACCTGACCAGGCATCAAGCCATGACCTCCTGGTTTATAGGTTGATGCTCAACCACTGAGCAACACTGGCCAAGCAAGGATTTTTTTTTAAGTGTTGCTACTGAATAACTTTCATCTTCTTCCTAATGTGTTTTTTTTTAAGAGTTTTTTTTTTACTATCATTCTCAGTCTCGTTAAAAATAAAGCAGGAATCTTTTTAATACTATATATCCTATATAATAAAACCCTAATATGCAAATCAACCAAACAGTGGAACAACTGGTCAGTATGACATGCACTGACCACCAGAGGGCAGACACTCAGTGCAGGAGCTGCTCCTCATTAGTCAGTGTGCTCCCACAGGGGGAACGCTGCTCAGCCAGAAGGCAGGCTCATGGCTGGCAGACCCACTGGCAGTGGTGGGAGCCTCTCCTGCCTCCGCTGCAGGCAGGCTCTAAGGAGTGAGGCATCCCAGACTGTGAGAGGGTGCAGGCCTGGCTGAGGGACCACCCCTTCCACCCCCACAGTGATTAAATCTATGAATCTTATGCACCAGGCCTCTAGTAATAAATATAACAAATTAATTGTTATTGCAGTCACCGCAAAGTATAAGGAATGTAATAAAAAAAAAAAAAATTTCCCTCACTCCAAGACCATAGCCATCCTAACTAATGAAAGAGTAATATGAAAATTAGCCATCACTCACAAGCCACATCCACTACACCCACCAGCCATGCCCACCAGCCAATCAGGAGCGAGTATGCAAATTAATCCCAACCAAGATTGCTGCAGGCACAAAGAAAGCAGGAGAAAGGCTTGGATTTCCCCAGTGGAGGAAGCCACGCTTTCCCCACACCGTGGCCAGCCCAGGCCTCCACTCAATGCTACAAACTTTCAATTATGGAGGATAAATAAATCCCAACAGAAATGGCTGCAGTCATGGAACGAGCAGGAGGCTTGGCTCTGCTCAAGGCTACAAAGTTTTAATTATAGAAGATAAATAAGTCCCAGATACCATGACATCCACTTGGGTCTCCAGGGGGCATAGCTGGCCTGCAAACCACCACAGACCCCTCCCCCAGGCCATCCCATGCCCCAAGGGAACCCCCCCCCCAATCCAAGATACCCTTCAGAGCAAACAAGCTGGCTCCCACCCATGCACCAGGCCTCTATCCTATCTCATAAAAGAGTAAAATGCAGATTGACCATTACTCTAACACACATGATGGCTGCTCCCATGTGGTCAAAGATCCTGCCTCCATGTGGATATAAGATTCCACCAAAACATGGCCAGCAGGGGAGGGCATTTGGAAAGGATCAGGCCTGTAAGGGAGGGCAGTTGGGGGCAATCAAGTCTGCAGGGGAGGGCAGTTAGAGGTGACCAGGCTGGCAGAGGAGGGAATTTGTGGGTGACTGGGCCTGCAGGGAAGGGCCGTTGAGGTGGAACCAGGCTTGCAGGGAGAGCAGTTGGGGGTTACCAGGCCTGCAGGGGAGGGCAGTTAGAAACAAACAGACTGGCCAAGGAGCAGTTAGGTATCAATCAGGCTGGCATGGGAGTGGTTAGGGGGTAATCATGCTGGCAGGCAGAAGTGGTTAGGGACAATCAGGAAAGCATGCAGGCAAGCAGTTGGGTGCCAGCAGTCCTGGATTGTGAGAGGGATGTCCAACTGCCCGGGATCGGGCCTAAATGGGTAGTCAGTCATCCCTCAAGGGGTCCCAGATTGGAGAGGGTGCAGGCTGGGCTGAGGGACAACCCTCCATGCATGAATTTTATGTACTGGGTCTCTAGTATTTAAATATATTTGTAAGATAACTAAGTAAACCTTTACCATTTGAGATATTTAAAAAATAAACAAAACAGCAGCACATTTATAGAAAAATGAGAATTTTTTTTAGCATTAGGTTTGACAATGATGTTTATCATTATAGTAGTGTATTGTTCTAAGAGAGAAATTTATCCAGGTTGTGGAAAATAAATAATTCAGTGAAATTCTATTTTGTGTTTTCTAGTAATTCATTTAAAATATCAAAAAAGAGACTACAGATTCTTGAGGGAGGGAAGTGGGATTAGAGATTGAGTTAATAATCAGTCACAGCTACATGATGGGGTCTTGTGGAAATTTCTACACTGGAATTGGACAGTGTCCAAAGGTGGTGAACATAGCCACATAATGAGAAGGTGGTGCAATCTTGTCTCTGTAGAGACAGGCTCCTGCACTCCATTTTGCAGATGAATATCCTCTGGAGATGGCCTTCTGTATCTCTCCCTCTAATTGTTCACATATATCCTTTATAATAAACTGGAAAAAGTCAGACTGTGGTTAGAAGTAGAAAGGGGCAATACTGATAAAGGCAAGCATAATGCTAGCCATCAAATAGGAGGACATATTATTAGTCAAAAAAAAAAAAAAAACCCAGTAAACTGTGGAGGAGACTATTTTACTGTAATTAAGAACCACTATGTGATTCCAGGTTTTAATAAGCATCTGGCTTCTTCTAAAAGTAGCCAGTATTTGATAATGGCTTACTCTGGCAAAAGCTTTATTAAGGTATCTTATTTAATCCACAGAGCAATCATATCAATTAGATACTATATCTCCATCCTTTCTAATAAAAGAGTAGCATGCAAATGTGACCGTACCTTGGCTCCTAATTGGCTATGCTACCAGCCAAACAGAAGTGGGGGGCGGGGCCACATAATTCACAATCCTGCCTCTTCTGCCACCTCCACATGGTCTGGGGAATGAGCACCATGGGCCTGGGGAGCGGACGCTGAGCTGGTGGTCCCGGCAAGCCCGCGGTGCCAGTTCCCCAGGCTGTGCGGAGGCACAGCGAGAAGGCCGGCCACCCCTGTGCTTTGCCGTGGGCTCCTGGGGTCCAAGATCGTGAAGGGCGCAAGTGCGGGGGTCTCAGATCACTAGTGCATGCATGAAGGGCAGGGCCACGGGAGGCTAGGGTAAGACTGGCTACCGCCCCGCTTCTCTGCGGGTGTCGGGGATCCCAGATCGTGAAGGGCATGTGTGCACAGGGGTCCCAGATCACCATGGTGGAGGGGTCAAGGCAGAGGCCATTAGTGGTAATCAGGCCAGGAGGGGAAGGCAGTTGGGGGTGATCAGGCCAGGAAGGGTGGGCTGTTGAGGGTGATCAGGCTGATGGTGGGGGGCAGTTTGGGCTGAGCAGGCCAGCAGAGTGGACCAGTTGCAGAGTGGTTAACAAGCAGAGTGGTTAGGGGTGATCAAGCAGTCAGGCAGGTGAGCGGTTAGGAGCGGATTGCGAGGGATTGTCCAAGTGCCAGTTTAGGCCTGATCCCACAGGGATTTCAGATTGGAAAGGATGCAGGCAGGACTGAGAGACAACCCCCACCCCCACCCCCACCCCCCACATGCAAGAATTTCATGCACCGGGCCACTAGTTTACAGATAAGAAACTAATGCTGAAGACATTAAAATGCTGAAGACAAGAGAAAATGGATGGTTGCTTTAAATCTTGGTAAAGAGGGTCACATTATTCAACTTTTCTGACCCATTGTAACATTTTCTACCATCTTTATATTTCCACCTAATTGAAATGGAGAGATGAAAAATAAAGCACAAACTTATCCTGTATAGCATAACCTGGGATTAATAGGACTAAATGTTTCTGAGACAAGAAAAGAAATAAGAAAAGGAATTTTTTAAATTTAACAAATCTTTATTGTTAAGATTATTGCAATTGTTCCTTCCCCCCCCCCCATAGATCCCCTCTACTCTGTACCCACCCCAAGCTCTGCCCTTACCTTCCCACAGGTGTCCTCATCCATAGGTGTACAATTTTTTTCCAGTCTCTTTCTGCACCTCCCACACTCCTTTCCCCCCAAGAGCTGTCAGTCCCCTCCCTTTTTATGCCCCTGATTCTATTATATTCACCAGTTTATTCTGTTCATTAGATTTTTTATTCACTTGATTTTTAGATTCACTTGTTGATAGACATGTATTTGTTGTTCATTATTTTTATCTTTACCTTTTTCTTCTTTTTCCTCTTCTTAAAGAATACCTTTCAATATTTCATATAATGCTGGTTTGGTGATGATGAACTCATTTAGCTTTTTCTTATCTGTGAAGCTCTTTGTCTGCCCTTCAATTCTGAATGATAGCTTTGCTGAATAGAGTAATTTTGGTTGTAGGTTATTACTATTCATCACTTTGAATCTTTCTTGCCATTCCCATCTGGCCTGCATAATTTATGTTGAGAAATGAGCTGACAATCCTATGGGTGCTCCCTTATAGGTAACTAACTGTTTTTCCCTTGCTGCTTTTAATATTCTCTCTTTTTCTTTTGCTCTTGGGATTTTAATTATGATGTGTCTTGGTGTGGTCCTCTTCGGATTCCTTTTGTTTGGGGTTCTGTGCACTTCCTGGACTTTTAAGTCTATTTCTTTCATGAAGTGGGGGAAGTTTTCAGTCACTATTTCTTCAAATAGGTTTTCAGTATCTTGATCTCTCTCTTCTGGAACTCCCATAATTCGGATGTTGGCATGCTTGAGGTTGTCCCAGAGGCTCCTTACACTATCTTCAATTTTTGGATTGCTTTTACTTTTTGCTTTTTCAGCTGAGTGGTTTTTGCTTCTTTGTATTTCAAATCTTTGACTTGATTCCTGCGGTCCTGTAGTCTGCTTTTAGGTCTCTGTATAATGTTTTGTTTTGTTTGTTTGTTTTTTATTTCAGTCAGTGTATACTTAATTTCTAGTTGGTCCTTTTTCATATCCTTGAGGGTCTCGTTAAATTTATCAGCCTTTTCTAGGAAATTCTTGAAAAATCTTATAACCATGGTTTTGAACTCTATGTCCAGTAGTTTCTTTTCCTCCATTTCTTTCTATTGTGATCTGTTTCCTTGTCTCCACATTTTTGCTGCTTCCCTGAGTTGGTTGAGTAGCTTTGTGTGGTAGGTGTCCTCTAAGGGACAGTGGCTCAGCTTCCCCAGTTACCTGAGTTACTCTTGGTACACGCCTTTTTGGACTGTGTGCTCAGTCTTGTTGTAGTTAAGCCTAGATTGTTGTTGGTATCACTGGGAGGGGTTGACCTCCAGGACAATTTGGCTGTGCTGATTAGCTATGTCTACACTGGGAGAGCCTCTGTGCTCAAATTGGATGTGGTGAAGTCTCAGGGCTCAGCAGTCAGACTTGGTTTCCCATCAGCCCAGCCCTAAGCGGCGCCTGGGTCTCCATGTCCCACGGCAATGGCTGCACGCACCTTTGAGAGATAGCTGCCCTTGAGTTTTGCCTGCTGCCAGACAGTCCAGTTTCTCCCCAAATGAGTCTGGATGCCCAAAGTCTCACCTGGAACTGGAATACAATGCAGTCTGTAGGTGTTTTGTTTTGTTTTTCTTCCTGAACAAGAGAGCCTCCACATGCCCTCTCCATGAGCTCGAGCACCTCTGCAGCTCCCAATTCTCAGTGTGCTTCCTCCTGACAGTTCAATTTCACCCGGTATGAGTCTAGGTTTCCTGACACTCACCTGGAACTGAGGTCCAGCACAGTGGGGAGCCTTTGTCTCTCCCTGTTCAAAAATACCAGGTGGGTAATTAGCTGCCCACCCTTTCTGCTCATGCGCGTCTCCATACCTCTTTCCTCTGCACCTCCTCTGAGTCTCAGTGTCCTTTTATCTTTCCTTCTAGTTGTAGAATTTCCACTCACCTTACTTTCCTGTGGTTATGGATGATGTCCAGAGGTATTTTGTGAGGAATCAATTTTTATAGGTAAGAATTATAGTCAGTGTGGTTATGAAGCAGAACTCAGAGTTCTGGAGTGGACTTCTCAGTCCCTGAATCACAAGTAAGATGCATTTTTCTTGAATATGCTGGTTGGAAGAGTTACTTTGTAATTCTAACAGGAAAAAAATTCCTTTCTTGAGCAAAGGCTGTAATGTTATTTAGGGATTGTTCCTTTAGGTCCAGCCTTAGGGCCTTTTGCAATTCTTACAATTAGTTTTGTAAGGAACTAATTACTTAGATTAATCTATTTATATTTAAACTAGCTAGAATAGATTTTGTTATCTGCAACTGAACCCTGACTGATAAATACTTTTTCTCCTCATTCTCATCTGCCCTTCATAAGCTTCACCTTCAAAGCCAGGCCCTACAGAGTAAATAGAAGTTCCTCTAGAGGCATCCATCCTCCAGGTGCATGCTCCTCTCCTTCGGAGTTATGTGTGTCAGTATTTGCTGGAAATGACAATATTTATTCCACAACTATAAATGACCATCATAAAATATAACTGACCACTGGAATTAGTATATTGACACAAATTCTTGGTTGCCTAAGTATTATTAGTTCCTAAGGTAAAACAATGTTTTCCAATACTATAATTTAATAAGAGGAAGAGGGATGATGGAGAATATGTCTCTACTAGTAAATGAAGAGAGAAGTGGCACCTTTAAGAGAATGCAAACAATCAGAAGTCATATTCTGCTATATAGAAACATTTTAGGAGCTGCATGAAATGTGTAGAAGCTGCTCTTGATGATGCATAAAGATTTAATGTATCTTTGGTTGAATGTAAGTAAGCTCTATTATAAAAGAGATTCAGACTCAATATTTAAGGCATAAGCATAGTTAATTTCAATCATTTATTTTCTAAAATTTAAAGCTAAATGTTTGCTCTTTGATAGTAAATTATGTTACAAGTTTATCTGTGTAAACATCAAAATCTAGATTAAAATTTAGTTTCATCCAGACATAAATGAAGGTTTATTTCACAATATTTAGAATCAATTACATATGAAAATCTAAAATATATATCAGAAAAATATAAATGAAATACTTATTACATAATGTATGTCAAAAATTCAAAGCTTACCATACAGATTTTCTTATCCCCCGACCACCAACTTGGTTTATAAGGCAGCAAATATGAAGAAATACATTTCATTTGCATTAGTGTATTGTCCTTAATTTTAAAGGAAAAAGTCAGACTTTTCAGGTTTTTAAAAATATATTTTATCGATTTTTTACAGAGAGGAAGGGAGAGGGAGAGAAAGCTAGAAACATCGATGAGAGAGAAACACCAATCAGCTGCTTCCCACCGGGAATGTGCCCACAACCAAGGTACATGCTCTTGACCGGAATCAAATCCGGGACTTCCCAGTCCTCAGGCCGATGTTCTATCCATTGAGCCAAACCAGTCAGGGCCAGACTTTTCAGTTTTAAGCCTCAGAGACCACTTTGTTAAATTTTCCTCATAGTTTGAATATTCTTCGTGTGATACCTGACATGAGTGCATCTGGGATATAGGATGTGAGGTGAAGCATTAAGTAAAGAAAGCAAATGAGAGATTACTAATCTTAAATACAAACTATAGGCTGCTCTAGAATGTACGATATGAAGCACAGGGAAAATACCTTTCTTTAGTTTTATAAAAGGAACCATGTAATGTTCCTTATCTAAAAGGCCAAATATTAACCTAATAGCGTATGTGACTTTTTAAACTGACACTCAAAGTGAGAAATTTCTGAGAACATGCACTCCTATCCATAGGATTGAGGGAATTCAAGCATTTTTAAAATTATGAAGTAGGGCCTTTACCAATGTACCTCAGCAGTACCCCTTACTTGAAATTCAGGTCCTTTAGGAAAATCGGTGAAGCAAATAAGACTAGTTTAGCCTGTTGTCCCTTAAGTTATTAAAGGTAAGGCCCGAAATGTTTTGGTCTAGCTGTTCATTTCAAATTAAAACTACTATACACATCATTAAAAATTATTTTATTTAAATATATTTTTATTTTTACTAACATCATTTTATACATTAAAAACAATACCAAAATCACACAGTGACAGAGATACAATAGCTAACTTCCCAATTTACTGAATATTGCCCAAATAATATGTGTATAAATATATATAATTATCTGATATATATCTTCAATATATAATTATATATTTTATGTTATATATATGCATATATATAAAACTATATTCATATGTCATGTATTATAATAGTAAAAACATTAACGAATCTGAGGTAAATTATAGATACTATCAATTAAGACTTGGACAAATATGAAACTTTAGTTTTATCATCAGCAGTTTCCATATATTGTACTAGAGGCCCGGTGCATAAATTTGTGCATGGGGGGCAAGGGGGTGTCCCTCAGCCTAGCCTACACCGTTTCCAATCTGGGACCCCTAGAGGGATACCTGACTGCCCGTTTAGGACCAATCCCACTGGACAGTTAGACATCCCTCTCACAATCCAGGATTGCTGGCTCACAACCACTCGCCTGCCTGCCTGCCTGATTGCTCCTAACTGCTTCTGCCTGCCAGTCTGATCACCCCCTAACCATGCCCCTGCCAGCCTTATCAGCACCTAACTGCTCCCCTGTCATCCTGATTGCCCCTAACTGCCCTGCCCTGCAGGCATGGTCACCCCCAATGACCCTCCCCTACAGGCATGGTTGCCCTCAACTGCCCTCCCTTAGAGGCCTCCTTCCTCCCATCTGCCTTCTCCTGAAGGCATGGTTTCCCCCAAATGCCCTTTCCTGGGGGCCTTGTTCTTCCCAACTGCCCTCCCCTACAGGCCTGGCCTCCTCAACTGTTCTCCTCTGCTGACCTGGTCCTCCAGCAATTTCCCTCCCCTGCATGCCTGGTCCCTCCCAACTGTTCTCCACTGGTGGTATAGACCCCCCCCCCACTGCCCTCCCCTTGCAGGCCTGATTCCTCCCAACAGCCCTCCCCTGCTGGCCATCTTGTGGTGGCCATCTTGTGTCCACATGGGGGTGGCCATCTTGTGTGTTGGAGTGATAGTCAATTTGCATATTACTCTTTTATTAGACAAGATTTCTTAAGTAAAGAAAATAATAAAGACTTTTGAGCTCATTACATTCATAACACTAAGAAGCCCAAAGATATCAAGAATATTCAAACAGCCAATACCTTCTGGTTACAGCACATGTTGAGAATACAAAACCAGAAAATAAATAAATGTGCCTGGCCAGTGTTTCCCAGTTGGTTGAGAATTATCCCATGCATGGAAATATTGCCTTTCAATTCCCGGTCAGGGAATATGCCCAGGTTGCAGGTTTTGTCCCTGGTAACAAGAGGCAGCAGATTTATGTTTCTCTCTCTCTCCCTGTCCCTTCTTCTCTCTCTAAAATCAATAAATACAGAGTTTTAAAAAAGAGGGCTAAATATGTGTTGAATTTATCAAGTAGTAGGATATGAGATACAATCCATGATGCTACCATGACACTTAAAGAAAAAAAATTGTTTCTTCTAATAAATTTATTCAGTCATTATTTCAAATAAAATGTTATCTTGTTATAAGCCTCACTGAAAAGTAAATACAATTCACATCAAATGCTATAAACAGGTAATATGCAAATTAACATTCATGCCCTCACAAGATGGCTGCCTAAAATCAGAGGGGTTAGTGACGGACGACCAAACAACTGAACAAGCAAGCTGCATGGAGTGACTAGAGTTATGGGGGTGGGGGGCATGAGGGGCGACCAGGCCAGCAGGTAGGACAGTTGGGAGTGACAAGGTTGGTAGAGAGAGGCAGTTAGGAAAAATCAGGCAGGCAGGCAGGTGAGCAATTAGGAGCCAGCAGTCCTGGGAATTGGGCCTAAACCAGCAGTCTGACATCCCCCAAGGTGTCCCAGATTGGAGAGTGTGCAGCCTGGGCTGAGGGGATCCCTCCCATGCATGAATTCCATGCACCGGGTCTTTAGTTTCTAATATACAGAAAATCCTAACTTTGATAAATAGTATTTTAAACAGATATGTATTTTTCTCTTTTTCTAACATTCATTTGATAAAGTCATTTTATTTTGTGACTTAAGTCAATCTATAATAATAAAAGCATAATATTCAAATTGACTGAACTGCCTAACAGTGGAACAACAATCCGGATGACCTTCAGGACAAAGCTGGGGCTGCCAGGGCTGAGGCAGCTGTGGCTGTGAAGGCCTACTCTTGCATGAATTTCATACATTGGACCTCTAGTTACTATATATTTACATAGCTTAATTGTCTTTAACTAGGAAATGAGTGTTCATATGTGTAATCATTTGAACATCTAATTATAATACCTAATTATATAAATACTAGGGGCTCAGTGCACAGAATTCATGCACTGGGGGTGGATGGTCCCTCAGCCAATCCTGCCCCCTCTCGCATACTGGGAGCCCTCAGGGGATGTCCTACTGTTGGCTCACCCCTGGACTGCCCAAGACTGAAAGCCTCTGGCTGAGGCTTTAATCCTTGGGGACCCAGCGATCATCCTGCAATGGGGCCAATTGCTGGCTCCACCCCAGCTCCGGCCTGCCCAAGGCCATAAAAAGCCTCTGGCCAAGGCTGTTTCCAGCCATGGGCAGCAGCCATCTTGGTTGGGTGTTAATTTGCATATTGCTCCTGATTGGCTGGTGGGTGCGGCTAGTGCACGTGGCTGGTGGGTGTAGCAAAGTTATGGTCAATTTGCATATTATTCTTTTATTAGATAGGATAGGCTATATTCAAATAATCAAAATCTTCATTATCTTATTGATTTCAAATGAGTGCTGGAAAAGAAAAGGTTCAAGTGTCACTTAGAATCCCATCTTTCATATTGCTTACTTTCCAAAGTTAACTTAAAATTTGAGAGGAAAATAGGCAGAAGATAATGACATAAATCTTACATATCCTATCAGGCCACAGAATAACTTTCACTTTATTACATTCTATGACATGGCAAAATGCCTATTAGTGAAATCACACAATTACTTGACACTCACTTAATATACTCATTTATGATTCATTTACTTGACACTCATTTAATGTATTCATTTATAAGAAAAGGTTTATATGCCTTCTGAATAAAGGACTTTTTGTTCTGTTCTGTAGAACTAATCATAGAAAGACTACTGTGAACAACTAATAGCAACTCAAAGGTTGTAGGCAGAAGGCGACCATATAAATCTTTCTATTCCCCACAATCTTTGCTAAATGAATAGATTAATAATACCATCTACCTTAGTTATACCAGATCTTTTGTAAAACCTTTAGTTATACCAGATATCTTAAAAAGAGCAGATCTTTTGAAATGAATCAATTAATAATACCATCTATCTTAGTTATACCAAATCTTTTGAAAAAAGCAGGATTAAATGTTGACATTTTTTTTTGGTAGGTGCAAACCCAAGTAAATAAAGATGAGATAAGATGATGGGAAGGGGTAATTGAGGCCAGACAAGATATGAGGCAATACAAAGGATATGTTGCTTGTAATATGCCTTTTTTTCTGTATGGCAGGAATATCTGGAAGCTTTGCTAAGGGGTGACATACTGTCATTGCAGTTCACTGAGGGGAGAAATAAAGACCAATTTATTTGCCTTATTCCCTCCTGTCTCCTGCTGCCTTTTTGTCTTGATTAGTGCCAAGAAAAAACATTTCTGAACTTCATCCCTGGTCTCAAGCCAGATCTAAATGCCTAGAAATGGCTCTGGATATCATGGACTTTACTGATGCCAAAGCTGAGGTCCAAAAGTCAAGAAAAAAGAGAGTGAACAATCAATTGTTCATTCAGTAAAAAAAAAAAAAAAAAAGGTTATAAAACAAAAATCCATTATTGGGAGAAAGTGGTGTTATTACAACGTAGACTCTCCAAGGAACAAAGCTGAAGGATACAATTAACTTTAGTAGGAAATGTTTAGAAGTAATTGATGTTTGAGAAAAGTCATAAGTGGATAATATTGATGAAGATTCAGAGTTAGATGCTATTTCTGGGATAGCTAAATAAGAAGGATGTTTTTTCCCCATGGATTTGTAAAAACAATAAATACTGACTTGGGTAATGATGTCTTGCCAAATGCCCTCCTAGTTGTTGGGTAAGGATTGATGATGCAATGATTGCTGGCACATTATAGCATCCTATGGATGATGGTTATATGAATGAACAGCCTCTTCAATGCTTTCAAGGAGGGGAATAACAGGGTAGGTTACTTTGGCCACATTAGCAAAGTATTAAAATAAGCAACAATCAACTTGTTTAAAAATATTAAAAACAGAGGGGGAGAAGCCAAGATGGCGGCATAGGTAAAGACCTATTGTGCTGCCCCACGCAACAATTCCAAAACTACAACATAACGAAAAGATAAACATCATCCACAATCACCGGAAAGCTGGCCGAGTGAAAACTCCACAAATAACAGTAAAGGTGGGACACTGAGACTCAGAAGAGGAGTGGAGCGCAGCCTTGGAGATACGTCCAGAGACAGGTTCAGAGCCGCGGGGCGAGCATGAGCCGTAGGGCTGGCAGCAGCAACCCCAGCTGGATTTCTCCAATGGGGAAGGCGGAGACGTCCCACTGCACAGATTCCCCAGTGCCAGGCGAGGTCCGAGGTCTGGGGTACGCACCCTGGAAGCCAGACACAGCAGAGGTCTCCTAGTCTGAGGAGAATCCAGGTTGCTTGTAACAGCAGTTTGCGCACCTAAAGTGTGCGACAGCACAGACGCACCACTTGCCCCCTGGTCCCGGAGACCACCGGACTGCTTTGTTTTACAACCCTGGGCGAGATTTTGGGTGTGCAGACTCATTTGGGGAGAGGCAGAGTTGTCTGACAAGGGGTAGAGACTAGCAGCTTTCTCTTGGATGTGTCTGCAACCATCCCCATCCAACAGAGCCCCGCTCACCGCGTAGGACGTAGCTGACACTGACGCTGCCTGCTCAGCTCAGAGACTCCGCCCATCCAACCTGAACACAGTCTCCCTTCACAGCCAATTGGCCTGGAGGTCAAACCCTCCTAGGGCTAACAACAACAAGCTGGGCTTAAATTCAAAAATACTGTACAACCCATAAAGGATTGCAGTAAGTTTACCCACCTCAGGTAACTGGGGAGGCTGAGCCACTGACCCTTACAGGACATCTACCACATAAAGCAGCCACCATGCAGAGACATGGAAAGAAATCAGGTGTGAAAGAAATGGAGGAGAAAAGACAACAAGACATAGAGTTCAAAACCACGGTTATAAGGCTTTTCAAGAGGCTCCTAGAAAAGGCCGATCAACTTAATGAGAACTACCAGGAAATGAACAAGACCAATGAGGAAATGAATGAGACCTACAAGGAAATGAACAAGACCTACAAGTATATGAAAGAGACCATCAAGGATATGAAAAAGGACCAACTAGAAATCAACCATACACTGACTGAAATAAAAAATATTACACAAAGTCCTAACAGCAGTCCAGAGGGCTACAAGAACCAAGTCAAAGATTTGAAATACAAAGAAGCAAAATCCACTCAGCTGGAAAAGCAAGAAACAAAAAGAATCCAGATAATTGAAGATAGTGTAACAGGCCTCTGGGACAACCTCCAGCATGCCAACATCTGAATTATGGGGTGCCAGAAAAAGAGAGAGAACAAGGCAAAGAAAACCTAATTGAGGAAATAGTGACTGAAAACTTCCTCCACCTGGTGAAAGAAACTGACTTAAAAGCCCAAGAAGTACACAGAACCCCAAAATATAGGAATCTAAAGAGGACCACACCAAGACACATCATAATTAAAATGCCAAGAGCAAAAGATAATGAGAGAATATTAAAAGCAGCCAGAGAAAAACAGTTAGTTCCCTATAAGGGAGCACCCATACGATTGTCAGCGGGTTTCTCAATAGAAACGATGCAGGCCAGACTGGAATGGCAAGAAATATTCAAAATAATGAATAGCAAGAATCTACAACCAAGATTACTCTATCCAGCAAAGCTATCATTCAGAATTGAAGGTCAGATGAAGTGCTTCGCAGATAAGAAAAAGCTAAAGGAGTTCATCACCACCAAACCAATATTATATGAAATGCTGAAAGATATTCTTTAAGAAGAGGAAGAAGAAAAAGGTAAAAATATAAATTATGAACAACAAATACACATCTACCAACAAATGAATCTAAAAATCAAGTGAATTAATAATCTGATGAACAGGATAAACAGAATCATGGACATAGAGAGGGAATGGACTGACAATTCTTGGGGAGAAAAGGGGTGTGGGAGGTACAGCAAGAGACTGGACAAAAATCTTGCAACAATGGGAGAGGACAGTGGGGAGGGGGAGGTGAGGGCAGAGGGTGGAATGCGTACAGGTTGGAGGCAAGCTATAGGGGGATAAAAAGGGGGAACAATGTAATTAATAAACTGAACAATAAAGATAAAAAATTAGTTTAAAAATATTAAAAACAAGTTAATATGCTATATTTTTAGGGGGGGAGCTAATATTTCAAAAACTTTTTCTTGAGCCAGGCTTTAATGTATAAAGAAGAGTCTCCATGAAAATGGACTCTAACTCTGTTTGCAGTACTTATGAGGGACCAGTTTAAATTTTCCCTCTGACCCAGCTCTTAGAAATTTGTTATCAAGTTATCTTTTCTTTTCAATTTCCTTAATTCTTTTTTATTGTCTAAAGTTTTACTTAAGTCTCCTTTTCCTCCAATTGACCCCCCCTCCAAGACATTCCCACCCCAGGCAAGCCCCTACTGCCCCAATGTCTGTGTCCATTGGTTATGCAAATATACATGCATACAAGTTCTTTGCTTGCTCTTGAATATAGCTTAATAGTACAGACACCCTGAATATGCAATAGTTACAATATTCAGGTTCCTTTAAAAATAGCTATTGCCTCCCCTAGAGTAAGGCTAGCTTTCCCTTTCCTACAACCTAAATGTAATTTAGACAGACTTATTATTAACTCCGAATGCTAGAGAATCTGGTGCATAAAAAGGTGAGCTTTGCAAAGGAAAAGTCACACTTCTTGACCTAATCCAAAAAAGTAAATGCTAATATATAAAACATCTTAGTTTTCTTGATTTAAATAAAACTTAAATTAAGCAAATTGAAGACGTTTCCGGCATAATTAACTTATTTGTAACACTTATTACCCACATTTCTCATGCAGATCTTCCAGGCTTTATTTTAACACAACGTTTTCTTTATACTCCAAACTCAACTGAAGCAATGTAATACAAATTACTCTGAAGGAAGAGAATGACTTTATAAACATGATTTTATAGGACATGTTTCTCTTCACTCATTAAAACTTAAGGTGAAATGAAAACAAGAATCAAGATAATCTTTCTAAAATGAGTCACAGATTATCACTTTGCACCACAAAATTATTAGAAACCAAAGATTTGTCATAGAAATATCTCTATTGATAATAGAAATAGACGTCACTGATGTTTACTGTCCAGAAAATTAGTAAAGCAAAACTCCTTTTCTGTGTATGCAGTACTCACCCAGTTCCTCAAACTAAATTCTGAATTATCCTTGACCATGCTCACTCATTCTCTCACCTTCATGTCTAATCCACCAACAAAACTTTCACTCAAAATATATGTGATCTATTCTCTTCCCAGCTCCAAACCTCATTCCCCTAGCTTTCAGTGGTTTGCCGCTCTGTTGACTAATGAGTGTGCCAACCACTGACCGAGACTCTAAATTCCAATAATGACAGGCTGTTGTTGTTATTCCTTGTAATTAACTCACTAGCAAATTTCCCGATCATCTCTCCCTGAAAAGAGCACCCAGCTTCCATTCTCACTCTCTCTAATTCATTTCCCAGGTGCAGGCAAGGTGATCCAGTTAAAACACAAGGTACATACTGTACCTTCACTTAAAACCATCCTTTGATTTTCCCTTGCAAGTAAGATGGAATCCAACTCCTACACATCAGGCCCCATCGCCTTCCCCTCCCATTAATTACCCTGCAGTCACTGCACTCTAGCCATAGGAACCGCCTTCCTCAAATACACCAATGTTCCTCTTGCTTCAGCACCTTTGCCATCCCTGTTTACTTTCCTCTTGACTTCACTCATGGCTCTGCTTAAAGGCAGTTTCATCTTTGCAGCCTTCCTTGACCCCTCCTCCCCCCACCATATGACACAATGGTTTCTGTTAATCTCAATCACCTTATCTAGTACAGTTCCTTCAGGATATTTAGTCAATACTAGAAATCTGAATATAGACGAATTTGCTTAGTGACTATTTTTCCCTAAAAGTTATAACCTCTATGAGGCCTGGGATTTGGTAGGTTTTTTTATTGTCTATCTCAGAACCAAAATGATGCGTCACTCTTAGTAAGTGCTAAATACTCCTGTCCTTTCATATGGCATCCAGCTGCCTTTCTTTACAGCTCCCTGAGTAATCATTAGAACATATAAACAGCTTCATTAACATCCATGTAATTCTGAGAGAAATCTGTACTCTATTTAAGAAACTTCTTATATGCTTAGAAAAAAAACAGGTTACCCATTCAGCAATAATAATAACAAATAGCATTAATAATTAAAAGGTTTGTGGTTTAAGTTACCCGACAGACCCTTCCTAATAAGTTGAAAACACCATGTTCCCAGAAGGACATTGTATTCCCTGAAGCAGTTTTATGAAAACACGTTAAAGCTCAGCAGCTTTAGGAGGAAAATAAAGTGAGAGCTCAGTGACAGGAAGCGCATTTCCCTGGCTCCTCCACATCTAGTGAGGCAAAACGAAAACACACTCACTAAAAATCCTCAGTTTTTAGTAAAACAAAACGAGTCCAGAGGACTACAAATAATACAGAATAATTTAGAAGAATATTTTCAAATGAATGGGATGTAAAGATGAGTTTATATATAGAAAGGACAAAATGAAAAATAAGATATATGTTTTTGAGGTGAATTAATTGTGACCAGCTCTGTAATTATTTGTTCATTCTTTACCAAAAACTTCAGTATCAGAATTTATATAGCAGGTTTTTCTAGGAATACTATCAAATAATTATCTGCTACAAATCTGAGTGCTCTTAACTATTGCCATCACCAACATTTTATCGAAGGCTTAATGTGGGCTGGATACTGGCTTGGTATAATAAAGTAAACCCTGTGATCCTGATGAACATAATGTATAAGGAAGCCCAATTTTATAAGAAAAGAGGCTTTGATAAGTACTCAGTTAAGTTATGGACAAATTTTGTCATATAGCATTAGTTTTATGGAGTAATATCACTGAGATGAGAAAAAGTATCATTATTTTAAACATAAATATTTCAGTAAGCCTTCTACCTTAATGTACATAATGTAAATTATTACACATTGTAAAAAATGATTTATAAACTTCCTTATATGAGAAAAAATCAGCCTTCGCAACAAGAAGTCTTTGCATAGAAAAAGATAAGCAAAATGCTTTGATTAAGTCAATGTGAAACATAAAAGACCCCTGTCATATAAAATAGATAATGGGCATGCAATTTTAATTAAGGAAGATATTTGTTCATTTTTAATATTTCAAGGGAACATGCATCAAAAAAAGATCTGTAAGATTTGTAATAAAATGATTTATCTTCCTTGGGGAAAAGAAAAAGTTCTTCAATGCTTGACAAATTAAATCACTCTAAATTACTTACCTAAAAAGCCACCGTTATAATAAACATTTTTAAGAACAAAGTTTTCACTTCATAAATACAATTTTTTGTTTTTTATTTTAGTTATTTTTTAAATTTGAATTTATTACAGTAACAGGTTAATAAAATTATATAGGTTTCAAGTGTATAATTATATAATACTAGTGGCCTGGTGCATGGATTCATGCACATTGAAAGGAAATCAATTAGAAGAAATATTTTAATATTACTATTTGCCCTGTCTCATTAATAGAAATGTCAAAGATGAAATAAAATTAGTAAAATGTGTATGAAAATAATATATAAATCAATTAATAAATAAACAATAACAACATGATATTACAATAACAAAGACATGACATAAAACAACAAAACATGATATAAAAACAACATTGATAGAAACAGTGACTAATAAAGTGATTAAACTTATTCTCATATCTTCCTGGATAGCACATTAAAACACTTGCAGAGGTATGTTGTGTCATTAGCTGGTCTTCAGACATATTCTGTCTATGACGTTGCTCTCTTTCAGCTTCAGACTATCAATAAAAACAACCAAATTAACCATCAACATGACAGCTTGAAACACACACCGCAATAGGCATCAGCGAGAGCTTTATATGTATCATGCATGCATGAGTCAATGTTTATTTTAAATTAGTGGCCTGGTGCATGAAATTTGTGTGTGGGGGTGGAAGGGGATGTGTCCCTTAGCCTGGCCTGCATCCTCTCTAATCTGGGACGCCTGTGGGATCGGGCCTAAACTCCACCAGTGTCCTCAGGCGGCCCAGGGGTAGACAGCAGGCAGCATCAGGCGTTATCTATGCTGCCTGCCTGGAGACCCTGTCCACCCCTGCCTATGGATCCCCCAGGGAATTCAGGTGCTGTCCATGCCACCTGCCTGATCCTGATCGCCACCTGAACCCCTGGAACAGCTTCAGGAGCTGCCTGCTGGAACTGTCCGGTCTGATCGCCATCTGAACACCACGGGCAGCGTCTGACACTGTCCATGCCACTTGTCCGGTCCCAATTGATGCCTGGACTCTGCGAGTGACATCAGGCACTGTCCATTACACCTGCCCCGTCCCAATTGCTGCCTGGAGCCCATGAGAAACTTAGGTGCTATCTGTGCTGCCTGCCCCATACAAATCGCCACCTGGACACCATGGGCAACATCAGGAGGTGCCTGCTGGAACTGCACAGTCCCTAACGCCACCTGGACATAGCAGGCAGCATCAGGCGTTATCCATGCTGCCTGCCTGGTCTCAATCACAGTGGACAGGATCAGGCGCTGCCTGCCAAGCCTGCCCAATCCCTCCACCTTGACTCCCCAGGGGCATCAGGTGCTGCCCTCCAGGTCTGCCAGGTCCATGGTGGTCTGGAACCTGCAGGCTACATCAGGTGCTGCTTGCCCTGCCAGCATGTGCAAATTTACCAGCCCTGGACACCCGGCCATTGCAGGGCCTTGTGATCAGGGCCCGCCATCGCTAGCTGGCCTCCGACCACAGCCCAGCCCTGGGCACCCAGCCATCACAGGGCCCTGTGATTGGGCCCGCTATCACTGGGTTGCCGGGCCAACAGCCCCGGCTGCATAGCCCTGCGATTGGCTGGTGAGTGTGGCTTGTGGGCATGTCTTATTGGGTGTAGCAAAAGTACAGTCAATTTGAATATTACTCTTTCATTAGATAAGATTGTCAATGCATGTCATATGTATCAGCTGTTCAGCTGGTTGCTCCGACAGTCAGACAGAAGTATGCTTGGTCACTTAACCTTTTATATACATATAGACATTATCTATATATTGCATTGTGTGCTCACACTGTTCCGACTGCAATTTAACCTATTGTTTTTGAAACAATGGACTTTAAATCAAAATTTTACATCACCTTTTCACTCTCTTCTAAACTATAGCAGCAGTCTTTTTCTCTAAACATTTCAGTTTTTAAAAAATCATTTGGTTGTTCTAATCTTTTTTTAAATTTAATTTAATTTAATTTAATTTAATTTAGAGAAAAAGGGAGAGGGAGAGAGAGACAGAAACATCAATGTTGAGAGAGAATCATTGTTCAGCTGCCTCTTGCACACCCCCTACTGGGGATTGAACCTAAAACCCAGGCATGTCCCCTTGATCAGAATTGAACGGGGGACCCTTCAGTCTGCAGGCTGACGTTCTGTCCACTGAGTCAAACCAGCTAGGGCAGTTATTCTAATTTTGCCATTCAAGTATCTAACAAAACATAGTGATTTCACCAAAAATAATGAGAGGTCAGACACTATTATTGGTAAGAAACATTTTCCAAGATAAATAACCTTGGGTTGGCAATGTTTGTTGTTTTTTTAATAGAATTTCAGGAGTGTTGTTAGTGAACATTCTATAAAATAACCATCATTAAATAAAGGGTAACTAGAGGAATTTAAGAAGCATAGTGCATTTGTCAGAAGAAAGGAAGGGACCATCATATGTGCCTGTAAATATTCCAAGTGTGAGCAGGTACAAATCAACAATGGAAAGAAGCATAATGTAGTGGAGAGAAAAAAATGAAAATAAATACTGGATAAAAATTAATAATTATTGCTATGGAAGATAGTACATGTTTTAGATTACTAGTATACACAAGTGAGAGGTTTTAGATCAAAAGCACATTTCCCAGAAAGGAAAATGTAGAGCAGAAGCATCAAATTGAATTGCTGCTGCTTTCTTCCTGATCCACCAGGTAGGGAGTGCTTACCAGTTCTCTTGAAAGCAAATGTATCTGAGGAGTGTGGTGTCACTTAATTATTCATACATTACCATCACCTGCTTTAACCAGATGCTTTCTTCATATCACTCAATGGAGTCAGTTGAATTGTGTACATATAGCAAGTATAAAGAGGGGTGTGTGTGTGTGTGTGTGTGTGTGTGTATGTGTGTGTATGTGTTCATTTGATAGTGGAAAATGGATTATTTGGAGGAAGTCTGGCTTAAATACAGTTTCTGAATCATAGATTTTAAATTCTCTTTACCTAACCCTTATGACTGGATGCCCAATCCAGAAGATGGGCTTTTATGGTCTCTTGAGGTTTCATGGTTGAGCATTTAAAATGCTACTCCAATGCTTCTTTAAACAGGTGTAACTCAATAGTTAGGAACTTTTGTATAGATTCGGGGAGAGGTAGTATATAAGGAATTATAACAAAAGGCAAGTGTGTACTTTAAAGTGGGTTTTAACCACAGACAAAATAGTGAAACCATTGCTCTCATTCAAGTTCCTCTCTCTTTCCCATGTAAACCAAACCATCTCATACTGCCTCAGGCTATCTTGTCAGAGGCCCTACCACATAGATCCAGAAACATTTTTCTTCTCCATTAAATCAATTTCTTCTTGGGCCAAATATTTATATACTTAATATTTATATTTATTAAAGATGGAGATGAGCAAATTTGCTGGTCTTAGCAAGAGTGTTTCCTTTAATTAAAGATCAGTGATTGAACCAAAGGATTAGGTCTCTTGTGAATACTTGTAAACCAAAATCCTATATAATAAAAGGCTAATATGCAAATAGACTGAATGGTAGAACAACCGAAACAACCAAATAACTAGTCACTTTGTTTGTTTGTTTTTAATATATTTTATTGATTTTTTTACATAGAGGAAGGGAGAGGGATAGAAAGTCAGAAACATCGATGAGAGAGAAACATCGATCAGTTGCCTTCTGCACATCTACTACTAGGGATGTGCCTGCCTACAACCCAGGTACATGCCCTTGACTGGAATCGAACCTGGGACCTTTCAGTCCACAGGCTGACACTCTATCCACTGAGCCAAACTGGTTTTTGGCACAACTGGTCACTTTGATGAGCACTGACCACTAAGGGGCATGTGCAGAACATGGTAGATGTCAGCCATGGTGAGATGGTGGAACAGGTGATTGGGGGTGCCAGACCAAGGTGGAGTGGCAGTTTTTGTCATCAGGCCAAGCCTCTGGTGGTTACTAAAAATTCTTTGCTCCTGGGCACTGTGGTCCCGCCCAATGCTTGTACCTGCTGCCTGTGGCCAGCGCCAGTTCCAATAGCTCAGTGCCATCAGCATATGCAAGCTGCGGCTGCCATCTCTGATCACCCCTCAGGGCTTTTCCACCTCCCCCTGCTCTTAAGGGGCGATAGGGGCAGCAGCTGCCACTCACACCTGCTGATGGTGCCAGCCCCAGTTGCTCTGTGCCATCAGTGGATGCAAGCTGGGCCAGTGCCTTCAACACATGGGAGCGGGGGGCAGTGGGAGTGGGGATGCCAGCAGACAGAGGACCAGGGCTGTGGCAGGAGGGGCTAGGTGGGAGCAAGGAGGATGGGCTGAGACCTGTCTCTCTGCCTACTGCAGCCTCTTGGCCCACAGTTCCTACCGAGGTGCACAAATTTGTGCATTAGGCCCCTAGTATTTTGTATAAATTGCTAAGGGGAGTGAATATAAAGGTTTCCCAAACCAGTTGTATCCTCTAATCTCATTTTCCCTAATTGTTCTTCTTTCCAGAATATATAATCTATAATAATAAAAGTGTAACGTACTAATTATACCAGACATCCTTCCTATTGTCCTTCCAGATGACCTTCCAGATGAAGGTGGGCCTGTGAGGGAAGCCTGGGTCCCATGTGCCAAAATGTCATGCATTAGGTCTCTGGTCCTACCTAATAAGAGTAATATGCAAATTTGACTATACCTTCGATACCCTACTAGCCAATCAGGAGCAGGGGGTGGGGCCAAGCAGCTTTAGGCAGGGGCGGGTCAGAGACAGGAGATGGCAGGCCTACAGCGGGAGAGGGCGGCCTTCAGCATCCCTAGCCAATGCGGTGGGAGAGGGTAAGCCTGCTGCAGGAGAGGGCAGCCCTCAACAACCCTGGCCTGCCTGGCAGGAGAGGGCAGGCTGTCTGCTCCCCAGGCCAACCCAGCGGTCCGCTGTCTCCGCCACAAGAGGCAGGAGAGGGGGAGCCAAGTGCAGCAGGAGAGGGTGGGCTGTATTGCCTCTGGCGAGAGTGGTGGGAGAGAGCGGGCCTGCGCTGGGAGAAGATGGTCCTGTGGCAGGAGAGGGTGGGCCTTTGGCAGGAGAGGGTGGCCTTCAGCGCCCCCCCACCGAGCTCCTAGCTGTATCATAAAACCCTAAAAATTTTCCATTGGGGCAAAAAGAATGTTTAGTATCTCAATTAATACAGTGATGTTTACACATGAATACCTTTTTTTTTTTAAGGCAGGGAATAAATAAGACAAATTAGAGATTGCTAATATAAAATGCTAGGTTTAAATCACATTTCTACATGAAATTATTTATGATTTTGGAAAAATTACTTTTTTTCTTGAACTTCATAATTCCATACCAGTAAATTGAAAACCATTAAATTCCCCTCATGGATTATTTGGAAGAAGAAAAATGAGATAGTGTATAGAAAATGGGGATAGGGAGTATTTTATTCTCTTTAGTCTCTACTGACTTCTTGGAACTTAGCAAAACTCACTAAATGTTTTAATATAAAAAGCCTATTACTATTGCTAATATATTTTTAAAATTTATTTTTATTGTTGAGAGTATTACAGATGTCCTCCATTTTCTCCTTTCTCCCCCCTCCACCTTGCTCCCATCCTATCCCAGGTCTTTACTTCACTATTGTCTGTGTGCATGGGTTATGCACATATGCATATAAATTCTTTGATTAATCTCTTCCTTCCCTACCTCCCCACTCCCCTCTAAGAGCTGTCAGTTTGTTCCATGTTCCATGTACTTGACAGCTTATTTTGTTCATTACGTTTCATAGATGAGTGAGATCGTGTGATATTTATCTTTCTTTGACTAACTTATTTTACTTAGCATAATAATCTCCAGATCATCCTTCCTTATTAGAGTTGCATAGTATCTTATTGTTTAAATATAACACAATTTTGTCCACTCATCTACTGATGGGCACTTGGGCTGTTTCCAGATATTAGCTATTGTAAACAGCACTACTATGAACATAGTGGTGCATATATTATTTCTGAATGGTGTTTTGGGATTCTTAGGATATATTCTCAGTTCCACTTTTAATATTTTGAGGAAATTCTGCACTGTTTTCCATTATGGCTGCAACAGTCTGTATTCCCACCAGCAGTGTACTAGGATTCCTTTCCTCCACATCTTTGCCAGCACTTGTTGTTTGTTGATTTATAGATATTAACATTCTGACAGGTGTGAGGTGATACCTCATTGTCCTTTTAATTTGCATATCCCTGGTGATTAGTAACATTGAGCATTTTTTCATGTCACTTGACCATGTTTATGACCTCTGTGGAGAAGTGTCTATTCAGATCCTTTGCCCATTTTTAACAATTGGATTGTTTGTATTCCTTTTGTTGAGTTTTATGAGTACTTTATAAATTTTGGATATTACCCTTATCAGATATGTCACTGGCAAATATGTTCACCCACACCGTGAGTTCCCTTCTCATTTTGATGCTGCTTTATTTTGCTGTGCAGAAGCTTTTTAGTTTGGTGTAGCCCCACTTGTTTGTGTTTCTCTTTGTCTCTCTTGCCCTTGGTATTGTATCAGAGAAACTTCTATGTGAAACCTCAATGTGATGTTTTGCTGCATATGTTATCTTGTAGAAGATATATCAGTAAAAATTCTGAGATGTCTGAGGTTTTGCTGACCTCATTCTTCTGGGATTTTTATGTTTGCCATACTTGCATTTAAGTCATTTATATATTTTGAGTTAATTTCCTGTGTATTATGTAATTTGGTGATCTAATTTCTTTTTTTTTTTTGACATGTACCTGTCAAATTTTCCCAATACCATTTATTGAACAGACTGTCTCTGCTCCAATGTATGCTTTTGCCCCCTTTGTCAAATATTAATTGAGCATAATGGCTTGGGTTCTCTGTTCTGATCAATTGATCTATATATGCCTGTTCTTGTGTCAGTATTCTGGTCCCTCCAACTTTGTTTTTCTGAAGATTGCTGCTGACTTGGGGGGTCTTTTATGATTTCATATACATTTTGGGGGTATTTTTCTAGAACTGTGAAATATGCCATTGGTAGTTTCATAGGGATTGCATTGAATGTATAGATTGCTTTGAGTAACATGGACATTTTAATGATGTTAATTTTCCTAACCCATGAGTATAGTATATACTTCCAATTGTTTGTGTCTTCCTTTATTTCTTTTTTCAATGTCATATAGATTTCTAAGTACAGGTATTTTACTTTCTTGGTTAAGATTATTTCTAGGTATCATATATTTTTTGTTGAATTAGTAAAAAGATTTTTTGTTTGTTGTTTCTCTTTCTGAGAGAGAGTTCATTAATGGTCTATAAAAAAGCCACCAGTTCATGGATGTTAATTTTGTATCCTTCTTATTTGCTATATTCATGTATTAAACCTCGTAGATTTTTTGTTGTTGTTGAAGACTACAGGGTTTTCTATATACATTATCACATCATCTATAAAGAATGACAGCTTTACTTCCGCCTTTCTAATTTGGACGCCTTTCTTTTTTTCTTCTAGTCTTATCACTGTGACTAGGATTTCCATTACTGTGTTGAACAAGAGTGGTGAAAGTGGACAACCCTATCTTTTTCTACTTTTTAAGGGAAACACTTTTTGTTTTTGCTCACTGAGTATTTTTTTTTGAAAAATTGTTCTGTTAAAATATAACTTCTGCCTCACACTTTATAGTTCTTTGTTTCAATAATTATTCAATTATTGAATGACTTAGTTAAATATATAAATGACATTAATCTCTTCTGGAACCAAACACTCCAACCATTTCATGTGGTAACTAGAGACTGCATGGCAGGGCTTTTGTAACATACATGGATTTATTTTATTTATTTATTTTTTTACTTTTGCCTATGTCTTTACCTACACTGTTATTCTCTGTGTTTCAGTTTACTGGTCTATAGAATATTAGATGACCACAGCAGTTCTTTGAACCTTTGCAGTTGCATAATTCTAAAATGGAGGGTCTATGAATAATCTGTTTCTGTCCTGATGACTTTCCCTGGATGGCATTTACAATCCTCTAATAAATGATTATCTATCTGTGTCTAGCCTGACATTCTGCCTTTGAGAGCAGAAAGGTATCTCTCCAGCACTAGTTTTTCCACAGCAGCTACTATAATTGCTGACACAGAGTAGGCTTTTTTCAAAACTACCTGTGGAGGCCTAGCAAGTTTGACTCAGTGGATAAAAAGTCAGCCCACAGACTGAAGGGTCCCTAGATCAATTCTGGTCAAGGGCAGATACCTTGGTTGAAGGCTTCTGGGAGATAACCAATTGTTGTGTTTCTCTCACATCGATGTTTTTCTCTCTCTGTTTTTCCCTCTCCTGTCTACTCTCTTTAAAAATAAATGGAAAAATATCCTTAGGTGAGGATTAACAACAACAATAAAAACTACCTGTGAAATTGTAACAATTACTTTAATGATAAACACATGCCTAGTATATTGAAGTAGAGAAAATAAAACAACTCTAACAATGTTGTATTTCTTATTTGCTTTAAAACAATGTATTTTCAGTAGAAGTTCTTTACCTTCTGGAAATTAATAAATAAGACTCTACATAAGCAATTTTATACTCTTGCTATTATTTATTTACATATTTATTTTTTCTACTCTTCTTTCTTAGCTCTGAAGTCCTATCTCTGGTCTTCAGTATCTAACAGATTTTTGGTTACATATAATCCTATCAAATAAAGAAGGAATATGCTAATTGACCATTACTCCCTCATAAATATGGTGGAGTCCACAGTCAATAAGGAGGGAATATGCTAATTGACTGCCACACCCTCAAAGATGGCAGCAGCCACAGCCGCAGGATAGTGGCACTCAGTCCCCTCAGCTCTGTTGGCATGGCAGGCATGCAGCACTGCCAGGCATGCCCCCAGGCAGGTCTGGCCACTCCATGCACGTGCTTCTGGATTCCCCAGTCTTCTCAGCCCCCCAGCTGCCCAGGGCGGGCCCAAGGCACAGCCAAGCCTCCGATGGTGGATTCCCAACCACCCAGGGCCAGCCTGAGGCTCAGACAAGCCTTGGATGGTGATGGCCCAACCACCCAGAGCTGGCCTGAGGTGCAGGCAAGCTTGGATATCGGTGGCCCAGCAGCCCAGGGTCAGCCCAAAGCACAGGTAACCAGGCTGGCCCAGACTTGCACTGCCAGCAGTAGCCCAGCAGAGGTGTGATGAGGGCGTCTCCTTCCCCTGATCACTGAGTTGCCTCCTTCCCCTGAGGTCTCCCAGACTGTGAGAGGGGGCCGGGCTGAGATACTCACCCTCCAGTGCATGAATTTTCATGTATCGGGCCTCTAATACTAAATAAATGTCCATTAAAGGGATCTTATTTACATCTTTACAAATATAGTTGTCTGAATAGTTTAGAATGTTTCTTCTATCACTTCAGTTTGATTTTTGTATCAATGTCAATACTTACGAATATCTTATAAGTACAGACAAACCTTCATGGAAAATGTATTGTTGTCTACTTTGGAGCACACAGACCACCTAGCAATTCTCATTGACATGATGCATTCATTATAGGTGTAGAAGATGGTATCTTGTGAAAATGTCATTGAAAATGTAGATTCTGTTTTTATGTACATTTATACAAACAGCGTTTGGTTCTTTTGATCTCTTACAAATAATATTGTGTTATGAAGAAAACAAAATAAGCACAAATGGTTTCCTCACCATTAAGGTAAGGATAAAGAACAGAGGAAAACTGAGCAAGAAATATGAGCTAATATTTTGTAACTAACTTTTATATGAATTTTTTCTGTTGATAGTCACAGATTTAAAGATATATTTAATATATGGATTCATTTTGCTTATTTAAACAAAAAGTAATATTAATATACATATTTTTCTCTCCACATGCCCCTTCTTCTGTTTGCATTTTAAAGTTAAGTTAGGTTAGCAGGTGAAGTATTGCCACATTGGTGCCAGACCTTCTCCTACCCATTGAAATGATGATATTCATGTTTCTCGCCCTTACCTTCTAAAGGAATTAATTCTGGGACAAATAGGGCTAAAGGCAACAATGTAGAATTCTTGTAATCTTTTCTTGTTGTATTTTTCTAAATTACTGAATAAGACAACAAAACACAAAATTCATTATTAGGAGTGACAGGGGTGTTTAAAGGAACTCCCCATCCCATGATTTAGTTCTTAAAATTCAGTTTAGTTTCTAGTAACCTGCAAATTGTAGAAAACCATACACTTTTCCCTTATAATTTTGTTTTATAAAAATTATATGTATAACCTAGCATTAAATGATTTTAAGATATTTGTTTTTAAAACACAAATGCCACCCAAAGCCCTGTAAACTCATTTAAGGAAATAGTTTTCAACAATTTCAGCATATTTTATACTGTCATAAGTCCAAATAACATATTTATACCTTTTCTTTGTTTCTTTGTCTGGGGCATTCTGTACTGGCTTTCTATGGGGATTTGGGTCTCCTGCATTACCCAGTGTCACTCACCTCCACCACAAAAGCACACACATGCCCAGACATAGGACACACTTCCTATCCCTGCAAGTTCCCAAATACAGTCATATCCTCATTTCAGGTTAATCACTACTCAGCGTTTTTGTATTATTACCCCATGAATGCTATTCACTGCTGAGTCAATAGAATGCTAGGTAACTTTTCCTTTTTTGACCACTTTTGGTTTTCCTTAAAGAATACAAATTTTTCTTTGATACTATTTTGCATAGTTATCATTAATTCACTTTCAACTCATCAGAGTACTTCTCTGTCTCAGAATATACAAATACATTAATCATTTTATTCATTTCCTTTTGTGGAAGAGCTTCTAGCTTTCCACTGTGAACAGGCTGTTTTCTGAATCTGCTCAGCAGCTGTAATCTCTGAATATCCCTGCACCATTGTCCATGTCCACTAGCTTCTGTCCTGTATTCTCTCCTTACAGTCTGGGAAAGTTTCTTATCCTGATTCTTTGATAATTAATTTTCTTTATTGTTACTCTTCACCTTTTTTCTGGGACTTATATTATTCAAGTTACAAGTCTCCTGGAACAATTCTCTATTTTTTTCTCCTAATTTCCATTTCATAATCTGTTTGCTCTACTCCATGAGAGATTTCTTTAATTTTCTAACCTCCTATTGAGTTTCCCTCACAACTATCTGATCTTTGATTGTCAAAAGCTCATTTATGCTTGTTAATTGTTTTTAACAGCAAACTATTCTTGGATGCAAGAGTATGTTTAACACTCTGAGATGAATAATAAACAGTTTCAAAAATAACTTTACTTCCTCTTTAACATCTCTTGTTCCATATGATTTTTTGTTTCTTCCCCTTCATCCTTCATCTAAGATGCCTTTCATAAATATGTACTTGTCCATAGCCTTCTACTCATTTTAAGAGTAGAGCACTACAAACTCTTTGGAAATTCCATGCTCATAGACGGTAATTGTTAACTGTGGTCTTCATTATATGATGCTTTCCTGGGCCATTTGCTTGGGAGCCTCTGATGAAAGTAGTTTTAGGATTCTCTCTCCATCCACCCCATGTTCCTGGAAAATTATCTCCCATTTTCATCCTGGAGGATGCACACAATGTTTCAGCATCCTAGAGCTGTGATGGCAGGAGAGTAGGGCTGGGTATTGGATGTTTCAACTTTATCAAATCAATGGTCATTTACTCACCCTGTTTTATTTTTTTAATATATTTTATTGATTTTTACAGAGAGGAAGGGAGAAGGATAGAGAGTTAGAAACATGGATGAGAGAGAAACATCGATCAGCTGCCTTTTGCACACTCCCCACCGGCTATGTGTCTGCAACCAAGGTACATGCCCTTGACCGGAATTGAACCTTGGACTCTTGAGTCCCCAGGCTGACGCTCTATCCACTGAGCCAAATCAGTTAGGGCTACTCACCCTTTTTAAAATTACTATTCTTATTTACTTGAACAGAGACCCTATCATTTACCCTTTCCAGAATATAAAACTTGCTTTTTCTTTTCGAGTGTGAGAGGAGCTACCACTCAACTAGGCTGAGTTGAGGAGAGCAAATCAGGATCTAATTGCTTTATAAACAAATTTTTAGACAATTTTCCCATTTTTTAAAAATTTTGCCTTCTCCTCTATAACCATAGACACTGGATACAGTAATTCCTTAAGCCTTACTTAGTGTTGAGAAGAGGGGTTAGAGGATTCTGTGATATAAATCACATTTCTTCTCTGTTTTAACATTGGCTCAAAATTCAGCTTTATTTTCCCCTTTCAGCTGACCAGATGCTGTTTATATTCCAATGATTTGTTTGTTAAAGTCTCTTTCCCCATTATGACTGCCATTTTTACAACTTTATGACAAAAGTCTTAATATATGTGTTCAATCCATTATTTTTAACTGAGTTTTAAAAGATTTATTACTCCACATTTACTTTTGCCACTGTTATATTTAAGATGATTACACAGATTTAAGTTTTATTCACTAGAAAGAATTCAGGTTATTCTGAGTAGCAAGAGCTATTTTCTCTTTGGGGAGGAAAAAGTCACTCTAAACAACAAAAGAACCAGATATTAACTGTGACTCATTGTATAGAGTTGCAAGTTATACATTGCAACAAGAAATCTAAAGAACTGTAGTTCTTCTAAGAAGTACAGTCAATCCATGATATGGAGGGAAAATGGTGAGTTAAACTATTTCAAACTCCACTCCTAACTCTAAACAACCATCAAAATGGTGAAAACTTTATGTCCTGACGTGGAAAAATGCCCAAATAATTTAAGTGGAAAAAAGAAAATTGTGAAACTGTAGCTATAGAGAAGTCATAGTTTTGTAAATATATAAAATGTTTAATTTATTCTTATAACCAATATAAAAATACTTCAATACAATAAAATAGCTCATTACTTTGTTAACAGTCTTATTAAATATTATCCTAACTCTAAAAAAATCTATTGATTTTTTAGAGAGAGAGCATGGGAGAGAGAAAACATGGATCAGTTGCAATCTGGGCATGTGTCCTGTCCAGAAATTGAACTGATGACCTTTTAGTGGAGGGATGTCACTTAACCAGCAACACTGGCCAAGGCTATCCTACCCTTGTTTGCAACCATTTGTTTAAATAGAATAATAATAGCAATTTGTACATAACTCTAATGTTGCAAGAGTATTTTTTAAAAGTTTTATAAACATTAAATCATTTAACACTCATAAAACACTATGAAGTATTTTCCATTACTACTCCTAATATGCAGATGAGGAAATTGAGGTCAGGTGAGATCAAGTGTCTTGTGTTCATCATATACACGTAGAGCTAACGATGAGTGGAGTTTGGCTTTAACCTGAGGCTCCCCCACTACACTGAGCTGCCCCTTGCTCTTCAATCTATTGCCCATTCAGAGTGTTAACTTATGCTCATGCTGACTGACAATTTGATTTTATGTTTACTTTCTGCCCATTTACTTTACAATATACATTGAACAACAAGAATGTGCAAAGCGTTGTTTGATAGTCTTGTTCAATTGTTCAATTTGTCCCCCATAACAACTAGCCCAAAATTTATCAGTCTTTCTTAAAGTCCTGATCCAATCGTATCACACCTATTTCTAAATCACCACTGTTGGTACAAAAGTAGAGGCACTGGAGGAACCAAGATGGCAACAAATACCTAATGTCTTAATAAAGTTATACGGTTTTATAGTAAAAAAATGAGTAAAAAAGTGGCAGATGGTTGGCATCAGTCAAATTAGTGTCCCAGTTTTATTTATTTTTTGTTAGTTTTGCTTTGCTTTTATAAAATATACAATTCTTGAGCATCATAATAATTGTAAATCTTAATGATTGAAAGGCAAAATAGTTTGCTTAAGAGCAACATACTGTTAGGGTTGTCAAAGTAATAAAAAGTCTTGGTTTATTTTCTCTAATACCTAGAAAATAAGTTTAATTAACACAGGTAAATTCAATTGACCCTGCTATAAGGACTTAGACAAAATTAGTATATTTGAAATTCAAAAGTTAAGTTTATGTTTAGATTCATCTTTCCTACCAAAATTCTTTTTTTTATATTTTTCAAATTTCTTTAATGGTTAAGGTATTACATATGTATCCTTATCCCTTTATTAAGGCCCTCCACTCATGCCCTCACCCCCCTGGTTCATGTCCATTGGTTAGGCTCATATTCATGCATCCAAGTCCTTTGGTTGATCTATCCTCCTTCCCCCTGAGGACCAGCATTCTGGTCAATGCTTCTCTGCCTCTGGATCTTTCCCTGTTCATCAGTTTATGCTGTTCATTATATTCCGCAAATGAGTGAGATCATGTGGTATTTGTCTTTCTCTGAATGGCTTATTTCATAATGAATAATTATAACATCATTATAACATCATTATAACATAATGCTCTCCAGTTTCATCCATGATGTTGCAAATGGTAAGAACTCCTTTTTTACTGCAGCATAGTATTCCATTGTGTAGATATACCACAGGTTTTTAATCTAAATCATCTGCTGATGGGCACTTAGGCTGTTTTCAAATCTTAGCTATGGTTGAATTGTGCTTCAACAAACATAGGGGTGCATAAATCCCTTGTGATTCGTATTTGAAAGGATAAACAAGATTGATGAACCTCTAGCCAGGCTCACCAAGAAGCAAACAGAGAGGAATCAAATAAACAAAATAAGAAATGAGAATGGCTCAGTGGATGGAGTATCTGCCTGCAGACTGAAGGGTCCCATGTTTGATTCCAGTCAAGGGCATGTACCTTGATTGTGGGCACGATCCCAGTAGGGGGTGTGCAGGAGGCAGAGCTGATCAATGTTTCTCCCCCATCGATGTTTCTAACTCTCTATCCCTCTCCCTTCCTATCTGTAAAATCTAATAAAATATATTTTTTAAAAGAATACTCTTCAGCATCCTTCCTATCTAATAAAAGAATAATATGCAAATTGACCATACCTCCACCATACCCACAAGCCATGCCTGCCAGCCCAACAAGAGTGAGTAGACACATTAACCCAACTGAGGTGGCTGTGGCCACAGAGCAAGCAGGAAGCTTGTGTTTCCCAGGCAATGGAGGAAGCCAAACTTCCCACACATGCCCAGGCCTCCACTCAAGGCTACAAAGTTTCAATTATAGAAGATAAATAAATCTGATTGGGTGAACAGGGGGTGTGGCCATCCTGCAAACCACCATGGGCCCCTCACCACAGGCCCCAAGGGGACCTACACCCTGATCCAGACACCCTTCAGGGCAAACCAGCCAGCCCCAACCCATGCACCAGGCTTCTATCCTATCTAATAAAAGCATAATATGCAAACTGACCATCACTCCAACACACGAGATGGCTGCTCCCATGTAGACACAAGATGGCCAACAGAGAGGTCTGCTGGGAGGGACCAGGTCTTTAAGGGAGGGCAGTTGTGGGCAATCAGGCCTGCAGGGGAAGGCAGTCAAGGGTGACCAGGTCAGCAGATGAGAAAAGTTGGAAGTGACCAGGCCTGCAGGGAAGAGAAGTTGGGGGCAAACATTCCTCACAATCCAGACCTGCAGGGGAGAGCAGTGGGAGGGGGGGATGAGGCCTGCAGGGGCAGGCAGTTAGGGGTAACTAGGCCTGCAGGGGAGGGAAGTTAAGGGTGACCAGTCCAGCATGGAGTGCAGTTAGGGGCAAAAAGGATGGCAGGGGAGCAGTTAAGCATCAATCAGGCTGGCAGAGGAGTGATAAGGGGGTGATCAGGCTGGCAGGCAGAAGCAGTTAGGGCAATCAGGAAGGCAGGCAGGTGAGCAGCTGGGAGCCAGCAGACCTGGATTGTGACAGAAATGTCCAGCTGCCCATTTAGGCCCGATATTAGTAGGATCAGGCCTAAACTGGCAGCTGGACATCCCTCAAGGAGTCCCAGATTGGAGAGGGTGCACTTAGGGCTGAGGGACACCCCCCTCCCATCCCTCTGCATGAATTTTGTACACTGGGCCTCCAGTTTCATATAATACTGGTTTGGTAGTAATTAACTCCTTTAGCTTTTTCTTGTCTGTGAAACTCTTTATCTGACCTTCAATTCTAAATGATAGCTTTGTTGGGTAGAGTAGTCTCAGTTGTAGGTTCTTGCTATTCATCACTTTGAATATTTCTTGCCAATCTCTTTTTGCCTGCATAGTTTCTGTTGAGAAATCAGTTGACAGTCATATGTGCACTCCCTTGTAGGTAACTGTTTTTCTCTTGCTGCTTTTAAGATTCCCTCTTTGTCTTTTGCCCTAGTCATTTTAATGATGATGGTTCTTGGTGTGATCCTCTTTGGATTCCTCTTTGTTTGGGGTTCTCTGTGTTTCCTGGAGTTGTAAGTCTATGTCTTTCACCAGGTAAGGGAAGTTTTCTGTCATTATTCAAATAGGTTTTCAGTATCTTGCTCTCTCTCTTCTTCTGGCACCCCATAATTTAGGTGTTGGTACCCTTGAAGTTGTCCCAGAGACTTCTTACACTATCTTCATATTTTGGATTTTTTTTTTTTTTTGCTCTTCTGTTTAGATGTTTTTTGCTTCCTTGTTTTTCAAATCATTGATTTGAATCTCGAGTACTCTAATCTATTGTTGTATCCCTGTACATTATTCTTTGTTTCAGTCAGTGTATGCTTAATTTCTGACTGTTCTTTTTCCTTTTTTTTATGTGTGTGTGTGTATGTGCATTCTCACTAAGATCCTTGAAAGTCTCACTAAGTTCTTTGGAGGTTTTTAGAATATTCCTGAGTAACCTTATAGCTGTGGTTTTGAACTCTATAACCAGTAGTTTATTTTCTTCCATTATTTTTTTTTCACTTGTGACATCTTTCTTTGTCTCCACATTTTGGCTGTTTTCTATGTATTGGGTAGTTGCTAAGTCTCCTTGAGTTGATAGAGTGGCCTTGTGTAGTAGGTGTCCTATAGGGCTCATCAGCTCAGCCTCCTCAATAACCTGAGGTGGACACTCTTGGTTCAGCCCTTTCTGGGCTGTGTGCACAGTTTTGTTGTAGTTGAACCTTGATTGCTGTTGGTATCACTGAAGGAATTGACCTCCAGGCCAATTGGCTGTGGGGATCAGCTATTACTATAGTGGGAGAGCTGCTGTGGCTTGCTTCAGCCCTCACAGCTATGGCTTTTTCTGGAAGATCACCCAGAGAACATCCGGAAGGTTGTTCAGCTGCCCCAGTCTAATTAGCATATTATGTTTTCATTATTATAGACTAAGGGCCTGGTGCATGAAATTTGTGCACTGGGGGTGGGTGGTCCCTCAGCCCAACCTGCCCCCTCTCACATACTGGGAGCCCTCAAGGGATGTCCAACTGATGGCTCACCCCCAACCTGCCCAAGGCCGGAGAAAGCCTCTGGCTGAGGCTTTCTCCGGCCTTGGGCAGCAGCCATCTTGGTTGGGTGTTAATTTGCATATCGCTCCTGATTGGCTGGTGGGTATGGCTGGTGGGCATGGCTGGTGGGTGTAGCAAGGGTACAGTCAATTTGCATATTACTCTTTTATTAGATAGGATAGCCCATGTAATAGACAGTAGCATAGTGAAGACCTGGGAGAGGGGTAGGAACTGGGAGGAGTGGGATAAAGGTGGGTGGGAAATGAGGAAGATATCTGTAATGCTATCTACAATAAAATATATTAACAAATAATTAATGTGATCTTTTCTCAGTGATCTTATCCTTACTGTTTCCTCTTCCAGAAATATTTGCCACATTCCTATACTTCTTTCAGATATTTATTCAAATTCTAGAAGCCCCATGCATAAAAATTCACTCACAGGTCCGTCAGCCTGGCCTGCCCCCTCTCACAGTCTGGGAGCCCTCAGGGGTGGGAGGTGACCCAGTGATCAAGGGAAGATGATGCCCCATCACACCTCTGCTGCTGCCACTGCTGGCAGCACAAGCCTCGGCCGGTCCTGGTTACCTGAGCCTTCAGTGGCCCTGGGTGGCTGGGAAGCCACCATCCGAGGCTTGCCTCTGCCTTGGGATGGACCTGGGTGGCTAGGCGCATTGAGGGAACTGGAGGACACCAGAGGCAGACACACATGTGTTTGCTGCCCTAGTGGGGCTGAGGGGACTGGGCATCCCCATTTGTGGCTGTGGGTGCCACCAAATTTGAGGGCATGACAGTCAATTAGCATATTTTGTCCTTATTGGCTGTGGATGCTCCAAGCTTTGCAATGGTGTGGAAGTGAATTAGCATATTCTCTATTTATTAGATAGGATCAGCTTTTCATTGCAATTTTCTCAAAACATTTTATTGAAACTTAAATTATCTTGGACTACTTCTTTCAGCTCTCCCATCTACTACTCTTACATTTTACTTATATCTGTGTCTGTCGTCTGTGTCCCCTTTTCAGAATGTCCATGAGAACAGGAAATTTTTGTCTTTCTCATTCCCTGTTGGTATGTCCAGTGCCTGAAAGTGTGCCTGGTACATAGAGTTGCTCAATAATTTTTTTTAACAATTGAACACCAAGCTATTAGCAATTATCTAAACTAACTGCGTAATTAATCCACTATAGTTCTTCAATAACTTCACTAAGAAACAGCCACATAGCCTGAGAAGAGAGGAAGGACATGGAAACCTGAGAACCAGAACAAGAACCTGAAGTCATATCAGATCAATGCTTTCCAAAGAGTGTTACATAGAATTGTGGCCTTAAACATTTATTGCCCACATATCTCCTAAAATACTTCTGAAAAACAAGGTAACCCTCACATATTTTTTGGTTAACATCTAACACTATTTTCATAGTTTAATTGCAAAGAAGCATTGTAACTATTAACATTAGAAAATAACATGGTTACACCATTTTTAAATAATGTATCCATGGATTGTGAAGAATTAAAAGTGTGCATGTTAAAAGGGTGAGTTTCATGGTATATGACTTATATATTATTTCAAAATGTTTGACATGAAAAAGGAAAAGAAAAGAAAGCAAGTATACGCCTCTTTCTTAAAATTCCCCCTTTCTAATAACTATTTTTAACAATAACATCTTTGATATTGTACAATTAACAAGACATATTCTTTTAGATGAGATGGAAAAAGTTTCATAACTTTCTCTTATTATTAAAATATTGTAGCACTTAAAAAATTGGTCCATATAATACACAATAATTTATACTCAATATAATCCAGTAAAATTTAAAAACATGCTTTCTTTAATAGTCAAATTTCTTTTTGTCCTTAAATCATGTTTCGTTCCACTTTTCTCCACAGAATTTTATCTTGAGGTACTATGTTTAAATAGTTGGAAAGCCATTTACTGATCAATATTTTATAATACCTATGTGAGTATATTTGGAGTTGAGATTAAAGTTACTCTTTGAGTCATCACTAAAAGTATGTTAGCACATAATTGATATATACAACATAAATATGTCACATTTTTTGGAAAAGTACTTATTGGAAATTCATCTTCTAATCAGATGGGTGAGACTATTTTCCCCCAATTCATTCATGTATATTGAATGATCATGAAATTGCTAGAATAAAACTAAGATTTCACATAACTCATTTCTATTTTTCATTTTCCTAATTAAAAACTGAGCAACTTGCTCACATAAATAAGAATATTGGAAGTATAATTCTTTGAAATTCTTCTAAGTTTTGGGAAGAATATCTTAGAGTGCTATGCTACATAATCACAAATTATTTCCATTAGTCAGTGCACTGACAACTCTATTAGGTCCCTCTTCAATTGAAAGCAAAAAGAATTGAAAACCACCGTAGTTGCAAAATAATTTACTACCCAAATATAAGTCATTCACTTTTTCAATAACAGAATAATTTCCATTTGTTTGGTGTCCTGGAAGTTTCTTTTTGTTTTTTCCACCTTAAGGTAATTCACCAATAAAAAATATTTAAACTGTTAACTATATGGTGGTGTTTTTTTTTTTCTTTTCTTTTCTTTTGTAAAAAAAGGTAACAGTGATTATCATGAGCCAGGGGGAATAACTTAAATCCCATATCAATTTTGGGAAAGTATTCACATAAAGATTAAAATATTCAGGTTAATTTCATACTACCCTTCTACTCACAGGCCCTCATCTGAAGGTTATCCCTTATAAAAGCGAGGGTGGCTCATTGATAGACACTCCCTCCACCCCAACTGGTGGGTGGAGTTATGACGTAACTGGCATCTGTCACAGAGACATCCCAGAGACATTGAACCACCAATCAGCGCAAGCCAAGTGCCCGGTGTCCCATCCCTTCCCATTCTTCCCTGGGTCCAACCCCTTCCTGTTCCTCCCCTTAAAAGGTGTATTCAGTGCTCCATAAATGCTGCTCTCCTGGTCTGGGAACCAGTCTGGCTGGCTCCTCTAATGCTGGTTTCTCTACCTCCTCCACTAAGGCCCATCTCCTCCCCTCAATGATGCCTGCACCCCGCATGTGCACACTTTCTCCCTTGGGAAGGGAGCCAGCAGGGTCTTCTCCCAATAAAGCCTGTGTCCTGGTACCCTGGTCTCCAGCCCTCTGTTTCAGCTCATAAATGAGGGTCTAAAAATATTTAACAGGGTAGACATGTTTCACAATGCTGCTTTTTTCCTTCCACTCATAAGAGATTTATAATATCAATAGTTGTCTGGTGAGGAAACCTCTTTGCTTTGCTTAAAATCAGGCTTCCTAAGTCACATTTGAACAAATAACTCTTTCTCTTGTAGTAATATTTGACAAGTCACAGAATTAATAATCTGGTGGTAATGTCTAACAGTATACTAAATGTTGCTACTGAAAGACGTATTTATCAAGTAGTAAGTTTGAGAAGAAAAATGGCATTAGAAATAAGGCTCTGGCATAAGAAAGTGAATTATGACAACTACAGAATCTGAGAGAGTATAGAAGGGCACAGGACCTGAGCAGGATACTGCATTTTCAGAACAGAAAAGGGCCTAGTTCAAGAAATGTGGAGGAAGGGAGAGGGCTCAATGTCATCACCAAGTTATATAAGTGAGTGACAAGATTTTCTAAATTCTAGGACACTTCATACATATTCATCAGATAAGTTGCTGCTGATAATGGAGTGTTCTTTCTTCTGGAAAGTGGGGGAGGGAGCCTAAACAGAAAATAACTGCATCTCCAGAGATAAAGGGAGAACACTCTTTCAGCCTCAACTGGTACGAGGCAGAAAAAAGATAACTTAGGTAGAAAAGAATACCATGGCCCCAAATATAGTCCTATGTGGAAAGATAAACTACCTGGAGATAAAGATTTAAAAGCCCATATGGTATATAAACTCTGATAAGAAGTGCTAGAGGGAAAGGAGGAATCAAGATGGTGGCATAGGAAAATACCTATCTTTTTGCTCCAACACAATAATTTCAAAAATATAACTTAACGCCAGAAAAAACGTCATCCAGAATCACCAGAAAGCTGGCTGAGTGAAAATTCCACAAATAAAAGTAAAGATAGGACACTGTGACTCAGAGGAGCAGCAGAGGACAGAGTTGAGGATACTCACAGAGTCAGAGGTTTGTAGCCGTGCGAGCGCCAGTGGATAGGGTGGATGGCTGGATACCCGGATGGTTTTCTCGAATGGGGAGGGAGACAAAGGCATCCCACTGCACTGATTCCTCAGTTCCGAGCAAGGGCTGGGGAACCCACACTCATACAGGGTGAAACTGTACAGTAAGGAAGAAGCATGCTGAAACTCGGGTGCTGCAGAGGTCTGCGAGCTTGCAGAGAAGGTGTGTAAACTTGGGAACTGCAGAAGCATGTGAGAGGACTTGTGATTTGCTCTCTCATTCGGGAGAAAAAAAAGAAAGAAGGGAAACCCCTGGACTGCATTGTTTTACAAGCCTGGGTGAGACTTTGGGTGTGCAGACTCATTAGGGGAGAGGCTGAATTGTCCAGCAGCGGGTAGAGCTTAGCGGCAGCTTTCTCTCAGAGGTTTGTGCAACCATTACCACCAGACAGAGAGACTCAGGTGCTGCATAGGATGGAGCTGACTAGAAATCAAGGCTGCCTGCTCAGCCCAGAGATTCCACCCATCCAACCTGAGCACAGCTGAACTTCACAGCCAATTGGCCTGCAGGTCAAACCCTCCTAGTGCTAACAACAATAATCTAGGCTTAACTTCAACAAGACTGCAACCCATATCCATCTCAGGTAACTGGGGAGGCTGAGCCACTGTCCCTTAGAGGACATCTACCACACAAAGCTAATTGACCAACTCTGGGAAGCAGCCACAATGCAGAGGCATGGAAAGAAATCAGATGTGAAAGAAATAGAGGAAAAAAACGACTGGACATAGAGTTCAAAACCACGGTTATAGGGTTTTTTAAGAGGCTCCTAGAAAAGGCCAATGAACTTAATGAGACCTTTAAAGATGTGAACGAGACCATCGAGGATATGAACAAGACCCTCAAGGATATGAAAAAGGACCAACTAGGAATTAAGCATACACTGACTGATGTAAAAAAATATTATACAAAGACCTAAAAGCAGTCTAGAGGACCGCAAGAATCAAGTCAAAGATTTGAAATACAAAGAAGCAAAATCTACTCAGCCAGAAAAGCAAGAAGCAAAAAGAATCCAAAAAATTGAAGATAGTGTAAGGAGCCTCTGGGACAACCTCAAGCATACCAACATCCAAATTATAGGGGTGCCAGAACAAGAGAGAGAGCAAGATAATGAAAGCCTATTTGAAGAAATAGTGACCAAAACTTCCCCCACCTGTTGAAAGAAATTGACTTAAAAGTTCAGGAAGTGCACAGAACCCCAAACTATACGAATTCAAAGAGGACCACACCAAGACACATCATAATTAAAATGCCAAGAGCAAAAGACAAAGAGAGAATATTAAAAGCAGCAAGAGAAAAACAGTTAGTTCCCTATAAGGGAGCACCCATGCAATTGTCAGCGGATTTCTCAACAGAAACTATGCAGGCCAGACGGGAGTGGCAAGAAATATTCAAAGTGATGAATAGCAAGAATCTACAACCAAGATTACTCTATCCAGCAAAGCTATCATTCAGAATTGAAGGTCAGATAAAGTGCTTCACAGATAAGAAAAAGCTAAAGGAGTTCATCACTGCCAAACAAATACTTTATGAAATGCTGAAAGATATTCTTTAAGAAGAGGAAGAAGAAAAAGGTAAAAATAAAAATTATGAACAACAAATACACATCTATCAACAAATGAATCTAAAAATCAAGTGAATTAAAAATCTGATGGACAGGATAAACTGGTGAATATAACAGAATCATGGACATTAGAGAGGGAATGGACTGACAATTCTTGGGGAGAAAAGGGGTGTGGGAGGTGCAGCAAGAGACTGGACAAAAATCATGCAACTATGGGAGAGGACAGTGGGGGGTAGGTGAGGGCAGGGGGTGGTATGGGTCCCAGGTGGAGGAGAGCTATAGGGGGAAAAAGGGGGAACAATGTAATTAATAAACTGAACAATAAAGATTAAAATATAAAAAATAAAAAAATAAAAATAAAAGCCCAGATGGGAGTAATGAGTGATTTAAAGAAATGCAACAGGAACTCATATATAAGATGAGAAAAATTATTATACTAATTTTAATTAGTATAATACATGTATTATACTAATGATCAGCTTTCATAAATTGCATAGAACTATAATTAAATTTTGTGTGTTCAATGCAGTGCACATTTTTTTGGAGAGACTGACAAAAGAGAAGTAAAAGAGCAGAAGGTGGTATATTTACTGAGACCCTAGATAGCAGAAACAAAAGTCACCCAATACATAGAGCATAGGACATATATAGGAGTCATCTCATAAAAAGCTTCCTTGAATATTTCTTTCTTTTCAATACTCAGAGTGTAGTTTTAAAAACAGTTTAGAAACATTATAGAAACCATTGCAAAAGAAGTAAAAGGGAAAAACAGCATAGAAAATACCTAGAGTGAACAAATACAAATGAAAAAACTAAAACTTGTCAGGCCAGTCAGAGGTGCAGGGAAGATGAGATGCTGTAGTTGCCCAGTGATCATTTGGCCTGCTCTGTGGCACGGGCACCTTAAAAATCTCTACATGGATGAAAACCTCCCACTGTCTCCCCTGCTGGCCATCTTGTGGTGGCCATCTGGTGTCCACATGGGGGCAGGATCTTTGACCACATGGGGGCAGCCCTCTTGTGTGTTGGAGTGATGGTCAATTCTCATATTAGTCTTTTATTAGATAGGATAGAGGCCTGGTGCATGGGTGGGGGCCGGCTGGGTTGCCCTGAAGGGTGTCTTGGATCAAGGTGGGGGTTCTTTTGGGGGTGGGGCGGCCTGGATGAGGGGCCTGTGGTGGTTTGCAAGCTGGCCACCCCCCTCCCCCAGAAACCCAAGTGGAGGCCCTGGGATCTGGGATTAATCTATGTCTACAATTGAAACTTTGTAGCCTGGAGCAGAACCAAGCCTTCTGCTCTGTGGCAAAAGCCATTTCTGTTTGAAACTTTGTAGCTTAGAGTGGAGGTCTAGGCCAGCAACAGCAGGCAGAAAGCTTGGCTTCCTTCATTGCCATTGAAAAATCTAAGCCTCCTCCCTCCTTCTCTCAGTGGTGACAGCCATCTTGGTTGGGGTTTATTTGCATAATTTGCTCCTGATTGGTTTGTGGGCATGGTTGTGAGTGTGGCTTGATCAGAGGTATGTTCAATTTATATATTGCTCTTTTATTAGATAGTACTAGAGGCCCAGTGCACAAAATTTGTTCACAGAGGTGTGTGTCCCTCAGCCCAGCCTGCACCCCCACCCTTCTGGGACCCTTCGAGGGATGTCCCACTGTCCGTTTAGGCCCGATCCAGGCAGGATTAGGTTTAAATGGACAGTCAGACATCCCACTAACAATCCACGACTGCTGAGTCCCAACTGCTTGCCTGCTTGCCTTCCTAATTGCCCCTAAACATTTCTGCCTGCCAGCTTGATCACTCCCTAACCACTCCCCTCAAAAGCCTGATTGATGCCTAACTGCTCCCCTGACAGCCTGTTTGCCCCTAACTGCTCTCCCCTGCAGGCCAGGGTACCCCTAACTGCTATCCCCTACAGGCCTGGTCATCCCTAACTGCCCTTCCATTTTCCTTCCCCACTGCCCTCCCTGCTGGCCTGTTCCCCCCAAACTGTTACCGCCTGCAGGCCTGTATCCCCCACCCCCTAAATTGCCCTTTCCTCCAGGTCCAGTCTCCCCCAACTTTCCTTCCTTCCAGGCCTGGTCCCTCCCAACTGCCCTCCCCTGCTGGGCTAATTGCCCACAACTGCCCTCCTTTTCAGACCTGATCCCTCTCAGTTGCCCTCCCCTGCTGGCCATCTTGTGACAGCCATCTTGTGTCCACATGGGGACAGCCAACTTTGACCACATGGGGGCAGCCATCTTGTGTGTTGCACTCACAGCCAGGGTAGGGGTTCTTTTGGGGCATGGGGCAACCTGGATGAGGGGCCTGTGGTGGTTTGCAGGCCAGCCACATCCCCTGGTGACCCAAGTGGAGACCCTGGTATCTGGGATTTATTTATCTTCTATAATTGAAATTTTGTAGTCTTGAGCAGAGGCCAGGGCTGGACAGAGTTGGTGGGAAGCTTGGCTAGCTCCATGGCCGGGGAAACCCAGCTGTGGCTGCAGCCATCTTGGTTGGATTAATTTGCATACTTGCTCCTGATTAGCTGGTGGGCATGGCTTGTGGGCATAGTGCAGATAAGTTCAATGTGCATGTTTCTCTTTTATTAGTGTAGATTATGTATAATAGTATATTATAAAAGTTAAGTTACAAATTTTCAATTAAAATGTTTTTTACATACCATTATATTGCCTGGGCTGCATGTGGCCAGGGGGCTATGAGTTTGGCATGCTTGATTTAAGGGATCAATATTCACTGTGGCCTATAGTATTGAATCTATTTTAAAAATTGTGGAATACCCTGGACAAAAGTTCAAACACACAGATCTGCTAATACTTTTTGAGAAAGATTACATTGCAAAATTGACAATTAATAATAATAATAATAAGAAGAAAAACAGCAAAATAAAGTGAAAGCTAAATTAAACACTAAACAAGAGCAATGAGAAAAATAAAAGTTATCAGAAAATGCTGAAATGAACTAGCTAAAAGAAAAGATTGGCTTCTTGCTGAAATTTGGGGGTTACCTAGATGATCAGACCTGAAGAGAAGATACACAGGTACGTTGGTAAGCCATGGGGAAATATAATGGAAGATTTTTGTCAGGGGAGCAAAATAGGAAATAATTCTACTTAAAGAAAAAGCACTGGATACTGAAAATGCAAGTAATGTTAATCTACAATTAAGGAACAAATAAATGACATGAGAAGTACTAGATAAAGTTGCAGAAAAGAAGCATAGAAAAAATATAAAGAATCATCAAGAAACCCTAAACAAAGGAAGACAAAAGGTTGCAGATTTAAAGGTAAAAAAAAGGAAAGAAAGCTGCCCAGATTGAGTCTGCTAAAGGAAAAGTACAGTTTCAGGGCAAGAAAACAAAAGTTAATAGTGACGATGAACATAATGAAAACGGTACATTTAGAGCCATAAAAGGAGCAGAATCATCAGACAAAGAGGAACTTGCATCAAAACATCAGAAAACAGATAACGGTGTCAGAAACCAGTAGTTTACTGAAAACATTTTATTCATTTTAATTAGGTTTTTAGCTGCTTTTGTCTTTGGAAGCTTTGAAAAAAAGCAAACACACACAAAAACAACACACAAAAAATGAATCTGATCTGCTTCAATGTCCACTTGAAAGAAAGAAAATTCTTTTGTTGTTTAACTTGTTTTTTTAGTTACCCAAATGAACTTTTTTATGTACAGTTATGTGTTACTGTACATAAATATCATAAGAAAGATTCTTATACTAAATTGCATTTGTAATATGAGAATGCATTAGTACATATTAATAAAATATATACTACATAAAAAAGGTAAAACTTGATCTATTTAATCCCTGTTTAGACAGCATTCTTCTTGGGGTACTCTGAACAAACATTTGACAAAACTGTACTAAGTCTAAACAAATCATCAACTGGGGTTGAAATAAACCAGACTGAATCAGCTCCTCATTCAAAACTAACTTTTCAAGACTCCTTTTGTACAAAGTCCGATGGTCAATTCACAGAGTTCCTAATGAATGCAAATGCCAAAAGAGATTTCAATGTGAATCCAAGAGACAAACTTATATTTAACTTTAATATCAGTTACTATGGCAACCAATGGACTATTTAAAGCTGTTAGCATTCTGGACCACTGAGTTAATAGCGTAGACAGGAAAAACATAAAAGTTGAGCAAAAGTGAATTTCTTTAATGTCATATCACATAGCAATGACAGTGAAAGCTGTGAAAGCTTAAGAAGGTTCAGGTTTGGAGAAACACAGTTTATGGGACAAATCAATTAGCAATACTAAAAATTTGTAGCACTATATCCTGTCCCTCCCTATCATGTTCTTCAAGATTTTGAAAATTTCATGTGTAGGATTTAAACAAAACAAATAAGCCAAATTGGAATAGACAGATTGATCTTCAGCCAAAATCTTTTACAACTACATGGTCTCCATCTTACTAACTATTCCTTATTTTAACTCAAGTACACAGTCAAGAATGGAATGTAAAGTTAACGCTGAGATACCCAGAAGATTTTAATGAGGTTAAAGGTAATGCAATAAGGAAGAAAAGATCAAGTTTCATGAACTACTATTTGAAAGATTCAAATGCTAAAAGCAGCGAAGAATGATATCTCTTAAACTGTTAAAACAAGTTGGTTATGTTACTACTAGAGGTTCAGTGCATAAAATTTGTGCACAGAAGGCGGAGGGGGGTGTCCCTCAGCCCAGCCTGCACACTTTCAAATCTGGGACCCCTCAAGGGATGTCTGACTGCCTGTTTAGGCCCCATCCAGGCAGGAATGGGCCTAAATGGGCAGGTGGACATCCCTCTCACAATCCAGGACTGCTGGCTCCCAACTGCTCACCTGCCTGCCCCTAACTGCTTCTGACTGCCAGCCTAATCACCCCCTAACCAGTCCCCTGCCAGCCTGTTTAATGCCTAACTGCTTCCCTGCCAGTTTGTTTGCCCCTAACTGCCCTCCCTGAAGGCCTGGTCACCACTAACTGCCTTCCCCTGCAGGCCTGCCCCCCCAACTATTCTCCCCTGCGGACCTGGGTCACCCCCAATTGCCCTTCCCAGCAGGTTTGATCACCCCCACTTGCCCTCCCCTACTGGCCCGATTACCCACAACTACCCTCCATTGCAGGCCTGGTCCCTCCGCACTGCCCTACCCTCCTGGCCATCTTGCAGGGGCAATCTTGTGTCCACATGGGGGCAGCCATCTTGTGTGTTGGAGTGATGGTCAATCTACAAATTACTCTTTTATTAGATAGGATAGAGGCCTGGTGCATGGGTGGGGGCCAGCTGGTTTGCCCTGAAGGGTGTCCCAGATGAGGGTGGGGTTCTCTTGGGGCATAGGGTGGCCTTGGCAAAGGGCCTGTGATGATTTTCAGGCTGGCCATGCCCCCAGTGATGTAAGTAGAGACCCTGGTATCTGGGATTTATTTATCTTCTACAATTGAAACTTTGTATCCTGGAGCAGAGCCAACCCTCCTGCTTTCTCCATGGCTGCAGCCATTTCTATTGGGATTTATTTATCTTCTATAATTGAAACTTTGTAGCCTTAAGGCCAATGTAAGCCAGGGCAGGTGGAAAGTTTGGCTTCCTCCATCACCGGGGGCAACCCTAGCCTCCTGCTCTCTCCAGCTCTGTGGCTGCCACAATTTTGGTTGGAATTTATTTGTCTTCTATAATTGAAACTTTGTAGCATTGAGTAGAGGCCTGGGTCGGCCAGGGTGTGCAGAAATCTTGACTTCCTCCATCACTGGGGAAACCATTTTGTGGCTACAACCATCTTGGTTGGGGTTGATTTGCATACTCACTTTGTGATTGGCTGGTGGGCGTGGTGGTAGTATGATCAATTTGCATATTGCTCTTTTATTAGATAGGATATCACATAAGTATGGCATCTAGAACTATAATAGCCCAACTAATTTTTTCATTAACAAGAAGCCAAAACAGCTTTGTAGCAAAAACAGCTTCAGGAAGAATGTTACTTCAAAAAAATAATTTTCCTCCTTACAGTTGGTGGTATTTTCTGAATTACTCTTGGTCTGTTGCATATGTTTAAGCACCTAGATGCTTGCCATGCTCAAGTAAAAGAAACTAACCTCTCTCCTAGCATGAGGCCTGCTTCACTTATGAGCCTACCTGTGATAGAGATAAAGGAGAGAAAACTGAACAATAAACTTAGGAGACTAGTGTTATACTGCATAATTGTGCAGATAATTTTTTTTGCACATTAAACAAACTGGAGAATTATCTCATGTTTGAATTAGTTATAAATAAAGGGACACTCATCAACTTTGGGGACAGTAAATGTTGCCAGAGTGACCATAAAATTTTTAAAGGTGTTGTCAGAAAGTTGCTTTAAGAATGCGTACACACCTGGTGGTGGATGTCTGTGAGCTGTGATTACCCATAGACATTTCAACTGCCAAATCAACAGATCAGAGCACTGTGTTCAAACACTTGAAAGACTCTCCCAATGTGGAAAGAACAAGCAGAGATTTGCAGAAGCACTTGCCTGTATGGCCTTTTCATTAAAACTATTTACTGACGTAGGTGTATTTACTCATCTATAACTTATACTTCGGGCCCACTTTTGAAAAGTAGCATGTTATAGTGGGTAAGAGCATAACATCTAGAGATAGCAACTTTGGTTGACTCCTAGCTCCTCTTCTCTGGACAAATTATGTGACTAATATGGGCTTCATCTATTTCTTTCTTTCTCACAAGGCTATTCTAAACATCAAATGAGTCAATATATTTAAAACCCTTAGAACAATGACCAACATAAAATTGGCAATATATACTGTTTTACATTCTCACTAGAGGCCCGGTGCATGAAATTCTTGCAAGGGGGGTGAGGGATGTCCCGTAGCCCAACCTGCAACCTCTCCAATCTGGGACCCCTTGAGGGATGTCTGACTGCCCTTTAGGATCAGGCCTAAACAGGCAGTTGGGAATCCTTTCACAATCCAGGACTGCTGGCTCAAAACTGCTTACCTGCCTGCCTCCCTGATTGCCCCTAACCACTTCTGCCTGCCAGCCTGATCACTCTCTAACCACTACTCTGCCAGCCTAATTGATGTCTAACTGCTCCCCTGCCAGCCTGTTTGCCCCCAACTTCCCTCCTCTGCTGGCCTGGTCACCCCTAACTGCCCTTCCCAGCAGGCTTGATCACCCCCAACTGCCCTCCCTTGTAGGCCTGGTCCCTTAAAACTGCCCTCTCTTGCTGGCCTGATGGTCTACAACTGCCCTCCCTTGAAGGCCTGGAACCTCCCACTGTCCTCCCCTGCTGGCCATCTTGTGGTGGCCATCTTGTGTCCACGTGGGGGCAGGATCTTTGACCACCTGGGGACAGCCGTCTTGTGTGTTGGAGTGATGGTCAATCTACAAATTACTCTTTTATTAGATAGGATAGAGGCCTGGTGCATGGGTGGGGACTGGCTGATTTGCCCTGAAGAGTGTCCCAGATCAGGATGGGGGTTCCTTTGGGGTGAGGGATGCCTGGGCGAGGAGTCTGTGGAGGTTTGCAGGCCGACCACACCCCCCAGTGACCCAAGCAGAGGCCCTGGGATCTGGGATTTATTATGTCTACAATTGAAACTTTGTAGCCTGGAGTGGAGCCAAGCCTTCTGCTTGTTTCATGGCTGCAGCCATTTCTGTTTGAAACTTCGTAGCCTAGAGTCAAGGCCTAGGCCGGCAATGGCAGGTGGAAAGCTTGGCTTCTTCCATTGCTGGGGAAACCCAAGCCTCTGTTCTCTCCAGCTCAGTGGCTGCCGCTATTTCTGTATAATTGAAACTTTTTTATAATTGAAACTTTGTAGCATTGAGTGGAGCCCTAAGCTGGCAATGCAGGTGGAAAGCTTGCATTATTGCTGGGGAAACCCAAGTCTTCCTCCTGCTCTCAGTGGCGGCAGCCATCTTGGTTGGGATTTATTTGCATAATCTGCTCCTGATTGGCTGGTGAGCATGGCTGTGGGCATGACTTATGTGTATAGCGAAGGTACATTCAAATTTGCATATTACTCTTTTATTAGATAAGATTATATATTAAGTACATTATAAAAATTGAAAAAAAGATAAGTAAAAATTTAACTTTTAATATTACCCTCGTTGCCCCATGGATTTGCTTGCACAACCAACTTAGACCATCGATCTGAAGGACAAAATTTCAATAGGGAAAATTTTGAACAAACTAGTATTGAAAGATAAAGATGACAGTCCTTGTTCAAGCACAGACCTGGAGAGTAAATACAAAACATTCCTAATATTTATCCTGGTAGAACTTGGTATCTTGGGCTTCACTCTCATGAGCTAGAACAGAAGAGAATTTGAAACACAATACCATTTTATGTTGAATCATAGGTTAACTCTCTTGATTAAAATTTGACTTTCTTACCCAGTGGGTGTGGCTCAGTAGTTGAGCATCATCCTGTGAACCAAGAGGTCCCATTCCATTCCACTGCAGGGCCCGTGACTGGGTTGTAGGCATGATCCCCATGAGGGGGCATGCAGGAGGCAGCCAATCAATGATTCTCACTCTCATCATAGATGTTTATCTCTCTTCCCCTCTCTTATCCCTATTTGAAATCAATAAAAATACACTTATACTTTAAATATATTTTTATTTATTTCACATAGGGAAATCCTTAAAGATTTCTAGACTGGGTATCTAGCCACAATCAGCAACATCGTGGTTCATATGTAGATGCTCAACCACTGAGCCACACCAGCTGGGGAATAAAACATTTATTTTTTAAGTTGACTTTCTTTATAGCCTTCTAACAAGAAAGAAATACTTTAGACTAAGAATAAAACCTCCTTAGTAGTGAAATTTCACATAATATATGTCAAAAAACGATCTTTCTATTTGTAAACTTAAAATTGTTGTGGGTTTTGTTAACGTGAGGCAGCTTCCCAACTTCAATGAAACGTTTAAGTTTTTAGGCCTTAAAGGGGACAGACCTTAGATGAAGGCAAATAAATCAGGATAATTCCTCTCCATATGGCCTTTTCCTGCCAGCCAGATGCATCCTCTTGGTGATATCCCAGCTACTCAGATATTATTGGTTTAAATTTATCTAAGTTGAACCATAGATAACTGACACTGCATTGTATTAGATCTTGGAATGTAATCTGAAGAACCTAAATTTATTTAGGTGTATAGATTCAAATCACCAAACCCCTCTCACTCTCCCCCTTTACACACACACACACACACACACACACACACACACACACACACACACACAGCCTTATTATCTCAATGGGGGAATTGCTAAAGAAAGTACTCAGGCACAGCTAAGTAGTGGCATGGAGCAATATTTTCAAGCTTCTCTCAATAATAATTGATTTATATTTTCTTGTGAGAGGTTATTATTGTATCAGAAAGATCTCTGATCTGCTACCAGTTTTTAGTGTTTCAGTGATGTCCTTCTTTAAAAACATGTAAGATAGGATGACTGATAATGCTCTTTATATTAGGACTATCACTGTGATTGTCATCACAAGCCAAAGAGCTAGAAGCTTCAACAGGTTTATAGGATCCATATTACACTTTCTGATGCCGACTCTCAGACTTCATGTCATTGCAATGATCACATCTACACAGCAAAAACATTCACATTTGCCTTGCAGTTGTCTGAAGGTGAATTTGCCATGACAAATATTCACTTATAAACCAATGTTGTGAGTCACCCCTTACTTTCTGATTAACAATAAATTAACTCATCTTCACCCAATTTTCATGATTTTCCATTACCAGAAAGAAAAATAACAACTCAAGCTTGAGTTCAAAATCCCGATGAAGCACTAACTCATGACTAAGTCTGACTACCTCTGTGGAGTAGTGTAAGTTCTCAATGTCATGTTCCATTTTGTAATATATATATATAAAATAGTGATACTAAACTCACTTTTTATTTCATGGAATTTACCATTATTACTATTCTTTGAACCCATTAAGAAAATCAAGAAGAGAGTTCTTTAAGTTAAGGTGCCCTTGAGGAATAATACAATAAGTGAAGTTGTTTTCAAGGAGCAGAGATGTCTTATTTCTGAATACTATATATTTATACTTCTTTTTTAAAAATATATGTTATTGATTTTTTACAGAGAGGAAGGGAGAGGAATAGAGAGTTAGAAACATTGATGAGAGATAAACATCGATCAGCTGCCTCCTGTACACCCAGCACTGAGGATGTGCCCACAATCAAGGTACATGTCCTTGATCGGAATCGAATCTGGGACTTTTGAGACTGCAGGCCAACGCTCTATCCACTGAGCCAAACCAGTTTCTGCTATTTATACTTCTGAGATTTCTCTCTATTGTACTCACTACATTTCATGTCTTTCTAAATATTTTTTCAGTGTTACATAGTCCTTCACTTGCTTAATCAATAAAAACCTGTAGGTTATACTCCAGGTGACCATCACCTCTGGGGTAGGTAACCACAAGTTTTCCACTTAGTGTCCTTTCCTTCCACCTTGCCACTATTCCCTCCTTCCTCATGCTCAATAATTCTTTAGCATGTAGCTAAAATAATCTTTCTTAAAGTCTGATTCAGTTAGTGTATTAACTAAAATATTTAAATTAGGACTCAAGAAAAGGCCAAAGTACTTAAAATGATCTCCCAAGCTCCTTCTACTTCCTGTAATCTCTTCAGGATCTGGCATCGCAGTAACCAAGCTCTGGCCAGCTGGCTTTATTTTTTTAATCTTTATTGTTGAAAGTAGGCTTTTGAACAGGTACTTTCTTCTGCCTGATATGCTTATATTCTGTTCCTATCCTTCTCCAACACTTCTGTTTTGCTCTGGTTAATTATAAGCTATCAACTTCAAAATTACTTTCTCTTGAATGTCTTCTCCCCACCCCCCTAGTCCAGGAGAAATGTCCCACCTTTCTGCTATTTACATTTACCCTATTCAAACACTTACCTCACTATATCATAATAGTCCTTTTAGATCTTTAGGTCAGAAGCTATGTCTGTCTAATTTATCTCTATAAGCCCAAACCTGAATACAGTGGCTTAAATAGTAAAGACAATCAATAAACATTTGTTGAATGAATTGATGGGTTTGTTGTGAGGATTAAAAAGGGATAATGCTACAAAGTACTTGGTCACAATGTCCTTTATGGGAACCTAAACATGCGAGTATAAAGACAAAGGTGAGGGGTAGATGACAAAAAATACAGGATATTTTGACCTTTCTACTTTGAGCCTCAAGATTTATCCTTTTTGATGAATACAAATATTTAAATCATAACTATACCAATGTGGATATATTTTAAGTGAGAAAATATATCTTAAAATTAAAATCACAAAGGCAATTTAATGAATTATAAAGGAAATGAAATACTTTTAAATTCCATTACCATTCATTTGGTTGAATAATTTCATTTGGATCCATCATTTCTAATGAAAAGGATTTGATTCAGTAATTTGATTATTTCTGTATCAAATAAAAATCTTATTGATTGATTTTAGAGAGAGAAAACAGGGAGAGGAGAGAGAGAGAGAGAGAGAGAGAGAGAGAGAGAGAGTTTTTCTTGCTCCACATATTAATCCATTCATTGGTTGATTCTTATATATGTCGTGGAATCAAACCCACAAACTTGACATATTGCATATCAAATTTTAATTGTGATTTCTGTCACTTGGTTTGAGATTATTGTGTCTATTGATTCCAAATTTCTGAGATCCAATTGGCAAACAGAAATTTTGTCAGGACAATTTTATTTTTCCATTATTTTCTGTAGGTAACGTTTTTACTATTTGCATATTGACTGATGTAGTATTCATTGGTTATTTCTAACACATGTATAATAATTTTTAAGATAACATGATTTTTTCATTATATTTTCTTTTAAAAAATTTAAACTGTTCAATTTTATAAATTTTTGGCTTTATTTTGTTCTTTATAAAACAGTACTATTTATTATGAATGGTATGGATGACAAATTTATTTATATATTTATTAAATATATCTTTATTGATTTTAGAGAGTTTATTTATTGAAGGAAAATTTAAAGCTCTTCAAAGAATTTAGAGCTCTTTAGTAGGTCAAAGGCATACTTTCTGGATATTCAGCATTGGGACCAAAATGTTGTTGTCTGGTTTACAAATATTTATTGGATGCATTGAACAGTTTTTCCCCATCTTCCTGAAATTTTAAACATTATTTTATTTATGTGATTAAGTACTTAGTACAATATAATTAAGACTTCTCCTATTCATGTGTTCTCAAACACATTTTATTTCCTTTTTATATATAAGCAACTCATCATGAGAGGAATTTTTATATAAAATATAACAAAATATAAAGAACAATGGCTGGGATATTTGAGATATTTAATGAACAGTAAGAAAACACTGCAGCAATATTCAAAAGTAGAAATCAGAGATATTTCATCCTGAAACCTAGCAAGCCAATGAGAAGGCAAAATGGCATATACTTCCAAATCCTCTATCCTTAAAACTTAAACTGTTTAATTGTCAAAGTCTTAGATGCATATCTGATCTTTTCAATACAAAACTTAATAATTTTTTATTCTTTAGAAACAGGGATGATCTGAGACTATTACTACTATAACTCTTTTTCAAACTACATCCAGAACATGCTCAGCACTCATGAAGCATGAACTCTAGGAGTAGACAAACTATTGGCAGAGTTAGTGGGAATCAGCATAGGCAATAGAGATATAGAAAAATCTAATTTAAATTAGTAAGATTTCAGAGAGGTATTTGAAGCAATGCTCACCTATGTAAGCAAAGACCTCTTCCTTAATAATATCTACGTAAAACTGAGGAAGAAAGAATTCTTTATAGATCAAGGAAACATCCAATGGGATGACAATTTCATGCAATTAAATACTTGGAGTTGGCTGAATGACATGATTAAGTAAACTATGCTTAATCCTTAAGATCACTGCTTAGTACTATAAATACTAGTAAGATTTTATCAGCCTTACACAACCATTTTCTTTGGCTAGGCTATGTCATTATAAGAGAGAAGCTAAATATGATCCATTTTCATCATTAACCATTTGTATCACAGTAAAGAACTTGAAGAAAGTAACTTTCCAGGGACATTTTCATATACAAAAAATGGAAAGAATGAGTGTATAATTGACATTTCTAAATTAGAAGACTTTGTAGCTTCCTTGAGACAATTCAAGGAACAACAATATAAGAAGCAGTAGTAACAACCCTTTCTAAGCAGCAATAAATATCCTATCTAATAAAAGAGTAATATGCAAATTGACCATACCTTTGCTACACTCAATAAACCATGCCCAAAAGCCATGCCCACAAGCCAATCAGGAGCGATATGAAAATTAACACCCAACCAAAGATTGCTGCTGCCCATGACTGGGTGATCACTGGGTTTCCAAGGCTGGGGGAAAAGGCCTCTTCCAAGAGGCTTTGGGCTGGGGCAGGGTGGGGCCAGCCAGCTGATTAGACCCATGTCAGGGTGATCCACTGGCTGGGGTCCCAGCAATCAGCTCGATCGCAGGGCTACCACTGGCTGAGGTCCCAGTGATCAGCTGGATCGCAGGGTGATCGCTGGCTGGGGTCCTCTGGCCAAGGTCCCCTGCCCAAAGATGAAAGTCTCTGCCAGAGGCTTTTGGCCTTGGGCAGGCCGGGGGTGAGCTGTCATTAGGACGTCCCCTGAGAGCTCCGAGTATGTGAGAAGGGGCAGGTTGGGCTGAGGGACCTCCCACCCTCAGTGCACAAATTTTGTGCACCAAGCCCCTAGTTTTTTATAAAATTCCTTAAATATTATAATCATTTTTTGAAAGAAATCAGATCATTATACGATAAGAATAGAAATGTTTCATTAATGCCTGATTCATACAATATCAACTAAATATGGGAGGGACTCTACATTAGTAATGCTCTGTAATCTTATTCAGAGCATAATGCTTTTTTCAGATTTCCCCAAGTTTGTGATTCTTTGTGAGTACCCAGATGAGAAAAATTCAACAGGATTAAGCAAGTGATATAACCTCACCACTGTAGCACTTTACCTATAAACTTAGATCTTTCAACATAAAACAAACAAACAAAAAAGATTGATGGAATGAAGTCTGGAAAAACACTGATATTTTCCCCTTTACAACCTATTACATCAGCCAGCATTTCCCTGTGGTCGTGATTATTACATTATGACTTGATTACCAGCTATTACTGCCACAGTTGGCAAAGTGAAAGTCCAGCATGGGGCCCTTTCCATTAACGGAATATGAAATTCCATAACAAGCTTGGAGGCTGCACGGCTGCTGTGGATTGAACTCAGAAGGGCATAAGTATGTACTTGAGATGCTGTTTTGAAGGGGCACCCTAACTTACATCATGATTTTATTTCATTTGAATTGTACCGTGGATTTTTCCATCAAGTAATATTGGACACTTAACACTATTGAGATTACTCATGCTGTTAAAAAAAAAAAGGCAATATTATTTTTTTACTCTCCTTTGAGAGAACCAGAATTTTCTATCACATATATATTCAATGCTGAGTTTGTCTAATAGAACAAGCTAAGTGGTTACAAAACTAGAGAGCACCAGGCATGTTGAAGTGCTATAACTAAGAGAGAAACATATGCATGCTGGCAACACAGGCATGTACCATTTAAGAAATCAGAGAGAAAAGTATTTTAGCTCCTATAATAATCAGGCCCAGAAAATAATCAGATATATTTAAAACATATAGATGAACGGTAATGAAGAAAGGGATTATGATACAATTCTACATGTATTCTTGGTTTATATGTCACCCTAACAACAAGGTGGCTGGTGATGAGAAGTGAAGTATGACAAAGTCCTCTCAGTGCTTTTAGGACAAAATCTAGTGAAGAAGAAAACAGTAAATTACTTCAACGTTTCACAAGAGAATGATCACCGCTGCAAGAAAACTACTATATATATATATATATAGTATATAATCATATACTATAAATTATCATATACTTACTTGCATTTAGGACAGATTGCATGTGTGGTGTGTGTGTGTGTGTGTGTGTGTGTGTGTGTGTGTGTATGGGAATATACACCCAAGATAACAGAAATATCTAGGAAAGATATGATACTTAATTTGATTTTCACAACCACAGAAATTGATTTACTCATGTGATTTCCTCTACAATAATCTTGTGGAGAAAATCTATATACAGCAAGTTTGAAGCTGTCCCTACAAGCTTTCTTGCAGTACAAAAGAAGTTATTCTTCCTATACACCAGAAGTTTCCACTTTGATCCCTGGTCAGGGTGCATATGGAAGGCAACCAATCTCTCTCTCTCTCTCTCTCTCTCTCTCTCTCTCTCTCTCTCTCTCTCTCTCTCTCTCTCTCTCTCACCAGTAAATATCCTTAGGTGAGGATATATAAAAGTAGTCTATATAAAACATTATGCATATGAGGTAGGTTCCAGTATTTGCTAATAAGTTAGCAAAATGCCGTTAACTTAGCTGAGTTTAAGGTAATTGGTTACTATAAAAATATAATTCCCAGGTGCAGGGAGAGGCATAGACCTACTTTCCACCCAAATAAAGCAGTGACTTTTACTCTGAGGAGCCTTCAGCAATCTTTGCATGTGCCCCAGGAGACTACTGTGACTAGAAGTTGGGCCTCTTGACCCTCTTTTTTAATCCCTAATAAGCAGAGCTACTCTATTCTCATTTGATTTATAGACTGGATTTTGAATAAGATTTTGGTTAAGAAAAAGAGTTCAGTTAAAAATATATTGCAAATTGTTGAGGTAAGGAAATTCCTATTGTCTTCAACTATGATTTTGAATAAAAAACCAATGTATAATTGCTACTTAAATTTGTTTTCAAAAATCATATCAAAATACAGTCTGGTGTTACCAATGGAAAATAGAATAACAGTGAAACCCTTTAGTAATACCATATCATACTACTTGAATAACAAAGTTTTAGTGGTTTCATCCACTTCCTTCACTCAATTATACTGATGTAAGAAAAAGTCAGATCAAATTAGAAATGTTTAAAAAGTTTAATGGTGCTTTAAAAAGGTAAAATCATCATAAGGTGTTTTCTTTTAATTTATAATGTCTATATGATGAGAAAGTAAAATGAGTCTATACTGATTTTCCCTTTATAAAACCTTATTAATGGTCCAGTATTTTCTGTTGCTTTGTATACATAAATATTGATTGTCTGCTCTTGTGACTTTTCATTATCATCCAAGGCAAAAACTTTCCACCATTAAACAAACAAAATGTTGCCCTGTGCAGTGCTTCTCGGTGGTTAGACTGTTGGCCCTAGGACAAATGGGCTGGGGTTTGATTCCAGGTCATATCTCTCTCTCTCTCTCTCTCTCTCTCTCTCTCTCTCTCTCTCTCTCTCTCTCTCTCTCTCTCTCTCTTCTTCCACTCCCTCCACACTTTCTAAAAAAGCTCTTACACATGGAATTTAATTATATTTTGGCAGGATTTTTTTTCTTTCTGTAAGTATTTCAAAATTTATTTTAATAGTATGAAATTCTGAAAAATCCTCAAAAGGCTGTATGAATATAAGGAATAATATACTGAGTGGATCAAAAGTAGGTTTATAGTTATAAATATGCAAACCAGAGTTCATTTTTGTATTAGTATTTATGAACTAGATGCCTGGTGTATGAATTCATGCACAGGATGTTCCCTTAGCCTGGCCAGCAATTGGGGCTGATCAGGGCCTTCTTGACTAGTCCTGATTGAGGTGGGGCCAGCCAGCAGGGGTGGGGGAAAAGACTGCAGGATGTTGGCCAGCTACAGGAGATTGGCTGTGGGAACACACTGAACATTAGGGGGCAGCTCCTGCATTGAGCATTTGCCCCCTAGTGATCATTGTCCAACATAGTGACTGGTCGACTGGTTTTTGGTTGACTGGTCATAATGGTTGCTTAGGCTTTTATATATACACTAGGGGCCCAGTGCACAAAATTCATGCATTGGGGATGAGTGATCCCTCAGCCCAACCTGCCCCCTCAATGGGGCTGAAGGCGGGCTCTGCCCTGGCTGCCTCTGCCCTGCTGCCCTGCCTTGCATTCATGCCTCGGCCCTGCCCCCCACCTCACACTGGCGTCTCAGCCCTGGCCCCCCTCGCGCACACCTTGGCCCTGCCACTCGCACCGCTCAGTCCCCCCCCCTGCTTCTGATTGGATGGTAGCATAGCGAAGGTACAGTGAATTTGCATGCTTCTCTTTTATTAGATAGGACTAGGATCCTGGTGCACAAAATTTGTGCACTGGGGGTTGGTGGTCCCTCAGCCCAACCTGCCCCCTCTCACATACTGGGAGCCCTCAGGGGATGTCCTAATGATGACTCACCCCCAGCCCAAGGCCAAAAGCCTCTGGCTGAGGCTTTCATCCTTGTGCAGGGGACCTTGGGTAGGAGACCCCAGCTAGCGATCACCCTGCCATGGGGCTGATCACTGGCTGGCTCTGCCCCACCTGACCTGCCCCAAGGCCAGACAAAGCCTCTTGGCAAGGCTTTTCCTGGCCTTGAGCAGCAGCCATCTTGGTTGGGTATTAATTTACATATCACACCAGGCTGGTGGGCGTGGCTTGTGAGCGTGGCTATTGGGTGTAGTGAAGGTACGGTCAATTTGCACATTACTCTTTCATTAGATAGGATAGACTAGAGGCCCCATACACAAAATTTGTGCAAGGGGCTTGGCCCTTGCAGCTGCTGTGGCTTGCCTTGGCCCTCTCAGCCCTGGCTTTGTCCAGAAGGTTGTTCAGCTGTCCAGTCTAATTAGCATATTACCCTTTCCTTTTATTATTTAGACTAGAGGCCCAGTGCATGAAATTCGTGCAAGGGGAATGGGGTGTCCCTCAGCCCAGTCTGCACCCTCTCCAATCTGGGACCTCTCAGGCCTATACGGGCAGTCGGACATCCCTCTCATGATCCAACTGCTCGCTTGCCTGCCTTCCTGATTGTCCTTAACCACTTCTGCCTGCCAGCCTGATCACTCTCCTGCCCAATCACTCTCCTGCCAGCCCAATTTATACCTAACTGCTCCCCTGTCAGCCTGTTTGCCCCTAACTGCCCTCCACTGCAGGCCTGGTACCCCTCAACTGCTCTCCCCTGCAGGCCTGGGTCCCCACCAACTGCACTTCCCTACAAGCCCAGTCACCCCCAACTTCCCTCCACTGCCAGCCTGGTCACCCCTAACTGCCCTTCCCTGTAGGCTTGATTGTACCCAACTGCCCTCCCTTGCAGGCCTGGTCCCTCCCAACTACTCTCCCCTGCTGGCCATCTGTGGTGACCATCTTTGTGTCACATAGGGGCAGGATCTTTGACCACATGGGGGCAGCCATCTTGTGTGTTGGAATGATGGTCAATCTGCATATTACTTTTTTATTAGATAGGATAGAGATCTGGTGCATGGGTGGGGGCCAGCTGGTTTGCCCTGAACAGTGTCCTGGGCCAGGGTTGGGGTTCCCTTGGGGCATGAGGCCGCCTTGTTGAGAGGCCTGTGGTGGTTTGCAGGCTGGCCATAGCCCCCAATAACCCAAGCAGAGGCCTTGGTATCTGGGATTAATTTATGTCTATAATTGAAACTTTGTAGCCTGGAGCAGAGCCAAGCATTCTGCTTGCTCCATGGCAGCAGCCATTTCTGTTGCAATTTATGTATCTTCTATAATTGAAACTTTGTAGTGTTAAGTGGAGGCCTAGACCAGCCAGGGCTGCAGAAGCTTGGCTTCCTCTATATTTGGGAGCAACCCTAGCCTCCTGACTCTATCCAGCTCCATGGCTGCCACCATTTCTGTTGGGATTCTATAATTGAAACTTTGTAGCCTGGTGTGGAGGCCTGAGCAGCAAGGGCAGGCAGAAAGCTTGGCTTCCTCCATTTGCAGGGGAAACCTATGCCTCCTTCCTGCTCTCTGTGGCTGGGACCATCTTGGTTGGGTTTATTTGCATATTCGCTCCTAATTGGCTATTGGGCGTGGTTTGTGGGTAGAGTGGAGGTATGGTCAATTTGAATATTATTCTTTTATTAGATAGGATTATTATATTACTAGAGGCCCGGTGCATGAAAATTTATGCACTGGAGGGGGGTTCCTCAGCCCAGCCTGCCCCATATCACAGTCCAGGAGCCCTCAGGGGTGGGAGGTGACCTGTCAATCAGGGGAAGGTTACTCCCCATCACACCTCTGCTGCTGCCACTGCCATTAGCATAAGCCTCAGTAGGTCCTAATTACATGAGCCTTGGGTGGCCCTGGGCAGCTGGGCAGCCAATATCTGAGGCTTGCCTGTGCCTCAGGCATCAGCTGGGAAGCTGCCGTTTGAGTCTTTCCTGCACCTAAGGCTGGCCCTAGGCATCTGGGGGGGCTGAGGTTACTGGGGGAATCTGGAGGCAGGCATGGTGCTGCCTCCCTGGCAGGGCTGAGAGGACTGGGTGCCACCATCTTTGATGGAGATGCCATCTTTGTGGACATGGCTGCCAATTAGCATATTCTCTCATTACTGGGTATGGGCACTGCCATCTATGTGATGGTGTGAGGATTAATTAGAGTATTCCCTCTTTATTAGATAGGATTTTCTATACAAACAATCGTAAACCTATTTTTGCCCCACTCTTTTGATAAGTTTTGCATCCTATTCATGAGAAACTATGCTAGAGTCTGACAAATAATAATAGGAAGAAGCAGAAAGAGAAATAAAGAAGGAGAAGGAGCAAGAGGAAAAGAAGGTAGAATAGGAAAAGAAGGAGGAGGTGGAGGAGGAGGGGGAAGATGAAGAGGAGAGAGGAGTCATCTCTGATTTTGAGGAACTTTAGGTTTACTGGTAAAGACAGCCATATGAGGAACTCTAATACAATATGAATATGACTGATAACACAAATGTATGCATTAGCAACCTAAAGAAAAGGTAATGAGCTCAAATTAATGTTTCAGAAAAACTTTTACAGAGTCCATATTCAAGTGAAGGGCTTTTTATAAAATAACTTTATTGAGATATTATTGAGGTATAATAGACATACCATTCAATCTAGCCATTTAAAGTTCACAAATTTTTAAAATACTTTTGTATTTATTTCATAAAGGAATGGGGGTGGGGAGATAGAAACATCAATGAGAGAGAATCATTAATTGGCTGTCTCCTGCACAGCCACTACTGGGAATCAAGCCCTCAACCCTGGCATGTGCCCCAATTGGGAAGTGAACTATGACCTCCGGTTCATAGGTTGACACTAAACTACTGAGCCCCACTGGCTGGGCTAAAGTTCACAATTTAATGCTTAATAAATTTGCATTGTTGTATGACCAATCATTAAAATAAAATTTTAAAACATTTTGATCTTCTCTCAAAGAAATCCAATTGCCATTATTTGTCAATCATCACTCTTCTGACCACCTTTCACTCCACCACCAAACCAAGCACCCACTAGTCTATTTTCTATCTCTGCAGATTTGCCAATGCAGAAATTCCATGAAAATGGATGTACACACTATGTGGTCTTTTGTGACTGCCTTCTTTTCTTGGCATAGTGTCTTGAAGGCTCATGCTGCTATAACATGTACTATTCCTTTTTATTGCTGAACAACTTTCCACTTCCCATTATAGAGAGATTATCTATTTTATTTGTCTATTCATCAGTTAATGGATATTTGGGTTGTTTCCATTTTGGAGCTATTTTAACTAAAGCTTTGAAAACATTTCCATGTAGTATTTTTGTGTAAACATGGGTTTATTTCTTAAGTATATACCTAAGTATGAAATTGCTGAATCTTATGGTAACTATAAGTTTAATTTTTGAAGAATTGGCAAACTGTTTTCCAAATTGGCTGCACCATTTCACATCCCCAATGGCAATGTTGGAGGGTTCCAATTTCTCCACTTATTCACCAAAAATTATTAATGTCCTCTTTGTTTGTAGTGAACTTAGTGGTTGGGAAGCTATAGTTTCGATTTTCATTGCCCTAATGACTAACAATGTTGAGCATCTATTTCATATGCTTATTGGTTACCTGAATATCGTGGTTGGAGAAGTGTCTATTCAAACCCTTTAGACATTTCTAAATTGGATTTTTGTCTTATTTTATTGAGTTATAAGATTACTTATCTACTTTGTGTATATGTTCTTTATCAGATAAACACTTTCTCCAGTGGATGAGAAATAAAATATCCCAAATTTAATGGTTTGAAAATTAGTGCAGATTTTTGGAGTCCAATGGTCTGGTTCATGTTAGGATATTTCATCTAAAGTTATGAAAATTGTTGTATTAATGTTTCTAATTTTGTTGTAGTCCAATTTATCTATTTTGTTGTTGCTGCTATTGTGTGGCGTTTGGTGTCATGAGGGAAAAAAACGCCTTAGTGGAGGCCTTGAAAAATGAGTAAAGCAGAACCAAATTAAGAACACAAGAAGCTCATTCCAGGCACCTGTAATATAACATGTAATGGTATGGAGGCATGATATCCTGTGAAATCCTCTTCTGTTTGTTTAGAATAGGGAAGATTCCCACAGAGCCATCCAAGCAACTTTGGCACACCAACATTCCAGTTTTTAATGCACAATGTAATGCCCAAAAAGGTATTATTGACACTATCATATTGCTAGCTGTAGGTTAAGCTCAGTTAAAGAAGTGTAAGTGCTCAAAGAAGGTCCACATGATGTAATCCTTTAAATTATTAAAATATCTGAGTCCTCTAATTTAGAGGTCTCGAGGCAAAGTCCAGTTGACATATCCTAGTTATTTATTATTCTGGACTCTAAACTATATCTATGAGAATGTGAAGTACATCTTGGGAGCTTTTTCTCTAATGCTATTATAATTCTATGAAAAAAAAGATAGAAAAATCTTTTCTTTTTCTAAACTCAATAGCATTTTATTGCTACAGTGCTTAAAACTTTGATCTTACTTCTTATCTTAAACTATGATTAGAATCTAAGCTCTGTGATTTCCCCTACCCTGTCTATTAACCATTCATTTATTTAACAAATATCCATAATCAGGTCTACGTCATTCTGTGTAGGGCACAAGGTCAGACTGAAAGCCAAGGGACCATGAAAACTCTGAGTTACAAACACACTGCAGAACTCCCCTTCAGGATCTTTTCCTGATATCACATCCTTAGTTCTTCCTTCTCTGCTCCTCTCACTCCTTTCTCAGACTCTCCTATGAGCACTTCCTTAACAAATCCCAGCAATCTTCCTCTCAGGAACTGCTTTCAGGGAACTTGATCTGGACACTATGGAAGAAGATAAACAACAAAAATGATATGCAACGAGAATGAACAAGGCCTTACATCTATCAAGGAAGTCAGACTTAACTAATTACAGATTTAGATCTTGGTTTGACTAGCACAACATTAGCAGATACCTTATAAATATGTCTTGGGTGAAAAAGTATTAATAGCTAAATTAAACAACAAATATAGAACACATATACCCATAACTAATTCCTAGGCCTTTGATTGGGCAATATTGATCAGAGAGAAATTTTGAGCAGAAATCTATGTACTTGCAGATAATAAGGTTAATATTATATAGTAGAAAATTGGATAAACTATATAGGTCATCTGGACCTATTCTAGAAGAACTATGAAATGTTTCTCCAACAGAAATGAGAGAAGCAAGAAACATAGTGAGAACTGGACTAAGATTCATTAAAAGCTCAAGTAGGCTGAATTGTTCATGCACCATTTCTGAATGTCTTGGCCACAAAAATTAGACAGCCTTGACAATACTATCCCCTCACTTTTCCTGGATATGCTCATAAGCTATGAATCTCACCCTAAGTAAGTAATTCCTTTATATACATGCTGCTGTGCAATAAAGTGAGCAGAAATTGCCCAGGACTGGCCAGGTGATTAAGTGAAGATGAAGAAAAGGAAGGGCAGGTGGGAGGATTATATCCAGCTGCCAGCAGAGGAGTCAAGCAGAAAGTTAGGAAGGAAAGCTCAAGTAGCTGAGGAGGTGAGTTAAGGAATAGAGAAAGTTATGAAAAACCTCTCGGGTTTAAAATCTACATGGCTAGAAGAATGTACAAAGAAAACCAAACAACTAGCTTAAACAATAAGGAATGAATTTAAAATGTAAAATAATGGCATCAGTATTAAAAAATACTACTCAGATGATATTTTGATAAGGTCAGAACCGATTGCAGTGTATGGCTAACAGTGGCCTTAGGATACACTGCCCCCCAGAGGTCCTCTGTGTACTCAGAGATGGTAGCTTCCATCAGGAGCCCAGCAATGGAGTCAGTTTGGCCAAGTGTCCAGGATGCCCAGGGAAACCTTACACTGGGCCCAAAACCCTGGTCCAGGCATCTAAAGCCCTGCACTAACTAATGAGATTCCTGAAAAAGTTAATATTTGAATGGGATTTTCTTTTTTTGTTTCCTATCCTCACCAATTCCTTAGAAATAGTTTGGTTTTTAAGTTACGAAGGAGTTAAATACATGCATATGGACACAATTCATATACAGATAAATATCAGTATCTTACCCCTGTCCTCTGTATCCCAGATATCTTTCTTACAGTAGTACACATTATTAGCAGTTTTTGTATGCTTTTTCAGGGCTGTTCAAATGCTAGCACTCTGTATTTCCACTTGTCATCTCTCCCCGCAGTTTACCCCCGCCACACACACACACATACTAGTACACACATTTAACAACATACCTTTGGGAATATTTGAAATCAACATCTATGAAGACCTTATTCTTTTTAATAAATGCATACTATTCCATTGCAAGATTGTTGGGCTTTGTTTTGTTTTTTTGTTTTAATATGTTTTAATTGATTTTTTTAGAGAGAGAGGAAGGAAAATAGAAACATGGATGAGAGAGAACCATCCATCAGCTGACTTCTACATTCCCCATACTGGGGATCAAGCCCACAACCTAGGCATTGTACACTGATCTGGAAGCTGCTCAACCAACTGAGTTATACCAGCGCATGCTGCTTTGAAGTTTTTGTTGTTGTTTTAGTTATCTACTATTCTACACTAAGATTGTTTCCATCTTTCTGCTACTATAGAAATGTTTCAGTGACAATGGTATTTTGTGGAAGAGCCACATTCAAGGGCCAGAGAACCACATGTGGCTCACAAGCCACAATTTGCCAACCAGGAATATAGACAATCCTCTTTCACCTTCACTTAAAATTTACCCCCATAAGCACCACACTGTTATCCAAGCCCATGAGTTCTCTCAATTTCTTTTTATTTTTTTCCTTTTGCTCTGAACTATCAAGCAAAATACAGACATACTCATAGAGAGCAGAAAGATAGGTCGGGGGTGGGGTGGGGAGGATTGATTGAAAAATAGGCCATTAGTTTTCACTGTTCATGCCTAATGACAATATGGCAGGACTGTGCACTTCAGTGTGCTAGTGTGTGTTACAGTGCTGAAATATCAAATAAGAGAACTCGGCATTTATCTCATGCTTTCAGAAAGCTGTTGGCTTTCTGTAAATATTTTACAGTGAGAGATGGTGATGTCCAATACAGTGTACTTCACTCAATAAACAAACTGAAAGACAAAAATCACATGGTCTTATAAGTAGACACAGAAAAAGCTTTCAACAAAATCCAATACCCATATTTGATAAAAACTTTCAGCAAAGTGGAGATGGAAGGATCATACCTCAACATAATAAAGGCCATATATTAGAAACTTACAACCAACATCATACTCAATGGCCAAAAACTAAAAGCATTTTTCCTAAGAGCAGGAACACTATGGGGATGCCTGCTTTCACAACTTTTATTCAACATATTACTGGAAGTCCTAGCCACAGAAATCAGATAAGAAGAAAGTAAAACATGCATTTAAATTGGAAAGGAGGAATTAATTGTCATTATTTGCAGATGACATAATATTGTACACAGAAAACCCTAAAACTCCACCAAAAAAACTGCTAGATTTAATAAATCAATTTGGCAATGTAGCAGATACAAAATTAAAACCCAGATATAAATTAGTTTTATATACCAACTAGGAAGGGACCCAGTACACAAAATTCATGCACTGGGGGAGGAGTCCCCTCAGCCCAGTCTGCCCCTTCTCACACACTGGGAGCCCTAGGGGATGTCTCCCCCAAGGGGAGCAGGCCTAAGCCACAGTCTGGCCTCCCTTTGTGGGAAGCAACCAGACTGATCAGGGAAAGGCGCCAGCCCCATCAGCCCGCTGCTGCAACCACTGCCAGTTACCGCAGCCACCAAGGTGTTTTCATCAACACAGACTTTGGTACCTTCACCATGAAAAAGTGACACCTTTTTTAGGCATTTTCAAGATGTGTCTTTCATAGGATATGACATTTCTTTTTTTTTTTTTTATCCACACCTGAGGATATGTTTCCAATGATTTTTAGACAGTGTGGAAGAGAAAGGAAAAGACAGAGAGAAACATCAAAATAAGAGGAACACTTTGATTGGTTGCCTCCTGCATGAGCACTGACCTGGGCCCCAGCCAGGGAGGAGCCTATAGTCTAGGTACATGCTCTTGATCAGAACTGAACCCAGACCCTGCACTAGGCAGGCAAGGCATTAATCCACTGAGCCAAACCAGCTAGGGCAGGATCTGACATTTCTTAGCACTCCAGCAGCAGACCTTTGTGTTTTTTTTTCTCCAGGAGTGTGGTGGAAAAGCCCTAGATCATCTTTTAGGATTCTTATACCCAAATATTGAGAATATCATCAGTGGCACACAGGGAGCTTAGCCAATGAGCTGTCAGAAGAGGTGTTTCCTCTATGGTTCACACCAATCTCCTCCAATCTCTGGCTCCACCCTTGCCAAGGCCTAAAGCCTTTGGCACTGGGCAGTGGACTCCCAGCTCACTCCTATTGCCCGGCTCATCCCCCGGCCAATGCCACAAGCCTCTGGCTGAGACTCTGAGGCTTGGGCCTTGGGTGGGGGATCCCCAGCTCACCGTGATTGCCCAGCTCCGCCCTCGGTCAAGGCCACAAGTCTCTGGCTGAGGCTCTGACCCTGGCTCTGGCCAAGGCCTGTGCCCTGAGCAAGGGACCCTCAGCTTGCTGTGATGGCCCTTCTCCACCCCCAGCCAAGGCTGCAAGCCTCTGCCCAAAGCTTCAAGGCTCAGGCCCTGGGCAGGGGACCCTTAGCTCACTGTGATCGTCTGGCACCGCCCCTGGCTAAGGCCGATAAGGGCAGGCGGAAAGCTTGGCTTCTTCTATTGCTGGGGAACCCCAAGCCCCCTCTTGCTCTCCACGGCCACAGCCATGTTGGTTGGGTTTATTTGACTATTTGCCCCTGATTGGTTGATGGACGTGGCTTGTGGGTGTAGCGGAGTGATGGTTAACTTGCATATTACTCTTTTATTAGATAGGATAATGAATCCCTTATAAACTTAATCAATTACTTTTTATTTTTGCCAACTTAACAGATTTTTAAGCCTCCATCATCAAAATAACTATATGTGACAGACTAAGATAATTTTCTGTTTCTTTTTCTGCCTATTGACACTCTTTAATCATACTTTTGAGTTGTGGTGCTTTTTCTTATGTATACTGTGCTTTCCCTTTGTTGAAAAAAATATCTCTGTTTTATATGTAAATTGTAAAATTTTAATATTCTTTCCAGCTTTGCATTTGCTGGGATTTCCACCAAGACTTATTTTGTATTATTGATATTATAATTATTAATTATTATTTAATATACTCAAACATACTAGTATTTTTATAGTGTCAACATTTCCTTACATTCTTAATATGAGAGTTAAAAAAAATACCAAAACACTTTTTCTAGTATTTTTGTTTCTTTTTTTATGTTTAAATACACACATACATATGCACACTTTTTCTTCTTCACTTTTAAAAATTCAGATAACTTGGTTTATGTTGTGACCTAGAAATAGCTTTACCAGATAACTGCTCCTGGTATTGAATTACTAGCGATAAAATGGACTAGAGAATAATATTTCTAAATTCTAAATTCTAGTTCTTTTCTTAAACATATTTTATATGTTTAACTATCTAGCTACCAAAATAAAAAAGCAAGTCAATTCTTGTGCATAATTCATTACATACTGTATAACATATTTTATGATGGATATAACAGTTATTATGTTTAAGGGTAAAATTTTGTTAGTATTTAACTGAGATTAAAAATAATATTTTCTAAATAGGATAACACAATTATATCTAAACTCCCATGTTTATTGCAGGATTATTCATAGTAGCCAAGATATTGAAACATACTAAGTGTCTATCAAAGGATGAGTAGATATAGAAGATGAGGCAAATATATATCATTCAGTGATGATAAAGAAAAAAAAATTCTGTCATTTGCTATATCATGGATGGGCCTTGAGGGCATTATGCTAAGTGAGATAAGCTAAAGTTAAATATTGTATGATATCACTAATATGTGAAATATGAAATAGCAGGATTCATAAGTAGAAGATAATAGAATGTGTTTACCAGGGGATGGGAGTTGGGGAATTTTAGAGATGTAATTAAAAGGCGAAAAATTGTAATTACACAAATAAGTTCTGGAGATATGGTGCACAGCAGTGTTTGAATTATATATTTCAAATTTGCTAAGTGACTAAATATTAAATGTTCTCACCAAAGAAAAATAGAAATGATAATTATTTGACCTGATGAAGGTGTTAATTCATGTTATGAATGCATTTATTTGCAATATATAAATGTGTCAAATCAACAGGGTATACACTTTAAATTTACAGTGTTATATGTCAACTATAGGCCTGGTGCATGAAAATTTGTGCACTTGTGGGGAGCGTTCCCTTAACGTTGGCCTGTGCCCTCTCGCGGTCCGGGATCCCTTGGGGTATGTCCGACATATGGCTTAGGCCCATTCCCTTGGGAATCAGGCCTAAGATGGCAAGTCAGACATCTCTCTGGCAGCCCAGAAGCCCTCAGGGGATGTCCAACTAAAGGCGTAGGCCCGCTCCCCTCTAAGCTGTTAGTCTAACATCTTAGCAGTGCAGCAGAGGCAGGAGCACAGTGGGAGCACAATGACCACCAGAGGGGACAGCTCCTCTGTTGAGGGTAATAGCAACTAGTCGTTTTGCCATTAGGGTCAATTTGCATGTTGCCCTTTTATTATATAGGATTATGTCACATTTTTTAAAAAGTATTATTCTAAATCTTGAGCTTGGTTTGCTTTAATGTTTCCCAGTGTAAAACTATGACTGCCAATCTCTGAATCACAGGACTCTGCAGACTCAGTCCCATCTGTGTGCTAGAGCCAATCTCATTTTACTTTCAATGTTTATCATAATTTCCTGCAAAGTATTACATCTACACAAAAATACAAAGAATGGTTTAAAAATCTATATATAGCCATCACACAGCTTCTAAAAACAATAGTTTGCCATTCATAGTTACCCTATCCTTTCTCTCATCTTAAAAAACAAACCACAAAACTCACTTATTTTTGTTTTGTTAGTATAAATAAATGTTATGGATGATTTGAACCCACAAATGCTTTCTATGTGTGAACATTTTGGACAGGACCAAAACACAAGGTGGTGGTTGTTGTCTGTTTTTTGTTTTTTATTAATCTTTATTGTTGAAAGTATTACATATGCCCCCTTTTTTCTCCAATGACCTCCTCTCGCCCTATGCGCCCCAGGCCTTTACTACCCTATTTCCTTTGTCCATAGGTTATGCATATATGCATACAAATTCTTTGATTGATCTCTTCCCATCTATCCACCCCTGCCTTCTAATTTTTTATTTTTATTTCAGAGGGAGGGAGAGAGAGAAATACCAATGATGACAAAGAATTATTGGTTGGCTACCTTCTGCATGGTCCTCACTGGGGATTGAGCCTGCAACCTGGACATGTGCCCTGACCAAGAATTGAACCGTGACCTTCTGGTTCGTAGATAGATGCTCAGCCACGGAGCCATGGCTAAGCCATGGGTGTTTTGATAGGACTAAAATTCCAGGACCTTTCGGCATTGTCCAAATATTTCATAGACATTTTGACAGAACCAAATAGCCTGCAAGGACTGTACTTTTTAAAATTTTTTTACATTATATATGTAGGTGACTGCATCTTGGTGCCATTTGACATTGTTCCCTTAACTACATATTTTCTGGAAACTTCATTGTACGTAGGACCAATTTTAAAATTTATTTGAGGACAGTGTAAAAATAATTCAAGCACTGTGGACTTCCCAGTGCTTCTCATCAAGAAGTAAATATTATCAGATTATCCCAAATTAAGTTAAAACTGATCAGACTGCCAGGTTTTTTCATAATGACTCATCCGATTTAAATTTTCCCCACATATTTCATCTAATGATTTTAGCAGTCAAGTTGTGTTGGTTTAGTTGTTTCATTTTGCTGTTGTTTGCGCATGGTGGTATCATTACATATTCATAGATTTTTATATATTTGACATTAATTTGTCATTTTAAGATTCAAATAGTTTCTTCTTTGACCAGTGGAAATCCTTTCAATTTGGATTTTGTGCCTTTTGAAAATGACCCTAAGTCACCTTTGATCATTTCCTTGGACCAAATAAAAATATAGGCTCACCTTTTATGATTCCTTCCCCAAGACAGGAATTAGCACTTCTTCCCATGAGACCTGATCTCATTTATGGGGAAACTATATTTAGAGATAAAATCCAGGTGCTAAGAGTGCACTTTGCTACATTGTTTATATAACTTTTCATTAGACTGAGCAAGGAACTTCATATACTTTATAAAGATAAAATAATTTTTACATTTATATTGATATTTCCAGTTAAATTAAAATGGCAAAGTTTTCATTAAATTATCTTATTGTATACTTAACCTCCCTCATTTAACTTCTTGTATTAATTTCCTATTGATAATACAACAAAATGGACTAAGCTAAGAGGATAAAAACCATTCATGTTTATCATCTTACATCTCTGGATTCTGGCCACCTTTCTCTGTCTTCAAAGCAGCATATCATTTCTGTTTTCTTAATTCTTACTTCCCTCTTGTAAAGAGCCCATGATACAGGGAGCCCATTCAGATAATCCAGGATAATCTTCTATCTCAAGATCCTTAACTTAACTACATCTGCAAAGTTAATTTTACTATGTAAGGTAACATTTATGGGTTCCAGGGATAGAATTTAGACTTAGTTGTGGACCATTATTCAGACTATCACACCTATTATGTATATACATAGCTTCAAAGCAACAACAAATATACTATCTAATAAAAGAATAATATGCAAATTGACCTTACCTCTGCTACACCCACCAGCCACACCCACCAGCCACATCACCAGTCAATCAGGAGTGAGTATACAAATTAATCCCAACCAAGATGGCTGCAGCCATGGAGAGACGAGGAGGGAGGGTTTCCCTGGCGATGGAGGAAGCCAAGCTTTCCACTCACCCTAGCTGGCCCAGGCCTCCACTCAATGCTATAAAGTTTCAATTATAGCAGATAAATAAACACCAACGAAAATGGTGGCAGCCACAATGCTGGAGAGAGCAGGAGGATAGGGTTGCCAAGGTGATGGAGGAAGCCAAACTTTCCACCTGCCCTGGCCTGCTTTGGCCTGCACTTAAGGCTACAAGGTGTTAATTATAGAAGATAAATAAATCCCAACAGAAATAGCATGGCCACAGAGGAAGCAGGAGGCTTGCCTCCACTCTAGGCTACAATGTTTCAATTATAGAAAATAAATAAATCTCAGATATCAGGGCCTCCGCTTGCATCACTTGGAGGCGTGGCTGGCCTGCAAACCACCACAGGCCCCTCAACCAGTCTGCCACATGCCCCAAGGGAACCCCCAACCTGATCTGGGATACCCTTCAGGGCAAATCAGCTGCCCCCCACCCATGAACCAGGCTTCTATCCTATCTAATAAAAGAGTAATATGCACATTGACCATCACTCCAACACACAAGATGGCTGCCCCTATGTGGTCAAAGATCCTGCCTCCATGTGGATACAAGATGGCCACCACAAGATGGTCAGCAGGGGAGGGCAGTTGGGAAGGATCAGGCTTGCAGGGGAGAGCAGTTAGGGGGTACCAGGCCTGCAGGGGAGGGCAGTTAGGGACAAACAAACTAGCAGGGGAGCAGTTAGGCATCAATCAGGATAGCAGGGGAATGGTTAGGGGTGATCAGGCTGGCAGGCATAAATGGTTAAGGTCAATTAGGAAGGCAAGCAGGGGAGCAGTTTGGAGCCAGCAGTCCTGAATTGTGAGCGGGATGTCCGACTGTACGTTCAGGCCCTATCCTACCTAAATTGGGGCTAAACAGGCAGTCAAACATCCCTCGAGGGGTCCCAGGTTGGAGAGGATCCAGGCCAGGCTGAGGGACACCCCCTACCTCCTGTGCATAAATTTCATTTGCTAGGCCTCTAGTAACAATATAATTTAAAAAACAACTGTTGAATCCAATTTAGTGTTGTTGTTTTTTTTTCTTTTTTTTTTTAGTTCTCTCAAACCTGCTTCCATTCAGGATATATTCCACTAGATTATAACTAAAAGACTGTGTTTTAAAATCACTTGAGATAATTCTTCTTTGTTTACTGTTCCTTTCAGCTAGATACTGACTTTGAATAACTTGTTCCCATTTGATTTCAAGTTTTAGGAATTTACAAATAATATATTTTGTTTTGAAGACATAAAAATACATCAAAAATACAATATGAGGAAAATTCAAAGATGTCTAGCTTAATTTTTGTCCCTTTATCGTTGTTCCCTAAAGTTAACTGTTATTATTTTTTACCATTATATTATTTGTATTACATAAATAAGTATATACAGAGAAAGATGATAGATAAATAAATAAATACTTAGATGGATAGATAGATCTCAACCATTGAGATTATTCCATTGTAGTATATTTAAATCTTCCTCATTTCTTTCAGAGATGCCTAGAGTTCCATTGGATGGATATATATTTTTTACTCAATAGCATAAAATTCATGTTAAAAATTCAAATGTATTTTCTTTTACAAAGACTACATTTTGTAACAAACTACTTTATTAATTTATTCTTTAAATGAAATTTTTTTGTTCACATTATTACAGTTGTTCCTCTTTTTTTTCTCTCATAGCTCCCCTCCACCGGTTCCCAGTCCACACTTTGCCCTTAACCCCCACCTCACTGTCCTCATCCATAGGTGTACAATTTTTGTCCAGTCTCTTCCCACACCCCCCATAGCCTTTCCCTCTGAGAATTGTCAGTCCACTCCCTTTCTATGCCCCTGAATCTATTATATTCACCAGTTTATTCTGTTCATCAGACTTTTTATTCACTTGATTTTTAGATTCACTTGTTGATAGATATGTATTTGTTGTTATTTTGTTGTTCATAATTTTTATCTTTACCTTTTTCTTCTTCCTCTTCTTAGAAAATACTCTTCAGCATTTAATATAACACTGGCTTGGCAGTGATGAATTTCTTTAGCTTTTTCTCATCTGTGAAGCTCTTTATCTGACCTTCAATTCTGAATGATAGCTTTGCTGGGTAGAGTAATCTTGGTTGTAAGTTCTTGCTATTCATCACTTTGAATATTTCTTGCTAATCCCTTCTGGCCTGCATAGTTTCCCTTGAGAAATCAGCTGACAGTCATATGGGTACTCTCTTGTAGGTAACTGTTTTTCACTTGCAGCTTTTAATATTCTCTCATTGTCTTCTGCCTGTGGCATTTTAATTATGATGTGTCTTGGTGTGATCCTCTTTGAATTCCTTTTGTTTGGGGTTCTCTGTGCTTCCTGGACTTGTAAGTGTACTTCTTTCACCAGGTAGGGGAAGTTTTCTGTCTTTATTTCTTCAAATAGGTTTTCAATATCTTGCTCTCTTTCTCTTATTCTGGTACCCCAATAATTCGGATGTGTGTACACTTGAAGTTGTCCCAGAAGCTCCTTACACTATCTTCATATTTTTGAGTTCTTTTTATTTTTGCTTTTCCAGTTGTGTGTTTTTTGCTTCTTTGTATTTCAAGTCTTTGACTGGATTCTTGGGATCCCATAGCCTGCTTTTAGATCTCTGCAGATTATTCTTTATCTCAGTCAGTGTGTACTTAATTTCTAGTTGTTGCTTTATCATATCCTCAAGGGTCCCACTAAATTTCTTGGAGGTTTCTAGGAGATTCTGGAATAACTGTATAACCGTGGTTTTGAACTCCATGTCTAGTTGTTTGCTCTCCTCCATTTCTTTCATTTGTAACCTGTTTCTTTGTCTCTGCATTTTGGCGGCTTCCCTGTTTTGATTGTGTGGTTATATGTGCTAGGTGTCCTACAGGAACCAGTGGCTCACTCAGCCTACCTAATTACCTGATGTGGACACTCTTGGTGCACCCCTTTATAGGCTGTGTGCACAGTCTTGTTGTAGGTAAGCCTTTATTGTTGTTGGTATCACTGGGAGAAATTGACCTCCAGGTCAATTGGCTGTGATAATCATTTGTGTCTATGATGGGAGAACTTCCGTGTTGGAGACACCCTGATGAGGCAAGACTTGCTTCAATGGTGCTCACTGAGTCTGCCCCCTGAGTGTGTCTCTTATGGATCTGAAGTGTTGTAGTCTGGATGGTCTCTTTCTGACCCTTGGGTACACTGGCTCTTGGTTCTCCAAGGAGATATGCCACCAAGAAGGAGCTACAGAGAGATCTACAGATTCCTTCCCTTTTTTGGAGTTTGGAGGTGCCCAGATGATGCCCAGCTGTGAAGCAGTGAAAGCTGCTGTTGAGCCTTGGGTCCTCTTTTGGGGGCTCTGGGGCTCTTTCTCCCAGCTGCAGTTTGTTAGGTTTCAGATTGCAAAGGGCCAGGCCATTCATATGCAAAAGTCTCTGAGCACAGTTTGGGTGAGGGTGTAAACTGGGTATGGTGGAGTCTCAGGGAATCACCAAGGTGGAGCAAACAGCAATGGCTGACTTTCAGCCCTGCCTGGCAGAGGTTGCAGGTCTCTGTGTCCTGCAGCACCGTGTGGGAACAATGATCTCTGCAAGCACCTCTGAGAGAAAGCTGCCCTCAAGTTCCACCCAATGCCAGACAGTCCAGTTTCTCCCCATATGAGTCTGGGTCCCCAGAGTCTCACCCAGAACTGGAGTTCAGAGCCGTCAGGATCTTGTATGCCCCTTCTGATTGAAAAATACAACAGCATACTCAGTTGCCAGCCCTTTCCATGCATGCACCTCCTTACCTCTGCACTTCACTTCTGCATCTCTGCAGCTCCTCCTCTGAGTCTCAGTGTTCTTTTCTCTGTCCTTCTAGTTGTATAATTTTCACTCAGCCAGTCTTCCCATGGTTCTGGATGATACCCTTATTGTCTTTTAGTTGTAGTTTTGAACTGTTTGTGCTACGCAGCAAGTTCAGGTGTTACCTATGCTGCCATCTTGGTTTCTCTCACCAAACTACTTTAAATAAAAAATACTTTCCCTAATAATTTGAATCTTGACTTTATTTTATATTGCCCATTTACATATATGGTTCCTTTTTAAGGGTTTTATAATCTTCTTATCGCTCTATTCATGAAGCAATACCATGCTGTTTTAATTATCATATTTTTATAATATGTTTTGAAACATGGTATCTTAATCCTCCCAAGTTAATTTTCATTTTTAAAAATGTTTAGCTATTTTTTCTTTCTTATTTATTTTCATGCAAATTCTAGAATTGACCTATTTTTTTAAAAGTCCTCTTGATGTTTTATTGAGATCATAATAAGCATACAAGAGAATAGGCTCTTGAGAAAGCATCTTCAGGGGCCATGAGGGGAAAAGAAGGAATCAGCTCTGTGACTCAGACAGGAAATAAGCTGTAGGTGTCAACTCAGCAGTTGTTTCAGGTAGCAGTGTGCATATCTGCACTTTGTGTGGTATTAATAATATTGGCTAATATCAGAAGTAATATTAGCACCTACATTAGTGCCTGAAATTTGCTTGTCATTGTGCTAGAATTTCTTACATGTTTTATTTAACCTCATAAAAGCATGTTAAATGACAAACAATAACCTAAATCTACCTTTACCTAAACCCTCCAAAGGACCACTGTGTTCCACTACATTGAAGGATTTACATATAGAACACTATATCTATCAGATATCACCCTGAAGCAACTGTGCTCTGAAAGAAAACTGCCTCCAAAGGACCAATGCATGTACTCAGTAGGAGGGTTTCTGTGAGAGTGCTGGTCCTCAGCAGCCCAAGGACTGTCCTGGCTGCAGGAGAAAGGCGAGTCTGTGCACATGACAGAATGCTGGCAGTGACCGTCCCATGGCTCATAAAGTTAGTAAATATCTAGGAGTCTAAGGGAGATTCTGGTAACAAATAAGAGAATCCCCAAGGATGATCTAGAATGCATCACTATATAATTCAATTAAATGAATGACCCTCAAACCTTAAAATGCATCAGAATCATTTGGAAGACTTAGTAAAACATATATTGCTGGGTCCTGCCCTTAGAGTTTCTAATTCAGTAAGTCTGGATTGGGACCCACGAATCTGTGTTTCTAACGAGTTCCCAGGTGATGTTGATGCTGTTTGTTGTATAAGAGACCACAATTTAACACAAAAGGGCTATGTTTGAAATAGGTGGCAAAAATAAACTCAGATCAAAGTAATGATCAAGTGAGATAATTTTCAGGCTTCCAGGCCAAAAATTTTACAATTCCTAAGAAAGAAGAGAGAATGGGTACAAAGGTTTGGAAACACAGAGTTGTAGACTAAAATAAATATAAGGTTAGCAGTTACCTAGCAATCTAGTCTTAGTGCCAATAATCTGGGTGGTCTTGGCTTAGTCACTTAATTTCTCTAGTCTCAGTTTGTACATGTGTGAACTAAAGAAGAAAGGATATAAGATATATTCAAAGTTGCATCAGAATTTTAGATTTCTAATAAAATGTAATAAGTTGCACACATCCTAAAGAAATGTGATTTATAGGAACTAAGATTATCCCCAAAGAGTGTGGTATAATTAAGCAAACAATTCAGAGTAGAGCTATGCAAAGTCAGCATAATGAAAGAAAGTTGTTAATGCAGCTCTGGGACTTGACTGTAATGTGATTACATGCATCAATATTAATATTAAAGAAACAATGCACCAATCAAAACCAGAATTGGTTTAGACTTGGAAATGGAAAAATAAGCTCTCTGGAAAACAAATTGGCATGTTTTACCTATCTAGGAACTGTCCAAGACAGAGAAAATCTTTATATCAGTCTCTAGCATTATGATTTCCCACCGCACAACAGATGAGAAGGCCTTCAGCTACCTCAGTTGAAAGTCCTCGTTCACCAATATGACTTTTGTTTGGCTTCTCAACTGGCTTGCCTTTTGGGACAGTGATCCAGTTATACAAGAGTAATTTTCTATTACAAGTTTAAAAAAATAGCTACTTTGATCACAATTTGCCTTTATCTGTAGCTTACCTACACTTATATACAAGTATAGTGAATTGTCTGCTGTAATCTAAATAACATTTTTCATTATAAATACCTAACCTGATTTTTGCATTGTATGTGTAACAGTCTTTATAAAAAATTGAAAAATCATTCCTACTCTGCTTTCATTATACTAACAAAACTGGTTTATGAATCTGAAAGATGAGTATTAGAACCTGAAGTAGCCTTAATTACCAAGGTAAATGTCCCTTTGTGGATGACTGCCTAGAAAATGAGAGCCAGCATTCCCCAGGCGGTGCCTCTCTCCTTACTGTGAGAGCGGCTTGTGACCAGTTTGTGACTATCTTTCTAAGACTCTCATTAGTTTCAGCCAATAGATTGGTGCTGACATGAGACTGACTGGCAAAAGAAAGGAAAAGCCAAGTATTTCTCCCTCTTCTTTGCCTCTTCCATAACTCATTTCCTACTTTAAAATTCTTCAGTTTTAAACTCAGTTTTAAATAATCAAAATTATTTTTATCGCCCTTTTCCAAACATGATTACTATCTATATTTATAAAAGCATCTGTTGAACTGGTAGTTATGACAGGCACTGACCACCAGGGGGAAGATGCTCAATACACAGGCATGGAAACATGAAACAAACTGATGAATCTCAGAGGAAAGGAGTGGGTGTAGGGCAGGAAGAGATTAACCTAAGTTCTTATATGCATTAAAGGCCTGGTGCACGGGTTCATGCACCAGTGGGGTCCCTCAGCCTCGCCTGTGGGGACAGGCCAAAACTGGCAGTCAGTCCAACATCTCACATATAAGCCATATGTACTTTTTACTTTTATTTTTTTGTAAATTATACCAGGAAACTACATTAAGTGGGAAAAGCCAAGTGCATGACTTATTATGAATGTCAAGAATAATCAGAGGGGACTATGGGCAACATGGCTGCATAGGTAAAAGCAATCCTCAAACAACCACATCAAAATTATAACTAAACTACAAAACAAAAATCATTCAGAACCAAAAGGAAATTGAACTAACTGGCTAAATGGAAGTCCTACAACTAAGAAATTAAAGAAGAAGCCATATTGAGACTAGAGGAGGGGCAGAGATACAGAATAGGATGGCCACACACCCACATGTAATGAATAAAAAGTGAGGGTATATCTCGGCTGTGGAGGTCCCCCATGAGGAGTGAGAGGTCCAAGCCTCTCACCAGCTCTGCCCCCACAGCCCAGAGTTCCAGTGCCAGGAAGAGAAGTTCCCATAACTCCTGGTTGTAAAAACCAGGTCAGGTTGTGGCTGAGTGACACAGAGGCTGCTGGAGACACAAGCAGTTCCTCTTAAAGGGCATGGACTTACTCAGGCTCACGCCCTCTGAGCTACAGTGCTGGGGCAGCAGCTTGAAAGGCACCAGAATCATACAGGGATAAACTTAATTGTTTGGAAACAAGGCAAAAACTAGAGGGACAGTTTTCTCCCCAATAGAGGTATTGGCAGAGGCCACTATTCCTTTCTGAGCCCTCCACACACAGAGCCATTAAGTGGGCACCATATCTGAGGTTCCATCCATCTGTATAATACTATTTTCCCCAAACTGGTAATTTCCTGAAGCCTAGCCCCATCCAACTTCTGGCCCACCAGTGCTAAATTCCACTAGTTTTTCCATACAAATGGCCTCTCTTGGCGTATGCTTCAGATTTTCCTAAATTCTCTCAAACAAGCAGTCTAGCCTTAGTAAGCTCCATGCCTCCCATTAAGTGGGCTCAGGCCCAGCACTAGTAGCATCCAGCTTTCATTCACTTCTTGGCTTAACCTGGGTAACTCCAAACCCAGCACAAGTGTCAGCCATCTGTAACTCACTTTGTAACTTATTCTGGGTGGCCCTGAGGCAGAACAAAGGTGGTTGCTGACCTTAGCCTCACCTCCCAGGAGGAATCAGAGTCATCACACCAAGGGGAGAGCTTCAGACCACATTGAAGCACCACCACCTAGTCACCTCCACAAGTGACATAATCAAGGGTCAGACTCAGCAGGCCCCGTTAGAGTAAATCCTGATCTGTGGGGTGGGCCCCTGCACAGCTGATTCTCCAAGATAGTAGGTGGTCAGTTGTCACAGCCAGTTCTTTTAACTGATTGGCCTTTGTAAATCCCTCCTGTTGACATGCCAACAGAAATCAAGGCTCTACTACAAGAAGTGGTTGTACAGGTCACATAAGGAGCACACCTTGAGTACCCAGCTTGGGTGATAGAGGAGGCTGTGCCACTGGACCCTAGGGATACCTACTACATTAGGCCATACCACCATGCCTAAGAGATGTATCAGCTTTACCTAATTCATAGAAGCAACACAGTGAGGCTGCCAAAATAAGGAGACAACAAAATGAGGCCCAAATGAAAGAAGAGAACAAAACTTCAGAAAAAGAACTAAACAAAAAAGAAAAGCAGTATATTAGATGCAGAGTTCAAAGCACTGGTCATAAGGATGCTCAATGAACTTAGTGAGGACTTCAACATCATAAAACAAGATTCAGTCAGAAATGAATGACACACAAATTAAAATGAAGAACTTTAATTAGTCCTTCAGTAGAATCAGCAGAATAAAGCCAAAAATACAATCAGCAATTTAAATATAAGGAAGCAAAAAACACCCAATCAGAATAGCAAAAATAATCCCCCGCAAAATGAGAATAGTATAAGTAGTCTCTGGGACAACTTCAGGCACACTAACATTTGCATCAGGGTACTGCTGGAAGAAGAGAGAGAACAAAATTTTTTAAATCTACTTGAGAAAATAATGACAGAAAACTTTCCTAACTTGATGAAGGAAATAGACATGCAAGTATAAAGAGTTCTTAACAAGATGAAACCAAAGAGGCCCACACCAAGACACATCATAATTAAAACGCAAGAAGTTAAAGACAAAGACATAATCTTAAAGCAGCAAGAGAGAAGCACTTAGTTACCAATAAAGAAGCTCCCATAAAACTAGCAGCTGTTTCTCAACAGAAACTTTGCAAGTTAGAAAGGAATGGCAAGAAATACTCAAAGTTTTGAAAAACAAGGTCCTACAACCAAGATTATACTACTCAACAAAGCTATCATTTTGAATCAAAGAAAATATAAACAGTTTCCTAGACAATAAAAAGCTAAAGGAGTTCATCATGACCAAACTGGTATTATAGGACATACTAAAGGTTCTTCTTAAGAGGAAGATCAAAAATAAAATGGCAATAAATATATTTCTAACAATTGAATCTAATAAAAAAAATAAATGAACAAGCAGAAGAGAAACAGAATCATAGATATAAAGACCATTTTGGCAGTTGCCAAATGGGAGGGAATTTGAGGAGATGGGTGAAAAAGTGAAGGGATTAAGAAATACAGATTAGTTATTACAGAATAGTCATGGGGATATAAAATACAGGATAGGAAATGTAGTCAGTAATAATCATGACTATGTATGGTGTTAGATGGGTGCAATATTTATCAGAATAATCATGTAATAAGTTATGTAAGATCTAATCACTGGGTTTACACCTAAAACTAAAACAATACTGCATGTTAACTGTAATTTAAAATAAAAAACAATTAAAAAGTAAAATAAAATCCTCACATCAAAACAAAAACAAATAGTCACAGGGAGCAAGTCTAAACAGGCAGTCGGATATTCCTCGAGGGGTCCCAGATTGGAGAGGGTACAGGCTGGTCTGAGGGATAAGGACCCCCCCTCCCACCTCATGCACAAATTTCATGCACCGAGCCTCTAGTTTAATAATAAATGTTGAGTTGTGCATGCACAATACATTTAAAGCTCTCACTGGCTCCAGTTGCATGCATGTGTTTTGATCTGTCATTGTGGATCTGCAGTAATGTAATTACCGTATGGATCTTTCTTCTAATTAATTTCCTTTCAATGTGCATGAATCTATGCACCAGGATATATATACCTTTCAATGAAGCCCCAGTGAAGATATTAGCTACTTATTTATTTACTTACTTATTTATTTTTAATTTTCTTTATTATAGTATTAAATATGTGTCCTTATTATCCCCCCATTTTCCACCCTCTAGATTCCCCCCAATTCATGCCCTCACCCTCCTGGTGTCTGTATCCATTGGTTAAGCTTATATGCATGCATACAAGTCCTTTGGTTGATCTCTCCCCCTTATCTCACCCTCCCCTACCTTTCCTCTGAAGTTTGATGGTCTGATTGATGGTTTTCTGTCTCTGGATCAGTTTTTGTTCATCAGTTTATGTTGTTATATTCCACAAGTGAGTGAGATCATGTGATATTTATCTTTCTCTGACTGGCTTATTTGCTTAGTATAATGCTCTCCGGTTTCATCCATGCTATTGAAAATGATAAGAGTTCCTTCCTTTTTACAGCTGCATAGTATTCCATTGTGTAGGTGTACTACAGTTTTTTAATCCACTCATCTGTTGATAGGCACTTAAGCTATTTCCAAATCTTAGCTATTGTAAGTTGTGCTGCTATTAACATAGTGGTGCATTTATCCTTTATGATTGCTATTTCTAGTTTCTTGGGATACTACTTATTCTTAAAAAAAGATAATATATGTTATTAGTTGGAGTGTGTGTCCCCAAAAGATAAGTTAAAGTCCTAACTCCCCATACATCAGAATGTGACCTTATTTGTAAAGAGGGACATTGCATATGTAATTAGTTAAGATGAGTTCATACTGGAGTATAGTGGGCCTATAATACACTATAACTAGTGTCCTTATAATAAGAGGCAAATGCCTTTCTAAGACACACACACACACACACACACACACACACACACACACACACACTATGATTGAGACACAACTTGGAATGGTGAGCTAAAGTCAAGAAACACCTTAAGTCAAGGCGGCTGGCTGCCTCCTTAAACTAAGAAGAGGCAAAGAAGAATTCTAACCAAAATCACAGAAGAAACATGGCCTTCATGACACCTTGATTTCAGAACCCTTTAGAACTATGAGAAAATAAACCGTGTTTATATTATTCAGTCTGTGGTACTTTGTTTCAGCAGCCCTTGGCAATTAGTGTAATATACAATCATACAATTTAGGCACTTGTACAATTGTGGAGTTAGAAAACCTTTAGGCTAATATTAGACATTAGTTGATAACGAATTTTTCCATATCATAAAAAGTCATTACAAGCATTTTATACAACACATAATGCTTCTACGTAATTACAGAAAACTCCAAAATTATAGTCCATCCTCTTGATGACACTAGACAGGAAGGGAGAGGGAGCGAGAGATAGAACCATCAATGATGAGAGAGAATCATTGATCAGCTCCTGTATGCCCCACACAGGTTGTGGGATGGAGCCCACAACCTGGGGATGTGCCTTTGACCTGAAATGAACCCAAAGCCCTTCAGTCTGCAGGTCAATGCTCTATCCATTGAGCAAAATCAACTAGGACTGATTATTCATATTTTCAATGCAAAAGATCACTTAGATTTAGGACCATACTGCAAAGTTGGATGCCTATCAGTTCATATTAAAAAATACAGAATTTCTATAACACTCAACAGAGAAGGCACCAATTCACTAAGGATTTTGTTCTACTCAAGCTTCTTCACATCATGTAATGGTTTATGCCAAAGGCAAGTAAGTAACAAGAAGGGGCCAGTTTGTATGAAATGATGATTCCTCATGTACCAGGAGAAGCAGAAAATCAATGTTTGCTGATGAAAGAAGATAAAACTGTCAGGGAAATAAATGTTTATTTGAGTTTTTGTTAATACTATGGCACTAAGAGGAAAATCAAAATAAAATATTAACAATTCCTAAAAATGAATTGATTGTGTCATTCTCAATAACTGTTTTGTTGTTTTCCGTCCATTATACAAGCATTTTCTTTGTGTGGCAAAAGTCAACTTTTCAGATCCTAGAATGATTTTTATTTGTTATTGATTTTGTTTGAAGCATCTCTGAGCATTTCAGGGAAAGGCTGTGATAACACAATTTGAAACAAATAGGTCATGTTTAAAGCAGTATTGGCATAGATTATGAATTATCACTGACAGAATACATTTAACATATAAGTGGATATGTAGTATTTTCTATAATTGTAACTGAAATTATTAAATTTAAATTGCAAGTTTCAATATTTTAAAGTCAATCTAAGGAATGTTTCATTAGATTGAAGTTTGAAAACACAAATCTTTAATGTACTAGTCATAAGTGAAGAGGATAAATCTGAATCAACAGAATCACAATAGCTCACTACTGTATTTGTTTCCATATTTCACTTTCCACAGTTTCAGTTAAACATAGTCAACCATGGACTGAAAATACTAAATAAAAAATCCAGAAATAAACACTTTATAAGTTTTAAATTACACACTTTCTGAGTAGTTTGATGAAACCATGTGCCCTTCTGCTCTTTCTTAACTAGGACACGAGTCGCCCTTTCATACAGCACGTCTACACTACCTGCCCTGGCTCATACAGCACGTCTACACTACCTGCCCTGGCTCATACAGCACATCTACACTACCTGCCCTGGCTCATACAGCACACCTACACTACCTGCCCTGGCTCATACAGCACATCTACACTACCTGCCCTGGCTCATACAGCACACCTACACTACCTGCCCTGGCTCATACAGCACATCTACACTACCTGCCCTGGCTCATACAGCACGTCTACACTACCTGCCCTGGCTCATACAGCACGTCTACACTACCTGCCCTGGCCGCTCAGTAGCCAACTCAGCTGAGAGAAAGAGAAAGAGGGGTACACTTTCACATAACTGTCATTATGGTATATTATTATAATCATTATATTTATTATTGGTTATTACTATTAATCCCTTATTGTGCCTAATTTAAACATTAAATTATATCATAATTATATTTGTATAGAAAAAATACTATATATAGGGAATTTTGCTATCTCTGGCTTCAGAAATCCACTAGGGTTTTGGGGAAATATTCCCAATGGATAAGGTGAGGCTCCTATAGTAGAGATTAATTTAACTATAAATGATCACTCATGACATATCAATATAGCTAAATTACTCATTCCTTATGGATTTATCTTTATATGTATCCTATATAATAAAAGCCCAGCGTCCGAATGGTGGAACCATCTGAACGACTGGACAACCAGTCGCTATGGCATGCCCTGACCACCAGGGGCCAGATGCTCAACACAGGAGCTGCCACCTTGGCTAACTGTGATGAGCAGCTGCTCCCACTGTGAACCCTGGACTGACAGGTAGGAACCCAGTTCTTTGCCTCCTTACCCCAAGCTCCTCCTTGCTCCCTGCTGCCTCCTCCAGATGCCTGCAGGCCATGCAGCGCCACCATCTCAGAGCTGGCCCCAGAGGCTGGGAGGCGGGTTTGTGGCTGCCACAAGACTGAGGCCTATCCTGCCGCTTCTCAATTCTATTGTCCCTAGGCCAGGTCCCCTGGAGACGTTCGTGCTCTGGCTCCATGGAAGATGCCTGACTAGGGAGCAGCCGCTTGGCTGGACAGGATGAGTGCACTCCTACAACGGGCTGATCCCCACAGGCCATGCCCCCACCAGTGCATGATCCTGTGCACCAGGCTTCTAGTGTGTGTGTGTGTGTATGTATATGTATATATGTATATTTAAGTATGTCTATATAAGTGAATATATACATGTATACATATATGTATGTATACACACACACAACATATATGTAAGATATATTAAAAAACATTAATTTGGTTATCAACCCATCATGAAAAATTGCATATAAAACAATGTTAAGGTATGTGCATTTAGATTTTATTGACAGTTCAATAATTATTAGGAGAAAAGATTGAAAAGTTGAGGAAAAAACTATATTGCAGAATATCTCCCACTTTGAGATGTCCCAAGTTAAATAATACATAAGTAAAACTATAGAAGTATTCTTCTAATAATTAAAATCCAATGCATCAATGTCTATGTAACTCTGTAGGATTTGTACATTTAAAGAACTGAAAATGTTTATCTTAAAATGATACATTTAACTATGAACAATACAACCAAGAAATTCTCAATTGTGTGTTGATATGTAGGATTGATTTCATTCTCTCCTTTTTAAATATCCTGATCATTTTTAAATATTTATTTCATGTTAACTGCTATAAAACAATAATGGTTATAATCTTATCACTCCTACATATATTTTTATTAAAATATGTGATTTCAAAGGATGACATCTAATTTCAAAGTACCATGTGATTTATATATCTAATTATTTCGACTCTGTTTTGAGACCTGCTTTCTGATCTCTCTAAAGATCTAGTTTTGACCATGAGAGGCAAAGTGATCATAACCAAACAAATGCTCAGTATATATTTATATCATAAAACTTCATCACACAAAATTTCTTATACATGAACTTGCAAACATTTTTACTGAGATTTAACTCAAGTAAAATATATTTTTTAAAGATATAGGGAGAATAAATTAGGAAAATATAAGTCTATGCCTCTGCTGTTACCCTATCTAATAAAAGAGAAATATGCAAATTGACTGCACCTCCGCTACATCACAAGCCGCGCCCTCCAGCAAATCAGGAGCGAATATACAAAAAAAACCCAACCAAGATGGCTGCAGCAACTGAGAGCAGGAGAGAGGTTTGGGTTTCCCCAGCAATGGGGGAAGCCAAACTTTCTGCCTGCCCTTGCTGGCCTAAGCCTCCACTCAATGCTACGAAGTTTCAATTATAGAAGATACAAAAATCCAACAGAAATGGTGGCAGCCATAGAGCTGGAGAGAGTTGGTGGCCTCAGCAATGGAGGAAGCCAAGCTTCTGCAGCTCTGGCCAGCCTAGGCCTACACTCCAGGCTACAAAGTTCCAATTATAGGATTTAAATAAATGCCAACAAAAATGGCTGTCGCCACGGGGTGAGCAGAAGGCTTGGCTCAGCTCAAGGCTACAAAGTTTCAATTGTAAAACATAAATAAATCCCAGATCCCAGGCCTCTGCTTGGGTTACTGGGGGGGGGGGGGGGGCGTGGCCAGCCTGCAACCATCACAGGCTCCTCACCCAGGCCACTCCATGCCCCAAAGTAACCCACATCCTGATCCAGGACACCCTTCAGGGCAAACCAACTGGCCCCTACCCATACACCAGACCTCTATCCTATCTAATAAGAGTAATATTCAAATCGACCATCACTCCAACACACAAGGTGGCTGCCCCCATGTGATCAAAGATCCTGCCCCTATGTGGACACAAGATGGCCACCACAAGATGGCCAGCAGGGGAGGGCAGTTGAGAGGGACCAGGCCTGCAAGGGAGGGCAGTTGTGGGCAATCAGACCAGCAGGGGAGGGCAGTTGGGAGGGATCAGGCCTGAAGAGTAGGGAAGGTGGGGGTGATTAGGCTTGCAGGGGAGGGCAGTTAGGGGTGACCAGGCCCACAGGGGAGGCAGTTAGGGGCAAACAGGCTGGCAGGGGAGCAGTTAGGCATAAATCAGACTGGCAGGGGGATAGTTAGGGGGTGATCAGGCTGGCAGGCAGAAGCATGGTTAGGGAAAATAAGGAAGGCAGGCAGGCGAACGGTTGGGAGCCAGTAGTCCTGGATTGTGAGAGGGATGTCTGACTGCCCATTTAAAATTGGGCCTAAATGGGCAGTGGGATATCCCTCAAGGAGTCCCAGATTATATAGGGAGCAGCCTGGGCTGAGGGACACGAATTTCGTGCACTGTGCTCTAGTATTACATAAATGTCCTAAGAAATAAAATCAAAATGTGATTAAACATCAGACCTTAGCTAATGATTTGTGGTTTTACTTTATTGATCTTCTGGAAATGTAGAAGTAGAATAATTCCGAAACACAATTAAACAACATAAGGTTAACAGTAAGGAATAGGAAACTAAGGCTAAGTATATAAATGTACTCCTCATTAGATCTGAGTCTAGGAGACTGGTATTGTCTTATCCTGGAATTTCCCCAGGCGGGGAAAGGTGTGAGATAAGAAATTACAAGTAGATAACCCCAGAGACACAGAGTAGGGGACTGTGACATATGACACAGAAAAGGAGGAAAAAACAAAACTGCAAATTGTATTGTGCTAGTCACTGCTGACAGTGACTGTGGCCCCATTCTACTGGGACTTTCTGAAGGGTCATGTTGTAGAATGTTTTACATAATTGCCCAACCTTGAGGGCATGCATCCATAGCTCCTATTCTCTATTGAACCAAGAATTGATTTTCAAAGGGCAATTAATACTCTGCAGTAAAAAGTTTAGTCTTCCTTCAGAATCTATACATCTATATTCTCTTCTTAGCAGTTAACAAAGAATCCACACAGGAATTGTATCTAACCCCAAATATGCCAAATGCTACTGCCTAAGCAGGAAAGCAGTTTGAATTAAAACCTGGGGTTATTGCATAGCCCTCTCTTGCTCTAAGACCAACTTGAAGATGATAGCCTTTATAGTTACCTGATAAAGTAACTTGGAACAATATTTCCAAATGTAGTACGTGGAGCCCCTAAAATTTAAAACAGCAAACCATAGCTAGCCCTCTTTCCTAATGATAGGGATTATAAACAGCAAATCCTATCTAATAAAAGAGTAATATGCAAATTTGACTGCACCTTCGCTACACCCACAAGCCACACCAACCAACCATGCCCACCTTCCAGTCAGGAGCATGGGGACTTGGCTGAGGTAGCCCAGGCCACGGGGGCGTGTCTGAGGCAGCCTGAGCCTGGGGGGGGCGTGGCCGAGGCGGACCTGGCTTGGAGAGGTGTGGCTGAGGCGGCCTGAGTCTGGAGGAGCCTGAGGGGGCATGGCCTAGACGACCCGTATTGAGGGCGGCATAGCCTAGGCAGCCAGGGCCTGGGAGGGCCTGGGGGGCGTGTCTGAGGCGGCTGGGCCATGGGGATGTGTGGCTGTGGTGGCCTGGGCCTTGGGGGTCTGGGGGGCATGGCCAAAGCAGCCCAGACTTGGGTGAGTGGGGCCGAGGCCCATGCTAGCCAGGGGCAAGGTGGCTGGGCTAAGGCCCTGGCTGGAGGGGTGAGGGTCGGGGCTAGGATGGAGCCAGCCATCTGCCCCATTGCAGGGTGATGGCTGGGTGCCCAAGGCCTAAAGCCTGGGCCAGAAGGCTCCCAGTATGTGTGAGGGGGCAGGTTGGGCTGAGGTATCACCCACCCCCAGTGCACGAATTTTGTGCACTGGACCCCTAGTATTTTATAATCTTAGATGGAATATCCTAGCATGCCCAGATAATTGGATTCCAGAAAATCTTCACCAATTTGAAAGACCACTACAATTTGGAGTATGTTATTTCTTATCTCTGTAAAGTGTTTATCTCACTATGGCATCCAGAGTACATGCTACTGCTGGTTTAAAAGATCAAAATGATATCATGTAATCAATATAATGGAATATTGATTATCAAGACTATCTGGGTCTCTGTTACATAAAATAACAGAATTAATCTTGACCCCAAATGGAGCAGTACATATGGATTGCTATCCATCCCCATATAAAGGCAAACTTTAAATTATTCTTTTTGATGAAAATTGAAAAACATTTATTTGTCAATTGACTAGCTGCCTACCAATTAGTGTCAGAGGTGTGTTGATTTGTTCCAGTGAAGATACCACATCTGGCCCAGCAACAACAATCTGGCTAGATTATTTTCCAGAGTCTATTATCATCTGCCATAATCCACCTGGCTTTTTGTGTAAAAAAAAAAAAAAATGGAGACATAATGGAGACTACTACTTCATTGTCAAGTTTTTAATGATATTGCCTAATCTCAAAATTTCTGGGATCCAGTATTACTTCTGATCTAGTATTTGACTTGAGAGGAACCGTTTTATAGGATTCCACTGGGACCTTTCTATCATAAAGATTCTCACTGAATTCACAAGTCAGATAATCAATGTGAGGATCCTCCCAGTTGCTAATATATCCATTCCAATTATTTACGTGGGAGTATGGAAAAATAACCATTGCCCACTTATCTAGGCCAGGGCTCTATCACAAGACATTCATAACCCCCAACTCTGTGTTGGCATTACAAGTCCATTGATTTCAGTGCCATCTCAAACTCTGTACCTTCAATCACCCTCAAACAGTCTTGGTATTCCTTTCTCCATTGCAAGTTACTGTGACAAACAGCCATAAATACCTTTGGGAAAAGATTCAGATTGTATTTTTTTGTGTTCTAATAATATTACTAGGTCTTTCATAAAAAACAACAAAAAATCTGGTTTCCCTTTCAAACAGTGAGTGCTGGCCTTATGAATTAGTTTAGATTTTTTAACTGGATAAATAATTATGATTTTGTATAACATTATAAAATGTCAACCTCTTCACTAGGTGTCATTTTTGTCCATTTATAGTAGTCAAGTGCCACTCTAGACAGTAGCCCTATTTTTTTATCCCTAAAAACACAATAATCTATTATTCATTACCACACAGACCTATAGATAAAAGCAGCCTGGTTTTTATTCTGACATTGCTGCTCATTACACTATTTATATCTATACTGTATCTGCTGATGAAGTGTTCCCACTCAACCCCTGTCATTTCAGAATCCTATCAACCTCTTGAGTTTAGAGATCTCAGTTCATTGAAGTATCCTTTACTTCAACTCCAGTACACAGAGAACCTTTACCCCTGAGTGTCTCAAAAGATGCCAGTGCAATTGCAGGATTGTCCCTAGGAAACCTTTAAAAACAAATCTACTCTAATAAATCAATGCTAACATTCCCACCCTTTAGAGTCTTCTGGGATCTTCTTAATTATTCTGCAAAGACAGTTCCAATATCTCTATCTAGTTTTTTGAACGACATATTGGGAGGTGTCTGAATTTCAAAGGGCTGCCTCCATGTATTCTTCCAGATAATCAAACCCATTGTGGAAGAGTTCTTCCCCCTCAAATTCACCCTACTATCAAAATCCAGACTCATAGCTGTTTGTGCTAGCTTGAAATCCACTAGCTAAAGCCAGGCATATGACCAAGACCAACTTCAATGGGAGAGAAAGGAATACTCTACTTACAATATTGAACTACCTGCAATTGTGTAGTGATGAAAATATTAGCTTACATTTATTAATTTGATAAAATATATTATTATTATTTATCAACAATTCAATAATAAATATGATGATGATGCACTCTATAATTACTGTTTGCTAGGCACTCTGATAAATGATCTACATATATTATCTCATTCAGTACATTAATATTTTTTGAGCAAGAAACTGATGTGGATATTAAATGTTTCTTCTAAATCTATGACTTTCCATGTAATAAAATAAAAGATAAATTCTGAGAAAGCTGTAAGTTAATTCAGATCTTCCAAGGAGCAAAAGTGACTCTCTCTAAATTTATGAGGATTTTCATTAAATTTTAAAAATCTGAGAGAGAAATCAAGATGGTGGCATAGGTAAACACCTAAACTGCTGCTGCACACAACAATTTCAAAAATACAAACAAAAGGCAAAACAGATATCATCCAGAACCACAGGAAAGCTGGCTGACTGGATATTCTACAACTAAAAGGAAAGAGAAAAGCACATGGAGAATCAAAGGAGCTGCAAAGCCAGAAGTATGGAGATACCCACGCACGAAGAGGATGGGGAGGCTCAGTGCCTGGCTGGTATGCTCTAGTGGTAAGGAGAAAAAAGCTCCAAACTGCATTGAACCCCTGTTCTGACTGCACTGAACCTCAGTCCCGGGTGAGATCCTGGGAACCTAGGACCATATGGGGAGAATCTGGACTGTAAGGCAGAAACTCAGAGGAATGGCGAAAGGCAGAGAGGTCCAGAGGCACGTGTGGACCAGTGCATGCAGAGAGGACTGACAAATCCCTGGGCTGCACTGAACCCCAGTTCCAACTGCACTGAACCCAAGTTCTAGGCAAGACACTGGGACCAAGGCCCATATTGAGAGAATCTGGACTGTAAGGTGAAAACTCAGGGGAACGGCAAAAGGCAGAGGTCAGGAGGCACGCACACAAATGAACACAGAGATGAAGGACTGTTGAGTGTGCAGCTGGCTTGATCTAGAGGGAATGAGACAAAAGCTCCAGATGGCACTGAACCTCAGTTCCAACTGCACTGAACCCCAGTACCAGGTGAGAATCTGGGAGTCCAGATTCATTGGGGGAGAGACTGGACTGTTTGGCAGCAGGCGAAACTGGAGGGCACCTTTCTCTCAGAGGTGCTTGTGATGATTGCCTGGGGTCACTGAGACCCAGAAACCTCATGGGGTGGGGCTGACTGGAAGCCAAGGCTGTCAGCTCCATCCTGAAACTCCATCCCATCCAAGCTGAGCACAGAGCCTTTTGCAATTTTGCAAGTCTTGTTGCATAAGACACAGATGATCCTAACAGCTAATTGGCCTAGAGGTCAATTCCTCCCAGTGATACCAACAACAATCAAGACTTAACTACAACAAGGCTGTGCACACAGTCCACAAAAGGTGCACCAAGAGTGTCCACCTCAGGTAACAGCGGAGGCTAGACACCTAGCACACAAAGCTACCCTACCAACTTAGGGAAGCAGCAAAAATGCAGAGACAAAGAAACAGATCACAAATGAAAGAAATAGAGGAAAACAAATGACTGGATAGAGAGTACAAAACCACAATTATAAGGTTTTTCAAGAGGTTCCTAGAAAAGGCCGATAAATTTAGTGAGATTCTCAAGGATATGAAAAAGGACCAATTAGGAATTAAACATACACTGACTGAAATAAAAAAAAAATTATACAGAGACCCATTAGCAGACTAGAGGATCGCAAGAATCAAGTGAAATATTTGAAATACCAAGAGGCCAAAACCACTCAAGCAGAAAAGCAAAAAGAAAAAAATAATCCAAAACTTTAAGGGTAGTGTAAGAAGCTTCTGGGAAAATATCAAGCATACCAACATGAGAATTATGGGGGTGCCAGAAGAAGAGAAAGAGCAAGATACTGAAAACCTATTTGAAGAAATAATGACTGAAAACTTCCTCCACCTGGTGAAAGAAATAGACTTACAAGTCCAGGAAGTGCACAGAACCCCAAACAAAAGGAATCCAAAGAGGACCACATCAAGATACATCATAATTAAAATGCCAAGAGCAAAAGACAAAAAGAGAATATTAAAATCAGCAAGAGAAAAACACTTAACTACCTACAAGGGAGCACCCATACAATTGTCAGCTGATTTCTCAACAGAAACTATGCAGGCCAGACAGAAGTGGCAAGAAATTTTCAAAGTGATGAATAGCAAGAACCTAGAACCAATATTACTCTACCCAGAGAAGCTATCATTCAGGATTGAAGGTCAGATAAAGCTAAAGGAGCTCATCACCTCCAAACCAGGATTATATGAAATGCTGAAAGGTATTCTTTAAGAAGAGGAAGAAGAAAAATGAGGAAAAGATGGCTGCTTTAAACTAGAGCATGGGTGGAACTGGAGAGCATTATGCTAAGTGAAATAAGCCAGTCAACAAAAGATAAGTATCACATGATCTCACTCATTTATGGAATATAATGAACAACATAAACTGATAAACAAAAACAGATCCAGAGATAGAGAAGCATTGACTGTCAAACCTCAGAGGGTGTCGGTAAGGGGGAGAGATCAACCAAAGGACTTGTATGCATGCAAATAAGCCTAACCAATGGACACAGACACCAGGGGGATGAAGGCATGAGTGGGAAGGGGAGGTTGGAAGGGGTAATGAGAGATGAAGACACGTATATAATACCTTAAACAATAAAGAAATTAAAAAAATTAAAATCTTCGGATATGCTGATGGACTGGGAGTAAAAAGCAGCAATTGAAGTGTATCTTAAAGTTTTGAACCAAAAAAGGCTTTCTTATATATAAAATTCAATGAAAACAAAACTATTTGAATGTATGACATCAATCAAAGTAGAACTGTTTTGCTGGATACACTTTTTTATTTTAGTTTTTCATGTCAAATGAGCTTCATCCTACAAGCTGTGGTGAATATATTTAATGGTGTAAACATGAACTTAATAAAATTGTATATTGCCAAGATATGAGACAAGATGTGTATGTGTAAGTGTATGTGCGAGAAAAGAGAGAGACTGTAAAGGTAGGTATGGATATAGAATTTGTGATTAATAAAATTTTTAATGCTTGGCTAAAACTCTTTCATATATCTTTCCAAGGATTCACTGAAAGAAAAGATAACTTTTTTTTAGTTGGAAAATCTTTTACTTAATGTATCAGAGAGATTAAAATAATAAATTATTTAATCAATGTGAAGGGATAAATGTAATATTATATGATCTGTGATTAGATAGCAGATCTCAATTCTGCCCACTTAATTGGACATGAATCCAAAAATCAAATGTTTGTTTTCCATGTGCAAGCAGTAACATTATTTTAAGAAATTTAATAGTTGAATTAGAAGGAAATATGCCAATATGAACCAAAATATAAAAAATATTTGCAAAAGACAACACACAGTTACCAGTAATGGTTTCAAACTGAAGAACCTATTACAAAGATTTGCTAAGAATTTCATTATAAGATTATCACTTTAGAATCTACACAGAAAACTAACAAGAATAAATACATCAACAACACTTAAACAGTCTTAACATCAAGAATATATTTATATAGCAAACAAATGACTGAATGTGATCCTATTGTAAAATTGAAAAATTGTCTTGACCTATTTATTTTTATTTTGTTTTGTTTTTATCCACAAAGCAAAAACTCCCTAGGGATGAACTGTAATAACCTAGTAGACAGTTTTAATGTGTTTTATATTAGTCTTTGGATACACATAAGTATTTTTAATGAGTGGTTTTAAAAAATATTTTAGTGGTAAAATATTACTCAGATAAAATCTTATCTAGAAAGCCAACTCATGAAAGTAGAGATGTTTCAACTGATGGACTTTTTGTTTTTGTTTTGTTTTATTGTTTAAACTATTACATATATTAATACATATATCTCCTCCCCCCCATTGATCTTCCCCAGCCTCCCCTACCCCCTGTTGCATTCCCTCATCCCAACCGCCTAGTGTCTTGTGTCCATTGGTGTGCTTATATGCATGCATACAAGTCCTTTGGGTGATACTTTCCCTCTTCCCCCAACACTCCCCAGCCTTCCTGCTGTAATTTGATAGTCTGTTTGGTGCTTTACTGCCTCTGTATCTATATCTATCTTTTTATGGACACTTTTCTTTTCAGTTTTTCATGTCCAATTTTTTTTTTGGTCTGAATATGGAAGTTCTTATAGTCAGTGCTGTAGGTTGTTCCTAAAATTTATCTTTACTGTTGAGATGGCAGGAATAGAAAGGAGGGGGTCAATTGTTGCACTTTCCTTTGTTTTATTTTTAAAAATGAAAGATAAATATCTTCCAGCCTTCCAGATATGCAGACCTATGTTTCTTATTGAAACGAATTCAAAGATCTTCACAGTCTATTGATTACAATAAACTGTATTTATGTCTGAGAACTCTAAAATATGCAGTATCCATTGAAAAGTTCTTTGTAAAAGTTTGCCATGCTTTCTACTACATGGTCTCACTGCAAGAATAATTTGATATAATTACAATCCCAACATTGCCCAGCAAGCATGGCTCATGGTTGAGTATAGACCTATGAAGGAGGAGGTCACGGTTCAACATTGTGGGTTCAATCATTGGTTAGAGGCCTGCAGAGGCAGCCAATCAATGATTCTCTCTCACCATTGATGTTTCTCTCTCCCTCTCCTGTCCTCTCTAAAATCAATACAAAAATATTTTTTAAAAAATCTCAATATTTATTTGGATGGGAAATATAAAATATCATTTTCAAATTCATAGAGAAGAGTAGATTGTTTGAGGCCAATCAAAAAAATATTGAAAAACAGTGACAAAGAAGTGACTTGCTTTCCTATACATAAAAATATATTGTAAAAGTTTGGAAATTGCAATACCATGACATGGCACAAAAAGGGATAATTAAAATGTTAAAACAGAATAATGCAACTTTTTTAAATGACAGCAATAGGATTTTTAACATCTTTTGAATATTTTCATGTTTAATCTTAAACATTACACGTCTAAAATATTTTTAAAGTTATCAGCACAAGAAAAAATATAGGATAATTATGTTGTACTTGTGAAACTAATATATTATATGTGAAGTATAATTCAGTTTTTTTAAAGAAAGAGAAAATAGCATTTTAAGGCTGTTGGGTATAATGTTGACTATCCTGTATAGATTAGGGCAGAGTGAGACCAAGAAAAAAGAGAACACTAATATTTCATACTATAGAAAAACTATTTCCTGGTGATTTAGTCATCAAATATATAAATAAGTATAAGCTTTTAGAATAACACACACAATGTAAAATGTATTAACATGAGGAAACTTGCTAAAGTAGTTACAGAACTTCAAAGCTCAAAATAAAAAGATAAAATATTTAATCTTTTAAAAAAACAAAAACCTCTGAATAAAAATAACATACACTATATTAAAGACAATACACTGGAAAGTGAAATTTGCAGCATATGTATCAAATATTAAACTTAATGATGTAGTATACAAGAAGACAAGCGGAAAACTGGTAAGAAAATAGAAGTAGATAAGAACTATCAACAGACAAAGAAGATGTACAAATGGTTGATATATTTGGACCTGTGTGGGAAAATGTTCAAACTGACTAGTGATTAAGAAAATACAAATTTAAACTTCATAGAGTATAATTTATTTTCACACATCAAATTGGCAATTTTTAAAAGATTCATTTGTGGTGAGGAAGTAAGTAAAATTCACTTTCAAGTTTGGCCAATAATTCCATTTTAATAAAGAAAAGTATTTTATAGAAACACTGGCACATAGAAGTGTCCATTCAATTCTTGTTTGTGATAGTGAAAATATGCAAGTAGTTTGATGATGAATAAAATGGCCATAATTACAATGTGTAATGCACCTACACAGTAGAATGTAATGTACCCATACAAAGTATAATTCAGCCTCTGTGAAGGGAATGTACTAAGTCAGTGGTTCTCAGACTTTAGTGGACATCAGAATTACCTGAAGGCCTGCTAAAACAAAAGCCTATTGCTGGCCCCAAAGTAGGAGTTTCTGATGTGATGGGCCTGAGAATTTTCATTGTTAACAAGTTCTTTCCAGGCAGCGCACATTGAGAATAGGTAGGCTGGATCTGTACTTGCTCATTTGTACACAAGGACAACTGAAAAATTCTACTCCAAGAATAATACTTTTCATTATCTAATTTTAAAAAAAAATGAATAAACATATCCTGATGTATAAAATACCAGGAGCCATCACGACTGAAACAACCAGATAGTTGACCAAACAGCAGGCTGTGTGGGGTTACTGAAAGGACAAAGCAGAACTGGCTGTCCTCCATCTTGCGGAGCTGGTCAGCCTGATCCCCTCGTCCCCTGATGGGAGGGACCACAGGAGCACCAGGAGTGTCCTGACTCCCCCAACCACTGCCCGAGTGGACCAATGAAGTTACGGGAGCGGCTCAGGTCCTGATAAGGTCATATCACAAAGGCGCTCCCCCTGTGTCGCTACTGACCAGGGGACAGTAGGGGACGGCTCTGATCTCAGAATATGAAACCCTAACCAAAGTGACCAGTCTCTGTAACTCACGCCACTCTCCTAGGCCCACCCAAATGACCAGTCCTTATAACTTTGTCTCCCCAAGCTCTTGCTCTCTCTGGTTCCACCACTGCGCCAGTAAGGGGGCTGTGAGAGCCGAGCCCGGGCTCGAATAAAGACTCTTTTGCTTTTGCATCGGACGGCTCCCTGGTGGTCTCTGGGGATCTTGAAATCTGGGCATAACATTACAAGGCTGGCAGGGGTGTCAGTTGGGGGGGAACATGCCAGAAGGGGGCAGTTGGGGGTGACAAGGTCAGTAGAGGGAGTCAGTTAGTGGTGACCAGGCCCAAGGGGGGGAAGTTAGGGGCATTCAGGTTGGCAGGCAGAGGTGGTTGGAGTGATCAAACTGGCAGAGGTGGAGGAGTTAGGGGTGATCAGGCAGGCAGGCAGGTGATCAGGACTAAACCAGCAGCTGGACATCCCCTGAGGGGTCCTGTATTGGAGAGGGTGCAGGCTGGGCTGAGGGGACCCCCCATGCACAAATTTTGTGCAACATGCCTCTAGTATAATTATGCAGATGCACTGAACAGGATAGGAAGGTATATACTAAACTATTTAATATTTATCACTGGAAATGGGTGGAAAAGTGAAATGGAATATTCATGTTAAACATCCTATTGTTAAATCCTTTACTATACCCATAATTAATTTATTATTGGTATGATAATATTAAGTGAGAGAGAGAGAAGGAGGAAGGAAGGAAGGAAGGAAAGAAGGAAGGAAGGAAGGAAGGAAGGAAGGAAGGAAGGAAGGAAGGAGATGAAAAGGAAGTGTGTATATGAATCCTGAAATTATGGGTGTCTAGAGGTAACATTAGATAGGTAGATTTACTGGCAAATACCTCCTTTCTTTTTTAAACCTCCACACACCTTTATAATAAGCCCTCATTAAAGAAGGTAATCTGAACATATTTCTAGTCTTTTAAGCTAAAAAAAAATACTAATAACAGAAATATAAAGCTATCCAGAGCATTAAAACACAAAATATTAAATTTTATTTAAGTTCAGCTGATTTGAGAATGCTAAGAAATATTTTTAAAATTTATTTTAATACCTACATTAAATTCTAAGACTTAGAGGCTAATCATAAATTACTTTAAAATAATGAAAAGCCAACATATGTTTTATTATGTGACAATATATTGCTTATGTGCTAAATATACATCCTATCTAATAAAAGAGTAATATGCAAATTTGACCATACCTTTGCCACACCCACAAGCCATGCCTAAAGCCACGCCCACCAGCCAATCAGGAGCAAATTATGCAAATAAACCCCAACCAAGATGGCTGCCACCACTGAGAGCAGGAGGAAGGCTTGGGTTTCCCCGGCAAGAGAGGAAGCCAAGCTTTCTGCCTCCCTAGGCCTCCACTCAATGTTACAAAGTTTCAATTATAAAGGATACAAAAATGGCAGCAGCAACTGAGCTGAAAAGAACAGAGACTTGGGTTTCCCTGGCAACGGAGGAAACCAGCTTTCAGTCTGCCATTGTTGGCCTAGGCCTCCACTTTAGGCTACAAAGTTTCAAACAGAAACGGATGCCTCCCTGGAGTGAGCAGAGGCTTGGCTCCGCTCCAGGCTACAAAGTGTCAATTGTAAACATAGATTAATCCCAGATCCCAGGGCCTCTGCTTGGGTCACTGGGGAGCATGGCCAGCCTGCAAACCTCCACAGGCCCCTTGCCCAGGCTGCCCCTTACCTTAAGGGAACCCCCACCCTGATCTGGGACACTCTTCAGGACAAACCATCTGGCCCCCACCCATACACCAGGCCTCTATCCTATCTAATAAAAGAGTAATTTGCAGATTGACCATCACTCCAACACACAGGAGGGCTGACCCCATGTGGTCAAAGATTCTGCCTCCATGTGGACACAAGATGGCCACCACAAGACGGCCAGCAGGGGAGGGCCGTTGGAGGTTCCAGACCTGCAAGGGAGGGTAGTTGTGGGCAATCAGGCCAGCAGTGGAGGGCAGTTGGGAGAGACCAGGCCTGCAATGGAGGGCAGTTGGGGACGATCAAGCCTGCAGGGGAGGGCAGTTAGGGGTGATCAGGCCAGCAGAGGAGGGAAGTTGGGGGCAAACAGGCTGGCAGGGGAGCAGTGAGACATGAATTAGGCTGCCAGGATAGTGGTTAGGAGCAATCAAGGAGGCAGGCAGGCAAGCAGTTTGGAGCCAGCAGTCCTGGATTGTGAGGAGGATGTCCGATTGCCCATTGAGGTAGCATTGGGCCTAAACAGCCAGTGGGATATCCCTCAAGGGGTCCCAGATTGGAGAGGGTGCAGGTTGGGCTAAGGGACATCCCCCGCGCCTGCCCCCCCCCCCATGCATGAATTTTGTGCACCAGGCTTCTAGTATATATATAAAACAATATATGTCCATATATAGTTAGAATATATATTTAATTATCAAAAGGAGTCTGTGATAAAGGTATTATTAATATCATCACACCATCATCTCTATTATGTAGATAAGAAAACTGATGTGCAGAGAGCAGAGAGGTTAAGGAACTTCCCCAAGGTCAACTACGCAGGCAGTCTGGATCCAATATCATGCTCTTAACTGCTGCATTGCTTGTATTGTACTTCCCTTGGATACATCAACATCCTCAGATCATACATATTGCCAACTAATATGTTCTTAAAGAAAATTTTTTAAATTTGGGGGGAAATGTTGTCTTTGGATATCTCTGAAAATGGCAATCATTGTGACTCTCGTTACCACAGGAATATGCAACAGACTAAGAACTCTCCTGGAGAGTGAATGAGGAAATTCTCTCTTCCACTGCATTTCCAACTCTTATCATATCCAGATTGGACAAAACAGCAAGAAAACCATTCCAGCTTCACAGTATCAGCCAAGAAAAATCATCCTCAGCACCAGGTGCCACCAGCATGCCCTTCAGTATTTGGCCAGGCTGCCAAGGCCCAGCTGTTCTATCATCCTTCCTTATACAGTTTGTTGACAAAGAAAAGGATAACTTAATTTTTCAAACCATATGTGTGAGCTGAAACTGATTCACCTGCAAACACATGAATTACTTCTAGGGATGCAGAAGTGTTAATACTTAAACAATAAATTTTCATTAAGATCAGAGCAAACTGAAATGTTTCCAAACATGGAATTGCTTAGGAAAAATAAATAAGGCAACATTCTACTCCTTTGTATCAGAACTTATCTTGGGTTGGCTAGAGATCAAGAATGCACTTCATCATGAAAGGGAAGCTGTATGGATAAATAAGAAATTTCTAACATTAAGGGAAGATAAGGATGGAGATAGAAAGAGCAGAACAGCTGGGATGACTTAAAAACAAATAAATTGCATTTTTATGTAAAATTTGGAATCTAGAAGGTACAGAATTTAGCACATTTAGTGTGGGAATAATGGGAGCATAATGAATCCTCTCTTGCAATAAGCTGCCTCTAATAAAGCTGGTTTTGATTCCAAATTTTTTATTCTGATATTTTGTTCTATGTATATAAGCACAAAAATTATAATTAAATAATAAGGAAACTAAATTTTCTTTGAGATAGTATTCTTGAGTTAATTCTATGTTTTTGTTTTTTAAATTTGCATCAGTTCCTTTATTGCTATTTTAAATATCATTTTTTCATACTCTCATTAAGCATATTAAAAGAATAGTCATGCAAGCAACTATATTTAATAAAATATGTATTTTCTGGACATTGGGCAAGTCTATTGTATACAGTACAACATTACAACTTACAATATAGAATACTCAGTAAATCTAAAGTTAGTAACCTGATGTTTTTAATGCACAATATTTGATATGTTACATTTGAAATATGTATATAAATGAATTAATTTACACATATAATACTACCAATTTTATTGAGAAATTTCATGAAATTTGCTCACATTAAGTTATTTGCTCACATAAAATGTTCAAACAAAAACATGTAGAAAAGCTTCATTGAGAAATACAAATTTATGTCTTACATGCTTATACATATTATGAATTTGTTTTTAGTGAAAATATGTATTTTATTATTTTTAAAATTTTAACTTTATTGTTGAAAGATGCTTTTTCCCATTGACCTCCTCCCTAAATTTTAATAAAAAATTTTCACTGGCCTCTACTGTTTTTTCTATTCATTTAAAAATTAGAATGCTTTGCATATCAGCTTTTTTATCTATATCAAGTTTTAACAATTATTACTTCAGTCCTTACATGTCCAAGTTTGCAATTATTTTCTACCAAGTCTGATTATAATGAGTCAAATTTATAGAAATCAAATTTATTAAGTCATTTTCATTCTTTAATCAATTTTCAATTGATGTAATGTTGTAATTTTCAACTTGAGCCATAATGAGTTACAATATTTTAATATTTTAAATTATTTTCAATGTTGTAATTTTCAACTTTAGCCATAATGAGTTACAATATTTTAATATTTTTAATTATCTTCTATATTACTTTTATGGTTTTCCATATTACTATGAGTTTTATAAAACATATTATACCATTTTAGTTTTAAAGAATAATTACCTCTATCAATCTATTCATTCTTTGAAGTTCATATGCTTATTTTTATTTTTTTCTCAGGGCCATAACATCCTTGAGTATTAAACATTAAGGAAGACAGGAGCAAAAGACAAGCTTAAAATGATGGGTCATGAAATCTCCACATTTCTCTCTGTTTTTTAAAAATTTATTTGGAGTAACAATGCTCAATAAAACTATAGTTTTCAGAGTTGCAATTCTACAATACATCATCTGTATTAGAACACAACATATTGTATGTATGTTCATCACCCCAAGTTCAAGTCTCCTTCCATTACCCTTTATCTCCCCTTTCTACAATGCTCTTTACTTTCCCCTATATAGTTGTGTTAGCTGAGGTTTTTTTCTCTGTGACACAAAATAAAACATGTAAATTTTTCTACAAAATAAGAGGTTATATCGCAGTGTTTTTATTGATTATCAATTTATAATTTGTACCAGGACAGGTTAAATATATGACAATAAAATAATTAATGAATAAAGCATTCTGAATATTCTGTATCCAAGGTAAATTTTTACATTATAGATGCATATCCTACTATATTTTCTTTTATCTAACTCTTTCACTCCTACAAGGCTTTCCTTTGCTCATTGTTTTTCATTTTAGTGCACTTTGAAAGTCCCAATATCTGTTCCTGCTATTAAAGAGCTTACAAAAACTGTAGGTGATGACTCTGAGAATATGAATGCATACGACACATACCAGAACTTGTTTTCCAAAGTTTCTATGAATATAACAACTGAGGGCAGTAAACATGACCTCATACATCACAGGTTTTAGAACAAGTGCTCTCTCAACAGCAATTATATCATCATAAAATCATGTTCCACATTCTAACATAAACTAATTACCATATGAATTATATTACTCAGTTATATTTCTGAGATATTTTTGTAGTTTTGTTTTCAATAGCTTCTTTAAAAGTGTTCTCCAAACGTTTCACACACAATGGAAAAACAAAAACTTCAATTTTTTAATTAATCCACATGAATACTTCAAGCTTGAATGTTCAGCAATAACATATTTCACCCCCATGCTTGAATTTAAAACACAAACTTAAGTAGTTTTCCCCAATGTCACAGCCCAGGACTCACCTGTGGACGTGGATGTCCAGTGACCAAACAGGTCAATTCTAGGGTTTCTCCTTCACGGATAGTGTAGACTCTTTCAGAGTAGCGCTCTTCCTCAATATTACAGGCCAACCCTGAGTGCACAATACGAACTGTAGGGGGAGCTGTTGAGTGAGGAAGAGAGACAAGATACATAAAAAGATAAGTATACCATCTTCCCACGAATCATCCTCATTATAAAAGCAATTCTTATTAGATTTTACCAGAGTAGAGTTTATCAACTTTACACTCTTAGAATAGCCAAGGGATTAAAAAAAATTTGCTGGGCAAAAACTTTAGACTTTATCGAAAAATCACCAATACATTTTTAATGTGTCAAGGAAAAACAGAGGGGTAAGTGAAAACTGGTGACTCCGAAAATCACCATCATTACAAAACTACATAATAAAATTTGATTGTTAAAATGTAAGGAGTCCTTTCCTTTCTGAAATGCAAATTTTAATATAGTAAATGATGTTGTCCAAATACTAGTTAGTGCAAAGAAAGACTATTGGTAAGGAAAAATAAATTTGAAGTGAATACACTGTTTTTTTTCTATCAATTTTATAAGCCCTCTGGAAACTAAAGAATGAGAATATTTAATTATCAGGAATTGCACACCACTTGGTTTTCTTCTTTTTTAAAAAAATATATTTTATTGATTTTTTACAGAGAGGAAGGGAGAAGGATAAAGAATTAGCAACATCATGGGAGAGAAACATCAATCAATTGCCTTCTGCACAGGCCCTACTAGTGATGTGCTCGCAACCAAGGTACATGCCCTTGACAGGAATCAAACCTGGGACTGTTCAGTCCATAGGCCGATGCTCTATCCACTGAGCAATGGATGGTCATTGAATTAAGCCACTGAAAAAGTCAACATATAAAGCCACTGAAGAAGCCTAAATATAAAATTCTGATTCAAAAGATATGTAGTTCTCATGAAGCTGACTAATATAAATAAATTTCTCTTATTTCAGGGTCCCACAAATAAATAAAACTTGATGATCACTCATTGGTTCACATATTACTGGAAATCCACCATATGTAAAAACTTGCACTTCATGTCATGACAAAGTTAGATAAATGTTTTATCTCATCAAGGAGATTACCACCATTTACTAGCTGCAAATTGGATATCATCCCCATTTGGGAATACAGTATTTTAGTTTATAATATAGTTGGGAGTGAAAGAGAAAGAGTTGTCTCAATTAAAGGCAAGTGGAAAGGCTATATATACCTATAGGTAAAGAGCAGTAGTAATCTCAAGAATGTCCTGATAGCAATCTCAATCTAAACAGCAATATTATTAGTAGAGGCTGTGGTTGTTTACAAATTAATGCAGGCATATTTGAAATTCTTATTTTAACTTTAAAAGTATCATGAATCCTACACAATTTGATAATAAATAGTAATTTTATGAAAAACATAAAACAATTGTAAGTCCAGTTTATGGAAAAAATCCTTCTGGAAAAATCCATGTTCTGAAAATAATAAGTTTCCCCTGGCCCATATGGCTCAGTGGTTGAGCACTGACCTACGAACCAGGAGGTCATAGTTTGATTCTGGTCAGAGCACATAACCAGGTTATAGGCTCAGTCCCCAGTAGGGGGCGGGCATGTAGGAGGCTCCCAATCAATGATTCTGTCTTATCATTGATGTTTCTATTTCTCTCTCCCTCTCCCTTCATCTCTGAAATCTATAAAAACATATTTAAAAATTTTTCACTATGTTAAACTTTTTTTATGTGACACAAATGTATAGAATATTCATAAATTTCAATAATAGAAAAGGGCATTTTTATTATCCTCAATTTCAAACAGAAACTGGAAGGTAGAAAAGCTACTTATGGCTTATAAAATAAGTGGATATTTCAGTTTCTTTCTGGATACTCAATTAGAGTCCTATCCTTCAGCCTTCAAATTCAGGATTCCACTCTCCAATACCCAGCATCAAATGACATGTAAAAATTTCCAACAGAAGGATAAAAATGTAGAGTATGTTTAGAAGAGTAGTTTTTACATTCAGTATGCATAATAAACTCCGCAGGAACTTGTTTAAAATACAGACCCAGAGATACACACAAAACCTGATTTATGTGTTTAGAAAACCTCAGGAATCTGCGTTTTTACCAAACAGCTGAGGTAATGACAGAATGGCGCTACTTAAATCAGATTCTCAGAAATAATTCCCTGGGTCTTCTAAATATTTGTGAACTAAAGGAAAATACTTGAGGGAATAATATAGTCTTTTCTTTTTAAATTTTTTTCAAATAACTGAACTTCATGCTATGCATCATTTCACTGGTTTAAAAAATTAAATGATGCTTAAATCAAATGCCTTTTTGTTCTATGGAACCAATTTATCAAAAATTCTCTACCATGTCTTTGGATGCTGTCCTTAGATTTGTTGAGTTTTATAACATTAGAAATCCTTATCTGTAGTGTTTCTCTAGGTGTTCTGATATGGTATGTCATACAATGTTCCCTACAACTCATTCCATATAGTGATCACATTTAAACTTCAATTTAGACCAGTGATACTAAAGAGTTACTTATTTTAAAAGATCTGTCCTGTACAACTGTATACACATTATAGATAACAAACCGATGGCAGTCAATAAACACTTATAAAATATAAATAGAAAATATAGGTCCGTTACCTTGAAATATGTATCAGTGCCAAATTTAACTTAATAAATGATAGCCCACGTGTTTATAAATAGATCTAATTATGCAGTAACATGACATCCTTTCCAGACAAATTTATACTTGTTATTTTTGTTTTAATTCCATGTCAATAAATAGTATTGCTATTTTAAGATATATCTTTCCAAAATACCATTATGCAAATAAGTAACTTATTTAAAACATTTAAGTTATATAGTCTGCACATTTACAAGGGTTAATTTTCTACTACTTTATTCTGTATTTCAACACATTCTTGGGAAAGGTAATATAGTATAATCATCATGAAGCTATCACCCATTTTATAGGAATATGAAGTAATCTCCATATTGTAAGTGTCAAGATGTATTGCTCCTATGAATTAAAATGTGTGCTAATTAACTCATGTTGGGTGGGGGATGGTTAAAAAGTGAAATGAATTAAGAAAAAAATTGCCAGTTTTTAAAATAGTCAAAGGAATATAAAGTAAAGCATAAGGAATATAGTCAATAATCTATATACGTAAAAGGATGAAATGCCTTTTATATATACACTGAGTGACCAGATTATTATGATTTCTGAATCCATAAAATTTGGCCACTCAGTATATATCCTATATAATAAAAGGCTAATATGCAAATTGCCTCTTTGACCAGAAGTTCAACCAGCCGGCAGGCTGGCCAGCTGCCCATGTCCCCATCCCCTGGCCAGGCTGGCCAGACTCAACCCATACACAAATTAATGCACCTGGCCTCTAATATATATATACTGAGTGGCCAGATTATTATGCGTTCAGAGATCATAATAATCTAGCCACTCAGTGTATATAAAAGGGAGACAGCAAGTTCGATCACTTGCTATGACGTGTGCTGACCACCAGGTTTTGGCATAGAACATGGCAGGTGACCAGCTGCTGCTGAGAGAGCAAGGGAAAGAGAAGGTGGGGAAGAGAGAAGATGGGGAGGTGAGGAGCAGGGGGAAGGTGGAAGGGGAGAACCACACAGTGGTGGTGGCATTTAGGTGGTGAGGGAAGGAAGAGGTGGGGAGGCTGGGAGGCAGGAAACGTAATGACCCTAATCACTGGCCAGGCCTAGGGACACTACCCATGCATGACTTTCATGCACTGGGCATCTAGTATTGTAATAACAATGTATGGTGCCAGATGGATATTAGCATCATCAAGGTGATCACTTCATAAGAAATAAAAGTATCTAATCACTATTTTGTATACCTCAAACTAATATAATATTGCATTTCAACTATAACTGAAAATAAACAAAAAATATTCAAAATGTTCACTACTTCAACTGCTCAATGATAATGTAAACATTTTGGAAGCTTCCATTAACTACTTTGTTCCGCAGAAAAATCAATTTAACAGGTCTTAGAGCTCATCCAGGTACAATGCTCTTATTTTCAAATTAGAAGTAAAATCTGAGAACATTGAGAGGAAACAGGGCTTGCTATCTCAAAATATGCCTTTGGGATATTGAGCATTTTAAGCTGCTTTATTTTTAAGAAACAAAGACACAGGAAAAAAATTTTGACTGTCTTCCTAACTGCCTAAAGGAATTTAGATAGAGTACCAGCTCAGGGAAGGAGACTATCACCATAGATAACTATAGTGTAACTAGAGGCTTGGTATATGAAAATTCATGCACTGGAGGGGGGCCCTCAGCCCAGCCTGCCCCCACTTACAGTCTGGGAGCCCTCAGGGGCAGAAGGCAACCTGGCAATCAGGGAAAGGCGATGCCCCAAGACACCTCTGCTGCTGCCACTGCCAGCAGCACAAGCCTCAGACAGCCCAGGTTACCTGAGCCTTGGGCAGCCCTGGGCAGCTGGGCAGCTGCCATCTGAGGCTTGCCTGCACCTCAGGCTGGTTCTGAGTGGCTGGGGAGGTGAGGGGATTGGGGGACTCCAGAGACAGGCTTCTGGAATGGCTGGAGTCGACCTGGGGGCAGGCCCCGCCTTGCCATGTGCCTGTTGCCCAGTGGGGCTGAGGAATCTGGGTGCTGCCATCTTGTGGCTGTGGGTGTTATCTTCTTTGAGGGCGTGGCAGTCAGTTAGCATATTCCCTCCTTATTGGCTGTGGGTGCCACCATCTTTGCAACAGTGTGAGGGTCAATTAGCATATTCGCTCTTGATTAGATAGGACATAAACTAGTGTGTGATAGATAGGGAGGAGCTAGCAAGACCGATTTTACCAAAGATCTCCCTGCGTTCCATTGTTAAAGATGGCCCAGAGAACAATTATTAACCAAGCTTTTGCTTTTCAATTTCCATGTGAAGTGCCATCCTCTCCTTTGAAGTCCTAAATCCCAACAATCCCTTCTCCTTAGTTCAAAATGGCATATAAACCTTAACTACTTATCTGTCCTACGGTCTCACGTTCTTATTGAACTCTTGTTCAATAAGTACATACTTAATAATTTGGTTATGTTTTTCTGTTAATCTGCTTTAGGATAATTTAATTACTAATCCAGCCAGAGAACTCAGAATGGTAGAAGGAAAATAAATATTTTACCCTGACAACAAGTGACCTGGCTTCAGGTCTGTAGCTAGTTGTGGCCTAAATGAGACAATAATCAGTGATCATTTGATCTTTTTGCTACTTCATGTTATTAAAAATTCAGCCTGATTATAATTAAATTAGTGTTTCAAATAAGTCCCACAATAGATTTAGACTAGACTATGGCAATAAAAAAAAGATTCAGAAACTGTTCATGAAAAAGTTACAACAGCACAACAAGATCAACAATATAATCAGTGTAATTGCTCCAAACTTTAACCAGTATATGATTGTCCCTATTCACCATCCTGCCTTCAATTCCTGCCAAATTCATGAAATCTTACAACTGACAAAATATTTTGATTTTTTTATTCTCTTCATGTCTTTTTGCTGCCTTAGAATCTATAATGTCTCGCGGTGACATTTCAGAGTCCCTATCCCTCTACATGGCATTTAGGGGCTCTGACAAAAGGTCATTATGTTCTCAGTGGGAGCTCTCCTCATCCCCACCAGTTGCCTGTGGAAGTGGGCTTCTTGGGATGTCATGAGAAAAATAATTTTTGATACTTGTACAGAAGGATGAAATACTGCAGAAAGCTTTATTTTCATGGAATTATACCCCTAAGTTTCCAAGCTCCCATTTCCCTGGTCGTGCCAAGGAAGAAGTCCAGATGTGCCTTTAGCAGAGCTTTGATTAGAGACGTTGCCCAGAGTTTTCATTCCATGTATGCACAGTCCAATCCTTCATCAGGCTAACTTAGTTTGTGTTCCCCACTGCAGCCCGTCAGTCCATTGCAGGGGCGTCTGCAGGGTCACATGGCTACTATGGAGGGAACATGACACAAGAGCCAAGAGGCGAAAGCTAAAGGTAGAGAACTCCTTTGTTTGGGGAATTGTGTACCCCAAACTTTTCACAGGCTTGTGGTGGCTCCAGACCCTCTAGCCAACAATCTCCGTTAATTACTAATAGACACCTTCCCTAGATCAACCTGATTTTACTGCAAATGTACCCACCTCCTTTTTGTTGGACCACTCTCCCCAGTGATCTATGGAGAATGGACTGGGGGTACTTAAATTTTTAACAATCTTTTTCCGTGATGTTCCCTCAGCTACAATTACCAGACTGGTATATGGGCCAATATTCATGATACCTTATTGAATAACTTAGCAATTATTTATTTTTTTCCAGAAGATATGTACTTCCAGTTATTCTCTTTCCTCTTAACATTCTAACCTGATATTAATTAGTACTTTGCCAGGAGGAGCATCTTTTTGGCATATGTCCCATATGACATAATTCAGAGCACAGAGTAGGTATTTAGTAATTAATTAATAATTTGTTTTAACAAATAGCACTATAATGACATCAACCTTCTATTTTAGCACATTATAAATTATTGTGGCACTGAATTTACTCCCTTAAAATATAAATGCAATCTGCAACACTATATCTGAAGCAATGTATTTTATCTTCTGCCTTTTTGGAAAAATCCTAAATTCATCATTGTAAAATTGGACTAAGGGCTATGACCCCCTTTGCCTTGTAGAGCCAGTAATAAATTAAAATGTTAAAATATTGCATAAGACTCTTATTCATCCAAATTCTCATGCAGTAAACCAAATCCCATTACATGAAATCTTTTCTAACACTAATTATATCATCTCCTTTAATTTGAATAAACTGGCTTTGAGGTCAAGAGTTCAGTGTAAAAGGGCAAAAGAGGGACATTCTTTTATCTTGTTAGAATATACTTTTGAAAGTTAAACCAAATTCTGTATTTGTTGGAGAAGGAACACAAATAAGTTATTCTCTAATGGCAAGAACCAAAAGTATTTTCAGCCTTTCACCTCATACACAGACCTTCAAACATATTTATTGAGCAACTGGAATAGATCAGATGCGAGGCTGTGTTCTAAGGGACATGAGGATTAGTGCTATGAACTGTGTCTTCTGGCTTACAGCCTATCTGGTCTGTCCAAACTATTTTAAAAAAGCAATTACAGTTGAACAAGATAGGTACACTAACAGAAGAAAGTCAAAAGAATTTTAAGAGGACAAAGCAGAGCATGACTAAATCTGCCTGGGGGTTTCCAATGCCTTTCACAAAGTCAGACATTTAATGTAGCTTGGAAGGATGCCCGTGGTGGGAACTAAAGGAAAAGGACATTACAGAGAGAGGAAACAATGTGTTCAAAAACATGTCTGTAAAAGGCTGCCTGCAGCGTTTAGGAAATAACTGCAGTAAAATGGGGTTCATGCAGTTTATAGTTTATTCTGAACCTTGACACTGGTACCACTCTCTCACCTTGCCATTATGTCTCCAGATATAGAAGAGACACTGAAAAGTCCTGAGAATGGAAACGAGGGGAGAGACCTAGGTTAGAGATCTGGAGATTAACTGAATGTGAAGGTGAGGGGGAAAATCTTAAGATGGACTGAAGTTTATACTTTATTTAACTAGGTCAAAAAAGGTTATTTAAAAATAGAAGATACTAACAACTTCAAGACCATGTGGGTTCCTGTGACAGTGAGGAACTGACGGGTCTGTTCCAGGCACCAGGACGGTCCAGAGATGGGGGACACTGATGACACCTTGCCATGCTAGCAGTGGGCAGCTGTGCATGGCTGCAGGCAGCCCAGGACCAAACCAGAGAGGATAGAACTTGCATTGCCACGATGAGTCCACCATCTGGATACCATTGCTGACATGTACACATAAAGAACTATTTGACATTGAAACTGGGACTCAGAACAGTTGGACATTGAAACTGAGACTGAAACATTTTTGTTGTTATACATTTATTTCTAGTATGCAGCGGCAAGATATTTTTTGAAGAAAAGAAACAGGGGAGAGAGATTGATATAGAGGCAGGGAGGCATTGAACAGGATGTCAAGCTACATGGGGAAGGCTGGGGTGAATGGGAGGCAGATGATGGGGGAGATCAACTGAAGGACTTGTATGCATGCATATGAGCATAACCAATGAAAGAAAGACACTGGGGCGGGGAGGGGGGCAGGTGGGTACATGGGCTGGGGGGGTAGGGGAGGCAGGTGAGAGGGTAAGGGGGAGAAGGAAAGCATATGTACTACTATTAAATATAAGTTATACTGCAAAAAAATAATAAAAAATCAATTTTAAAAAAAGAAATACAACATTTCAGGCCCCACCTCTAGAATACTAAATCAGAATCTGCATCTTAAAAAGGTCCTATATGACCTGGATAAACACCAGATTTTGAGAAACACTGGCCTAGACCATTTTACATCATTTGGGACATTTGCAAAAACTTCATAACCAGGAGAACCAAGATGGTGGCATAGGTAAAACACCTATCTTGCCACCATAAAAAGCAATTTTAAAACTACAACAAAATGAAAGAACAGACACCATCCGGAATCACCAGAAAGCTGGCTGAGTGTAAATTCCACAAATAAAAGTGAAGATAAGACACTGTGACTCAGAGGAGCAGCTGAGGACAGCGTTGAAAGATTCGCACAGAGAGAGGTTTGGAGGAGTGAGTGCGCCAGCGGATAGGGAGGGCGAATGAAAACCGGCCAGTTTTCTCTAACGGGGAGACAAAGACGTCCCACTGGACTGATTACACAGCTCTGGGCAAAGTCCAGGGACCCCACTATCATACGGGGTAAAAACTGGACAGTGGGAGGGCATACTGAAGCTCGGGTGCTGCAGGGGTCTGTGGGCTTGTGGAGAAGGTGAGCTTGTGCAGAGTGCACATGAACTTGGGAACAGCGCAGCTGACTTATCTCGCAGAGAGCACTAATGACTTGCTCTTTCATTCAGGAAACCATCAGACTGCATTGTTTTGCGACCCTGGGTGAGACCTTGGGTGTGCAGACTCATTTAGGGAGAGTCTGAATTCTCTGGCAGCTGGTGGAGCTCGGCAGCGGCTCTCTCTCAGAGGTGCTGGCAGCCATTGCCACCGACACAGACTCCCTGGGGCAACATAGGGCGGAGCTAACATTGTCTGCTTGGCCCAGAGACTCCGCCCATCCAACCTGAGCACAGCTGACCTTCACAGACAATTGGCCTGGAGGTCAACCCCTCCAAGTGCTAACAACGATTAACCTGAGCTTAACTTCAACAAGACGGTGCAACTGATATCGACCTCAGGTAACTGGGGAGGCTGAGGCACTGTCCCTTGTAGGACGTCTACCACACAAAGCTAATTTACCAACTCAGGGAAGCAGCCACCATGCAGAGACATGGAAAGAAATCAGAAGTGAAAGAAATGGAGGGGGAAAAAACGACTGGACACAGAATTCAAAACTACGGTTATAGGGCTTTTCAAGAGGCTCCTAGAAAAGGTCGAGACCTATAAGGAAATAAGCAAGATCTACAAGGAAATGAATGAGACCCTCAAGGATATTAACGAGACCTGCCAAGAAATGAACAAGACCAATGTGGAAATGAATGAGTCCTACAAGGATATGATTGAGACTCTCAAGGATATGAAAAAGGACCAACCAGAAATTAAGCATACACTGACTGAAACAAAAAATATTATACAAAGACCTAAAAGTACTCTAGAGCACCCCAAAAACCAAGTTAAAGATTTGAAATACAAAGAGGTAAAATCCACTCAGCTGAAAAAGCAAGAAACCAAAAGAATCCAAAAAATTGAAGATAGTGTAAGGGGCCTCTGGGACAACCTCAAGCATACCAACATCCCAATTATAGGGGTGCCAGAAAAAGAGAGAGAGCAAGACAATGAAAACCTATTTGAAGAAATAGTGACCGAAAACTTCCCACACCTGGTGAAAGAAATTGACTTAGGAGTCCAAGAAGCACACCGAACCCCAATATATAGGAACCCTAAGAGGACCACACCAAGGCACATCATAATTAAAATGCCAAGAGCAAAAGATAAAGAGAGAATATTAAAAGCAGCAAGAGAAAAACAGTTAGTTACCTATAAGGGAGCACCCATATGATTGTCAGCAGATTTCTCAACAGAAACGATGCAGGCCAGATGGGAGTGGCAAGAAATATTCAAAGTGATGAACAGCAAGAATCTACAACCAAGATTACTCTATCCAGCAAAGCTATCATTCATAGTTGAGGGTCAGAAAAAGTGCTTCACAGATAAGAAAAAGCTAAAGGAGTTCATCACCACCAAACCAATAGAGGTAGAAGAAAAAGATAAAAGTGTAAATTATGAACAACAAATACATATCTATCAACAAATGAATCTAAAAATCAAGTGAATTAATAAGCTGATCAACAGGATAAACTGGTGAATATAACAGAATCACGGACATAGAGAGGGAATGGACTGACAATTCTTGGGGAGAAAAGGGGTGTGGGAAGTGCAGCAAGAAACTGAACAAAAATCATGCAACTATGGGAGAGGACAGTGGAGCGGGGTGAGGGCGGAGGGTGGGACGGGTACCAGGTGGAGGGGAGCTATATAGGGGAAAAAAAGGGAATAATGTAATTAATAAACTAAACAATAAAGATTAAAAAAAAACCTTCATAACCAGTGTTGGTAAATAAAGATTGTTCTTTCTTTTTTTAAAATAAAATAAAATAAAATAAAATAAAATAAAATAAAATAAAATAAAATAATAAAATAAATAAAATAAATAAAATAAAATAAAATAAAAAATAAAAATAGAACATACTGTCTTAACCTTCATGAACCCTACATTACTTGTAGGTGGGAAAAAGGCTTGAGATGAGGGTCTCTGAGATCAAATAGTGGAGGGCTTTTTAAGAGTGGGAACTTAGAAGCAAAATGTTTTTGAGGAAGAAGCTTTTTCCAGTAACGGGCACTGTTTCCAAAGACTGCACTGTTATTTGCAAGTTTAGTATTAGGCGCTTTCTTTCCTCTAAGAATCTTATATAATAAAAGCCTAATATGCAAATAGCCCCCTCAACCGGGAGTTGGACCACTCGCTATGACGTGTGCTGACCACCAGAGGGCAACGTGGAACTTGGTGGGCATTGGCAGCAGGGGGTGGGGCCATCACCAGGTTCCCAGGCACTGAGGGAACTGGGAGGAAGCCTGATGATTAAGGAAGAGGAGGCACACAGGGGCCCATGGGACCTGCCGTTCCAAACCAGACATTCATGCTTTAATCACCTGCCAGTTCTAGGGACCACACCCATGCACAAATTTAATGCACCAGGCCTCTAGTCATAAATAAAAGTTTTATACTTTTGTGAATCACTCAAATATCTGATCCAACTGTTCTCTGGGAATTCAAGTTACTAGGCAAATTTTGTCACTCTTCTACAGTAGTTCAAGGTAACTTATTTTCTTGGTGCAGGTCACAGATCTCCTGGAATAGGTAGTATGGAAAGAGGGATTCTTGCCAGACGCTTTTTAGAACCCCTGGAGAGGGATCAGTAAACCAACCTGCACCAGCATATCTTACATGCTCTATATTCTGTGGAGAGATAGACAGAGACAGAGAAAGAAAGAGAAAAAGAGATAGAAGACATCTCACATTTTACTTCTCTGCCATCACCAGATACAGATAATAGAGCTGGCATTGTTGCTTAATAATATTCTCTTAGCAGTCATTTAGTTTTTTTCAGTTTTGCTTGTAAAACAAACATAACAATAATTACATTTTCTTCCATTGTTCTATTGTCTAATACAGTGATTAGCAAACTCATTAGTCAACAGAGGTAAGTATCAACAGTAAAATGATTGAAATTTCTTTTGAGAGCAGAAAATCAACTTCTGTGCATGGACCACAAAGTTTCAATAGCACTGTATGTGCACGCCCATACGTGGTATTTTGTGGAAGAACCACAGAAAGGATCAACGAGCCACATGTGGCTCACGAGCCACAGTTTGCTGACTACTGGTCAATAGATTATATGCTTTCATAGAACACTTCTCACTTTCCTACATCCTACATTAGGTAATGAACATTAGCAATAATTAGTCTCTTCTGCTTATTTTTTTACTCTCTTCTTCTTATTTTTTTTAATATGGGTATTTTTTATTGGAGAGAGAGAGAGAGAGAGAGAGAGAGAGAGAGAGAGAGAGAGAGAGAGAGAGAGACATCAGCATGAGAGGGAAACATCAATCAGTTGCCTCCAGCACCCACCCTTCCAGGGATCATACCCATAACCCAGGCATGTGCCCTGACTGTGAATTGACTGGTGACCTTTTGCTGCACTGCTAACACTGAACCAAGTGAGCCACAGTGCCTAGAGCTTATTTCAAAAATTTTAATATAACACATCTGTATATACTTCTAAAAGATGATGTCTTCCATTTTTTTTAACTTTCTCTTTCCTACCTGAGTTAGTAGTTTAAGTTACTATGTGAATCTTCTCCTCCTTCCTTTTCTAGAATGATCCCCCAGTTTGACAGTTAAATTAAATATTGTATCTAAAGGCTTCATTCATAATTAATCCTCTAGTTGTTGATAACTGCTCTGCCTAATACCTCTGTCCTTATGGCCATTACATATAGTAATGTAACTCAGGAGAGAGGAGAATATGAAGATCTGAGAGACAAGATAAAGAATTCAGCTTTAGATACTAATAGTGATTGGACCAACAATTGGCATGCTGTTGCTGGGCATAAAAATTTAGATGGCAGTTGATGATTGATAGCCACAGAAGAGACAAAAATCTCAAAATAAAGCGTTTAGAGCATAGTGAGACGTTAAGAGAGTAATAGAAATCAGAAGAATATAAATTATCAATACAGAGAGGGAGGCCAAAGAATAATAATGGCAAGATTATAAGTCTGATACCTTGAAGGAAAACAAAGAAAATGTGGTGATATATATAAAGAAATGCTCAAGTATGGTGAAATGTCTAACAGTGTCACTCACTACAGAGCTGACAAGGAGTGTAGACAAAAGGTCATTATGTTTGACAGTCGGATGGCATTGGTGAATTTTGAATGAGGTATGGCTGTAGAGTAGTGGGGTAAAAACATGAATGAGGTGAGGTTTGACTGAAAGGGAGAAAAAAGATCTTAGTATGTCAAACCAAGATTATGGCAAAAAGTAGAGGGCAAATTTGAACATTTTAGCAATATTATAGCATCATCTCAGGACTGCGAAGAATAATTACTTACATTGTAAAAAACAAACTATAATAATTACTTACATTATAAACAACAAATATTTTTCAACCAGAGGAATAATTATGGATGACACCTTTATATAGAATATTTAATTTAACTGTCAAACTGGGGGATCATTCTGGAAAAGGAAGGGAGGAGAAGATTTACACAGTATCTTAAACTACTAACTCAGGTAGGAAAGAGAAAGTAAAAAGAATGGCAGACATCATCTTTTAGAAGTACTATACATATGTGTTAGTTCAGAAATTTTGAAATAAGCTCTGGGCACTGTGGCTCACTTGGTTGAATGTTAGCAGTACACCAAAAGGTCACCAGTCAATTCACAGTCAGGGAACATGCCTGGGTTATGGGTATGATCCCTAGTCAGGGTGTGTGCTGGGGGGCAATGGATGGATGTTTCCCTCACCTCTCTCTCTCTCTCTCTCTCTCTCTCTCTCTCTCTCTCTCTCTCTCTCTCTCTCTCTCTCTCTCTCTCTCTCTCTCTCTCTCTCTCTAAAATCAATGAAAAAACACACAGTTAGGATTTCCATCCTAATTGTAACTTTTTGCCAATACTATACTATTTTCCTAGTATCCTGAATCATTTTTATAAAATTGACTTCCCTAAAATCTCTCACTTTCTATTCTTTCCTTTTTTCTTCATTAGTTCACACTTTTACAAGTTTAATTTTGCCATTTGTTCTACCACATATGCAGAAATATCTCAAAACTCTCTAATACCTTCTTTAAACAAAGTCAATCAATGTTAATCCCCACAGCATATAAATATGCTTAATCTCTCCCATATTAAAAAATGAAAACAGAAAAATAATTATCTTCCTCTTTCCTTTACAGTCTGGTGATTAGAAATAATGGTGCACAATAGAAGCCACACTTCTGCATCTGCTTCATAATCCTCCATCCATAGTAGTCTGATTTCTGTTCTATCATGTATATAAGAAAATAATAAGGCAGAAAAGTAGATAATTTTAGTAAAATACTAAATTTTTGTAAATATTTTGACCTGTCATAGCTTAACTGGCCATTTTGTGGTGGCCATCTTGTGTCCACATGGGGGTGGCCATCTTGTGTGTTGGAGTGATTATCAATTTTCATATTACCTCTTTATTTTTTTTATCTTTATTGTCCGGTTTATTAATTACATTGTTCCCCTTCTTTTTCCCCCTATAGCTCTCTGCCACCCAGTACCCGTCACACCCTCTGCCCTCCCCTCCCTCTCCGCACTGTCCTCTACCATAGTTGCATGATTTTTGTCCAGTCTCTTGCTACACTTCCCACACCCCTTTTCCCCCCGAGAATTGTCAGTCCATTCCCTCTCTATATCCATGATTCTGTTATATTCACCAGTTTATCCTGTTCATCAGATTATTAATTCACTTGATTTTTAGATTCATTTGTTGATAGATGTGTATTTGTTGTTCATAATTTATATTTTTATCTTTTTCTTCTTCGTCTTCTTAAAGAATAACGTTCAGCATTTCATATAATATTGGTTTGGTGGTGATGAACTCCTTTAGCTTTTTCTTATCTGTGAGGCACTTTATTTGACCTTCAATTCTGAATGATAGCTTTGCTGGATAGAATAATCTTGGTTGTAGATTCTTGCTGTTCATCACTTTGAATATTTCTTGCCACTGCTGTCTGGCCTGCATCTTTTCTGTTGAGAAATCTGCTGACAGTCGTATGGGTGCTCCCTTATAGGTAACTAACTGTTTTTCTCTTGCTGCTTTTAATATTCTCTCTTTGTATTTTGCTCTTGGCATTTTAATTATGATGTGCCTTGCCGAGACCGGTTTGGCTCAGTTGATAGAGAGTTGAACTGCGGACTGAAGGGTCCTGGGTTCGATTCCGGCAAGGGCATGTACCGTGGCTGCGGGCACATCCCCAGTAGGGGGCGTGCAAGAGGCAGCTGATCAATGTCTCTCTCTCATTGATGTTTCTGACTTTCTATCTCTCTCCGTTCCACTCTGTAAAAAATCAATAAAAATATATTTAATTATGATGTGCCTTGGTGTGGTCCTCTTAGGGTTCCTATATATTGGGGTTCTGTGTACTTCTTGGACTCCTAAGTCAAATTCTTTCACCAGGTGTGGGAAATTTTCAGTTTTCGGTCACTATTTCTTCAAATAGGTTTTCATTGTCTTGCTCTCTCTCTTTTTCTGGCACCCATATAATTCGGATGTTGGTATGCTTGAGGTTGTTCCAGAGGCCCCTTACACTATCTTCAATTTTTTGGATTCTTTTGGTTTCTTGCTTTTCCAGCTGAATGGATTTTACCTCTTTGTATTTCAAATCTTTAACTTGGTTTTTGGGGTGCTCTAGAGTACTTTTAGGTCTTTGTATAATATTTTTTGTTTCAGTCAGTGTATGCTTAATTTCTGGTTGGTCCTTTTTCATATCCTTGAGGGTCTCATTCATATCCTCATAGGTCTCGTTCATTTCCTTGTAGGTCTCATTCATTTTCTTGTAGGTCTTGTTTATTTCCTCGCAGTTCTTATTCATTTCCTCGTTGGTCTTGTTCATTTCCTCACAGGTCTTGTTCATTTCCTCATAGGTCTTGTTCATTTCCTCATAGGTCTTTTTTATTTCCTTGTAGGACTCGGCCTTTTCTAGGAGCCTCTTGAAAAGCCCTATAACTGTGGTGTTGAATTCTATGTCTAGTCGGTTTTTTTCCCCTCTATTTCTTTCACATCTGATTTCTTTCCATGTCTCTGCATGGTGGCCAATTAATTGAGTTGGTCAATTAGCTTTGTGTTGTAGACGTCCTACAAGGGATAGTGGCTCAGCCTTCCCAGTTACCTGAGGTGGATATGGGTTGCACAGTTTTGTTGAAGTTAAGCCCAGATTAATCGTTGTTAGCACTTGGAGGGGTTGACCTCCAGGCTAATTGTCTGTGACGTTCAGCTGTTCTCAGTTTGGATAGGCGGAATCTCCAGGCCAAGCAGGCAGCGTCAGCTCCACCCTATGCGGCCCCAGGGTCTCTGTGCCGGGTGGCAACATCGCCAGCACCTCTGAGAGAGAGCTGCTGCCGAGCTCCACCAGCTGCCAGAGAATTCAGACTCTCCCCAAATGAGTCTGCACACCCAAGGTCTCATCCAGGGTCGCAAAACAATGCAGTCTGATGGTTTCCCAAATGAGAGAGCAAGTGAAGAGTGCTCTCTGCATGGTCACGCAGCTGAGCTGTTCTCAAGTTAACACGCACTCTGCCAGAGCTCGCCCTCTCCACAAGCCTGCAGACCCCTGCAGCACCCGAGCTTCAGTATGCCCTCCCACTGTCCAGTTTTTACCCCGTATGATTGTGGGTTCCCTGGGCTTTGCCCAGAGCTGGGAAATCAGTCCAGTGGGATGTCTTTGTCTCTCTCCTGTTCGAGAAAACTGGCCAAGTTTTCAGCCGCCCGCCCTATCCACTGCCGCACGTACTGCTCCAAACCTCTCTCTCTGCGTATCTTCAATGCTGTCTGCCACAGCTCCTCTGAGTCACAGTGTCCTATCTTCACTTTTATTTGTGGAATTTTCATTCAGCCAGGTTTCTGGTGATTCTGGATGGTGTTTGTTCTTTAGTTAAGTTGTAGATTTGAAATTGCTGTGTATGGCAGCAAGATAGGTGTTTACCTATGCCACCATCTTGGTTCCAGCCATATTACCTCTTTATTATGTAGGATATGGACTCAGAGTAACTCAGGGCTCCAGATCTCTGGCTGGGCTCTGACTGCATCTGACATTCAAAGTGCTCTGATAGAACTCTAGCTATCTCTGACAATGGTATTTTCCTAAATGTTTTAAGTGAAGAAATACATAAAGAATAATTTTTGTAGTCATAGCCTTTAGTGCTAAATATGAAATTGTTATGAATAAATTTTCACAGCACCACTCACACAACTTCAATTTCAAATGTTATGCTGGAAATTCTTCTAATTTTACCCTGAAGAATTTATTAAGTCATATCCATTAGTTTCTAGACCAAATAAGTTATTCAGACTTTAACTGGCCCTGGTTAAAACACAGTTGGGTCATACTTTTCAAAATCTACTTCCAAAAACAAGTAGCCCATACACATATTTGATGTTTTTCAATCTAAATACTTTTCAAATAAATTTGAACCACTAAATTATCTAGTTTTGCCTAAGATGTGTGTAAAGATTAAAAAATAAATCAATAAAACCTAATGTAGTAAGCATGAGACAATATTTTTTAGATGGGAATCTACAATTTTTCTAGGGAAGCAGTTTCCCAATGCAGATTCAAATATAAAATACATAGATGTTCTCTGAAATTTTTCCTAAAATATATATTTGAAGATATTTACAGGAGAGGGAAAAGGTTTAAGTATAACCATTAAAACAATCCTAAATTTTAAAATAACTGCTAAAATTATAAAATAACCTAAATATAAAGCAATGAAGTACTAGTTTAATAAATGGTGAAACATCCATAAACAGATTGTCAATATAAAATTATGCAATCCTATGCTTATTGTCATGGGAGAAAATAATAATATGTTGCTAAAAATAATATGTATGGTATGGCCCTGTTCATGTACTATTGCATATTTTGTGCATAGAGATATGTCTAGTAGAATGTTGACCCTAAAGTTAGCAATGGTGATATCTTAGGGCAGTGAATTTCTGTATATTTTTGCTTTCTTATTATCATCTGTATTTTTCAAAAAAAATTTTAAATAAGTTGTAACAAAATGATCTTATTGTTTTTGAGACATGCTCTTCCTCTCTGACTATAATGCTTTCTCTACTTCTACTTTGTGGTTGTACTAATTCTCTTACTTTCAATGGATAAAGAAAACACTTGTTGAGCTGGACCCACCATGTTTTTTCCCATGTATTTCAGACTTCCAAAAAAATTTATTTTAGAACCTTCTGACTTTTCTTAAACTATGTTTCTGGACTTCAAAAACTCTACCTTTTTCTTTGCTCTGCCAAGATTTTCTGAAGTATAACCACCACCTCTGTTTGTAACTTTGAAGAAGCTTTCAGTTACTGTGTAACTCTAAATCTCTAAATAGCTGTTTTATCAAAGTCTCAGTAAGCATCCTGGAGTGTTGAAATCTGGTAGCATCCTTGGAGAGTGACAAGTATTTATTTATTTTTTCCAAGATACTATTGTAGATTTCTGCTCTTCTTATTCCTGAGTTCCATAATAAAACTCTTAACAGCCTCTGACATTCTCCCACCCTCATTTTAATTTTTATTTTTTCCAATTAATTTGTGTAGCAAATAAGACAGTACATAAAAACCCAGTAAATAATCAAGCTCATAATGGTTCAGATCACCTGCTCTGTCCACTTCCCCAAGCCCCCTGCAATGAATCATCACTCATGTATCACCTTATCTACACCCATGTTTACTGGTCAACTCTCCCAAAGATCTATCCCATAAATACCAATATTACAACTTTGCATCATTAATATAATTTAAAAAATATATTTTATTGATTTCTTACAGAGAGGGAGGGAGAGGTATAGAGAGTTAGAAACATCAATGAGAGAGAAACATCGATCAGCTGCCTCCTGCACGCCTCCTACTGGGGATGTACCCACAATCAAGGTACATGCCCTTGATGGGAATCAAACCCAGGACCCCTCAAGTCCACATGCTGACACTCTATCCACTGAGCCAAACCCTGTCAGGGCTCATTAATGTAATTTAAAGCAACAACTAAAACAGTCAAAATTTTAAGCAAGAAAAAATGGAATTTTTTTTCAATAATAATTTTCTTCCACAAGTAATTTCTTCCATATCTGTTTAATGTTATTGGTAAATAATGAACAAATACCTTCTTCTAATAAAAAAGTTTCTAATGATAAAAATAATTTAATCTTTCTAATGCTGCTAATTTAAAGTGCTGGATTTAGAAGTGGATTTCCAGGGTGGGAAATACTAACATATAATCATGGATAATCTTACTTTCTTCATGTATGAAATGGGAATGATACAACTTTCTGCTTCATGTTGTAGCAATCATATTAGATAATGCATATCTAGGGTTTAGCACAGTGCTTGGCTCACAGAACTAAGTATTAAAAATTATAATTTTACTAGCTATCCGAAATCACTATGTATGGGGGGAAACATTGGAGCAATAATATTATTGCTGATTAATAATATTATTGTTGACAAATAAATCATTACATTTTCTTCCTAATAATTTATATGAAAAAAACACACTAGAAACATTTGCAAAAATGACAATGTAAATTTTCTACACAATGAAATGATCAAATTTGTTAAACAAAACTGAACTCCTGGAATCCAGTTGATCAAGTAAATAAATAACAATTATTTCTTAAAATGTCAACTGAAATTGGGACTTTTCAAAAATATACATGGAAAATAAGTCCTTAACAAGGTAAATATTATCTCATTTACTTAACTATTTATAAACTATTTTAAATAAATAAAAATAAGGAAACACCTAATGAATAAAAAGTAGGTTTATTGCTTCAACAGAATATTGAGAGGTTTTTGTCTAATTAATCACTATAATCAGCATTCCTAGAAACAGCATTTAATACTTATTGTGCAAACCATGTATTGCTTCCCTGCCATAACCTCAAAAGGAGCCAAATAATAGTAAAAATTGTAAATATGTATCTAAACAAGCTATTAGAAAATGACATTTTCAATGTTGACATTTCAATACCTAAAATATACAGTGGACATATTCACTGGAAATAACCCAAAAGTGTCATTATACATATAAATCCTTTAATTTAAGTAAGGTCTGAGAATGAGACCCCTGGAAAGAGCTATTTTTACATTTATCAAATGTTCCTTAATTTTCAATGAAAGGCCTTTTTGACAAGTTTCCATATTTATATTGATATGTTCTTATTAGCCTGGTACCTGTAGGTGCTGCTTTGTCACTGACCTAGATTAGTATATCAATTATGATAGCAAATTAATTGCTGCTCCCAATAACTCAGATGGTGGTCTCTATCCAAATATTTAGAAGAGTGCCTTAATAGAAATGAAACATGAATATCTGTTTCTACTTACTTATCTGATAAAGACACTAAAAAGTTGAATATAATGATAACTAGGTTTCCAGATCCTCAAAATCTTTCTTAGTTAGGATTTATTATAGAGGTTACATAATTCAGTTCTGAAAACAAACTTTGTTCTTAAATAAATCAGAGAAGAAATAATTAACTTTTATAAATTTAAGGATAAAGTCATTGACATGATATATTCATATATATGTTCATGAAAACTTCAAACTAAAAACATTTAACTTATGTTAACATAATATTTGTTTTAATTTTTCCTTCATATAAGTAACAGGTTAAAATATGTGATTTTCTATAATTCTTGCAGTAGAGACTGCTAACAGTATGCTGCTGCAGTGCGCAGGGCTTTTATACATTTTGGGAGAGTTTGCTTAAAAGTCATATTTTCTCAAAGCTTCCTGTAGTGCTTTCCCACCCTGAAGCAGTCTTCCCTCAGATGATCACATTCCCCATACACCATTTGTATGGGGAATGAACTATGGCTCATCCCAGCCCCCATTTGTTATCTGGGAAAAAGAATTAACACAGCAAGGCTGTGGCCTGTGCCACTCCAGCCTCTTCTCATCCATTTTTATTCTAGAGGACACATACATTAAGTTGTTCAATGGTGCAGGTGCCATCTTTATGGTGACTCACACATTCATATCATCCACACAGATCTTGGCCCCACCCTCCAGGCCCCTGTTTCCAGCTGTCTACTTGACAGTTTCTTCTGAAAGTCTTAACAAACCTAATATATCCAAAGTTTAATTCATGACTCAATACCTCTATGTTCTTAATAAAAGATGTCTTCTTTCAGCTTTTTCTGTGCCATTGAATGACAATACCACCAAGAAAAAAAAATTCATTCACCTATATATCATTCACCTAGAATTCAGCCTTGCATAATAACAAAATGTTATTCTTTTTTCCCTTTAATCGGTCTGTTCTCTCCATCTTTATCATAATCATGCCATCCCAAGCCACAATCAGACTGCTTAACTTGTTGACCCTTTTCTAAATGTGCCTGTAAAACAGCACACTTGTGATATTTTGAAATGGCCAGGCAATCCCTTACTTAAAGATATTCAGTGGCTCTCCAATGCTTTTAAAATAAAATTAATATTATCAGGATTTTGAAAATCCTGAATGTTCTTCCTCTGCTTCTACATTGCATTCAAACTCTCATCATTCTCTCTTCCAGTCCCAATTTGCTTGGTGTCATACTGGCCCAAAGCCTTTGCACATGTTCCTCTTGGTTTCACAAAGTCCTTTCATCTCATCTTAACCTGATTGTTACTCACTCAGAAGACAACCCCAGTGTGCCCACAGGGACACATGCCCTGGTTCCCCTACCTAAATAAAATCATTCATTTATGGCATTTATGGGCACTCAGAGCAACATGGGCCTCTTCTTCACACTATTTATTACAAACACACACACACATACACTATACACACACACACATACATACATATACACTAGAGGCCAGGTGCACAAAATTCATACACAGGGGTGGAGGGATGTCCCTCAGCCCAGCCTGCACCCTCTCCAATCTGGGACCCCTCAAGGGATGTCCAACTGCCCGTTTAAACCTGTTCCTGGTAGGATTGGGCCTAAATGAGCAGTTGGACATCCTGCTCACAATCCAGGACTACTAGCTCCCAACTGCTTACCTGCCTGCCTCCCTGATTACCCCTAACTGCTCTGCCTGCCAGCTTGATCATCCCTAACCACTACCCTGCCAGCCTATTGATGTCTAACTGCTCCCCTGACAGCCTTTTGGCCCCCAACTTCCCTCCTCTGCAGGCCTGATCTTGCCTAACTGCCCTCCACTGCAGGCTTGATTGCCCCCAACTGCCTTTCCTTGCAGGCCTGGAACCTCCCAAGGGTCCTCCCCTGATGGCCGTCTTGTGGTGGTCATCTTGTGTCCACATGGGGGCAGGATCTTTGACCACATGGGGGCAGCCCTCTTGTGTGTTGGAGTAATGGTCAATCTGCAAATTACTCTTTCATTAGATAGGATAGAGGCCTGGTGCATGGGTGGGAGCCAGGTGGTTCGTCCTGAAGGGTGTCCCAGATAAGGGGGTGTAGGGTGGCCTGGGTGAGGGGTGTATGGTGGTTTGCAAGTCATCCACTCCCTCAGCAACCCAAGCAGAGGCCCTGGGATCTGGGGTTAATTTATGTTCTACAATTGAAACTTTGTAGCTTGGAGCAGAGCCAAGCCTTCTGCTCGCTTCGTGGAGACAGCCATTTCTGTTTGGGTTTATTTAAATTCTATAATTGAAACTTTATAGCCTAGAGTGGAGGCCTAGGTGCTAGGGCTGCAGAAGCTTGGCTTCCTCCATCTCGCAGGCAGCCCTAGCCTCTGCTCTCTCCAGCTCTGTGGCTGCCACCATTTCTGTTGGGATATATGTATCTTCTATAATTGAAACTATGTAGCATTGAGTGGCGGCCTAGGCTGGCAAGGGAAGGCAGAAATCTTGGCTTCATCCATTGCCAGGGAAACCCAAGCCTCCCTCCTGCTCTCAGTGGCCACAGCCATCTTGAATTGGGGTTTATTTGCTCCTGATTGACTGGTGGGTGTGGCTTGGGACATGGCTTGTGGGTGTATCAGAAGTAAGGTCAATTTGCATAATTGGTCGTTGTTAATCTTCACCTGAGGATTTGTTTCCTATTGATTTTTAGAGAGAGTGAATGGGAAGGGAGAGACAACAAGAAAAATCTATGTGAGGGAGACACATTTGGTTGCCTTCTCATATGATCCAACCAGGTGTTGGAATCAAGCCTGCTACCTAGGGATGTGCCCTTGACCAGAATGGAACCCTGGATCCTGCACTTCCTTGGGCTGATGCTGGCTAGGGCCAAATGACCCTTTAATACAGTTTCCCATGTTGTGGTGATCCCCAACCATAAAATAATTTTCATTGGTACTTCATAACTGTAATTTTGCTACTGTTAATGAATTGTAATGTAAATATTTGTGTTTTTCCATGGTTTTAGGCGACGCTGCTAGTGGTTCTCAACCTGTGCATCACCACATACAGGTTGAGAACCACTACTATAGAACTTAAGACCATCGGAAAATAACAGATATTTACATTATGATTAACAGTAGCAAAATTACAGTTACGAAGTAGCAACAAAAATAATTTTATTAAAGGGTAGCAGCATTAGAAAGGTTGAGAACACTGGACTAGGGCCATAGATACACTTTTACAAGCACTTATGTGATTAGAAAGTAAACTTCATAAGGACAGTGACTATGCCTGATTTTATTCAGCATGATATCATAAGTACCAAGCATTATGTCCAGTATCTAATGTATTTTATGGAATGTCTAAAGAAGGAATGCATGAATCCAGTAGAAAACAATAATTTATTTATATATACATATATATACATACATATATATATATAATTTTATTCTTTTTCCCCTTTCTATGTATATATATCTGCTTTATGTCAGCAAATTATTGACATTTGAAAATTATATATATATATGAAAAAAGAATAAAAGGAAGGAAAGAAGAAAGGAAGATGGTGGACATAGGAACACAGAGGCTAAACATTCCACTTGAAATGTAATTTTACATATTTTTACATATTATTCCCATGTCTGTTTCCAAATGTTCTACCTTTTTTTTCTAACTGATTGTCATTACATAAAATGGGACTAATCTAGGTATCTCTTACGATAAGATAGTTTTATAATTTCTTGTAGCCTGAGGAGGTAGCATTTAGCTTGTCTTTCCCCTAGTCTGTTTATTATGTGGCAATTTCTACATATAAAATGTCTAAAAGCATGCTGCTTAAAAAGGTATATTGTCATTTATGTTACTAGAGGCCCAGTGCACAAATTTTGTGCATAGGGCGTGAGTTCCTCAGCCCAGCCTACAATATCTTCAATCCAGGACCCCTAGCTCCTAACCACTCACCTGCCTGCCTGCCTGATTGCCCCTTAACTGGTCCCCTGCTGGCCTGGTTATCCCCTAACTGGTCCCCTACCAGCCTGGTCCCACCCTAGGTACCTCTCTCACCAGCCTGTTTGCCCCTAATTTCCCCCCTGCCAGCCTGATAGCCTGCTAACTGCCCCCCTGCTGGACTGGTCACCCCCTAATTGGTCCCCTGCTGGCATGTCTGCCTGATTGTCCTTAATCACTTTACCTGCCTCTCTGATAATCCCTAACTGCCTCTGCTTGCTGGCCTGATCATCCCTTAACTGGTCCTTTGTGGGCTTGATCATCCCTTAACTGCCCCTCTGTCCCCCTGCTGGCCTATTTTCCCCTTAAATGCCCCCCTGCTGGACTGGTCACCTCCTAACTACTCCCCTACAAGCCTGGTTACTCCCCAACTGTCCAGAAGGAAGTTGAATGTTCACAGATATCTGGTCAACCCAGTCTAATTAGCATACTATTTTTTTTTTAGTACAGATATTTTCCTTAAGTGTTATATTATAACTAGAGACCTGGTGCATGAAATTCGTGCACAGGAGCGAAGGAGTGTCCCTCAGCCCAGCCTGCACCCTCTCTAATCTGGGACCCCTTGAGGAATGTCTGACTGCCCCTTTAGGCCCAATCCTATTGGGATCAGGCCTAAATCCGCAGTTGGACATCCTTCTCACAATCCAGGACTGCTGGCTCCAAACTGCTCGCCTGCCTGCCTCCCTGATTGCCCCTAACCACTTCTGACTGCCAGCCTTATCACCCCCTAACCACTACCCTGCCAGCCTAACTGATGTCTAACTGCTCCCCTGCCAGCCTGTTTACCCCCAACTTCCCTTCTCTACCAGCCTGGTCACACCTAACTGCTTTCCCCTGCAGGCTTGATCACCCCCAACTGCCTTCCCTTGCAGGCCTGGTCCCTCCCAACTGCCCTCTCTTGCTGATCTGATTGCTCACAACTGCCCTCCCTTGCAGGCCTGGACCCTCCCAATGGCCCTTCCCTGCTGGCTATCTTGTGGTGGCCATCTTGTGTCCACATGGGGGCAGGAACTTTAACCACGTGGGGGCAGCCCTCTTGTGTGTTGGAGTATGATCAATCTGCGTATTACTCTTTTATTAGATAGGATAGAGGCCTAGTGCATGGGTGGGGGCCAGCTGGTTTGCCCTAAAGGGTGTTTTGAATCAGGGTGGGGGTTCCCTTGGGCTGTGGGGCAGCCTGGGTGAGGGGCCTATGGTGGTTTTAAGGCTGGCCACACCCCACAGCAACCCAATCAGAGGCCCTCGGATCTGGGATTAATCTATGTCTACAATTGAAACTTTGTAGCCTGGAGCAGAGCCAAGCCTTCTGCTTGCTCTGTGGTGACAGCCATTTCTGTTTGAAACGTTGTAACCTAGAGTGGAGGCCTAGGCTAGAGCTTCAGAAGTTTGGCTTCCTCCATCACCCCAGCAACCCTAGCCTGTCTTCTCCAGCTCTGTGATTGTCCCCATTTCTGTTGGGATTATGTATCTTCTATAATTGAAACTTTGTAGCATTGAGTGGAGGCCTAGGCCAGCAATGACAAGCAGAGAGGTTGGCTTCCTCCATTGCTGGGGAAACCCAAGCCTCCCTCCTGCTCTCAGCGGTGGCAGCCATCTTGGTTAGGGTTTATTTGCATAATTTGCTCTTGATTGGCTGGTGGGTGTGGCTGTGGGCATGGCTTGATTGGGGTACAGTTTGCATATTACTCTTTTATTAGATAGGATACTCTTCTTACTGGCTGGTAAATCTCCAGTTACTTCCTGTTATTCTGGACTAGAACAATAGATTATCTGCTTTATGTCAGAAAATTACTGACATTTCAAAATTATATCATCGGATTCAACAAAATTCAAACACACCATCTCTTCCCAACCAATTTTTGTGATAGTATGTTTCTGACTTGCAAACAAATTATTAAACAACCATTATACACTGAAAATTTCTGTTTGTCTTTCAAATAATGAAATTATTTCTACCCATGTTTACATCTTTATTTACCTTCGTCTGTCAATGTTATTTTCCTGCTTTTACCACATCAATACCTTATAAACTAAAAGCACACTCCAGCCCTGGCCAGGTGGCTCAGTTGCTGGAGTTTCATCCCTTACAACAAAAGATTTTCAGTTCCCACGCAGTGCCTATGCCTAGGGTGAGGCTCTATCACTGGTTGGGGTGTATATAGGAGGAAACGGGTGATTGATGTTTCTTACCTTTCTCTCTCTCTCTCTCTCTCTCTCTCTCTCTCTCTCTCTCTCTCTCTCAAATCTACAAAAAAAAAATCATCTGATGAATATTAAAAATAATAATAAAAGCACACTCCATTATTTAGCAAACACATTCTATTAAATTACAACCTATATTTAAAAGGTGTCAAGGATATTCTACCTCTTCAGACACATCTCTGTATTTTCTGTAGGCCTGCTAAAAAGTAGCAGAGGATTATTTTCACTAATAGAGATACTCACTGCTAGAGAAATGTCTTATCTACTAATTTGCAGGAGTTGGGGTGGGAGGGCAGCAGCATTATACCCTACTACCTTGGATTAATTTAGTTTGTGAGAGCAGTGAGAGAAACATACTTCATATTAGAGGTTTGGTGCAAGAAATTCGTGTACTTGGGAGTGGTCCCTCAGCCTGGCTTGTGCCTTCTTGCAGTCCAGGAGCCCTCAGGGGATGACCAACTGCTGGCTTAGGCCTGATCCCCTGGGGGAAGAGGGCTTAAGCCATCAGTTGGACACCCTTAGTGTGGCCATGGAAGTGGAAGAGGCTCTTACCACCGCTACTGTGCTTGCCTGCCATGAGCCCGGCTTCCTGCATTGAGCATGTGCCCCCTGGTATTCAGTACAAGTCATAGTGACTGGTCATTCGGCTATCAGGCTGCATCCAGCTCTCTGATACTCTCCAAGGGTTCCTGGATTGCAAGAGGTGCAGGCCAGGACGAGGGACCCCATCAGTGCACAATCGGGACTGGGGAGGGACATGGGAGGTTGACCAGCCCAGGAGGGACCACAGGAGGGCTTCAGAGCATGTGCGACCCATCTCACTCAGTCCCAAGCAGCAAGCTAACCTACCTGTTGGAGTGTCTGCCCCATGGTGGTCAGTGCATGTTATAGCAAGCGGTTGAGCAGCCTTAGCATATCATTAGAATATTATGCTTTGATTGGTTGAATTGCCAACCAGACAACCAGAGACTTAGCATATTAAGCTTTCATTATATAGAATACTTTAACACTTTCGCTTTATCACAAAAAAAATAGAATGCTATTTGTTATAGATTGAATATGTATCTCCCTCCAAAATTTGTTGAAATACTAACCCCCAATATCTCATACTGTGATGTTATTTCAGATAGGGTCTTTACAGAAGTAATAAAGTTGAAACAAAGTCATTAGAGTGGAACCTAAATCATATGACCCGTGTCCTTATTAAAAGGGTAATTTAAACACTGGCATGTGCACAAGGGGAATGTATGAAGGCAAAGATGAGTGACCGGCCCAGCTATGCCAAAGACTTCCAGCAAACAATAAACTAGGGGTAAAGCATGGAACAGACTGTTCTTCACAGCCTTCAGGAGGGACCGATTCTGCCAAGTACCTTGATCTCAAACTTCTAGCCTCTAGAACTGTAACACAATACATTTCTGATTTTTAAGCCACTCAGTTTGTTCTACTTTGTTATGGCAGCCCTAGGAAACTAACACAGTATTGAGCAATTATTAGAAAGATGAAACTATTACAGCTTGGCACTTTCTACTAATGATATGAAAATATAGTCGCCAAAACTAATATTTGAGTAGAAATGATAGTAACACACATACTTATCTTTCCTTCCTTCCTGGCCCTCACCATTTTTCTCTCTCTTCTCCTCTCCCATACTTCTTGTTATTTTTTTTCATTTTTTCCTCTTTCCCTCCCTTATTTCTTCCTTCCTTTGGATAGTGTAATGAATAATTCATGGTCCCAACCATCAAGAATACTATTAAAAATAAACATGAGTTTTCTCAACGAATAAGTCCATTATTTTGAACTTAAATATGGCAAGAAAAGAGAACAGATGGTTATAAAATCTGAGATTCTTATTAAAATATATATTGCCCTTTCTTTTTCCTGGAGAGGGCCTGGATTATCTGTATTTTAAGACTTTCTTGATTATCTGTATTTTCCCTAAAGTTTGGCAAGAGCTATCAATCTCTACCATTTACCCATGAAATACCATAACCCATATAAAGCTGAACCGAAACTTATACGATGGTCAAAGGTGACACAAGCAAGGACTTCACTGGCTAAAGAATTCACATGATATCTTATGGAATACTATGGTAAGGATTGAACCTTCTCAGGAAATATATAAAACATACACTTGACTGGAAATGATATATTTGAAGATGAAAAAGGGCAGACAGAGTAGGCCATTATTTCTGAGTGATTAGCCGGCTGCTTTTTTAACTTGAGAGTGAAAACACACCACTGCATGCCTTCCCTCTGAAGTTTGATACGGTGTTTAATGCTTCTGTGTCTCTGGATCTATTTTTTGTTCATCAGAAAATGTTGTTCATTATATTCCACAAATGAGTAAGATCATGTGATATTTATCTTTCTCTGACTGACTTCTTTCTCTTAGCATAATGCTCTCCAGGGCCATCCATGCTGTTGCAAATGGTAAGAGTTTTCTTGTTTACAGAAGAAATAATACAGCATAGTATTCCATTGAGTAAGTGCACCACAGTTTTTTAATTCACTCACAGGCTAATTGTTACCTAAGCTGTTTCCAAATTTTAGTTATTGTAAATTGCACTGCTATGAACATAGGGGTCCATATACCTTTTCTGTTTGGTGTTTCTGTTTTCTTGGGATATATTCCTCACATGGTATTACTGAGTCAAATGGAAGTTCTATTTTTAATTTTTTGAGGAAACTTCATACTGTTCTCCACAGTGGCTGCACCAGTCTGCATTCCCACCAGCAGTGCAGGAGGGTTCCTTTTTCTCCACATCCTTGCCAGCGCTTCTTGTTTGTTGATTTGTTGATGACACCCATTCTGACAGGTTTGAGATGGTACCTTTTTGTCATTTTGATTTGCATCTCTCAGATGATTAGTGCCTTCGAACATTTTTTCATTTTTCTTGGCCTTCCTTATATCTACTTTTGAAAAGTGTCTATTTAGGTCATTTGCCTGTTTTTTTTTTAATTTTTATTGGATTATTTATCTTCCTTTTGTTATATTGTAAGAGTTCCCTATAAATTTTGCAGATTAAGCCCTTATAGGATGTAACATTGGCAAATATGTTCTCCTATGCATTGGGGTCTCTTGTTTTATTGATGGTTTCTTTTGCTCTGCAGAAATTTTTTTATTTTGATGTAATCTCATTTGTTTACTTTCTCCTTAGTGTCCATTGTTGTGGGACAGTGGTCGGCAAACTCATTAGTCAACAGAGCCAAATATCAACAGTACAACAATCGAAATTTCTTTTGAGAGCCAAATTTTTTAAACGTAAACTTCTTGTAAGACCACTTCTTCAAAATAGACTCGCCCAGGCCGTGGTATTTTGTGGAAGAGCCACTGTCAAGGGTCCAAAGAGTCGCATGTGGCTCGCGAGCCTCAGTTTGTCAACCACTGTCCTAGGAGAGTAAAGATATTTTATGAGATACATCTCATATTTTTCTGCCTATGGATTCTTCAAAGATTTTATTGGTTTCTCATCTTATGTTTAAGTCCTTTATAGATGTTGACTTTATTTTTGTGTATGGTGTAAGTTGGTGATATAGTCTCATTTTTTGCATGTATCCAATTTTCCCAACACAATTTATTGAAGAGACTGTCTTGACTTCATTGTATGCTCTTGCCTCCTTTGTCAAATATTAATTGAGCATAATGGCTTGAGTTCATTTCTAGGTCTCTGAAATATGCCGCTGGTATTTTAATGGGAATTGCATCGAATATATACATTGCTTTGGGTAGTGTGGACATTTTAATGATGTTGATTCTACCAATCCATGAACATAGTCTATTCTTCCATTTGTTTTTATCTTTCTCAATCTCTTTTTTCAATGTCCTTAAGTTTTCTGAGTATAGGCTTTTTGCCTCCTTTATAAGTTTATAAAGGTATCTTAATTTTTTTTGTTACAATGGTAAATGGGATTTTTTTAGTTTCTCTTCCTGTAAGTTCATTATTGGTTTATAAAAATTCCATAAATTTCTGGGTTTTAATTTTGTATCCTGCTGTTGACAAATTATTTTTTTAAATCTAATAGTTTTTTTATGGAGTCTTTAGGGTTTTATGTACAATATAATTTAATATATGAATAATGACAGTCGTCTTACTTTTGTTTCTTCCAATTTGGATACCTTTTGTTTCTTCTTCTTAACATGGCTAGCACTTCCAGTACTGTGTTAAATAGGAGTAGTGAAAATAGGCACTTAGGGGAACTGGTTCTTAGGGGAAATGGTTTTAGTTTTTACCCGTTGAGTATGATACTGGCTGATGGTTTGTCATATAAGGCTTTTATTATGTTGAGGTATAATCCCTATATTCCCACTTTCCTAAGAGTTTTATCAAAAAAGGGTGTTGGGGAGAGAACCAAGATGGCAGCATAAGTAAAACACCTATCTTGCCGTCATGCTCAGCAATTTTAATGCTACAACTTAACGAAAGAACAAACACCTTCCAGAATCACCAGAAAGATGGCCGAGTGAAAATTCCACAAATAAAAGTGAAAATAAGACACTGTGACTAGGAAGAGCGGCGGCAGACAGTGTTGAAAGATTCGTGCAGAGAGAGGTTTGGAGCGCACGCCAGTGGAGAGGGCGGGCGGCTGAAAACCGGCCAGTTTTCTTGAACGGGGAGACAAAGACGTCCCACTGGACTGATTCTCCATCTTTGGGTGAAGTCCAGGGAACCCACTATCATACGGGGTGAAAACTGGACAGTGGGAGGGCACGCCGAAGCTCGGGCACTGCAGGGGTCTCCCGGCTGCGTGACCTTGCAGAGAGGGCTCTGCGACTTGCCCTCTCATTCAGGAAACCTTCAGACTGCTTTGTTTTACGACCCTGGGTGAGACATTGGGTATGCAGACTCATTTGGGGACAGTCTGAATTCCCCGGCAGCCAGTGGAGCTTGGCAGTGGCTCTCTCTCAGAGGTGCTGGCAGCCATTGCCACCAACACAGTCCCTGGGGCCACATAGGGCAGAGCTAACGCTGTCTGCTTGGCCCAGAGACTCCGCCCATCCAACCTGAGCACAGCTGAGCTTCACAGACAATTGGCCTGGAGGTCAACCCCTCCAAGTGCTAACAATGATTAACCTGAGCTTAACTTCAGCAAGACTGTGCAACCCATATCCACCTGAGGTAACTGGAGAGGCTGAGCCACTGTCCCTAGTAGGAAGTCTGCCACACAAAGCTAATTGACCAACTCAGGGAAGCAGCCACCATGCAGAGACATGGAAAGAAATCAGATGTGAAAGAAATGGAGGGAAAAAAACAACTGGACATGGAATTCAAAACCACGGTTATAGGGTTTTTCAGGAGGCTCCAACAAAAGGTTGAGGCCTATAAGGAATTAAGCAAGACCGCAAAGGAAATGAATGAGTCCTACAAGGAAATGAACGAGACCCTGAAGGATATGAATGAGACCTGCAAGGAAATGATCAAGACCAACGTGGAAATGAATGAGTCCTACAAGGAAAAGAAGGAGACCCTCAAGGATATAAAGGAGACTCTCAAGGATATGAAAAAGGACCAACAGAAATTAAGCATACACTGACTGAAATAAAAAATATTATACAAAGACCTAAAAGTGCTCTGGAGCACCCCAAGAACCAAGTTAAAGATTTGAAATACAAAGAAGTAAAATCCACTCAGCTGAAAAAGCAAGAAACCAAAAGAATCCAAAAAATTGAAGATAGTGTAAGGGGCCTCTGGGACAACCTCAAGCATACCAACATCTAAATTATAGGGGTGCCAGAAAAAGAGAGAGCAAGACAATGAAAACCTATTTGAAGAAATAGTGACCGAAAACTTCCCACAACTGGTGAAAGAAATTGACTTAGGAGTCCAAGAAGCACACCGAACCCCAATATACAGGAACCCTAAGAGGACCACACCAAGGCACATCATAATTAAAATCCCAAGAGCAAAAGACAAAGAGAGAATATTAAAAGAAGCAAGAGAAAAACAGATGGTTACCTATAAGGGAGCACCCATACGACTGTCAGCCGATTTCTCAACAGAAACGATGCAGGCCAGACGGGAGTGGCAAGAAATATTCAAAGTGATGAACAGCAAGAATCTACAACCAAGAAAGATTACTCTATCCAGCAAAGCTATCATCCAGAAATGAAGGTCAGATAAAGTGCTTCGCAGACAGGAAAAAGCTAAAGGAGTTCATCACCACCAAACCAATATTATATGAAATGCTGAAAGATATTCTTTAAGAAGAGGAAGAAGAAAAAGATAAAAGTGTAAATTAGGAACAACAAATACACATCTATCAACAAATGAATCTAAAAATCAAGTGAATTAATAAGCTGATGAACAGGATAAACTGGTGAATGTAACAGAATCACGGACATAGAGAGGGAATGGACTGACAACTCTTGGGGAGAAAGGGGGTGTGGGAAGTGCAGCAAGAGACTGGACAAAAATCATGCAACTATGGGAGAGGACAGTGGAGGGGGGTGAGGGCGGAGGGTGGGATGGGTACCAGGTGGAGGAGAACTATAGGGTGAAAAAAAAAGGGAACAATGTAATTAATAAACTGAACAATAAATATTAAAAAAAAAAAAGGGTGTTGGATTTTGTCAAATGCTTTTTCTGCATAAATGGATATGATCATGAGGTTTTTGTCTTTCAATTTGTTTACATGATATATCACATTTATTGATTTGGGGATGTTGTGCCAGGCTTGCATCCCTGGAATAAATCCCATTTAGTCGTGTTATATGATCTTTTTAATGTGTTGCTGGATCCGATTTGCTAATATTTTGTTGAGGATTTTAGCATCTATATTCATCAGGGATATTGGCCTGTAATTCTCTTTCTTTGTACTGTCTTTATATGACTTTGGGATTAGGGTAATGCTGGCTTCATAGAAAGAGTTGGGAAGTGTTCCTTCCTCTTGAATTTTTTATGGAATAGTCTGAGGAGGATCAGTGTTAGCTCTTTGAATGTTTGGTAAAACTCCCTTGTGAAGCTGTCTAAGTCAGGGCTTTTGTTTGCTGGAAGCTTTTTGTTTTTGTATTTTTGTGTGTTTTGTTTTGTTTTCTGCTTTGATTTTGTTGGTAGTTATCAGCATATTTAAGTTTTCTGATTCTTCCTGATTTAATTTTGGAAGATGGTATTTTTCTAAGATTATGTCCATTTCATCTAGGTTATCCAATTTGTTGGAGTAGAGTTGTTCATAGTATTTTTTTTATAATCTTTTGTATTTCTGTGGAGTCGGTTGTTACTTCACCTCTTTCATTTCTGATTTTGTTTATTTGCGTCCCCTCTCTTTGTTTCTTGGTGAGCCTGGCTAGAGGTTCTTGTTTTTCCTTTCAAAGAACCAGGGCTTGGTTCTACTGACCTTTTGAATAGTTTCTTATATCTCTATGTCATTTATTTCCACTCTGATCGTTATCATTTCCTGCCTTCTATTTATTCTAGGCTTTTCTTTTGCTCTCTTTCTAGTTCTTTATGTTGTAGGGTCAGATAACTTATTACCACTTTTCTTGTTTCTTGAGGTAGGCCTATAGTGCTATGAACTTATCTGGTCATTTGAGCTTCCTTATTGCCATTACTCTGAATTCTTTTTCTGAAAAATTACTTGCCTCCATTTCATTTATTTCTTTTTTCTGGTGATTCCTCCTTTTATTTCATATGGGGGAGTGTTTCTTTGTCTACCCATTTTTGCTGTTCCTTTGATATTGTTTCTAAGTATTAAATCAAACTGCTATGCTGCTCAAATTTTTTAAAATTTGTCTTATGTAGTGGATGTTTTGTGGGACCAGTGGTGCTGTCTTTTAGGTCTTTTATTCTGGATATTCTAGGGATTCCCCCTACTTGAGGTATTTGGTTTCTCTTGATGTAGTTGAGTCTTGATTGTCATTGTCCCATTCATGGATGGAGTCTCCTCTCAAGGTGTAAGGTTATGTGGCTCACTCTCTACTACATCATGCCAACCATTGCAGAGGTGCTGACCGAACAGCACATAATACAACATGACAAGACACACACAAAAGGAACAGAAGTGGAGTGTATACAAGTCACCTGTAACTTCAATAAAAGTGATCACCAGAGAAAATCGAATTAGGAGAGAAAAAAGAGAGCAAAAGTTATAGAGAAAAGAAAAAGAAAAGAAAAAGAAGAGAAGAATACAGGGGAGAAAACACCACAAAACAAACAAGTAAACCAAAAATTGCAAAACAAAACAAACAAACAAAAAACAGAGAAATTGAGGGCAGAATCTATAGAGGTAGAGCTTATATACAGAAAATAAGATTAAAAAATTGGATGAACAGGGGAAGGCCCCCGATTAAGTATAGAAGACATAGAAAAAATGAGTGGATAAGAAGAAAAGACAAAGGAACACCAAGATGGCGGCATAGGTAAACACCTATTGTTCTGCCCCGCGCAACGATTTAAGAACTACAACATAACAGCAGAACAGACAGCACCCAGAATCGCCAGAAAGCTGGCTGAATGAAAACTCCACTAATAAGAGTAAAGGTGGGACGCTGAGACTCAGGAGCGGCGGGAGCGCAGCCTTTCAGACGGAAACAGGTTAGGAGCCGTCCTGGTCGCACGCACGGGCTGGGGCTGGAGCAGCAACCCCGGCCAGATTTCTCCAACGGGGAGGGTGGAGACGTCCCACTACACGGACTCCCCAGCGCCAGGCGAGGTCCGAGATCCGGGGTACGAGATCCAAGGTACATGGAGACATCCCACTGCACTGATTCCCCAGTGCCAGGTGAGGTCCGAGGTCCGGGGGACGCACCCTGGAAGCAGGGCGCGGCAGAGGCTCCTAGTCTGCGAGAGACCTGGAGGTGGCGAAAAGAAGTTTTTGTGCAAGGGTCGCGCAAACCCACGACTTGCCTCCTGGAAACTTGTCTCCTGGTTCTGGAAACCATCTATTTTACAACCTTGGGCTAGACTTTTGGTGTGCAGGCACATTTGGGGAAAGGCAGAGTTGTCTGGCAAGGGGAAGAGACTAGCGGCTTTCTCTTGGAGGTGTCTGCAGCCATTCCCATCCAACAGAGACCCGCGTGCGCGAGCGCTGCATAGGACGCAGCTGATGCCGACGCTACCTGCGCAGCTCAGAGACTCCGCCCATCCAACCTGAACACAGTCTCCCTTCACAGCCAATTGGCCTGGAGGTCAAACCCTCCTAGGGCTAACAACAACAAGCTGGGTTTAAATTCAAAAATACTGAATACAACCCATAAAGGATTGTAGTAAGAGTACCCACCTCAGGTAACTGGGGAGGCTGAGCCACTGTCCCTTTGAGGATATCTACCACATAAAGCAGCCACCATGCAGAGATATGGAAAGAAATCAGGTGTGAAAGAAATGGAAGAGAAAAGAAGACAAGACATAGAATTCAAAACCACGGTTATAAGGCTTTTCAAGAGGCTCCTACAAAAGGCCGATCAACTTAATGAGAATTACCAGGAAATAAACAAGACCAACCAGGAAATGAATGAGAATTACAAGGAAATGAATGAGAACCTCAAGGAAATGAATGAGACCCTCAAGGAAATGAACAAGACCTCTGAGGATATGGACCAGACCCTCACGGATAAAAAAAAAGGACCAACTAGAAATCAAGCATACACAGACTGAAATAAAAAATATTACACAAAGTCCTAAAAGCAGTCCAGAGGGCCACAAGAACCAAGTCAAAGATTTGAAATACAAAGAAGCAAAATCCACTCGGCTGGAAAAGCAAGAAACAAAAAGAATTCAGATAATTGAACACAGTGTAAGGGGCCTCTGGGACAACCTCAAGCACACCAACATCCGAATTATTGGGGTGCCAGAAAAAGAGAGAGAGCAAGACAATGAAAACCTACTTGAAGAAACAGTGACTGAAAACTTCCCCCACCTGGTGAAAGAAATTGACTTAAAAGCCCAAGAAGTACACAGAACCCCAAAATATAGGAATCTAAAGAGGACCACACCAAGACATATCATAATTAAAATTCCAAGAGCAAAAGATAAAGAGAGAATATTAAAAGCAGCAAGAGAAAAACAGTTGGTTACCTACAGGGGAGCACCCATACGATTGTCAGCGGATTTCTCAACAGAAACGATGCAGGCCAGACGTGAGTGGCAAGAAATATTCAAAATAATGAATAGCAAGAATGTACAACCAAGATTACTCTACCAGTGAAGCTATCATTCAGAATTGAAGGTCAGATAAAGTGCTTCGCAGATAAGAAAAAGCTAAAGGAGTTCATCACCACCAAACCAGTATTATATGAAATGCTGAAAGATATTCTTTAAGAAGAGGAAGAAGAAAACGGTAAAAATATAAATTATGAACAACAAATACACATCTATCAACAAATGAACATAAAAATCAAGTGAATTGATAGGCTGATGAACAGGATAAACTGGTGAATATAACAGAAACATGGACATAGAGAGAGAATGGACTGACAATTCTTGGGGAGAAAAGGGTTGTTGGAAGTACAGCAAGAGATTGGACAAAAACCTTGCAACAATGAGAGAGGACATTGCGGAGGGCGAGGTGAGGGTGGAGGGTGGGATAGGTACAGGGTCGAGGGGAGGTATAGGGAGATGAAAAAGGGGAAACAATGTAATTAATAAACTGAACAATAAAGACAAAAAAATAAAATTAAAATAAAATAAAAATAATAAAATAAAGGCAAACAAAAAAAAAGAAAAGACAAAATTTTAAAACCTATTTATTTGAAAATGAGAATAGAAGAAAAGAAGATAGGCTTGAATTTGAGAAATAAAACTAGTTTAAGAATTAGGAGAAGGAAAGAGCAAGAGAGGAGAGGAAAAAAAACAATGGAAAGAGAAAAGAGAAGGGAGCATGAAGTAGGAGTGGGCAAGAGGAAATTAGATATATAAATAAGCCATCAAAGACTACACTAATAATAACACATCAATAAAGCAGATAAAGAAGGTCAATTTTTAACAAGTGGTAAAAAGAAAAAAAAAGATAAAGCAGGGACAGGAGAAGAAAATACAGGATGCAAGAGGGAGAAGTGAGGAAGAAAAACGGTAAAAAAGATGAAATAAAATAACAATAAAAATAAACATATAATACTAATATTTTTTAATAAAAAAGAGAAGTGCCATTCACTTCAGCCAAGTTTTAATGTCGATGGGGGCTGGTTTTGAACCCCACTTTTCTGCTCTGCCTGCCAATTCTGGGCTTCCTGCTAGGTAGTCAGATGCTCACTATTGTCAAGCACTGTCTTTAGCATTTAGCACAGTGTTGAAGTTCCAAGTGATCCACCACTCCCCTATTTGTATCTGTTGCAAGCTATCAATCTTAATCACTCAAATGTCTATTTCTGACAGGGCTTTAAATGGGAGGAGGGTGCTGTTTGGCTGTCTGGGAATCAGATAGATGTGTCTTTTCTGACTCACAGCTACTCCTCCACAAATGGCCCAAAATATTACTCTGTCTTGACTTAGTTGGTCAGAGATCCTTATGTGGAAACCAGTGGGGTTTCCTGGAAAGCTGGAGTTTTTATCAGTCTGGTTCCCAGAACAGTGAGGCAGACATGCCCCTCTTCCATCCCAGTCACTGAAGGCTCTTTGGGGTTGTTCAGAGCCTTTGCTTCCTTTGTATGGTTCAAAATGCAAGCAGGTATGGCAGGCTGGAGTGTCTGTCTTGGGGCTCCTGGGAGGGCCTGACTCTTCAGAAGAGAAATGGCCACTTAGATTTGGAAGTTTAGGAATGTCCCTATGCCAGATTCCTGGTCATGTCTCCTTTCCCTGCTTCCCTCCACAGCTTCTCCTCAGGCTTCATAAATCTGTGCCTATACTGCATTGCAGCCTCAGGTGAGTGTTTGGAATTGAAAGGTCCCATGAACTGGGTTTAGTGAAAAAAGCAAAGATAAAAACAAAGGAAAAACAACCATGAAACTGCTGGTTTCTCTTCCTTCTATTTGCCCCCCCTCCCCTCATTCTGCTCCTCCCCCCACCCAGCTCCTGGGACCACTTTTCAGGCCACCTTTCTGGATGCAGCCTTTCCCTGCTGTGGCCTTGAATCTAGATTCCCCAGCAACCTTCTGTCTTTTCCTTTCCACAGTTGGATGTTTCATTGTCCCCAAGAGATGGCTTTGGTGCAGTGCAGCTTCCTCTTCACCCTCTTGGCCTAAAGGTCACTGTCCCTCTCCAGCCCAGATCTGCATTCCTACCTTCTCCAGGTGTCCTCTGCCCTTCCTTGTTGTGAATTGTCTCCTCAGCTGTGTCTAATTCATTAATTCTGGGTATATGTTCTCTGATTTAGCTGCTTTCCAGTCTAGCCCGGGAACAAGGTGCACAGCCTCTCTGCCAATGGGGCCGCCATTTTCCTACATTAGTGACAGTTTATATATACAAGTTAAAGATGCTTAAAAATGATATATAATGATCTTTATGAAGATGTACTGACACTGCTTACCAAAATAACTTCCCTAATCTTTTTTTTTGTCCGGAAAATTGGTATGCCTTTACTTTATCTCCCCTGCCATTAATAATTATTGATCACATATATTAAAAAGGGGATAGCAGTTTTTGAATAATTCATTATGTATTAATTTATTTTAACAAGGACCTCTTCAATTCTGGAAGGAATAAATTTTACAACTGCATGCAGCATATTTAGATAAAAATATCCCTTTATTTGTTATTAAAATGCTAAAAAAATCAAAATACTGAATTTCAAAGGCAATGAACTGAAGTGAAAGACAGAGAGATTCCAAGCCTTTCCCATCCATAGCATTCTATTTGGATTAATTCCCTGTCATTGGAAACACAGACTCTAAGCATGCCCATATGTCACAGAGCATATGTTTTATTTAAAACTTATGCAGCAGGAATTGCCATAAATAGCAGAGTAACCAGTTGTAAGTGGGAACTAAGGTTTCTACATATACAATAACTTTTCCCCTTCCTTAATAGGTATTCTTCTGACAAGTTTTGATGTGTCAAAATTAGTTTATCTTCTGACAGCAATTGGCAAGTAGGTTTATTATATACTTTGTTTAGTCCCTTATAATTTACCTATTACAAAATATATAATAATATTTTAATATTAGTGCTTCCTCACAAGAAAATAACAGACTAAAAAATGAAGTTTTCTGCTTAAATTTAATGAAATCAAACAATGTAACAAGCAGATCCTGATCATGGATAATAGACTTCAATCTGATTTCAGGAACAATGCTGAAGTAGAGGAGGCAAGATTTAATGCAACACTACCCAGAAAAAAATGGGCTGCACCTAAAGAAAGTAACACCTATAGCATATCCACATCTCAGACTGTATTTATTATCTGTGGATATTCAAATTACCACTTTGGATTGAGAAAACAAAATAATTCTAGGCTCTATACAGAGTAGACCATTATTATTTTCAAAGTCTTCATTTATCTAAACTCTGAACAGTTTTACAGAACCATGAACCATAATGCGAATATAAAACAAACAAACCCATTTTATCATCATCGGATATTTCAGCTAGGTATAGCTATCCACCCTGCTAACTACCAAACCCTAACACAAAAATCTATATCTCCCCACTTATGGAAGTTGCACAGTGTTAGTAACTTGCAGTTGGCATCCTATCTAGTAAAAGAGTAACATGCAAATTAGCCATCACTCTGCTACATCCACAAGCCAATCAGGAGCAAGTATGCAAATTAACCCAACCAAGATGGCTGTGGCCACGGAGTGAGCAGGAGGCTTGGGTATCCCTGGCAATCCTATATAATAAAAGAGTAACATGCAAATTAGCCATCACTCTGCTACATCCACAAAGCCATGCTCACCAGCCAATCAGGAGCAAGAATGCAAATTAACCCAACCAAGATGGCTGTGGCTGCAGAGTGAGCAGGAGGGTTAGGTATCCCTGGCAATGGAGGAAGCCAAGCTTTCCGCACATTCTGGCAGCCCTATACCTCCACTCAAGGATACAAAGTTTCAATGATAGAAGATAAATCAATCCCAACAAAAATGGCTGCCATTGCGGAGCAAGCAAGAGGCTTGGCTGCGCTCCAGGCTACAAAGTTTCAATTGTAGAAGATAAATAAATCCCAGATACCAGGGCCTCCACTTGGGTCGCCAGGGGGTGTGGTCAGCCTGCAAATTACCACAGGCCCCTAAGCAAGGCCGCCCCATACTCCAAGAGAATCTCCATCCTGATCTGGAACACCCTTCAGGGCAAACCAGCCAGCACCCACCTGTGCACTTGGCCATCAGGGGAGGGCAGTTGGGAGGGACCAGGCCTGCAGGGGAGGGCAGTTAGGGGCAAACAGGCTGGCAGGGGAGCAGTTAGGCATCAATCAGCCTGGCAGAGGAGTGGTAGGGGCAATGAGGAAGGCAGGCAGGTGAGCAGTTAGGAACCAGCAGTCCTGGATTGTGAGAGGAATGTTCAGGAAGTTGGACATCTCTTGAGGGGTCCCAGATTGGAGAGCGTGCAGGCTGGGTTGAGTGACACACACCCCCATGCATGAATTTTCATGCACTGAGCGAGCCTCTAGTAAATAATAGAAGAGAGAGGGGCACACATCTGTATCATAGAAGCAGAGGGATAAATTCTAGGGTGGTAGTAAATCTCCCACCTCTTTAAAGACTAACTTTATCCACTATCCTGGGATGAGCTTTGTCATGTGTTAGATAACTCCATCCCCATAGGAAAACCGGCATGTACATATATGGTGTAGAGTACCAGATGACCCTCGCGAGTTATTATATCTAAGGGTTCAAAATAAAGGCCTCAACCATAATTTTTCTTTAAATAGAATCCTAATGGCCAAGCTTGATTAATATATGTGATAAAAATAAGTGATTCATTTCTTACATAGGAGAAAAAGAAAAAAAGAGAAATCAAGCTGTCTATAACTAAAAAAGAGTTAGTAAACATTCTCAACTGCAATGACATCCTCAATTAGAATTATTTTGTCACATGACTTCAGAAGTGAAGGCTGGCAAAGCACAAAAATTAAAAACTTAAAGTAAACTAGAAAGGGTTGTGATAAGATGAAAGCAAGAAATAGACATGAGAAAAACCTAGTCTTGAAAAATTCAATTCAATTCAATTGAGTAAATATTTCGTTAAGTTGATATTCTATACAAAAATGTTTTATTAATATTTGTGAATGACACAAAAGTACATAAAACCTTTTCTTTCAGAAGCTTTAGAGCAGTGGTTCTCAATCTTTCTAATGCCGCGACCCTTTAATACAGTTCCTCATGGTGTGGTAACCCCAACCATAAAACTATTTTGCGGCATTGGAAAGGGTGAGAACCACTGCTTTGGAGGATGGCTGGAGCTTTTTGGGATATATATATATATGAAGAGGGATACATGTCAGGCATAAGGGATGGCTATAACAAAGGATCAGAGGCAAAATAAATAAAAATTCTTCATGATATTCAAGTTTCTAATAATGGAATACAATGAGAAAATAAAGCAACATAACAGGTGAGCCAAACTAGTATTCTAGATTAAGGGATTAAGACAATGCACATTAGAAAAAACAGACAGTCACAGAATGTTTCTGAGGAGACATGAGAATCCTCAGATAAAGCTAGAGAGAGGCCAATTTCAGTGAGATGAACTGAAAAAAAATTAAAAGATACACTAGGCCACTACCAATGACTTTATGGAGTATAATGGGATCAATTTAAGACACAGTCACAGTGGAGGAAGGTACCTAGAATACACTTGGAATTCCAGGCAAAATAATTTGGGTTTTATTTGATTATATTTAAGCATGACAATAACAGCATCAGATATTAATGTAAAATGGTAGCAATGTAAATTTGAAAAAAGAAATCAATGTGGAATAGAAAAACTAGAAGATCTGAACTTTCTGCTAAATTACTTATTTCAGTGAATGGCACCAAAAAAAATCACATATTCCACCAAAACATATATCTGTATATCATTCCAGACATGTTCTCACCAGCTATATCCTTCCACATCCATAAAGACAATACTAATAATGTTAAAAGTATATCTTATACAATGCTTAATATGTGCCAGGAACTATTCTATGTACTTTACACTTACCAATTAATCCTTACAATTCTCTGAGTAGGTGCTAGTCTTCTCCTTTTTTAGATGAAGGAGAAATTGAGACTCAGAAAGATAAAATAAGTTATCCAGATCCACAGAGCCAGTTGGAAGGTAATGATTATGCTAAAGTACCTGCTAAATAACTTCTAAATTATTTCTTCCCAACATATTCCTCCCACTAATCTAGTCAAAGTCATATTTATGTCTTACCTAAACTACACATCAGTCTCTGAGTGAATGTGTCTGCCTTCAGTATTATCCATTCTCTGTTACAGTGCCACACCATTTGCTCTAAAATAAAAGCTATAGTATTATTCCACCCTTAGGTAATAAAATACTCTCTCTCTCTCTCTCTCTCTCTCTCTCTCTCTCTCTCTCTCTCTACACACACACACACACACACACACACACATTTTTATAAATTCTTAATCACAGAGAGAAAGAGAAATTAAGGAAAATCAGTTACAGCTTGTCTTAGCTTTATAAATAGATATATTAAATGTTATTGATCCCTGGAATGTAATAATCCATATTCCCTCATCTCTACAGATAAATCATTAATTTTATTTTACTGAAGACATTTTATCAGTGAAGGTCCTGTCAGGAATCAGATGTCATATTTAAAAAAGTGTGATTGAAGAGATAGTAATAAAGAGACTGCTTATCCAGAAGCAAGTGGAATTAAGGAAAACAGCAAGGGCTGTGAAAGACCCTAGGACTAGTGACAGCTGGAAGCTACTCCCCCTCTTTGGCCTGATGGGACAAGAAGTATGGATCTGTCCAGAAACTATGGGCAGAGAGGGCCACCAGACAGAAGCCACTGCTTAGGCAGAGACACACAGCCGCTGACAAACTGTGGCCCCCCAAAAAGAAAGGTAGGGAAACAGACCCCTCAGCCTCTTTTCTTACAAAGCAGTCTCTCGCCTTTGGTCGCAGGGGGGACCAGGAAGATGAGAGCAGAGCTGAGTCCCCTTACACAGGTCAGCCTGTCAAGGAAAAGCAAGGTAGACATGGCTAGAAAGTAAATATGGAAACATAAATGGGGAATATCCAGCACATTTTTTCTTTATATATAAAACTTGTTTTTGACATAAAGTTATTTAAATTAAAGTCTATCTAAATGTAAGAAACAAGGGTATCATCTGACATTCATCAACAGGAAGGCTTGCTGGGCTTCCATTTCCCACTGACTTATTGCTGGAACAGTATTGCCTCTCACCTACCAAAAAATCAAGAATTTTGGCAGGTAGATACATATATAAATGCTTATTGCCAAATAGAATTCTAATGCAGAGCAAGATCAAATTAGTGTATTCATATTCAGAAATATCAATTTCTGTACTCCGCATGGCTTCTAGAATTGCTGACAATTATCATTTATTAAATTAAATTACTACCCAAAATATAAATATAACATATACACATGCAGTATACACACATATATCTATGTTATGCAATATTTTAATGTTTTCAATATACCTGCCTCTGTATTATTATTATAAGATTACTAATTTAAAGTTTATATAACCTGACTAGGGTGTATAGTCCTCATTAAGCACAGAAGAATCCTGAAGCTTGAAGAGGGTGAGCAAATAGCAAAAGTTCACATATTAAGGAAAAGATGGAAGCTAGGGTTTCTGCCTATAATTGCAGAAACATAGAATAGTGCATTATTATACATTTGTTTCTGGAAAACAAACAAGAAAAAATACTACTAATAAATCCAACTGCTTCTTGAAGCACTTTCTTGATCAAAGAATTGAGCTGATTATTTAAACATCACTTTACATAATATATATTTGACCCTTGAACAACAAGGTTTGAACTACACATGTCCAATTATATGCTAATTTTTAATAAATAAAACCAGCTCTTCAGATGGGTTTCCTGTCTGAAGAATCAATAATCAAAAATAGTATTTTCACATTGCCAACTGTAGATCCAAAATACTGTTTTTCACCCTCAGATGGTTTAATTTGTGTATGTGAAGTGCCCATTGTAGAGTTAAAAGCTATACATGGAAATCATATAATATTTGTCTTTCTTTGACTGGCTTATTTCACTTAGCGTAATAGTCTCCAGGTGATATCACTTATATGTGGAATCCAGTGAATGAAATGAACTGATGAATAAATTAGGTCCAGAGACATGGTTACATGGAACAGAATAACAGATCTTAGAGGTGAGGGGTTTGGAGGGATTGGAAGAGATTAACCAAAGAACTTATGTGCATAATGCATAACCTATGGACACAGACAACAGTGTGGGGAAGGCCTGGGATAGGATAAGAGCTGAAGAAGGTAGGCAAGGGGGAGAAATTTGACAACATCTCTAAGACTGTCAACAATGAAAAATATATTGATAAATAAATAAATAATTTTAAATAGTTTTATGTGGAATTTTGACTGCACAGTGTTGATGTCCCTCACTCCCATGTCAAATGTGCATAATTTTTGTTCTGAGAACTCCACAGTAACTTAGTCCACTGTGCAGGACTAAATTACTCTTTGGAATAGAATGTGAATTCAGACACAATTTCCTGAAGAAAAAGAAAGGGAAATATTTTTTCCAAAGAGTGGTGGTTATCCACTGTGAAATCCTATATTCCTACCAACTCAGGGAAACACTAATGATCAGCTGGGGCAGTACAAAAAACTAGTGTGCAGAGGAGAAAACTACATATTAGAGGACCTATTGTTCTTCTTTCAGCACATACAACCAAAATTTATGCCAATAGCATGCTGCATTTTAAAGACTTTAAGTAATATAAGGCTACTTTTACAAGGTGCATAGTTTATGGGTTATTGGAAAAGCCTCGTGCACACAGTACATTCCCACTGCCTGTCCTCCTGGAAAAAAAATGGCAAGTGTGAATTCATAGTTCTGTCTGAAGGAACCATGTACCTGATGTGTATATATATAGCTGGGTTTGATTTATTTATTTATTTATTTATATTTGTTTTTATTATTTCAAGTACTGGATGGAATAGGTGGAAAAACAACTATTAAAAAAAAAACTTGCAAAGTATTTTCCTGAAGTAAGTTCACATTAAAAACATAACAAAGTCCTAGCTGGTTGGTTCAGTGGATAGAGTGTCAGCCTGTAGACTGAAGAGTACTGGGTTCAGTTAAAAAATAACAACAACAGCAACAAAAACAAAGCAGTAAAATAAATAAATAAATAAATAAATAAATAAATAAATAAATAAATAAATTTTTAAAAGGGCAATCCTGGCATTTGCAACCTGGAGGACTTGCTAAAATAAGCCAATCATACCTCATCTGAGGTATTTAACATGGTCAAATCCACAGAAGCAGAGAACACAATAGTGGTTCATGGGCTGGTGGATGAGAAAACTGGGCCATAATTGTTTTTATTATTGTTTAAAAATTTAGTTTCTCTTAATACAAGATAGGTTTTCTAATCAGGAAGTTCTTTTTACAATGAAAATTTTGTGAATTATAGTACTATTTCATAAATAAGTTTATTAAAGAGCAATTAACACTGGCATATTAATAAAAAGATGCACATATATAGCTACAAAAACATATATAATTTCTTCTAAAAATTCAAGACATCACTCTTTTTAATATTAGAGAAAGATTTTCTTTATGAAAAATACTCCTCTTATATGATGGCACAATTCTTCAAACAAATGCTCACATTAGAAAGAAAATGTTATCTTCTGTATTTAGCCCTGAGCAGTTTGATATGAAGCATGAAAGAAAAATCAGCAGAAAAATTACTATATCTGTCATTTCTCCAAGTAATGAAAAGCGCTAAAATAAAATTTATACTGTAGAACATAGTATTTTAAACTCTTCAAACTCTGCTTAATTTATAAACATAGACATCTAAAAAAGTTATTTCTCAAAAATGCTCAACACAAATGCCTTACAAATTCTATTCTCTATACCTCCTGTAAACATGCTTCCTTTTTTTTTCTAATCACTTGAAATTATTCTGATTTATTTTGATACTTGCCTAGAAAGCTACTTTATACTGCTTGATTAACCTATCCTATCTAATAAAAGAGTAATATGCAACTTAACTGCACCTCCACTACACCCATAAGCCAATCAGGAGCAGATTTGCAAATAAACCCAAACCAAGATGGCTGCAGCTACTGAGAGCAGGAGAGAAGCTTGGGTTTCCCTGGTAATGGAGGATGCCAAGATTTCTGCCTGCCCTTACTGGCCAAGGCCTCCACTCAATGCTACAAAGTTTCAATTATATAAGATACATAAATCCCAACAGAAAGGGTGGCAGCCATGGAGCTGGGGAGAACAGAGGCTAGGATTGCCCTGGTGATGGAAGAAACCAAGCTTCTGCAGCCCTAACGAGCCTACGCCTCCACTCCAGGTTAAAATGTTTCAATTATAGAATTTAAATACACCCCGACAGAAATGGCTATCACTATGGAGCAACCAGAAGGTTTGGCTCCACTCCAAGCTATAAAATTTCAATTGCAGAACCTAAATAAATCCCAGATACCAGGGCCTCCTCTTGGGTCACTGTGGGGCATGGCTGGCCTAAAAACTACCACAGGCCCCTCACCCAGGCTGCCCCATGCCCCAAGGGAATCCCTACCCTGATTCTGAACTCCCCTCAGGGCAAACAAGCTGGCCCCCACCCATGCACCAGGCCTCTATACTATCTAATAAAAGAGTAATATGCAGATTGACCATCACTCCAACACACAAGATGGCTGGCCTCATGTGGTCAAAGATCCTGCCCCCATGTGGATGGACACAAGATGGCCATCAGGGGAGGGAAGTTGGGAGGGACCAAGCCTGCAAGGGATATCTACCACACAAAGCTAATCAACCAACTCAGGGAAGTAGCCACAATGCAGAGACATGGAAAAAAATCATATGTGAAAGAAATAGAAGAAAAAAACAACAACTGGATATAGAGTTCAAAACCACAGTTATAAGATTTTTCAAAAGGCTCCTAGAAAAGGCCGATGAACTTAATGAGACCTTCGAGGAAATGAACAAGACCTTTGAGGATATGAAGAGACCCTTGAGGATATGAATGAGACCCTCAAGGATATGAAAAAGGACCAACTAGAAATTAAGCATACACTGACTGATGTAAAAAAATATTATACAAAGACCTAAAAGTACTCTAGAGCACCCCAAGAACCAAGTCAAAGATTTGAAATACAAAGAAGCAAAATCCACTCAGCCGGAAAAGCAAGAAGCAAAAAGAATCCAAAAAATTGAAGATAGTGTAAGGAGCCTCTGGGACAATCTCAAGCATATCAACATCCGAATTATAAGGGTGCCAAAAAAAAGAGAGAAAGCAAGACAATGAAAGCCTATTTGAAGAAATAGTGACTGAAATCTTCCCCCACATGGTGAAAGAAATTGACTTAGAAGTCCAAGAAGCACACAGAACCCCAAACTATAGGAATCCAAAGAGGACCACACCAAGACAAATCATAATTAAAATACCAAGAGCAAAAGACAAAGAGAGAATACTAAAAGCAGCAAGAGAAAAACAGTTAATTACCTATAAGGGAGGACCCATATGATTGTCAGCAGATTTCTCAACAGATACTATGCAGGCCAGACAGGAGTGGCAAGAAATATTCAAAGTGATGAACAGCAAGAATCTATAACCAGATTACTCTACCCAGCAAAGCTATCATTCATAATTGAAGGTAAGATAAAGTGCTTCACAGGTAAAAAAAAAAAAAAAAAAAAAAGCTAATCGAGTTCATCACTGCTAAACCAATATTATATGAAATGCTGAAAAGTCTTCTTTAAGAAGAGGAAGAAGAAAAAGGTAAAATAAAAATTATGAACAACAAATATACATCTATCAACAAATGAGTATAAAAATCAAGTGAATTAAAAATCTGATGAGCAGGGTAAACTGGTGAATATAATAGAATCATGTGCACAGAGAGGGAATGGACTGACAATTCTTGGGGAAAAAGGGGTGTGGGAGGTGCAAGAGACTGGACAAAAATCATACATCTATGGAAGAGGACAGTGGGGGAGAGGTAAGGGCAGAGGATGGGATGGGTACCAGGTGGAAGGGAGCTATAGGAGGAAAAAAGAGGAAAAATGTAATTAATAAACTGAACAATAAAGATTAAAATATATTTTAAAAAACAGAAAAAAAATAAAGAAATTAGCCCAGTGGCCAAACTGGACTTACTGCAGCCAGTGTTGGTAACAGCATGTCACACTACATTAGCAAAACTCAGACAAGCTATTGAATTCAAACAACATTAAAAAAATAACAAAAGGATTTCAATAGCCAATTTGAGTTAACACACCAAACTATAACCCTGTCAGGAAAAAGGACAGCACATGTCTTCCTATACAACTGAGAGGAAAATTTGGTCATTACCAAGTCCTAATCAAAGCAAACTGTAAAGTCCTTTAAAATAATTCAAGACTGAGCACAAAACTAGTTCAATATTATTGTAAAATATCTTCAACAAACATTGCTAGTTTTAGATTTAAAATTCAAAATTAAAATGAACAAACCATTTAACAAGGTAAGATATGGTACATGCTATACCATATAACCTAGATGTCTAGTAGGTGATACCACCCAGGTTTATACCTTAAATGGATCACACAGTATGACAATAGTAAAAAATTAATTTTTCCCAAAAATGTTGAATTCAGTTACACTTTCATATGCAGTTAATGCTAGCAGCTAAAAATGGCACTAGGTGGTAACCTCGGTTCTGCAAGCTTCATTCTTGAGTTCTGACTAAGAGAAGACTTTAGAGCCATGATTCAAATTATAAGCAAAAGTTTATTTAGAAAGTCACATAGATGTCAGACATGGCTTGGGAAATATGTTACAGCACAAGAAGGGCTCTTGGAGCTTCGGGGGCTGAGGAAGTGAAGAGGCTGAGAGAGAAAGAGAGAGACATATACCTGGTGGGGAAGGGGCACCTGAGGAATGAAAGGGCAAAGGCATGGGCATGCTCCCTAGAGAGAGCAATGTTGGATCCTCCAGAAGGTTTTTATGTGAGGCCTCAGGGGAGGATGTCAATAAAACATTGATCAACTTTCCATGTGTGCCCTCTTAAGGTCTCCATTGATTGTTTGGTGCCAGAGGTCGGGCCATTAGTCACTGCAGCTGTTCCTGATGTCAGCCATAGCCTTACTCCATCTCATTGTGCTGCTGCTCTGGGCCTGGAGCTGAAACACGTGGGAGCCTCTCTTTCATCTCCAGGCGCTAATCTTCAGGGAGTGGTGGTGCAAGGGCTAGTGGTTTGGCCCTGGTGGCCTTTTGTACCCGGCCCATTGTTCCTGCTCTGCTCCTGCCCACCAAATTCCTTGTTACAGTTATAGTAAAAGTTGAACAGAATAAGATTTATGTATTATTCCAACGCACAGCAAATAAAGTGTGGCTGGCAGGGTGGCTCAGGTGATTAAAGCAGCATCCTGACACTCCAAGACTGAGGATTCGATCCTCATTCAGGGTACATACAAAATCAACCAATGAGTGCATAACTAAGTAGAAAACAAACTGCTTTTCTCTCACTCTGTGCTTTCCTCTCTCTAAAAAATAAATTGAAAACTAATTAATTAAAGTACTATTTTGAATCATTGCCTTAGATCAATTATTTATGGTCTTTAGCATCTATGGTTTGAGGAAAGAGCTTTTGTCTTAATACAATGACTTAAAAATGGTAGGTGCTTAACTTCTCCACCACATCATAAAATATGCCTCTTTGTTGTAGTTATTAATAGTGTAGTTATTGCATATATTTTTATTGTTTACTTATTTATTTTATGTTTCCTAAGTACAAATAAATTTGAGAATATTTTCAGACTCATTCACTACTTTTTCCACAGTACCCACCCAGCACAGTACTCACACTAATACATACTCAATAAATATTTGTTGAATAAATGATTATTTTTCTTTCACTAGTCCCTTTCACAGTCATGTCAATATAGAGAAAAGAATTATACAGGGTGGGTAAAAAGTAAGTTTACAGTTATGATTGTGAAAAACACAGAGTTTGTTCTTATGTTATTATTATTTTTAATGTATTTTTATTGATTTCAGAGAGGAAGGGAGAGGGAGACAGAAATAGAAACATTAATGATGAGAAAGACTCATTGATCTCTGCCTCCTGCATGCCCTACAATGGGGACCGAGCCCATTGAATAGGAATCAAACTATGAGCTCCTAGTTCATAGGTCAACATCCTGCTGAGTCTTGCTAGCCAGGATTATTATTTATTAATTATTAATTATTGTATTATATTCCATTCGAACAACTGTAAACTTACTTTTACCATACCCAGTATATCTATTTTCTTGGATGTTCTTCCTTTTCACCAGAAGCAAATCTATAAATATTCATTCTTATCAGTCTGTTACCTGTGTCCATGAGCTATGTACATATGCATGTAAGTTCCCCAGTCAAGCACATTCCTCCAGTTCCCACCTTCCCTCTGAAATTTGTCAGTCTGTTCTATGTTTCCATGTCCTTAGATCTATTTGTTTGTCAGTTTATTTTGTTCATTAGACTCCATATCTGAGTAAGGTTATGAAATTCTTATCTTTCTCTAACTAGCTTATTTCTCTTCATAATACTCTTATGTCCATCCATACTATTGTAAATTGTAAGAGTTATTTTTTTATAGCTGAGTAGTATTCCATTGTGTAAATGTACCACTACTTCTTTATCCACTCATCTGTTGATGGGCACTTGAGGTGTTTCCAAATCTTAGCCATTATAAATTATGTTGCTATAAGCAAAGGTACATATATTCTTTCTGATTGGTGTTTCATTTTTTTAGGACATATTCCTAGAAGTGGGATCTCTGGGTCAAATGTAAGTTCCATATTTAATCTTTTGAGGAAACTCCATATTGTTCTCCACAGTGGCTGCACCAGTCTGCATTCCCACCAGCAGAGGAGGAGGGCTCCTTTTTCTCTGCATCCTGGCCAACACTTGTCATTTGCTAATTTGTTGATGATAGCCATTCTGACAGTTGTGACGTGGTACCTCATTGTCATTTTAATTTGTAGCTCTCTAATTATTACTAAGCATTTTTTCATATGTCTCTTGACCTTCTGTATGTCCACTTTAGAAAAATGACAATTTAGGTCCTTTGCCCAATTTTTAATTGGAGTGTTTGTCTTTTGTTAAGTTGTGTAAGTTCCTTATATATTTTAAAAGTTAACATCTATTGTATGTATTATTGGCAAATATGTTCTCCCATGTAGTGAGCTCTTTTCATTTTGTTGGTGATTTCTTTTGCTGTGCAGAAGCTTTTTATTTTGATGTAGATCAGTAAACATATTGCTACTAGAAATATCTGAGATTTTACTTCCTGTGGTTACTTCTAAGATTTTTATGGTTTCACAACTTACATTTAAGTATTTTATCCATTTTGAGTTTATTCTTGTGTATTGTGTAAGTTGGTGGTCTAGTTTCTTTTTTTTTTTATGTACCTGACAAATTTTCCCAATACCATTTACTGAAGAGACTGTCTTTAGTCCATTGTATGCTCTTGCTTCCTTTGTCAAATATTAATTGAGCATAATGGCTGTGTCATTTTCTGGGGTCTCTGTTCTATCCCAGTGAGCTATATGCCTCCTCTCATGCCAGTGCTGTTTTGAGTACAGTGGCTTTGTATTATAACTTGATATCTGGTATTGTGATTCCTCCAACTTTGTTCTTCTTTCTCAAGATTGTTGTAGCTATCTCGGGTCTTTTTTTGTTAAATATAAATTTTTGGAGTCCTTGTTCTAGATCTGTGAAACATGCCATTGTTATTTTAACATTGATTGCATTGAATTTATAGATTTATTTGGGTGATATGGACATTTTAATTATGTTGATTTTACCAATCCACGAACATGGTATACTTTTCACTTGTTTATATCATCCTTTATCTCTTTTTTTCAATCTCTTGTAGTTTTCTGAGTATAGGTCTTTTACTTTCAACAATAAAGATACATTTAAAAATAAAATAAAACATTTGCACAAACAGCTTAATAGAATATATTCGTGACAAAGGGTAGATTGAATATACACTGTCCTCTGGTGCAGGGAAAGAATAGGACCTACTGGTAAGGAGGGGAGTGTAAAGGACTTCAACATTGTCTCTAATGTTTTCATTCTTAAAGATGTTCTGAATCAAACAGGAAAAATAAATAAATATTTTGTCTTCTAAAATATGATTCTGTTCACATTTTAAAACCCTTATACCAATTATTAATGTGACTTAAATTATAGTGATAATGTTTTTAGATAAATTATATAATTCACTCAGTTACTCATAAAAATAAAGAAAAAATAAAAGTAAAAAATTAAGGAAAGGTAAAATGCTTAACATATCAATAGAAAGTAGGTTAAATTAGGAAGTCCACATGTTCAAACTAATGATTTTTCCAGAACTTCAGTAATGACACATTGGAAAGTATATTACAGACATAGCCACAAAAAGTATTACTCTTGAAGCACCTGCTTGAAGAATCTCATTAATTCCAAGCAATCCTTTGCTGTTTAGCATTATTTTACCCAAAGTAGCCTTCTCCTACTACAATATTTGTAACCTAGAGAGACTTCAGTTACAACATGACAACTGAGAAATGTTTTGGGTACCACTAACAGGTTGAAAAACTCAAGTTCATTTCAGAAGAAAATAGAGAAAAGTTGGCATCAGCTTACCCTATTGGCCATTTTTCTTTGATCAATGTTGACACAAATCTGCTTATCTATTAGACTTTCCATCTATCTGGCTAATTTGGCAAGGATAACAAATTGTCATGCCAATTAATTTTAAAAAGAAAATAATAAAGGATGGGAGAGAGAAGAAATATTTTTAAATTTCTCAAAATATGAATACTGGCAACTGATAATATAGTACTATTTATTGTGAAAGAAGCAGCAGGATTAAAATTGAGATAAATCAAGAAGGACTTTGGTGAAGTAGAAGAAAATAAAAAAAATTTTAAAGAGGACAAAATAAGTCGTTCAGAGAGTGGCTACTGTTTATGATTTAAAATAATCTAGATTAGTACACACTATTCAAAAGCACATGATCAAATTACTGTATCTTCATTATTGTATGATTACATTATAAGAAGGTATAAGAAAAAAATTCTATGTCACTACACTTTCCACTTTGTTTTTGAATAAGTTACTCTATAAATATTCATTTTTAAAAGATCTCAGACCCCATTATGTGATTATTTATTTACACACACAAACACCAGAATACTACACATAATTTCTGTTACACAATCTGATTTTTCCTTTGAGAGTTTGTTAAATTGTACAGTGCAACAGAAAAATTTTGTTCTGAAATTATCTTAAAATAACCTGTATGTTTACTTCACTTTTTACTTAATTTTTATTCTTTACACTATTACAGATGCCCCTCATTCCTCCCCCGCTTGGCCACCTCCATTTGGCCCCCCAACTTCACTACACTGCCATTTGTGTCCATGGCTATCCATAGCTGTTGCACCCTAATTGTGTATTTGTTCTTTTTAATTATCATGCCATAAAATTAGATCATGAAGATTACAGTGAATAAGATTTCATTGTATTTGACAGAGTCTGCTTTAAACAGTTTGTGTAAGTTTATAGAAATCATTTTGCTGTATAGGACATATTAAATATGTAGCTTCTGAAGAACTCTTTTAAGAGCTAGCTAGATGGCATCAGAGGAAGAAAGATATTGCTAAAAGACATAATGAATAGACTATCTTGCTTGCTAGTAACTTATAAGTAAGCTATAAAGTCTTCTTGTGTGTGTTCCAGATGTTAACCCTAAGTATACAAGAAGGATCACACCCTTACTGATTTATGCAAATTTACAGTGCAATTAAATAAGAATAATACTTATGCTGAGACCAGTTTGGCTCAGTGGATAGAGCGTCGGACTGGGGACTGAAGGATCCCGGGTTCAATTCCGGCAAGGGCATGTACCTTGGCTGCGGGCACATCCCCAGTAGGGGGCGTGCAAGAGGCAGCTGATCGATGTCTCTCTCATCAATGTTTCTGACTTTCTATCCCTCTCCCTTCCGCTCTGTAAAAAAGAATAATACTTATTAAATATTTCATTGTTTGTAAAGCTTTCAAGCACTGCAAGAGAGATTTGACATATATATAGGTATATATACTAGATTTGGGTTTTAAAAGACACCAGTAAAAACTTGAATACATCCTAAATGGCTTATGTAAATCTATAGACTCTGCTACTAGTGTTGGTTATCCTCAGAGGTCCATTGACTCTTTGCTCAAAGCAGAGAAACAAACTGTGTCCTCTTAACTTCACCCGAGGCTTTGTCCACAGTAATGAGATACCAACGTCCCAGTTCATTGTTTCTGAGAGCCATTAATTTCATCCTGTATCTTTAAAAAGACACATTACTAATCCAGCTATATGCTTGGAATTATAACCTAAGGCAATGTTCACATAATATATAAACAATCACACCTAGAAAATAGTTGCTCAAGGTTGTTGATGAACAGGAATGGCCATTTTAGTCAATCTGTCAAAAGTCATGTGGAGGTATAGCTGTAGGTTCACACATACCTCAAAATTCTACCTACAACATAGTTCCTTTGTTTAGAACTAAAAGGGAATTTTAGATTCAAATAAAAATATTTTGCAGAAGCATTATAATTCAAAATACAAATGGTTTTTAATCTACAAGATAGTATGAATCATTTACAAATGTATAAAATTTAATAGTGAGTAGTTTTGTTCCTAAAACTAGTATTAAGCAAGATAAAGGGCATGTATTATTGTTTCTCAAAATTCTAATTTAATTAACAGAGTACAATTAACCAATAGCTTCACTAGGAGTCACATATTTTTAGAGTTCGTATCAGTCTATTAAGTATTTAGAGCAAAAAAAAGATGTCTACTAGTATTTCATTCTGGCTGAAATTAATCGCTGTAATAAGCTCACATCTTTTACCAGGGACAGTCCATTTAAAATGGGCTATGACGTCCTCTTTTGTCATCAGCCAGTTTTCAGAGTTCAAGGGTATGCGTATCACTTCAGGATGTATAACAGAGTAAGAGACCTGGCATGAAAAGTTATAAAATAAAACACTATTTCTGATGCTTTAATTTTAATATTTTACTATATATTAAATAATTTAATATTATTAAAGAAGACTTCCTGTTTCTCATAAAGAAGGGACACAATTAATAAAACTTTGAAAAGAGTACAATATATAATACATCTTAAAATTTTTATAACTAAGAAAACATGATTTTTAAGTGTAATTTGCTTTTACATAAGCATATGTACATATACATCCTATATAATAAAAGGGTAATATGCAAATTGACCCCAACAGCAGAACAACCAGAACAACTGCTCAACCAGTCACTATGAGGTGCACTGACCATCTCTTGGTCCCTTTCCCTGGCCAACAGGCTCTGAACGGAACTGGGGGTGTATGATGGGGGACGTGGGTGGCACCAGGCCAAGGCACCCATTCCACCAGTTGCCCCACACACCTAGGACAACCCACGGTGGGGGTGGGGCCAGGGGGGATTCAGGGGTGGGAGGCCAAGGGGAGGGTGGAGCCGATTGTGGGCAACCAAGGATGATGGCCCTGATTGCAGGCCAGGCCTACGGACCATACCCATACACAAATTTCATGCGTTGGGCCTCTAGTAAATAATAATGAGTTTGTATACACATTGGTGCTTCTCCCACTATTAACAATATTGTGAATTTTCAACAAATACCATGACACATAGTTTTGAAAAATGATAATAACATTTATCAAATATGTGCCTTCTAAAATGCACATACAAGTAACGAAATACTTTGATTTTAGAATTTTATCGAAGGAGAAAAGAAAGATACCATGGTAGTGATGCTATCTGGCCACCGGGGGAAAGCCTCCAGAGACTATTTTGATTGCATAGTTTAAGGTCCTCAGGTCCACAGGCAATCACTTAATTTTGTCAGCACAACCAGAGATCGCAGCAGGGTATACGCAATTGGAAAGATTCTGGCTAACTGAACTCTCCAGACACCAATGTATAAACCAGCTTATAGATTGCTTAGTTAATTTATAATGAGAAATATGAGTGCCAAGCAAACTACTTACATATTCTTAATCAGTGTGGTCTTTCCCAATGAATAAACCAATAAGGGAAATAAAAAATATCCACAATACTGATTTTAATTGTTATTTCAGGACTCGAGGTAATTAGATGGCATTGACAGCTACTGAGGTCTAGTGGTGCCACCCCAGAGCCCTTCTTAATAAGAGCGGGGTGCTTCCAGAGGGGTTCTGGTTGTCATGGTGCTCTCATTTTTCTTTTAGCACTGGAACCACAGCAACCATTAATTTCAGAATCACCTTAATAACATCTTATGATAACCTAGTGTTTTTTAATGTAGCCGTTTATAAGACAGAGTACTAAGAGGATCAGCAAATGATTTGTTTGACAATCTTTGACATTATAGCATGGCAGATGTCAATACAGCCCCTTTTCTGATAAATCTGGACTGAGCCTTAGACTTTCTCAGAGCAGCAAGCCGCCCTGGCAGCCACCACTTGTTGATTATAACTGTCATTTTATATGAAGTTTTCTTTGATATCCCAGAGTTAGAAGTAAGTTTCAGGCATGTCACTCAGGGATTTCCCCTGGATGTGGTATGTTGTTTCTGTGATTTCAAACAAATTATTTACAGAACATTGATTCAAGTGGGTTACTTACATAGATGGTTTATCTCACCTTCTATATTTAATACTCTATAATTTCATTTTCAGTGAATGTCTTGTCTTTAAATTTGAGGGCAGCTTACTATTGCTTTGGATGTACTAACTGTACTTAGTTTCATTTGTTTTCACATAATTTTCCACTTTTCCCCACATTGATATTATTCGAAAATTTCCTTTAAGGAACATTGCAGTTTAATAATATTCACATGAACAGCTGTATTTCATAAAATAGGCTGGACTTGGCAACCATTGTTTCTAGAAAATACAAGTGAAATTACTAGTATCTACCATAATAAAAGGCCAATAGTACTGGGCTTTTAGATGAAATGATATATGGCCAAATTAACCTCTTTGATAAATGTCACAGAGTGAAATGAAAAAAATAAGGCTAGCTTATTTTTTTCAACACTGATTATCATAAAATAGAATATAAATCATATAAAGAAATATCTGTTCATTGGTGGGTGGTTTCTTTTTTTTCAGTAATTTATTTTTGAATTTTTTATGTAATACAAAAACAAATACACTCAGTTTCTAGGAAAGTTACCTCAATGTAAAAAGGTTAGGTTGGATAATATTTTTTCCACTATCTAAGGATAAAGCTGTCTAATCAGCCTTATCTTAATAGTTTCAAAATTTTATCTGGACAAGTTTTACTGCTTCTTTAGGGGAAAGTATTACTTGCTCCCCTTTTCCTAGGAGTAACTGATTATTCTTGTTTTTTGGAGCAGCTATTTGTAAAAGTTGGAGAGCCAAGATGGAGAAAAAGGCTATGAGATTCTGTGGGAGAGGCTGTGACTCTGACCTGGACCTGGTTCATCTGAAGATTCATAAACTGGTTTGTGAGTTTCCTCATGGAGATTTTATTTGTTTAAATGTTCTAGCAGTTAATGAAATGTATGCCATCTGGACAAAAGTTATGTATCTACAGTTATTTGCTTCTATATGGGATGGATAATAATTATTCATGTTCTATAGATGAGGAAACAGAGACTTGTAGCTGGTGAGCAATGGAGCTGAGATTCTAACCTTTATATCCCTTCATTCACAGCCCAAGTTCTTATATTCTCTACTGCCCCCCTCCCAATGGGTAATCTAGAACTGGAGAAATATACTTCTTCAGACTATTGTTCTCTTATATCTGTAGATGAAGTTAGTGATGCGTTTTCTCTCTGAAGAGAATAGAGAATACAATTACATATTTTACTATGAAGAACTCGACCATGGGACAGATAATGTGGAGTCTTGTGAAGGTGCAGACCTGAGAAAAGGGAGAAATGTTTTCAAGTGAACCTACAGTTTGAAGAATGAACAATTGTGACAGGATATTCTCCTTAGAGCAGGCATACTGTCTAAGACCTGTGCATGAAGTGGCCTATGAGTGGATGTCTTTAAGAGACTTCATGAAAAGGGGTGTGGATTTGAGTGCCCATAGAGGAGCCATTAATAATAGTAGTAGTAAGTTCCCTATATTGTAATTCTCTTCTGTAATTCATAACAAGCTTCCTTAAAGACTTAAAGGCTAGGTTCCGCTATGATGGAATAATAGAGTGGCTTAGTTCACGCGTAGAACAGACCAATGAAAACCATAAACTTTCCTCTGAAATTAGAATGGTGGGACAAGGCAAGGAAGCTTTGCTTGGCAGAACACCACTTAGGGGACCTAGCCACAGAAGGGAAAGCAGGCAGCATGACCAGAAGCCAAAGAAAGATCCTAAGGACTTACTACCTAGACAAGGAGACCAAAACCTTGGTGGACACATGCTCCAGATACTGTTGATGGATTAATGAAATGGCTGAGGTTACTTTGAGATAATCCTTTTGGTAAGTTCTGAAGCCATTAAAAGGAAATATGGTTTAATTTTTAAGAAACAGATTATTGAATCCTGAGCATTGCATTACATCAAGAAGACAACATCACCTAGGATATAAGTGGTAATAAGATGTGAAGAATGTGAGATGAACTAAATGCTCCCACAGCTCAAATGAAGGCATAACCTAGAATAGAAAAGCCTGATTTTGAACCCAAAACAAATGTATTAGTTCTGTCTAACAACATCACTAAATTTCAATAATCAGTTCCATCTAGATACTGCTATTCCCTTTTTTTCCTTCTTTTTGTCGCTTCCCTCTAATGTTTTCAAGAGGCATTTTTAACCTTTCTCTTGAATTGATATAACATAATTAACTGCCACAGATTGAAAATATTTTCTCTAAACAAAAAGGCAGACTCAAGGAACAAAGATGCTATTTTCACTCATTATCTAAATATAATGGCATATAAGCACAACAGGAAAATTGTTTTCCCTCCTAAAAATGTTTTACATTTAGGTCTTGATAATTTCATATCACTATGTCAGTTAGTTTGTTAAAACTTTTTATAGTGCTTTATGTCTTTTTTATTTTTCTTGTATATTAAAGTATTGAACAATTATATGGCCTATATGTATTTTAAAATACATTTAAAAAGAAAATAATTAATATGCAATAATTCAGAATAAAACAGCCATGTGTATTTAAAATCCCAAAGTTATTCAGTATTCAATGCAACAATGGAAATCACCACTTCACAGTTTATTCATTCACTCAGACTCTCTGAAAAATCAGATGTACACCTCTGCACATCAAGAATTAACTGAACTGTCATTGTCACCCCTCCTGAGTGCAAATAGCTGATCATTGTTTACCACAAAATAATGCTCGACTATAATTGTTTCTTTCATTTCTTCCCCAGTTTTCTTCTGCCTCCTTTATCCTTGGCATTTATCAAAAACATTTCTTCTGAGTGATTTCTTTATTTCATAAAGAGGAAAGTATTTTTAGCTTCAGCAGGTGCATAAGCCAAGTATTTTTCACAATGCTATATTGTCAGAACAAATGTTTTGCCTCTCACCCTATTGTTAAAGATTGTCCAGGGTGGAGCCTATTGACATTCCTTTGTGTGAAGAGCCTCCCCTCAATAATACAAGAAAAAACAGTACAGATCCAATGTTTTGCCAGTCAAAACCAGGACCAATTATTAAACTAGCTTATTCTTCCCTTTAACAGTAGTTTGCTGTTCCAGAAGATGACTGAACTGAGCCACTGTGGCTCCATGGTTGAGCACTGACCCATGAATCAAGAAGTCCTGGGTTCAATTCCCAGTCAGGGCACATGCCAGGATTGCAGGCTCGATCCGCAGTGTGGGCAGTGCAGGAGACAGCCGATGATGGATGGTTCTCTCTCATTGATGTTTCTATCTCTCTCTCCCTTTTCCTTTCTCTCTAAAAATCAATGAAATATATTTAAAAAAAAGAAAGATGATGGAAGAAATTGAGCCAATTTCTTCAATTTTGTGTCTTAAAAGCCCTAGTCAATATCAGAGAACTTTTTACAAGGTGTAATAAACTACATATAAAATCTGGTATTTGAATAAATTCTAAAATAGAAAAATATAAATATTTTACGGTTCTTTACCATTTTTTAACAAATTGACCCTTGGGGTCCTTAAGGGCAGATAATTTCTATAAAACTTCTTAATATTTTATTCATCACATAAGATTAAACCTTATAGAGAAGAAATGTAATTTACATTAATTAACATATATTAAAAATACCTTTATTTTGTTTGTCTTTTTTTATGTGGGATACTTTTGTTAGTTCTCACCCGAGGATATTTCTCATTGGTTTTTAGAGAGAGTGGAAGAGAGGGGGAGAGACAGAGAGAGAAACATCGAACATGCCCTGAGATTAACCTGGCAACTGAAGTAAGAACCTGGGAACCCTTCAGTCCAAGGGCCAGCACTTCATTCACTGAACCAAACTGGCTGGGGTTCTAGTGGGATACTTTTACTAACAGAACACTGTCTAATATCTGAGAATATCTGTCAATGCTAGATGACAGCTAAGACACTGATCATGAACTAAATGTTAAAAGTGCTTTTCCAAGAGCCAGCAAAATGAATAATATGATTTGAAAATTTTACTACCTAACCACTACATTGCAAATTAAAACAGAACTGTAGAAAAATGTGCACATGACTTTCTGGGGAAGGGGTGTGATAGACACATACAAAATCAATAAATTGGTTACAATTATTTCATAACAACTTATAAAAAACTCATAGAAGAGAAGGAAAATAAAGTGTAATTGTCTTGGCATACTTAATCATAAAATTAAATCTAATATTTTGTGAATGAAAATAAACTACATACACTTATTTTTTTCCATATTTATTTCCCTTGGGAATTTACAACTTTCTTCTAGGAAAATTCAAAACCAATGAAAAATTAAATCAATTTCCATTTAATTTTTATTTTTAGCCAGGACTTTGGCAAAACCAGATGTCAGAAGTAGTTTTATTACTCTGAATACTAAATATTCAACAGATGGCTCTCCTTAGATTTCATCCAATCTGGAAATGCTCCAAGAGGAAACAAAGATGATCTTCAGACTATCCCTGTTCTATTAAAATATACTTCCCACACACATGTGCTACGAATAGGAAGGTAAGAATTACCAGCTTGTTTTATAAAACAATGAGTTTAATGACTGCACCAATATTCATTATGCAATTATCTTCCCAAACAATGGTTTACATATCAGTTTCAAGTAGAATATCAAAAGAATAAAAGATGAAAAAAAAATCTCAAAGATGGGTTTGAATTCCTACTTCTAATAGTTTCTGGGTGACAACTCTGAACTATACTTTTACAATTTGAAAATTTAAATCCTCCCCCAATTCTCAACATTATTTAGCTAAACAATAAAACCATAGAGATCTGGCCATTTCCACAGCATGAGGATTCATCTACTGTAAGACTGCAGATGAATTACAATGAGGCCCAAAGAATAGTTATAAATTAGCTAACCCAAATACTAGATGTTTTATATTCTGCGGAAGTGAAGTGTGTTGTGTTTTCTTCTCATTATAAACACAAATACATTTATGTATAGTATCTTAGTGAATTCAATCAAAAGTAGTTCTGTTCAAATAGTCAACCTAACATCAATTAAAGAACTTGTTTTTCTGTTAGTAGTAATAGTTGGCATACAAGTTTTTTTTTGTGTGTTTTTTCATCATAAAATCTTCTCTAATGGAAAATGTATTCAAATTTTATACTTTTTGCACTTCTGAATTTCAGCGAAAGCAGTTACATCACAAGCAACATTAAACATGAAGGCAGGGATTCCACTTCTATTTTTTAAAAACCCTTTCTTTTTTTACCTTAGACAAGTCACTGAACTTTTTAAGTTCTCAATCCTCTTGTGTGTAAAACAGCATTCCCTCCTAATAAGAGAGCTGTTTTTAGGATTGCATGTTATAATGTGTGTAAAATACCTTACATAACAGGTATTGATATTCCTTCCAACTAGAGTAAATGTTCCTTTTAATTGTTATTTTATTATGGTACATAGTTTATTTTTATTAATTCATTAAAGAAATATTTATTAAGCATGTATTGGCCCTGACACTGTTCTAAGAGCTTGGGATTGAATGATGAGCAAAACATATCCTATATAATAAAAGAGAAACATGCAAATGTGACCATACCTTTGCTACACTACCAGCCAATCAGGAGTGGGGGGCATGGCCACGGTGCTGGGCAGCCAGGGGAAGGAAGGCCTATTGTATGAGAGCTGGGTGCAAAATATGGACTGCTTCACAAATTTGTGTGTCATCCTTGTGCAGGGGCCATGCTAATCTTCTCTGTATTGTTCCAATTTTAGTATATATACTACAGAAGCAAACACACTATAAGCTTCACCTGTACAGTATTTAAGGGCCAGAAAGATCCCTCCTTTTCAGTTATGGTGACTGAGGTGACCTTGGGATGATTAGGGGAATTTGATGCACGGGATCCCCTCACAAGGCTCGCATGTTGGTTGCTCTGATAGTTAGGCTGCCACTGAGCTGTGGGGTTTACCTGTTGCGTAGACATGCAAATGAGTGCCCGGGATACCTTGGGTAATGAGCTGGGAAGGGGGCCCAGAGGATGGGACCAGTGTGCTCACCTCGGGATGACTGAGTGGAGGTAAGAGGTGAAGAACACCAACTCCCAGGGGACTCCAAGTTGGGGCTGAGGAAGGTACACTCTCTCGCCTGCAGGCAATGGAATGGAAGGTGGTGGGACTGGCAGGGTAAGATCTGCATTTTAGAAAGTTCACATGGAGCAGCCATAGTGCTGAGTACTGGCCACCAACAGGTCGGAGAAAAAGGGAGAGCGGAGTCTGTGCCCTGGTGGAACCTGACACCCTGGCACATAGCCTGGCACAGAGTAGGCTTCAAGGGAGGAGGGAGGACGACAGAGGATGCTCGAGCTGTCCTGAGGGGGACTTTGGAGGATGCCACTCTGCAAGGAAAGATGCTGTCACAGTTTGGCTGTTTCCAACTTCTAACTCAGTCCACCAGAAACAAAGCAACAGCCACGCCTTGGCCGGACCCTGAGCCCCTGGAAGCCCTCCCAGCCGCAGTCTCTGGCTCCCAGACAGGGGGTCCCTTCCTCAATCTTGCCTTCCCTCCCTCTCTCTGGGGGCCTCATGGCCATGCTGACTTCCTGGCTGCCCAGGAAACAGCCCTTGATGCACCTCTGGGCACTTCGCCCCCTGCGCCGCTCCATCCCTGCCTGGGTTCCTGCCTAAGTCCCTGCGGCCCACAGAGGGATGAGGGATGGGGATGTGGGGCCAGTTCCAGGTGGCCATTCCCAGATCAGGAAGGGAAGTCACAGGGTGTATATTATTGCTAAAAATACTGTATTTCCTACCACTCACAACATATACAATATAATGTATTAGATGCCTTCCTATCTCATGAAATACATATTCTCATAGGTAATATTGGTAGATATGTTATTGTTATGGCAGTATGTCATATCCTATCTATATTAATAAAACGATAATATGCTAATTAGACCATGAGACATTCCAGATGTCCTTCTGGACAAAGCCATGGTGACAGGGCCAAGGCAGAGGCACTTATGGGTGATTATGCCAGGATGGGAGGGCAGTTGGGGGTAATCAGGTTGGCAGGGAGGTGCAGTTGGGGGCAAGCAGGCCAGAAGGCAGAGTGGTTAGGGGAGATCAAGCAGGCAGGCAGGTGAGCAGTTAGAAGCCAGTAGTCCCAGATTGTGAGGGGGTTGTCCAACTGCCAGTTTAGGCCCGATTCCACAGGGATCCCAGATTAGAGAGGATGCAGGCCAGGCTAAGGGACACACACCCCTCTCCCCCCACCCCCTAGTGCATAAATTTTATGCACCAGGCCACTAGTTTTCTATAATCACAAAGCTTATAAACCATAAATAATATAATTCATAAATGAAAAAGATAAGTAATCCATATATTATAAAGCAATGAGTTTAGGTGGTGAAATATACAGACTAGAAGTAGTTCTACGGGTCTTGAAATTAAAGGAAGGCTGAGAAGGAATTGTGGCTAATCTGAGAAAGGGAGGATGACTGGATAGAGGAAGAACTGGCTGGGGACTACACTTTAAGCAGAAAGAGCAATTCATGAACAGGAACAGAGTCAGAGCAAAATGTATTCTTTAAGAACCAAAACCTCTGTGTGGCTGGTTGGAAAGTGTATGTGGGTAATGGAATAGTGAATGATTACACAGAAGTAGGGGCCATTTAAACTAAGTTTTATAGCCACATTAAGGAGTGCGGGCTTTGATTTTTAAGCCTATAAGTGGCGTGGACAGATTTTCATTTTAAAAAATCATTTTAAGAGAAATTGTGGGCAATTAGTATAGAATAAAGGCAGGTAAGAGTATACAATAGATCAGGACAGTGTTTATGAGACTGTGATGATAATTCCAATAAGAAATGAGAGTTATACATAGGATAAAAATGAAGGGATGGGAAAAAATTCTATGCACATGGAAATGAAAAAAACAACAACAACCCTGGAATAACAATACTTATATCTGATAAAATAGATTTCAAAACAAAGTCCATAATAGAAACAAAGAAGGTCACTATGTAATAATAAAGGGATTGATCCTACAATAGCATACAACCTTTATAAACATATAAGCACCTAAAATGGGAGCAACCAGAATTACCAAAAAGACTGGTCACTATGATGTGCACTACTGCGGCCAACCAAACTGATCAGGGCCTGGATCAGCTCCCCAACCTCCCCTGTCCCCCTCCCCTGAGCTGGTCTGGCCTCCAATCATCCCCCACCCAAAATGAGGGTGGAGCCAACTGGCCAACTTCCTATGACATCCTCTGGTCCTGCCCCCGATTGGCCTCCCCACCTTGATCGAGTGCAGGGCAAGCTGACCTCCCTCCCTGCCCCCCACCACCAGCTGAGCCCAATTGCACCCTGATTGGGCGTGGGGCCAGCAGCTAACCTCCCATGTCCCCTCTTCCTCCACCAGCTCAGCCTAATTTAGCCCCAACGGGTGGGCCAGCTGGTCCCCACCTGTGCATAAATTCATGCACCAGGTCTCTAGTAATATATTTAAAAATTGGTGGATTTTAAGGAAGAGATCAACACAATAATTTCATAGTAGGATACTTTAACAAGCCACTATTATCAATGGAGAGATATATCAGACAAAATATCAACAAGGATACAGTGACCTTAAAAAAACAACAATAGATGGATTTAATCAGTAGCTAAAGAACATTTCATCCCAAAGTAGCAGAGTACACATTCTTCTCAATTGCACATGGAACATTCTCAAAGATAGATCCCATGTTAGGACACAAAAGAAGTCTCAATAAATTAAAAATACTGAAATCAAGTCAAGCATCTTTTCTGACCACAACAGCATGAAATGAGAAATAAACCATGATAGTAACACTCAAAAATATTCAAAAACATGTAGCCTAAATAGTATGTTATTAAACAATTAATGCATTACCATTAAGAAATAAGGGTAATATATACTTTAAAAAATAGGGAAAAAGTAGCAATAAGAATGATAAAATCAAAGAACATGTCATTTTATTGCCTTACTAGAGGCCTGATGCATGAAATTCATGCAAGAGTAAGCCTTCCTTCCCCTGCTGCTGGCACAAGCATCCCTCTGGCACCTGGAACCCGGGCTTCTCTCGCAGCCCCAGTTTCATCCAGAAGGTCATTTGGAAGGACATTTGGAAGGATGTCTGGTTTAATTAGCATATTATGGTTTTATTATTATAGATGTATGGGAACAGACATAAGGGGATGAGAAGAATTGGTTATGAGTCAAATGTACATGTGATTCCAAGATTTCTAATTTAGACCTCCAGGTGGGTGGTGTTTTCAGTCACTGAGTTATGTGCCACAAGAGAAAATATAGGTTTTGGAAGATTATGTAATCAGATTGCATTTAAGAGGCTTATATTACCTCAGCATAAAGCACAGGATAGTGATTTGGATTGAATATGAATATTTGGGTGTCATTGCCATACAATTGGAATTAGTGATGGGATAGTGATAGTTCATTGAAAAAAAAACAAAAAACATGAAGCAGCCCAACTGGTGTGGCTCAGTTGGTTGGGCATCATTGTCCCATGAACCAAAAGTTTACCAGTTGGATTTCTGGTCAGGGCATATTCCTAGGTTGCAGGCTCAATCCCCAGTATGGGTCATGAAGGATTTTTTTTCTTTCATCGATAATTCTATCTTGTTCTCTCTTCATCTCTCTCTACAATTAATAAAATATACTTTTAAAAATAAGCAGAAGAGAACAGCGTGAAGGATGTCATCATATATTACATCAACATGCAAAGAATAGACAGAGTACAGAGCCCACAAAAATGATTGAGAAGGAATGGTATGTAATGGGAAATGTGCAGTGTTATAGAATCCAAGATATAATGAAATGTTCAATAGCATCACAACCTAGGAAGAGTTCAAGTAAAATGAAAATTGAGAAAAGTCCCTAGGAAGAAGGCAAGAGTGGAGTTGTAGGTAGAGAAGTCAGACTAATGAGGATTCAGTAGTGACTCAGAAGTGAGAAAATAAATTTAGAAATACAGCGTAAGCATTTTCTCAAGAAGCCTGACTGTAATGGAGAGAAAAGTAGTTTCAGTAGTTAGAAGAATATTTTAAATGGAGAAAGTTAATTCATATGTGTTTGCATTTAAGATGGCAATATCCTTAACATGTTTATAAGATTATTTAGAAGGTGAATAAATAGTCAAAGAATTATTTGAGGACATTCCATGGAGAAGCCAAGAAAGGATTAAATCCATAGCACAGTGAAAGGATACTATATATATATAAAAGCCTAAACAATTGAACAGCCAGTCAACCAGTTGCTATGACCTGCACTAACCACCAGGGGCCAGATGCTCAATGCAGGAGGAGCCCCCTGGTGGTCAGTGCACTCCCACAGCCAACCTCCCTTGGTCCCTCACCCCAGCCAGCTGATTGGGACTGGGTGAGATGGTCTGGATCAGCCACAATTGCTGGCCAGGCTGAGGAACCCCACCCATGCACGAATTTGTGCACCAGGCCTCCAGTTTAAAAAATAACAGAACATTTCCTCAACTATAACAAGGGTGAGGAAGTAAAAATGAGTACAGAATAAAATTGTTTACGGATATGGTGTCAAGAACTTAAGGAAAATTAAATGTGTGGCTTTTATTTATCTGAAAGTAAGATCCAAAGTAATATGCTTTATTTATTAGCAGAAGAGGGAGCCAGTTTGCAGGTATAGAAAAGTTAAGGAAGTTTAAAGTAGTTCCTAAGAAGAAAGAAAATAACTGAGAAATATAGAAGGATTCCTATGTTAAAGAATCTAGTTGAGATCAAAATAGTGAAACAATAAACTTACAATAAAATTAATCATTTATGTTTATTTGGCCTTCTCTAGTAGTGCATTGATTCCTGGTGTATGAGTAAAGTAAGTAAATTTATATAGGATTCAGGGATTGACAAGCAGCTGTGACAGAGGAATCCTTACCATATTTAAATGTTTCCAGAGAAAAATGGAGTTGAAAGTATTCCTAAGAGCCTATTTGAAGTAATGGACCAATAAATCTAAATGTGATACAGAGAGAAGTAGTACCCTGTTTCCCCGAAAATAAGTGTCTTATATTAAATTTTGCTCCCAAAGATGCGCTAGGTCTTATTTTCAGGGGATGTCTTATTTTTCCATGAAGAAGAATAAGTACACATTTATTGTTAAACAAAAAAAAAAAAGGAAATTTATTACCTGTATACGGTACAGTAGTAGTTGTCATCACAAACCAGCATAACCAGACAAACTGTGAATCCTACGGTATCAAGAATTTCTTGTTACTACCATTATTTCCATGTACAACAATCTATGTACATTTATTGATACTGATATTCACCGGTATGAGCACAAAGTAAGATTTATTCAATGGCAGTCATGTCATCATCTTCTGGAACATCATCATAACAATCCAAACTCTGAATTTCCTGGTGAATTTCTTGTGACTCCATTTCTTTCAGAATCAGTGGACCAAATCTTTCATGTTTAGTAGTAGCACTGTCCTTAAATGAGTACTTCTTGTCAAGGTAGCCTGCTTGTAGTGCATTTGCAATGCAACTGTCAGTGATTTTCTCCCATGAAATCTTCACCCAAGTCACAACCTCTTGCAGTTTAGATTTCACAGAGTTTCCAGGCTTATTTCTCTGCATTCTATTTTCAATGTAGCCATTAATTTCCATGCACAAATTGTCCTTGAATGGCTTGTTTATTGCAATATCAAGAGTCTGGGGATAGGTCGTCATTCCTGCGGGAATCATTATTTGATTTATTTTTCTTTTGTGAAGAAATTTCTTCATGTCTTTAGCGTGGTGAGTGCTGGCTGCATCCCAGACTAGCAGACCTCTTCAGCTCCCTCACTTAACAAGTGGCAGCATTAAATCGACTCACTTCCTTATACCTGCTTGTGTGGCCCAGGCTTCTTCAGTTTCAAGAATAAAAATATTATCGGGGCGGTCTTATTTTCAGGGGGATGCCTTATATTACAGTGAGAGGCAAAACTTAAGTAGGTCTTATTTTCGGGGAATGTCTTACTTTCAGGGAAACAGGATAACAGGAGGAGCAATAAGAGGACACTAAAATATATTGGCACTGGATTAACCTAAATATGACCCCAGAAACCTCTTTTGAGAGGTAAGCCCATACAATAGAGTAAAGGCAGTTTATTCAATAAGTTGTGTTGCGAATATTGCACAGATATCTGAAAAAAATGAAACTAGACCACCAAGTTATATCATATACAAGAATAAACTCAAAATGAGTGAAAGACTTAAAACACAGGTAGTAAACCCTGACATTTATCCTGTTAATAATTTTTTCAGATATATTTCCTCTTTCCAAGAAAACAAACAAAAAATTAAACTACATCAAACTGAAAAGGTTTTGCACAGTCCAACCAATATGGCTCAGTGGTTGAGGCATATTGAACCAGGAGGTTAAAGTTCAATTTCTTGTCAGGGAAAATGCCAAGGTTTCAGGCTACATATCAAGTAGGGGGCATGCAAAAAGCAATCAACCAGTGATTATCTCTCATCATCTATTTCTCCCTTCCTCTCTGAAATCAAGGAATACATATATATTTAAAAGATTTTGCACAGCAAAAAATAAAAGAAATCAACAAAATGATAGACAACCTATGGAATTGGAGATGGTATTCATCAATGATAGATCTGATAAGATGTTATTAAATAAAATTTATTTAAAAATAAACACCTCAATACAACTGAATTAAAAAACACACAATCCAATTAAAAAATGGGCAGAGGACCTACGTAGACACTTTTCCAGAGAGAACATACAGATAATCAAGGGACATATAAGATGATACTTATTGCCACAAATTATCAGAGAAATGCAAATTAAAACCACAATGAGATACCACCTCATATCTGTCAGAATGGCTGTCATTAATAAATCAATAAGCAACAAATGTTGGTGAGGATGTGAAGAAAAGGGAACCCTCATACACTGTTGATAGGATTGCAAGTTGGTGTAGCCACTATAGAAAAGAATATGGAAGTTCCTCAAAAAAACTAAAAGTATATCTACTGTATGACTCAGCAATTCCACTTCTGGGTATATATCTGAAGAAATCCAGACTTATACTAATTTGAAAAGATATATGCATCCTCATGTTCATGGAATCATCCTATTTAATAAAAAGGAAATATGCTAATTGACCCTCATGCTGTCACAAAAATGGCGGTGGCCACAGCCCAAAAGGAGGAAATATGTTAATTGATTGCCTTGCCCTCAAAGATGGTGATGCCCACAGCCATAAGATGGTGTTGCCCAGTCCCCTCAGATCTGCCAGGGCCATAGGCTTGGCATGGCTGGGCCCACCTATAGGTGGGCTCGGCACTCCGTGTACCCGCCTTTAGAGTCCCCCAGTCCCCTCAGCTTCCCAGCTGCCCAGGGCTGGTCTGAGGCACAGGCAAGCCTCAGATGGTGGCTGCCCAGGGCCGCCTGAAGCTCAGGTAACCAAGGCCAGCCGAGGCTTGCACTGCTGGCAGTGGCAACAGCAGAGGTCTGATGGGGCATAGACATTCCCCAAATTTCCAGGTCACCTTCAGCCTCTGAGGGCTCCTGGACTTTGAGAGGGGGCAGGCTGGGCTGAGGGACCCCTCCACCAGTGCATGAATTTTCATGCACCAGGTCTCTAGTTATTTATAGTTCACAAGGTATTGAAGCAACCCAAGTGCCCATCAAGAAAGCAGTGGATGAAAAAGCAGTGGAACATATATATAATATAATTAATGCTACTCAGCCATAATAATAAGAATGAAATCTTACCATTTGCCAACATGGAGGGACCAAGAAGGTACCATACTAAATGAAGTGAGTCAGACAGCGACAGACAAACACCAAACAGTCGCACTTATATGTGGGGCCTAAAGAGCAAAACCGCTCGTGAGGTCAGCATTTGACTCTAGGCCAGGGCGCATCCCCAGGCTACGGGCTCAGTCCTCATTGTGGGGTATGCTGGAGGCAGCAGATCAATGATTTTTTCTCACCATTGATATTTCTCTCGACCTCTCCCTTCTGCTTTGAAATCAATAAAAATATATTAAAATAAATAAACAAATAAAGAGCAAAACAAAAAACAGAAACAGACTCATAAAAACAGAGAACAAAGAGAGGGTTGCTAAATGGCAGGAGGGTTAGGAGATGGGTGAAGAAAATGAAGGGATTAAGAAGTACAAATTGGGCCAAGACCGGTTTGGCTCAGTGGATAGAGCGTCGGACTGCAGACTGAAGGGTCCCGGGTTCGATTCCGGTCAAGGGCATGTATCTTGGCTGCGGCCACATCCCCAGTAGGGGGCGTGCAGGAGGCAGCTGATCGATGTTTCTCTCTCATCGATGTTTCTGACTTCCTATCCCTCTCCCTTCTGTTCTGGAAAAAATCAATAAAATATATTTTAAAAAAAAAGAAGTACAAATTGGGAGTTACAAAATAGTTACAGGGATGTAAACTACAGTACAGGAGATATAGTCAATATTATAAAATCATGTAGGGTGCCAACTGTCTGGGGTCACTTCCTAAATTATAGTTATCTAGCCATTATGTGGTATACCTGAAACTAATATAAATTAATCAAAAAATGTCAGATATAATTGAAAAATTTAAAAGCTTTCTTTTTACTTATCAGTTTGAACTGGGCTGAGTGACTTCTTTAAATTCACAGATTTGAAAAATGAGGCTAATCATTCCTATGAAATATGTTTTATGAGGTAACACATTTAATCAATTGGAATAATGGCCCTAATATTTTGCAACAGAGTGACTGTGTCTCCTATAATAAACACTTAATAAATGATAAATATCATTATTGCTATTGATGAAGTCAATACCATCACAAGTTTTATAGTTAGGCATAAGTGTTTAATAGAAACCAACTAATCAATATATTCAAATGCTAACTAGTTACATGAAAATAAGTTTCCTGCCTAATAAAAACATATGTAATCAGTCTAAACAATTTTGTTTTCTCCTCAAAACAATAAACTTTCCTTGCTTGGCTCAAATGTTACTTCAGAAGAATGTTGTGACTTTGTTGTTGGTGGTTTTTTAACTTTTAAAAAAATTACATGTAGAGTGTAGAATCTCAGAGTGAAGGTGGGGGAGGGTGGGTAGATGGGGGGTAATCAACCAAAGAACTTTTATGCATATAGACATAACCATGGACACAGACAATAGGGGGTGAAGGCCTGGGGTAGTGGGAAGGGGCAGGCTGGAGGGGGTCAATGGGAGAAAAGAGGGACATATGTAATACTTTCAACAATAAAGATTTTAAAAATTTATTTTAATTACATGAATTGTGGAATATAATATACTGACTTTAACCAGTTGGGAGTATTGAGGAACCAAGACTCATGAAAGTATAAAATTGCAATGTTTTAAACTCTGAGGAAAAGGGGAAAAACAGCAACACTGAAGCCACATTCTCATCTTTCTCTATGCTAGAGGGGATGAAGCAAGGGAAAATTTCAGCTTGAGCATGTTCTTATGGACTGAATTGTCATCCTCACAATTACAAAAGCGATCCCATTTGGGGGAAGAGACAGCTGACATTTTTCATTGCACTTGTGAAAATGAAGCTACGAACACCAAAGCCAGTTAATCAAGATCATAGCACCTGGATGCCAGAATGAGGTAATTTTGGAGGGTAGCCCTCTTTTGAAAATAGTTGTGTGGAGGAGAAATATTAGGTTTTTCTTCAGCTAAAAGCTGAGTTATTTCAATAACATATTCTAACAGTTGCAGAAGGACACTTTCCTGACCTAAGAAACCTTAGGTAATGAGGACTTCTTTTCACTCTCAGTGAATCACAAAAAGTAAGCAAGCATGCTTAGCTTTGATCATATCAACAATAGCCAGTCCAGGTTCAGTGATGCTGAAGGCTTATACATTGAAGACCGTTCTTTATGAAAATATATAAAAATACAAATACCATATCTAGGACACGGCATTGAAAGTGGCTCAAACAAATGAGAAGATCTGTAGATTAAAGCTCATTGGTATCAAAGTACACCCCACTCTGCCACCCTATCTGTTCCTTGTTAAAAGCACATGATCTATATGAATGCACTTTGGCAAGAAAAACTTGTCTAAACAAATGTGTATGTTAACTCAAGGAAAACAAACAAGTTTGGTCTTTGATATTTTATTCACTGAAAAAGAAGCAATTTTTACAAACAACATTTATTTTAGTCCAGTTTTTAGGTAGGAATCAGGCAAAACTTTACAAATAACCAATGTGTTGCAATTAAAGGAGATCTAACAATCTCACCATCTCTAGACATTTCCCACTTCTTGGAGTGACAATGTATGTAATCTGACTATTAAAGCTCATCCTAATCAGCCATCATCTCTCTGCTAATGGGATGGAATCACTGGTGCACAATGCTCTCTGAGAAGTATTCTCAACAAATTATAAACCTAAATCTGATCATGGCTGTGATCTTATGTCGTTTACAAAAACAGAGAATGGAGGAATGCCTTTTTGCATAGATATAATCAATAAAGACTATAATGGAGAACTAAAGCCTAAATTAGCCAAGGTCTTCAACCAGTTTTTTGTTTTTTTTTTTCAAAAACAGAGAGAGGGACTTTTATGGATCATAGGTAATTTAGCAAATATCAACTGCATACAATACACGGGGCTTTGTTTGCATTCTGATGAGAGAGAGAGAGAGAGAGAGAGAGAGAGAGAGAGAGAGAGAGAGAGAGAGAGAGAGAGAGAGAGAGATTTGATCATTAACTTTGATGATATTAAGGAATCATTAAATTTTAGGTCACTATTGGTATTTTGGCAAAAAAAGAAATCATGGCATTTTCTAGAGATCAATTCTGAAACATTTAGGGACGAAAACAACCAAATAATAAAATCAGTTCTTTGTGTTTTTCCCTGACCTTCAAATGAGCTATTGACCTTACCGTGAATGATCTTTAATGTCATGTATCAACTCAGACCTAGACCCCTTGTCCTCTGTCTTCCATTTGGGCTTAGTCAATGACAGGCACTGATGGAATGGAGAGAGCAGAAGAGACAAACAGGGTATAGATTCTCTGGCATCCTCTCTACCAGGCTAAGGCTGGGTAGTAGCTGTATTCCTTTACCACAACTCAGAACCCCTGTTAGGCAGCATCCCCTTCAGCTATGGTGCTCAGAGTTACAGGAACCGCTTTTCTTCCCTTACCCATTCACGATTAGTATTTGTGGCAGCTTTCTTTCACCCTCTTATATTTCTAATATTTTTATGAAAGGTTTTTAAAAATACCCTATATGAGTGCTCCATCTGTTTTCTGCTGGGATTCTTATTAATATGCTCTCTTTCTGTGTATCTATTTGATAACTAGTTATTAGCAATGATCTGAGGAACCCAGACTGTCAGAACATTGTAAGAGCACTAAGAGATGGGCCTGGCACTAGACAATAAACTTTGCTGTGACCCTATGTTGCCTAGGGGTGGCTTTGTCTATTCTGATTCAGGGAATTCATTAGGTCACATCTGAAAATATGTGAAATATGTTGATCTTTTAACTAGACCATATTGTAGGTTTTCTAGCAGAAAGCCTATTATTAATATTTTTGATGAACAAAAAATATAATTTAATGAGAAATTCTATTTAACAAATGTGACTAAAGTATCCAGTTCATTAAGATTTTTTTTTTGCCTAAAATGCCCATTTATAAGGTTCTTAAGTATCCCTCCTCCAAGAGCTTCTCCTGTTTCTGATGATCCCATACCCAGAGAAAGATCTTGAAAATGATTTAATTGAATTCTTTCACAAAACTCTACTATCCAGTTATTGATATTTGACCTCTGATTATAAATTCAGTATGTTTAAAGCTCTGAAACTAGTCTTTACATACTTGGAGAAATTTTAGGAACCTAGCTCAGAAAATGACTCAGACTTAGGTTAGTCTTGTCTCAGTTCTAGAAAGATTACTTGTACCTCATGTTTTCTATTAATTTTTCCTAAGTTTTTATTTGTATTTTTTAAACTTGGCACAGAGATGCTAGACTAAAGAGACTAAAGAGACTAAAATACTCACCTCTCTTTCCTTGGTTGGTGTGGCTCAGTTGGTCGGAGATTGTCCTGTACACCAGCAGGTGAAGGATTTGATTCCCCATCAGGACACATACCCAGGGTGTGCTGAATCCCCTGTTGGGATATGTTCTGGAGGCAACCGATTGATGTTCTTCTCTCAGATTACTGTTTCTCTTTCTCTCTTTCCCTTCCTTTATCTGAGATAAACAAAAAAATAAATGATAAAAAATACTATCTTGAACATATAAAAAATGCTTTTATCTTTCTGCCCCTTTTACAGCTAATTGTGATCATATAACTGAGCTTTGTTCAATGGGATATAAGTAACAGTGATACATTTGTAAAACATAAAAAAGTGTTTTTAAAAGGAGAAAACAGTCCTTCTTCGTGATTTCTTATAACCTGATGACTGAAAAATAGGCAATAATGATGAAAGTTCCCACAGCACTTTGGACCAAAAATGGCTTTGAGAATAGTAGGACTAAGCCTTGGTTTCTGAAATGGTGAAAGCCGTGGTTACTCTCAACTGATTTCTAACTTTTTTAACAGGAGGAAAACTTCTATCTTGTTAAGACTATTTTTATTTTGTTTTGCCATTGTTGTTTAATCACAATTTAATACATTAAAAATACCTTTAAGACACATAATACTGGGATTAATGTTGAGTTATGGTTTGTAGTGCACTGTGGTTTTCTAGTTGCTTTGATACCTAGAGGCCTGGTGCACAAAAATTTGTGCACTCAGGGGAGTCCCTCAGCTTGGCCTGCTCCCTCTCACAGTCTGGGACACCTTGAGGGATGTCCAACTGCTGGCTTAGAGGGAGCAGTCCTAAGCTGGCAGCCAGCCATCCCTCCTGCAGTCCAAGACTCCTTGCTCCTTACCACCTGCCTGCTCATTGCTCCTTAGCACTGCCTTGGAGATGGAGGAGGGAGAGGCTTCTGCCACCACTGCTGTCCTCACCCAGTTTCTGGCTGAGCAGTACTCCCCTTGTGGGAGCTCACTGACCACCAGGGTGCAGCTTCTGCATTGACCGTCTACCCCCAGGTGGTCAGTGTACATCATAGTGTTCAGCCATTCTGCCATTTGCATATTACCCTTTTATTATATAGGACTGGTGGCCCAGTGCATGAAATTTGAGCACATTAAAAGGGAATTAATTAGAGTAAATATTTTAATATTGCTATTTGCCTTTTCTCTATAATAGAAGTACCAGAGATGAAGGAAAATTAGTAAAATGTAAAATCTGCCTCCTGTCAGAGTCTGGGGTGTGCCGCGTGGGACCCAGAGTAAAGTCCCTGCCCACCCACATCCACCTCGAAATCACGCGAGACCCAGACACAGCTGGCCCACCCTCATTAAACCTCGCTGGGCAAGAGCCGCAGCTTCAGGTTCTCCATCAAAGCCCCACCAGGCAGAGGACACAGACTCAGGTACCCAGGCCCAGCCTCAGGTTCCCTGGTGTGGGGAGAGGGGACATGGCCTCAGGTCTGCCGGCCCCTGTGCCAGAGCGTGAGGGCGTGAGGGTGCAAAAGCGTGATGACCATTTGCATATCAGCTCTTTATTAAATAGGATATCAGTTTCTCAAAGACAGGACCTGTGCTTATTTAATCTTCTTTATAGAAAATGGGACTTGGATCTTAATATCATAAAGTCAGCATAAAGCTGCCTACATGTCTAGTTGGATCCCCACATTTTTGCTTACATTCAGACTCACTATGTATGCTCTGATATCACTCTGGAAACATCTCTATTAGCTTAATTACTACCCTATGACAAAATCTGTCTTTTTTTAAACAGTCACTTGTCAAGGCCCTTCTAGTTTAGAATTGCAATTCCTTTTGTATGTAAATACACTCCAGGACATTAGTGTGCTTTCTAACCTAGTATAAAAAATAGAAATTCTAACATAAAATAGAATTTCTATCTGCTGGTCCTCCTTTTCTGATAAGAGTAACACTAAAGATAAAGATTACAGGGCATTTTCAAGAAATTAGAATTGTACAGTCGGGCTGAAGCAGAAGCAGGAATTTGAAAATAGATGAAAAGATTAGGACTCTAAGTGGGAGCCAGAACATTGATGGAATTTTTTTAAATTATGTTAAGTTACAAATTTAAAAGTATCTGTCATATATTAAACTTTAAACATACAAAATGCAGCATGACTTCAAAATGCATTGGTTATTTTCATAAGGTACCTATATTATATATATATATATATATATATATATATATATATATATATATATATTAGTTATGTATATAAAGCCATCATTCAAAATATTTTGAAGAATTTCTGAATTCTGTACTCCCACTGGGAGGATGTGTCTTTGAGAAAGAGATACATAACCCTATCATTTTAATGAATTTCCATTTCAGTAACTACCAAGTATCTCACTGGTTTCAATCACTGGTTCCAGAGAACATAAAAAGATTTACATAAGAGGTTTCAATAGAAGGTGAGGTGGGAAAAGAAAGCCAGAGAAAGAACAAGGGTTTCCTTTGCATGTGAATTTCTATTACATGATCAGATATACTTAAATTTTATAATCTACACCAAGCCAACAGGTCCCAAAGAATAGTCTATCATTACAACTGTGTTTTTATTCTTTTTCCCTTAATTGATATTTTGTGCTCTTGAAATAAATGTATAATTCTATAAGAATTATAATTCACTATACAATATTATAGGAAATAAATTGTTTCCTATCTTCTCAAAGTTTTGGTTTCTTCTTATGTGAATTGAAGATGCTATAAGAGTTAATTAAAATAATATTTATAAAATGCCCAGCATGATTGATACCTGGTGGTATCAAAATAATTGTTATATGTTCTTATATTTATTTTAACTTGGCTTACCTATCCCACAGAATTATTGTGAGAGATGAGGTAATATATGTAAAAGTTCTTTGTAAGTTATAAGTGACTAAGTATGTGTTAATGAGCATTTTTAATAAATTAACTATATATTATTCCTTACATTTTAATATCACTTATTTTGTCATTAAATTTTAATATTTTTATGAATACTTAAAAGCCCCTTTGGGGAAATGTTTTCTTTTACAATGCTTAATGTTTTAGCAAATAGTCACATAAACCATGCATTATGGGCCGAATTGTTTTCCCCCCCAAAAATCTTTTTGTTTTAAATATTTTTAATTGATTGATTTTAGAGAGGAAGAGAGAGAGAGAGAAAGAGAGAGCCGGAGGTGTTGGTTTACTCATTTATACATTCATTGGTTGATTCTTGTCTGTGCCCTGACCCTAGAGTGATCCCACAATATTGACATATGGAAATGATGCTCGAACCAACTTAGCTACCCAGTCAGGGCTCTCCTCCACCCCCAGATTTATGTGTACCTAAAACTATATCATATCTGGAGATAGATCGAGTTATCTATCTTTTAAAGAGGTGAGTATCCCTGGCAGGTGCAGCTCAGCTGGTTTTGTGCATAGAAAAGTACTGGCAGATTTCTGATCAAGGGACATGTCCAGGATTTGGGCTTAATTCCATTCCTAGTGCATACAGGAGGCAACCAATCAATCTCTCTATCTCTCCCCTTTCCTCTCTCTAAAATCAATAAAAAATGTTTAAAAATAAAAATAAAGAAGTTAGAATGAGGCCATTATGGGTTATGGCAGGTCCTTATCCAATCTGACGAGAACCCTAATAAGAAAAGAAAGTTAGAAAACAAAGAGATGCCGGGACTGAAGCACAGAGAGATAAGCAGCAAGACAGCAGCCATCTGCAAGCCAAGAAAAGAGCCTCAGAAGAAATCAGCCTTGCCAGCACCTTGATCTTGGAATTCCAGACTCAAAATTGTAAGAATGTGTCCGTTTTCTAAATCCCCCAGTCTTTGTGGTATTTTATTATGGTAGCCTAGCAAACTAATACAGCATATCTAAATGCAGAGAAAACTGTGGGGTCATTTAAAATTCTTAGCGTCGCCTATAATTTATGGTAAGAAACGGTATATTAACTTTACTCAAAAATAACTGACCCTACTGAGCCCTCAGCCCTCTAATTCATCACTTGCAGGTTTAAAGAATGATTATTATCCAATGCCTCCTAATGAGCTTCAGGATATGGGTTTCCCCACTCTTAAAAATAAAACATTGTACTGCATGGCTGGCCCGGCTCACATGGTTGAGCATCCACCCAGGATCAAAAAGGTCACTGATTTGATTCCTGATCAGGACACATGCCCAAGTTGTGGGCTCAATGCCCAGTGGGGGCCTTGCAGGAGGCAGCCAGTAGGTGACTTCCTAGCTCATCAATGTTTTTATCTCTCTATCCCTCTCCCTCTCTTTCTAAAAAATATAAAATCAATAAAGATATATTAAAATAAATAAATAAATACTAAAGCATTGAACCAGCTGGGTCTCTTAGACTGTTTACACCACTCCCATTCTGGGATAATTTGATTTTTTTTAGAATAAAGATTTGGTCTGTATCACTTATCTAGTCAATTTATGAGAATATTTTTACCATAGTACTGGGAAATTTGACAACATAAAGAATATTAAAATGTGTTTTTCAAATTCTAGTTACACAATTTGAAGCACTCTTCTGAGATACTATCCTTCCTTTAATTTTATGCATTTCTTGTTGATGATGAAATGCGTCCTTTCTTTGAAAAGAGATTGTATTGGGTTGTTTTTTGTTTGGTCTGGTTTTGATTTATCCTTTTTAAAAAAAATTATGATAGTGGTGTTTTGTTTTAACATCTTATTTAGCACAGTTAAAAGTTTGCAACCTAACACTAGACAGAATACATACACACACACACACACACACACACACACACACACACACACATATATATATATATATATATACATATATATATATATATATATAAAATCTGCTTATATGTCACTCTACCATTAAATTCAGCAGTCCTTTAATTTGAAACAGACACATGGTTGACCTTCTATCCCAAATACATATACATCACTAATTGAATTTCATAAAGGGAGTGCTGACTCTCCGTGGATTTTGAAACAGCCTTAATTTATTTTCCCTTTTTTTCAAACAGAACTCCTTTCCACATATGTATTAGAGTGAAGTTATAAATGACCAGACTTTTAAAATCAAATAATTTTGAAATGTTAAAGGTCTGCATATACAGTATCACATTAATTCATTAATTTTTCAATTAATCTAATTATTGGTTAAGTAGTGTTTACTATCTTTACAATGCATAGATCAGATAATATGAAGTACACTATAAGAAAAAAAATGGCTCTGTAGAGCTGAAAATATTAGTCTTTGTTTATCATCTTATTAATATGACAAATTAAGCCAGAATGTTGTATTCCAAATGTATCCCTTATTTTCATATATTTTATATAGTCTTCCAGATTTTCAAGTTTATTAAAAACTAGAAGATTCATGCAATAGGCCTTCCTTCCCCTGGCTCCCGACATTGGTGTTCCTCAGGCACCTGGGACCCAGGTCTTCACTCCAGCTGCAGCGGAGAATCCAATCTTCTTCAGTCTTCAATCTTCAGTCATCTTCAGCCTTCGCTCCACACCTGTGTATGCAAATTAATCTGTCATATTTCTTGGATTAATTTGCATACTCACTCCTGATTAGCCGGTGGTCATCACAGAGGTATGGTCAATTTGCATATTTCCTTATATTAGTGTAGATGCTTGGATATCTGGGTTGTATTTAATTTGTATGCTCACCAAATACTATCTACAAATTCAGTTTTCAAACAGTTTTTGCTCACTAAATTATAACAGAAAGTCACACATCATGGTAAATGAATTTGGTAAACATTTAAAATATTTTATATGCAAGGGTCAGAAGAAGTGATAAAGAAGGAGGAGAAAGAGAGGAAGGAAGGAAGGAAGGGAGAAAGGAAGGAAGGAAGGAAGGAAGGAAGTTGGGAGGGAGAAAGTGAGAGAAGAGATCTGAAGTCAAAATAGAGGAGTTACAAAGAGCATTTCTAGATTGCAACAAATCCAATTTAGCATGACAGTATAAAATGTAATATTTAATGTATGTCTACCACGTATATTTTATTTGCTTAGCACTTCTTTTAAATTTGGATTGTGTACCTAAAAGCTCATACATTTCAAAACAATTGCTGCTTGAATAAAAGTGAATTTATTGGAAATTCTTCATAAAAGGAGAAAATGAAAAATCACCTATACCAAATCACATAATGATAGATGAAACTTAAACAGAATCTGGGCATTTCCAAATGTTTGACTTTGTAATCTTTATTTCAGGTGATTTCCTCTGAATTTTATCAATTCTACTTTGCAGTACAGATGTCTCATCTCCAAAAAATAGTATATATGTCATTCTTCAACACCAAATCCACTAATCTTCTAATCCTGTGTTATATGAGATGATAGTGTACAGTTCTTTTAAATAACAATCAAAACAGGTCCTTTCTTAAAGCAAATAATGTGAGCCGCACAAATCTTCTCTGAAGGAAGTGGCCCACTAAACAAATGTCTTCTGGGTGGTCTATGTTAGGTCTTAGAGTTCAATTTGCTATATAAATAGTGTGAGAAGAGTTACTTAGTAGAGTCAGAATGGAGTTTTAATAGTTTGTGTGTAAAATAAGATTTAATGGTCTCATCTAAAACTGAATCACCAGGTATAATACTGCTTTTATGACATAATATGCAAGAATTCTAAGAAATGATTAAGAAAATTTGAGCTGAAACCAGTTTGGCTCAGTGGATAAAGTGTCGGTCTGCGGACTGAAAGATCCAGGTTCGATTCCGGTCAAGGGCATGTGCGGAGACATCCCCAGTCGGGGGTGTGCAGGAGGCAGCTGATCGATGTTTCTCTCTCATTGATGTTTCTAACTTTCTATCCCTCTCCCTTCCTCTCTGTAAAAAAAATCAATAAAATATATTTTTTAAAAAAATAAAATTTGAAAAAAAATCAGAAATAAGTATAACATTCTTTTGGGGAATTTCTAGTTTGTTTTATAGACAATTAAATGAGATCACAACTAAATAGTTGTTCAAGTACATTATCATAGTAATCAAATAAAATTCAATTTCATAATCTCCATTCATTTCTCAAAAGTATATTATTTCTCAAAGAGTTTAGATGGTGTTTGTGGTTTTTTGGTTTTTTTTTTTTCTTCAGGATCAGAAGAAGACATGCTTTTCTGAGCACAGCTGGAAAATGTGCCTCATGGTGTCCCATCCCTGCCTTTCTTGTCTAGGTTCATCCATGGAAGCTACAACTAGCTTTTCACACAGCTGCTGAGGTGGAGATAAGTTTGCCTATAATAAATGAGTGAAGCTCTTCACGCATGGAACAAGAAGAACTAATTGTTCTCAAACGGGAAAAATCACCACAGCTATGCTGCTGACAACACAAACATTTGCCTCCTGATACTGCTTGGTGCCCTGACCAATACTGGCAGACAAAAACTTGGGAAAGGCCAAGAAAGCTCAGAAACACCACACAGCATTTCTACTCAAATAACAACTTCCTTATTTTATTCTCTCTCTCTCTCTCTCTCTCTCTCTCTCTCTCTCTCTCTCTCTCTTTTATCCCACATCAAGCAGTATAAAGTGGTTGTTCTGGAAAGTAAATGTTAGTTTAATCTGTTTCCAAATAGACATATGGCCAGAATATGTAGCGAGGAGACCTGGAAGGAAGAACATTAAAAACATGGTCTAACCTCTTTCTTGCATAACATTGCTTCACTAGACCATTGTAAAAAATTTTCCTCCTCCAGTTTATAAATATTTATAGCTATGATATGCTACTACGTTCGAATATGATGCTGAACCATGTCATTTCATTCTTTTAGTCTTTTCTTATAAATCAATACTTCCAACTCTTTCATCATTTTTGTGGTTTTCTCCTGAGAAGCTCTTTCAATTTATCTAAATCTTTTTTAGAGCTTAGGTGCCAAATCACAAGGACAATTTCAATAACCACGAAGAAGGGGAAAAGAGAAAGGTGGGGGGATGAGGGCAGCAGTTCCAAACCAGTTTTATAAGTCATACTTCCAGCAACTGCAATTCTTGCAACAGGACCTATTCTTCCAACAGCACAGGAGCATTCATGGGTTTTCACATACCTGAAGATGGATTGGAGAGGCAAAAGCACCAATCGTTCCTTATGAGTGTCTTTTCTGAAGAAAATGTATAGAGAATTTTAAATGTGAGTGCCCAAGGATATCTGTGTCTGATTTATTAATCTGGAAAAAAATCAAGAAAAAGTTTCCCTAGAGGGTGGTTCCTTCTAATCCTTTCACAATTATCCAAGGTGAACTTGTTCCCTGTAGGCTCTCTTAGCAAAGGCTAATTATAATAACCAAATAACCCTGGTATGTTTTTCTCAGTAGATAGAGCATCAGCTTGCAGAATGAAGGGTCCAGAGTGTGATTCCAGTCAAGGGCATGTACCTTGTTTACAGGGAGGCATTCAATCAATATGTCTCTCTCATATTGATGTTTCTCTCTCCCTGTGTCTTCCACTCTCTAAAAGAGTCAATGGGAAAAGTAGCCTCAGGTGATAATTAACAATAATAAAAATAATAATGATAAAACCCAAATAGGGAGTCCTTCCTAATTTTCCTCTTCATCCTTCATCTGGTTACTTTTATTGTGGCAAGTGTTCTATTTATCAGCCAACAAAATGATCAATGTAACATGTTTACCTGTTAAAAACAATATGTAATACTAGAGGCCCAGTGCTAAAATTCATGCACAGGAGGGTGTGTCCCTCAGCCCAGCCTGCACACTCTCCAATATGGGACCTGAGCATTTAGGCCCGATCACAATCCAAGACTGCTGGCTCCCAATCGCTCACCTGCCTGCCTTCCTGATCGCCCCTAACCACTTTTGCTTCCCAGCTTGATCACCCCCTAACCACTCCTCTGCCAGCCTGATTAATGCCCAATTGCTCCCCTGCCAGCATGATTGCCCCAACTGCCATCCCCTGCCAGCGTGGTTGCCCCTAACTGTCCTCCTTTGCAAGCCTGGTCACCCCCAACTGCCCTCTTCTGCTGGTCCAGTCACCCCTAACTGCCCTCCCCTATGGGCCTGGTTCCCCCCAACTGCCCTCCTCTGCAAGCCTGGTCACCCCTAACTGCCCTCTCCTCTGGCCTGCCAGGTATCTTGGGGAAGTATTCTTGTGTCCACATGGAGGCAGCCATTTTTTACCACATGGGGGCAGCCATCTTGTGTGTTGGAGTGATGGTCAATTTGCATATTAGTCTTTTATTAGATGGGATTACTTTAAAATTTCCTTCTGTTTCATTTATCATTAATGAGTACAGATTAAGTTATTTAGTTTTACTATTATTATTAATTATTAGCCTTTCTTCAAGTGAACACACTACTTCATCAGAAGCTTTTAAAAATATCTATATTTAAATCTATATAATAGTACTTGTATCAAAGCATATTTGAACTTCTTAAAGATAGTGTTTTTCCAAAATTGCGACATAATACAATCATTTTTGTTTGACTTTGGTGCACTAGTTTTGGTTCTAACATAAGAAAAAAAAATCAAATTTGCATATAGAAGGACTTACGAACAGAAACCTTAATCTCTACAGTAAGAACTGCTACAGATAAATGTGTTCTATAGCCCAATAATCTGTCATCAAATAAAAGACTGACAGCTGTGAATAAGAAATCAGTTGGAGTTTATTAGCTAATTACTGCTAACATGCACAGAGGAATACAAATACTATTCAGCTCTCTTAATTGTTCTTTATTTTACTGTAAGTAGTTAAATTATTGCTAGATTAATTCACACATTAACTCTTATGAGTAATTTCACAGAAAGTTGTGTATTGTGTCTTTGCAATAACACCCATCCATCTTTATTTCAGAATATGATAAATTCCTAGAGTTTTCAGAAAATGAGATGTATATATTGCAAAATGTGTTTTTAAGCCAGTAATATTATATTTAATATTATCCAATTTGCAACCCACCTAATATGAATCATAAATAACCTGCTTTTTACTCCCATTTAATTTAGCTACACAGATGTAAATTACTGACGCAATTATGTTTCTCTCTTTCTTTTTTACTAGAAGCACTTCTACCTAATATAACCTCCTAAAATATCTTCAATCTTATCAACATTCAGAAAGGGAATAAAGATGTTTTAAGTTTCTCATTTTGGAAAAACAGATTTTGTTTTTCAATCTTATATAATAAAAGAGAAAAATGCAAACTTTACCATACCTTCGCTATGGTACCAGCCAATCAGGAGTGGGGGGCGGGGCCGAGGGCGGGGCCAGGCGGCGATGGCGGCTCCCTGTTTGCCATGCGGGCCTGATCCTGAGCTTCCACGCCCCGCCCGGCATCCCATCCCCATGCAGGTTGAAGAGGTACACGGGCACACACCCGTGTGAGCTGTGTGAGCACCCACAGCCTCGGAGGGTGGGTGGGCACAACCAGGGACACAGGGATCAGCATTAGAAGAGGTCGGGCTCTGTACCCCCAGCAGCCCGGGCCTTACTCACAACCGCCCCTGAGCCAGAGGGTGCGGGTGTAAACCCGCGGCACACACTCCGCCTCCAAAGTGCTGCTGATCCGCTGTAGCAGGACCGCCCTGGAGGCGCTGTGCCAGGCGGCCCAAAACACAAACACCACGGACTCCACGCCAGGAGGCGCTTCAGGCCTGCGTTCACAGGCGGTGGAGGAGGGTGGGTGCCAGGCTGGGAGGGGTGGGGGTTTGTGTTCAGTGGGGACAGTCTGTTTTGCAAAGTGAAAGTTACTGAGACGGACGGTAGCGGTGGTTGCACAGCAATGTCAGTGTGCACACTGCTGAGCTGCACGCTTCACAATGGTTCGTGACTGTTTTTATGTTATGTGTACATCAGCACAATTAAAAAATGTTTAATGGCACCGGGTTAGCCAAAACGGCAACCTGGCCAAGAGACTGGCGGCAGGGAGGCCTTCTCTTGGGCAACACAGGCCCTGTGCTTTCTGGGGGACGCGGGGGAGCCTGGGGGATGCCAGCAGCAGAGACAGAGGCCGGGGTGTGGACTGGGGGTTCCGGAGTGAACACACCCAGAGCTGTGAGCTCAAGGCTTTGTACACCGGAGGGCCTTTTCCCTTTTACATATTTGTGTACTAACCCGCCCGCCATCCTCAAGCAACCAAGAAGAAAGATTGAGCCCCCTTTCCTTAATTATTTCAGGAATAATCCTCCCGGTAATCAACCCCATCACCAACCAAGCAGTTGAGTCCCCGATACTATATGAATTAGAGTCGGACATTAAATGTCATGCTATGACTTTTCTCCTTATACAGAGTATCAGTTTGCTTGCAGAGTGGCTTCCTGGCTTGCTGCCATCCTGTGCATGGTCCACGCTTATGAGTTCAGGATCTATGACAATGTGAATAATTCAGATGTTTACAATAAAAACACATGAATACACGAATTCCCTAATGTTAATGTTAAAATTCATGGAAAAATAGTCCTTTAAATCTTTGGTGGTTAGAAATTAAAGACCTCAAATCATGTATAATAAACAGTAAATAAAGTTACACTGAATGGCAAAAAAATAAATAAAAATAAAACATTAGGGGCCAGGAAATGTTCAAAGACCAGATCAGGAATGGAAGTCACAAGGTGTATATTATTGCTACAAACACTGTATTTCCTACTACTTACAACATATACAATGTAATGTATTAGATGCCTTCCTATCTCATGAAGCATGTATTCTCATAGGTAATACTGGTAGATATGTTATAGTTATGGCAGAATGTCATATCCTATCTATATTAATAAAAAGGTAATATGCTAATTAGATCATGAGACATTCCAGAAATCCTTCCAGACAAAGCCATGGTGGTGGGGCCAAGGCAGAGGCAGTTATGGGTGATGAGGCCAGGAGGGGAGGGCAGTTGAAAGTGATCAGGCTGGCAAGGGGGTGCAGTTGGGGGCAAGCATATCAGCAGGCAGAGTGGTTAGGGGAGATCAAGCAGGCAGGCAGGTGAGCAGTTAGGAGCCAGTACTCCAGGATTGTGAGGGGGTTATCTGACGGCCAGTTTAGGCCTGATCCCACGGGGGTCCCAGATTAGAGAGGATACAGGCCAGGCTAAGGGACACACCCCCCTCCACCCACTCCACCCCAGGCATGAATTTCATGCACCAGGCCACTAGTTAAGTATAAGAAACAAAACAAAAATCTTTGAGGAATCTACCATTTCCCAATAAAGAATAGAAGATAGCTACTAGATGTGTGTTAATGTAATATGATTTCTGATGTGATAATTCTATTTGAATGCTCATAATGTTGATTGTATTTGATGCTTCTCATTGGCTGTATTCTAAAATAATAAGAAATCTATTAGGAGTTCACGTAACCAAAATGCTCATAAAGCATAAATGTACAACATACTCTGTTTGTCAGTCAACAGGGTACCTTTAAATTAAAATTATAATTAGTTAGTTTCTATCTTCATACATAATTAATTTTAGTACTATCAAAAATAATCTTTCTCAGGGAGTCAAATGTCAGTTTCCTATTAAGTAACACCTTCCTCAAATAAAAGCTACATAATAATAGGCCATTAACTACTAGTCTACTATGGGGACTATTCTAAAAATTTTTCTACCATTTTCCTTTCACAGTTTATTAAACCAAAACAAATATCATCTTAAAAAGAGCAACAATTATAATCATGTATACTTGACCTCTTAGTTCTCTTCTAAAATTTAGTTTTCTCTGTTTTAGTTAAATCTCTTCCTTAGTCAATGTTTATTTTTATATTTCTCCAAACTTGACTTCAGGTTATTCTAAATAAGATGATTAATTACAAAAACAATCTTTTATTATTTAGGAAAGTTAAAATTGATCTTTACAAAGATAAATATTCTTGAAATATATTTAAAATTTATAATTGTTCCCTAAAAGTAGCAAAGAAAAATATCCTATGTTATCCACACAGCTTGAAAAGAGGTGCATGGCTCACTTGGTTGTAGAGTCATTCCTCACACCAAAAGGCTGGGTTTGATGCTGGTTTGTGCACATACCTGGGACCTGGGTTCTATCCCTGGTCACGGTGCATATTGGAGGCAATCTAGCAATGTTTCTCTCAAATTGATGTTTCTCTTTCGCTTTCTCCCTTCTTGTCTCTCTGAAAATCATTACAAAATCCTTGAATAAGGATTAAAAATTTGTTTTTAAGAACAAAGTTATGCCACAGTTGTCACATAGTAAACATTAACTTGAATAATATATATTAATAAATAAAATATTTTTTTCATTGAGAATAGACAGAAATATAAAGGAAAATAGAATTGAAAATTATACACTTCAATACAATTAGAAACTTTGTTGTAAGTATATAGTTGAAAAATAGAGAAAGAGTTAAACATCTCTGAATTAGATCTATACTATCAATGTTAGGTATGAAGAATCATGAAATACTGCTGGTCAATGGCAATTTTATATCACTTCAGTTCAGTTTAGGATTGAAGATATGTAACTCCAAGTAGTTTATCTCATTTTGATAAGTAATATCTATAATGACATCATCTACTATTAAAGAACCCCGTTATATCCTACATTTGCTCAGATTTCACATTTTCTTAAATGTAAAAAATTGAGCTCAGATGTAAATGAGTTAAAGATTTACTAGAAAGGACATTATTTTAAAAGACATATAATAATACTACAATATGTAAATATTAAAAAGTTATTTTCTTGCTTTCTGACTTTAAGAAAATTAAGCTATATTTATGCAAAACATTGGAAAGTGACCACCACCATTTTTATATTATATGAGCCCTCAAACATATTATATAAATGTTACATAGCATTTATTAGATATTTTCTAGGTTATAAACATGACATGTACATAATATAGAACATTTTTATATTATAAAATTATAAAAATAAGTTTATAAAAGCATTATTCAGAGATAATCACTACTATACAGCAGTGTTTTACATTATTCTAATAGAAGAGTGCTATGCAAATTGACCATACCTCTGCTATACCCACAAGCCATACCCACAAGCCACACCCACAAGCCAATCAGAATGAGAATGCAAATTAATCAAACCAAGATGGAGGTTAATTTGCATATCCAGGTGCAGAAGATGGTGTAGAAGGAAGCCAAGCCCTGCAAAAAGGAGAAAAGCTGAGGAGAAGTAAGCAAGTGGGACAGCGGAAAACTGAGGGAAGCAATTGCTGGGGGATGGAGGGAGTGAGGCAGCAGAGAAGGGAGGGAGCAAGGCAGAAGGGAAGGGAGGGAGGGAGGCAGCAGAGAAGGGAGCAAGGCAGAGGAGACACTAGGGAATGAGGTAGAGGAAATGGGAGGGAGCAAGGTAGGGGAGAAGGGAGGGAGCTTTGCTCAGGCCACAGGAAGCCCTATTCTTGCAGAAATCTTCCTGTAATGGGTCTCCTGCAACGGGTCTCTAGTAAGATATATAAAAGATGATGATTAGATAGATGATAGATAGATAGATAGCTAGATGATAGATAGATAGATAGATAGATAGATAGATAGATAGATAGATAGATAGATAGATGATAGATAGAGATAGATAACCTGCTGGGTATATAGTTTGGCATTACAGTGTTGTTTTTTTTGTCACAAAGATAATCATAAAATATTTCTTTTTAAAATTTTTATTATTGATTTTAGAGAGAGATAGGAAAGGGAGGAAAAGAATAAGAGTGTGAAAGAGAAAAATAGAGTAAGAAACATCCATTTGTTGTTCCCTAAAATAAATTTAGTTATGCATTTGTTGATTGATTCTTGTATGTGCGTTGACCAGGATCAAACCCCAACCATGGCATATTGGGACAACGCTCTAACCAACTGAGCTACCTGGCTAGGGCATAAAATATTTCTAATGACAGTAAAATTTTCCTGAACACTTTATTTTAAACAACTGCATATTTACTTATGCCATCAATTATTTAATTCATTCCTAATTTTGTACTTATTTTATAACCTTATAAACAAAAAAGTACTGTGATGAAGATCTTTGCATATAAATTTTAATCCAATTCTGATAATTTATTTAAATGGATTCTTGAAGTTGGAGTACATGGTCAAAGGGTCAAAAATTCTTTTTTCTTTTTCTTTTTTTTAAGATTGACACCATTTCTGAATTAGTTGTCACAGGATGGATAAAAAATAAGCTTACTGGGGTTTTATTTTCTCTTTTACCTAACTGCCAAATAAGATATGGTATTTTCTTCACAAATATAGTGGTGATTTGTATTTCTTAGGAATTTTAATGATTCTCTTTAGCTTTTAGATGAATCATTTAGGTAGGCTGAATATTTTTCATCATTATTTGTATAAATATTATATATTAAGAATATTATTTCATTTATATATTTATAGCAAATACTTCAACCAACTAGCCACTAGGTTTGTAATTGATTTTCAATATTTTTTTGTGTATAGTGGCTTTTAGACATGTAGGTAATCACATAAATAAAAATTTTTCTGTGTGATGTTTCTTTTTTTAATACTTAAAAGATTGATTATTCCTTATTTGCGGTCATATTTAAAAATAATTATTTAATCATTCTGACATTTACTCTGAAATATGAGGTAAGTTAATAAATAGGATTATTTCTTTTTGTTATCTTTTCCTGAATGGTAAACATACTTCTCAACATCACTCAACAAATAATGAATTAATCCCTCAATAATGTATTCAACACTTATTTATTGAGATAACACAAGCTTAGTAATGTTGTAGTAATTTGGATTCAGTGGTGAAACAAAGTCTTTGCTTTCAAGGGATTTACATTTTAGGGGAAGAAAAAATAAATAATTATATAATATAATGGCAGGTGTTGACAAATGTTTTGAAGAAAACAAAAGATGAGTAAAAAAATAGAGAAGGCTAAACATGTGTGTATACAAAGGATGATATTTAAAATAGGTAACAAAATGCCTCTTTTATGAAAAAACAGTTGATCACTGATCTATACTTGAATGAATATTTTGTAAATCTATTTATTGATTTTAAGATTTTTGTTTGGACATTTATACAGAAGCTATGTAATTTTCTAATAATCTAGTATATTAAATACTAGAGGTCTGGAGCATGAAATTTGTGCATTTTGGGGTGAGGGGTTCCTCAGCTTGCCCTGTGCTCTCTCGCAGTCTGCGAGCCCTCAGGTGATCCCTGACTGATGGCTTAGGCCAGTGATGGGCAACCTTTTGAGCTTGGTGTGTCAAAATTCACCAAAAAAAACAGCATAACTTGGGTGATGTGTCATTTCGAGGAAAAAAAACACAATTTTGCAATATTTATAGTTTAAATAACTAAAATGTATAATTGTAATATAATAACCGTATTTAATAAACCAAAAACTAATTATGTAACTTACCTGTTTAGTGAGTTCTTTGTTCATCTATCAGTCAGTTTCTTCTGTTGGTCTTGATATTATTTAACTTGTGTGGGGTGCTGATAAGTGAGGGGGAGGAGAGATTTGTTAACTAACCTGCCTACTAGTGACTTTTTTGTTGCTGAATTTCATTAGCTAAACCTTCAATTGAAGATTGGTATTTTGTACATTTTAAGCCCAAGCCAGCACTACTAACTTCATCTGTCAATCTGTTTCTTTTGATATTATTTAATGCTGAGAATAAGGTCCACAAAAGTATGAAGAGGGAAAAATGGTGAGTAAAGCCATTGCTATATTTTTCAGGGTGCTAAAAGTGTCTGGTAATCGGTTCCAGGCACTGCAAATTTCCTATTCGTAGTGGCACTCCTCTTTGATTCTCCAAGTGGCACCTTTCTAGATTCTCAAGCTTTGACCTCAAGTCAACAAACACCTGAGCCCAGATGCTGTCTTGAAATTCTGCCAGTTGCATCTCCAAATCATCAATTTGCATCCATTGGAAACCATTTAATTCCAAACTACTGTAGACAACTACATAAGGATACTTAATTATTTTTATGGTATGTTCTAGGCTTCCAAATTGATTAAATCTATCACTGAATTGGTCAAATAACAAGTCTAAAACATGCTGGTACTTTATATGTAAGGGATCCATTTCAGTTTGTTCAGCTCCACTGGCCTTCTCAAGATACTTTGTTACTTGAGGAAAATACATATAAGATTTAGTTTCTACATATCTCTTGAAAGTTTTAAGATTACTTTCAAAAGCTTTCATGTATCCAAACATAACTTCAATACTTTTGCCAAAACCTTGTAACTTTAAGTTCAGTTCATTATTATGAACAGAGATCTGTAAAAAAAAGTATCAGGGTGTTGATCCACTTATCATCATTGAGCTGAGAAAAGTTTTCCAGATCCTTATCCTCAAGAAATACCTTAATTTCTTCAAAGCACTCCACAAAGCACTCAAGAACTTTGCCTCGGTTCAGCCATCTTACATTATTGTACATCAGCAGTCCACTTTAGTTGGAATCAACCTCCAGTAAAAGTGCAGAAAATTCTCGTTTGTGAAGAGGGCGAGCAGCTATTAAATTAACTATTTTTGTAACAACTGACATTAAGTTGTCTAAGTCGGTGAAACCTGCCTTGGCACATAAAACCTCCTGAAGGATAATTCAATAAAAAGGCACAATCAGATGTCCAATAGCTTCCGTAAATAATATGACAAATCTGACATTTCCCCCACCATGTTTGGTGACACAACTTTAGAGATATCAATTGCAGTAGCCGAGGATGAAATGTTCTTCTTGGCATGCGGCCCCATACTTCTGTGTATGTGACCACATGCGGCCGCATGTCATCGAAAATGGCTGTGTGTGTCAGTGCTGACTGGGTGTCATAGGTTCGCCACCATGGGCTTCGGCCATCCTTAGTGCTGCCACGGAGGCAAGAGAGGCTCCCGCCACGGCTGCTGCACTCAGCCATAAACCCAGCTTCTGGCTGAGCAGCACTCCCGCTATGGGAGTTCACTGGCCACCAGGGGGCAGCTCCTGCATTGAGGATCTGCCCCCTGGTGATCAGTGTGTATCATAGCAACTGGTTGTCCTGCCGTTCTGTCAATTTGCACATTAGCCTTTTATTATATAGGATTCTCCTCAAACTAATTTAAAGAATGTGCTCTTCACTTAGATAGTTTTATTTATATTGTGTATTATTCAAACTAATTAAAGTAATTGATATATTCACTGTCACTAAATTCATAAAATCTTTAAGATTTTTGCAAAATATCAGTATAAAATATTCTACCCAAAATTCTTCCAAACATATTACCTACTAATTTCTGCATTTCTCTTATGCTCTATCAATCCCCCTGGTGTAAATCAACTCAGTTTATTTTAAAATACTTAAAGAAACATTTATAGAATTTTGTCTCAAGTTTTTCTTGTTAATATCTTTCTGAGTGTGCATGTTATATCTCCATATTATAATAAATTCATACAAGTTGGGGATATATCGTATATCTAATAAAAAGAACAAATACTAGTACCTTTTCACTTAAAAAAACTTCTTAAGGAAACTTAAGTAAAATAAGGAGTGAAAAGGGAATCATATAAAATAATAATAATTTTACTATTTGAAAAAAACTTGCAAAGTAAGACATTTAAGTTTCTCTCAAAATTATAAGCCAAACTTTAAAGGTATGATGGGATTGTTATAAAAAGTTTAGTAAAAAGATTTTATTAGTGACATTTGTGACCTTTTAAAAATAATGCATGAGTCATTTTCTAATTCAGTGACAAAAAGAATTACTAAATTTTAGTATCAATTTATAAATTCTAAAGTCATCTCATAATATCTCAAATACATATCCAAGTTACCTATTTGGGCATATCAATCTCTCTTAGTCATCAAAGTTAATTTACTGACTCTCTCCAGTCATGAATTGTATTCAAGACAAGATTTAATATATTTTCTCATAAAATATTAACATTATAGTAATTAATCATGTTAACCCCAGGCACATTTTTATATTCTGAATTCAACCAAGTGTAGCACAGAACCAGATAAATAGCTTGAGGTTATAATGCAAAAAGTTGTTATTTCAATGGTAATATTCCTGCAATTAATTCCTCCATCTCCCAAATGTACTAATCAGGAGGTCTCATATGAATATAAAATTTTCTGTAGCCTAACTAGTTTTCCAAGTGTAAGAATAATGGATTTTCATTTACACTGAAAGATTAGTAGAGAAAAATATAAACCAAGAAAATTTCTATGTCTATAACAATATTTTACATTATAACATCATATGAGTCAGTATTTGTCCTTTGTGGATAAACATATCCACTAGTATTATTTTTTATTGTATATCTGAGAATATTTTAAGTAACATGTGTTTTTGAATTGAACATTTATACTGCTACTTTTCATTACTAATTTGTAATAATATAGACATTATATATATATATATATATATATGTTTCCATTTTATAAAATATTCTGAGATTTTTTAAGGTATTTGATATTTAAAAAAGAAATACTGAAGAAAATGAGACATTACAGTAATTGTAATTGATTACTGAAAGGCTTAGAAACATTATATTTTTGTTTAAAGATAATATTAGTTGAAATGTACTAAAAAATGCATGAAAATGTTTCAATGTCTAGTGGGTTCAAGAAACCTTCCTAAGCAAACTATAATGAATAAAATAAAAAAGAATAAATATATTTGAATTCATTAAAAAGACAACAAAATAAAAGTTAAAAAATTAAATATTTACCACAGAAATAATAAGCAAATATTAATACCCCTAATATATAAAGAGCTCCTATGAATTGTAAGAAGAAAGCAAACAAACTTGATAGGAAAAAGACAATGGAAAAAATTACCAATTCACAGAAAAGAGAATTTAAATTGCTAATCAACATATGAAATGTTTTTTCCTCTCATTTGCAGTCAGAGAAATGCCAATTAAGTCAACAATGAAATACACATAAAATTGGAAAATTTTAAAAATCTACCTACATAATAGAGGAATGTGCAAATTACACAGGATACTGTAACAACAGGACTGAACAGTAGGGACCTGAGGCTGCATGGCACTTGGCTGGGGCAAGGGACCTCAGACAGCACCCCTGCCCCATGGAACTTGACAGGGGACCTCATGCCATGCCCCTGCCCAACGGGACCTGTTGGGAACCTCAGGCCGTGCCCTCTCCACCCTGGTGCCAGGTAAATTTGTATATATATGTTATATGTTGGTAAGCATGTAAGAACAAATAGTAGCCTAAATAGTTTTCCAAGTGTAAGAATAATGGATTTTCATTTCCATTGAAAGAGCACTAGAGAAAAATATAAATTGAGAAAATTTCTATGTCTATAGCAATATTTTACATTAGGTATTTGTAAATACCTAATGTAAAATATTAGGATGATATACAGTAGCTATTGGCTTTGGTTGCTTGAAGGGTCTGAAGAAATAAGAAAGAGTGGAGGAGATCAAAATTGTTTTTGCTTTATATATATCAACATTTCATTTAATTAATTTGAAAAAATGGTGATAGTTTTTAAAAGTAAGACTGTTAAGAGATAAAAGTATATAAACAGCAGCATATCAGTTAAAAAATACCTATGATTCTAGGTATACTAGTATATCCAAGAGAAATGAAAGTATACATCCTCCACCAAAATGTAAACAAGCATTCATAATACAATCATCATCATATATAATAAAAGGCTAATATGCAAATTGACCAAACAATGGAATGACTGGTCACTATGACATGCACTGACCAACAGGGTTCAGATGCTCAAGGCAGAAGCTGACCCCTGGTGGTCAATGCACACCCACAGGGGGAGCACTGCTTAGCCACAAGCCAGGTTCATGACTGGCAAGTTCAACAACAGTGGCGTGAGCCTCTCTTTGTGGGTAATGGGCCTCAGCCTTCAGTTGGACATCCCCCAAGGACTCCCAAACAAGAGAGGGCACAGGCCCAGCTGAAAGATCTCCCTCCCCTCTGAGCGCATTAATTTCATGCACCAGGCCTCTAGTTATTTATAACAGCCAAAAGGTGGAAACAACTAAACATCCATCAACTTGGTGAATAGAAAAATGAAATGTGGCATACCAATACAATGGAAAAAAGGAATGAAGTACTGACATGTGCTACAACATGGATGAACCTTAAAAACCACATATTGTATCTATAAATATATTTATATAAATTTCTCATAAAAAGCATGTGTATGGAGATAGGAAGTAGATTGATTAGTGGTTGTCTAGGTTCAGTGAGCTAGCAAGAGGAGGCTGGGGATTACTAATAAGCAGATTTCTTTTGATGGGGACAAAAGTGTTGTAAAATTTAATTGTGGTGATGATTGCACTACCTGTGATTATACAAAACAAAATAAATATTTAAATGTATACTTTATATGGACAAATTTTATGGTGAATGAATGATAGCTCATTAAAGCTGAAAATGAATTATGACCTTTTTTGGAACATGTAAAATGTCACTTAACAAATTAATTTTTAAAATTTATTTCATTTTTCTATTACCATTTATTCTCTCTGCCCTCTCTTTCATCTACACCCATCCTCCTGTATCCCTGCTCTTACCACACTGTTGTCCATGTCCAGGAGTTCTCTTCCTCTTTTTTCTTTTTTGTTCAAACTCTCCACCCTCCATCCCCCCAAACTCCAGCTATCTGCCTGTTCTCTATATTAATTTTTAATGTTATGCTCCTTAAACTAAATACAATCTGGCATTTACAAAAATAAGGTATTCTATGTGAGTAATATTTCCTGTTCATTAATAATTTCCATTTAAAATGTCAATATTTTCTCTTTAATATTAGATATTTTGGTTAGAAATATTTCTAAACTTTGTCATGAACTTACTCTTCTTTTTTTTTTTTTTGCAATGTTAATTAAATTATGTCATTCCTTTCCTAAAAGTTGTAGGCAATAATATGAACATCATCTTGAATATCTTATCTAATCTTACCTAATACTAAACAAACATGTAAATTGACTGTACCTCTGCTACTCCCACAGCCAATCAGAAGTGAGTATGAAAATTAACCTGAAAAGATGGTGATTTAATTTGCATATGCAGGCACAGAGCAGCTGGGAGAGGCGGGACACAAGCTATGAAGGGGAAAGCGGATGGTGGAGGGAGCTACAGGAGCAAGTACTTTCAGGTGCCTGGGCAGCCAGGAGCAAAGCCAGGGGAAGGAAGGCCTATTGTTGCACAAATGTCATGCAATGGGTCTCTAGTTATCATATCTAATAAAAGAGTAATATGCAAATTGACCATACCTCTGATCAAGCCATGCACACAGCCATGACCAACAGCCAGTCAAGAGCAAATTATGCAAATAAATCCCAACCAAAATGGCTGCAGCCACTGAGAGCAGAAGGGAGGCTTGGGTTTCCCTGGCAATGGAGGAAGCCAAGCTTTCCGCCTGGCCTTGCTGGCCTAGGCCTCCACTCAGTGTTACAAAGTTTCAATTATAGAAGATACATAATCCCAACAGGAATAGCAGCAGCCATGGAGCTGGGGAGAGCAGAAGATAGGGTTGCCTGGGTGATAGAGGAAGTCAAACTTCTGCAGCCCTAACCTAGGCCTCCACTCTAGGCTACAAAGTTTCAATTATAGAATTTAAATAAAACCAAACAGAAATGGCTGTCACCATGGAGTGAGCAGAAGACTTGGCTCCACTGCAGGCTACAAAGTTTCAGTTGTAGAACCTAAATTAATCCCAGTTCCCAGGACCTCTGCTTGGGTTGCTTGGGGGTGTGGCAAGCTTGCAAACCACCATAGGCCCCTTGCCCAGGCCACCCCACGCCCCAAGGGAACCCTACCCTGATCCGGGACACCCTTCAGGGCAAACCAGCTGGCTCCCACTCATGCACCAGGCCTCTATCCTATCTAATAAAAGAGTAATATGCAGATTGACCATCAATCCAACACACAAGAGGGCTGCCCCCATGTGGTCAAAGATCCTGCCCCCATGTGCACACAACATGGCCACCACAAGATGGCCATCAAGGGAGGGCCCTTGGAAGGTTCCAGGCCTGCAAGGGAGGACAGTTGGGGACAATCAAGCCTGCAGGGAGGGAAGTTGGGGGTAAACAGACTGGCATGGGAGCAGTTAAACATCAATTAGGTTGGCAGGGTAGTGGTTAGGGGGTGATCAGGCTGGCAGGCAGAAGCAGTTAGGGGCAATCAGGGAGGCAGGCAGGTAGGCAGTTTGGAGAGAGCAGTCCTGGATTGTGAGAAGGATGTCTGACTGCCCATTTAGGCCCATTCCTACTGGGATCGGGCCTAAATGGGCAGTTGGATATCCCTCGAAGGGTCCCATATTGGACAGGGTGCAGGCTGGGCTGAGGAACATCCCCTGCTCCCTGTGCACAAATTTCGTGCACTAGGCCTCTAGTTATATAATATAGTTTAAATGAGATATCAATGTAAATAAGTGTTATAAGAAAAGTTCTCCTAAAGATTTCCCACAAATATTCTTTTAGAGTAAAGCTCATTAAATATACATCTAAATAAGAGTAAAGTAATAAATTTTATTTAAGAGAAAGCCTAAGATATCGTGAATAATGTATCTGACCTTAAATGTTTACATATTGTAAGATCAGTTTTGATTATTCAGATGTCCCTTCCTTCAATTTTGGGTTATTCTGTCTGTTTTGTATAAGTAAGGCAAATGTGAATGAATACTCTAATTTGTAATCTGGGCAGGGCTGCTGATATTGAAATTATTAAGATTTTTATGTCTATTTTTATCCCTTGGGGATTAATATTACTGCATGCAGGCTGACAGTTGTCACAGGGTGGACGGGTTGGGGGCTAGGGAAGAGAGGGATTAAGCATAAAAGAGAAAAAGAAACTCATGGATAAGGACAACAGTATGGTGATTGCTGTGGGATGAAGACAGGGGAGGAGATTGAAGGGAGTATAGGAAGAATAAATTACAATGGAAGGTGACTCTACTTGAGGTGATGAACATACAATACAGTGTGCATGTGATGTGTTATAGAATTATATACCTGAAACCTGTATAATATTGTTAACCAGTGTCAACCCAATAAATTCAATAAAAAGTATGGATATCTATTTTTAGACTATGGTTTTCCAAGCATGTTTTTTTGCAAGGAATTCAGCCACTAACATTTTCAAACTAAAAATCAAAATAGTTTCAAAACCTATAATAGATCAATTTGGGGATATTATACAAGAGTAAGAAAAAGATGCAAGTGGTAGAGGGAAACAGAGACTGGATTTTCTTTTATGGTTTTATTCACATTCCTTCCCCAACCTGTTAAAAGTTATTATTTAGTATTATAAATATATGTGATCCTTTCTGTACAGCCTTATGTCTATAATAGTATGACTTCCAAAATGTATGCCCATACTTACATATTATTACATGTTATACGCAATAAATATAGAACCTATTACTTGTCCAAGTGTGCCCCTCCAAGGCAGAGTTGTTTTCAACTCAATTTTCCCTAAACAAGACTTCATCTCTGTAGTTACATTTAATAGTTAAACAAAGACTTTCTTTTAGTTTGTTATAATAGTAAGAGTTTGAATTTTGAAGTCAAATAGACCTTTTCTTGAGTTCTGGCTCAACTGTTTATTGAGCATTTACTTGGTTACTTAACCTTTTCAAACCTACTAGCATTTCTTTACTTTCAAAATGGAAAAGATAATATTTATGTTGCAGTTGTGGAAAGGAGTTAAATTAGTCATCATTACTTTTTTTAAGTTCAACATAGTGCCTCTTAAAAAAAAAGATCACTCAATAATAGTTAATTCTATTTTACTTAACCCACAATTTCTATCTTTTTTTATTGATTTCAGAAAGGAAGGGAGAGGAAGAGAGAGATAGAAACATCAATGATGAAAGAGAATCATTGATGGGCTGCCTCTTGCACACTCCACACTGGCATGAGCTCTGATCTGGAATCAAACCATGACCTCCTGGTTCATAGGTCAATGCTCAACCACTGAACAATTCTGGCCAGGCCCCACAATATCCATCTTAATCAAAGCCCACATCACTCTGTTTGGTCTGTATTCCATGCCACATATTACTATTGCCACTATTTTTAAAATACCTGATGTTTTCACTGATCAAAAATCTTCAGTGTCTGGTTATGGGATTCACTTAGCCAAATAAATTAAAAATGGGTTAGCTTGACCTTTAAGAGAAGGTTTAGCTTCCTCTTTCTTAAGTGAGCATCATTTTCCTCCAATTTCAGTAAAATTAATGTATATTTGAAATTACTTGTTATCCTTAAATTTGCCATTTTCCTAATCTCAGTCTCTTTTAAATAAAAAACAAGAATATTAACTTTAATATGTTTTTCTCTGATTCCATGATTATATGTATTTTACAATTTTCTTTTCCATTAAACAATATAATAACATTTTCCTTGTTCCAATCCTCACAATTATCCAGATCTCAATTTTATCCTATTTTATAATACCTTTCCTCTTCTACCCAGAAACCATATCTCCCCTTTTCTAATCGCTACAATTATAGTTTTTAGAATTTATATCTTTGTTTTTTATTAAATGTTCTGAACTATCTGCCATGATATATCTTCATTTTTGTGTGTCTGATGGATGGTTCACACATGCAAAGAGAAGCTTCTGTTCTCTATGACATTTGGAAAGCTTGATTTGCTCTTCTTTAGGCAGTTTCCTCTCAGTTCAAGCAGGCAATGGAGTTCTACCTATATTTACAAGACTGTTCAGGCAATGCATGCTTCTGAATCATCAAGAAAATAAAATTCCATTGTATTCACTTTATAGAACAGATCTATCTTCAAAACAATATAAGGTATCCTGTCAGATGTGTCTCTGTGGTTGAGCACCAACCTATGAACCAAGAGGTTATGGTTTAATTCCCTGTCAGGGCACATGTCTGGCTTGCAGTCTCAATCCCCAGTGTGAGACATGCAGGAGGCAGGAGATCAATGATTCTCTCCCTCTCCCTTCCTCCCTAAATAAATAAATGACCAGACTGGCAGAGGAGGAAAGTTGGGGGGAAATAAATATATTTATTTAGGGAGGAAGGGAGAGAATACATATGCATACATACTAGGGATCCAGTGCACAAAATTCGTGCATGGGGGTGTCCCTCAGCCCAGCCTGCACCCTCTCCAATCTGGGACCCTTCCAGGAATGTGCAACTGCTCGTTTTGGCCCATTTCCACCTATTCTGGACATCCCTCTCACAATCCAGGACTGCTGGCTCCAAACTGCTCGCCTGCCTGCTTCCCTGATTGCCCCTAACCACTTCTGCCTGCCAGCCTGATCACCCCCTAATCACTACCCTGCCAGCCTAATTGATGTCTAACTGCTCCCCTGCCAGCCTGTGTCCCCCCAAAATGAATATAAATTTTGAATAATTATCAAGGTAATGTTTATTAAAATACATTTCATTTTCAAAATGTAATAGAATCTATAGTGTCCATATATTATCTCAGCATTGTATGTTATTTGTGATTTCTTAAGAAAACAAAATTCTTTGTGGAAAGTAATTGACACATCACATCATTCTTTTGAACACAGATTTATAAGTATAAGTATATGTATAAGTATATGTATAAGTCAGTCTAATTGGGAATATGTGCTCAGCTCATTGTGTGTGACTGTGCCTGATACAAAAGGTTGCTATCTATATAGGGTATCCAGTGCTTAAAGGAAGCCAGGCAGAAAGTGTCTATGTGTGGCGTTCCAAAGACAGATAGATACAACCTAATGATATGTTATACTGGTTGGTGACCAGTTAATCACATCAAATGGTCTCTCAGATATTTGAATACGACAAAAATGTCCAGAGATTTCCAAAGTATTGTAAAACAGAAGTTGATAATCATGTAGACAAAACGAAGTCCTAGAGGCAGCCAGGAAAGTAGATATTCCATGCTTGGTAGTAGTGATAAAAAGAGGCAGAGGACTGAATCATTAGGGGAGTCGCTGCTGAGCCATGACAGGGGCTCTGTTACCCACACAACTCCAGGGTTCTGCTGAAGCAAGGCTGTTACAAGGCTTAGAAAGTTTCCTGTACTGACTTAGTAAGTTAATGCAAACTAATATGATCTTAAACATCATAATAATTTGAAATCTGGCAAAACTAAATGCAGAAACCAATTTATTTTTCTTCAAAATTAACCATCTAGGGTCATTTGCCATAGAATTGTTACACCAAATGACTCTTCCTTCCATTTTTTATTCTTTCTGCTTTCTCTTTGGTATAGTATTGACTACCCTTGGATGCAGCTGCATCATTAGTTGCGTCCTTCTTCTCTAATGTAGAATATTTCCTATTTTTATGTTCTGAAGTACGGCCAAGAAGCCAAATTAAGTACACATTGCCATCAAATCACTGCTCCTGATTGCCGGGATAGGTGCCACATAGTTTCCACACAGCTTCCAGTAGTTCAGTCCCACCTGAAATACCCACTTAGAAACTCTCCAGGGGAGAAGAAAACATTGCAAAAATATTAAAAGTCACCAAACAAATGAGGGTGTTAAGCACAGAGGGATGGAGCAGAGGAACAGAAAGAACACTGCAAAGCTAATCAGAAACTACACAACCTGAAAACATGAAAATAGCTGAGCCTAGAGTAAGAGAGGAACTGTACAGTGAATTCTTCTGATGCCTTCAGCTATTTCAAATTGCTGAAGTCCTGCCAAGACTTCCTAAAAGGAACAAACACTGTTCTTGATGTGAGTAGACATGATTTAAAGCCCCAACTGTGTTATTAGCTGCTTATATAATCTTGGACAAAGCAACAGACTAGTCTCTAGAGTGCTAGTAGGGGATAATACTGACCCACTTTATATCTATCTATACCTATATCTAGTTATCTATCTATCTATCTATCTATGATATATATGGAATAATATATGTGAATGAACCAGAAGTACAAAATTATATTCTTCATTTCTAAGAGTTTTTATATGTGTTCTTAATAAATGGTATATTAAAGCCTAAATATTTTAACCATGTAGATATAAATATCTACAAATGTCCCTGATAATTTCTGGATCCAAACAAATTGACATTCATTCCCTCAGACATAGTAAAATACTTGCAGTAACAAATTGAAAAAAGGATTTTTAAATAAGTGATATGTGATATATTGCCAGTAACATTAGTCATCATACATTTTGCATATGAAAGTATTTATGAGATAAGAATGATCATAGGACCTTGATTCAAAAATGAAGTCATAATATTGTTATTCAAGAGATGTATACTGTTAATTAAAATGCTAACTTCCTTCCATTGTTTTAGATAATTTCAATAAAAAAGCAAATGGCCATCAATTACTCTTCCTTGCACCACCATCCCCACTGTCTAGCAATGCCCTCACAGTCTCTCTCTAAATGTCTTAAGAAGAGATATTATACATTTACATTTTGTTGAGGGAAGAAAAAGATAACTTTTAGGTGATCACAATGTTCCCTAAAATGTTCTAAAGAAGTCAGGTATGATAGCCACTGAGACATCTGCTTACTCACCTTGTCCTATCGAATAAAGGAGTAATAAGCAAATTGACTGTACCTCTGATCAAGCCACGCCCACAAGCCACGCCCACAAGCCAATCAGGAGCAAATAAACCCCAACCAAGATGGCTGTGGCCACTGAGAGCAAGAGAGAGGCTTGGGTTTCCCCGGAAATGGAGGAGGCCAAGCTTCCCAGCTGCCCTTGCCAGCATAGGCCTCCACTCAATGCTACAAAGTTTCAATTATAGAATATATATCCTAACAGAAATGGCAGCAGCCACGGAGATGGAGAGAGCAGAGGATAGGGTTGCCCAGGTGATGGAGGAAGCCAAGCTTCTGTAGCTCTGGCCAGCCTAGGCCTCCAGTCTAGGTTACAAAGTTTCAATTATAGAATTTAAATAAAACCAAACAGAAATGGCTGTCTCCACAGAGTGAGGAGAAGGCTTGGCTCTGCTCCAGGCTACAAAGTTTCAGTTGTAGAACATAAATTAATCCCAGATACCAGGGCCTCCACTTGGGTGGCTAGGGATGTATCCAGCCTGCAAACCACCACAGGCCTCCCACCCACGCTGTCCCATGCTTCAAGGGAACCCAAACCTTGATCCAGGACACCCTTCAGGGCAAACCAGCTGACCCCCACCCATGCACCAGGCCTCTATCCTATATAATAAAATAGTAATATGCAGATTGACCATCACTCCAACACACGAGATGGCTGCCCCCATGTGGTCAAAGATCCTGCCCCCATGTAGACACAAGATGGCCACCACAGATGGCCAGCAGGGAAGGGCAGTTGGGAGGGACCAGGCCTGCAAGGGAGGGCAGTTGGGGGCAATCAAGCCTGCAGGGGAGGGCAGTTAGGTGTGATCAGACTGGCAGAGGAGAGAAGTTGGGGCAAACAGGCTGGCAGGGGAGCAGTTAGACATCAATCAGGCTGGTAGGGGAGTGTTTGGGGGTGATCAGGCTGGCAGGCTGAAGCAGTTAGGGGCAATCAGGCAGGCAGGCAGGTGAGCAATTTGGAGCCAGCAGTCCTGGATTGTGAGAAGGATATCCCTCAAAGGGTCCCAGATTGGAGAGGATACAGGCTGGGCTGAGGGACAACCCTTCAACCCCATGCACCGGGCCTCTAGTAATATAAATAAATCCCATGGCTGTAACCATTGCATGCATGACAGAGGAAAAGTAATAAATGCAGATTATCATTCAGTACAGTATAATAAGAGTTCCCATATTATTATTATATCCATCAAAGCCTTTTTTATTTAAAAAAAAAGTATAGATTTCCTTTAAAATATTCTCAATGATTCTGATTTCACAGGAACTGATTATGGTGAATTATAACAAAGTAAAAAATGCAAGCATTGATTGATAATATACAGTTAAGAAGTGATATTCATCGCCATTATTTTTACAATAAAATGTTACCAGTTCTCAAAGATGTGAATGTGGTAATTATTTCAGAAAAAATAGCAACAAAGTGGCAATTATATGGTGAAAGAACCCTTAGGAAATGGCAATAATAAGGTGAGCCTTATTGAGAGGTAGTGATTAGTTTCAAAAATAGAGGGAAAACACAAAGAGAAAAATAGAAAGTGAAGAGAAAATAAGTACCTATCGAGCTTAGCTTCTGACAATTTTTCAAAAATAAATAAATAACACTCCCACAACTATGGTGTCTGTATCACTCTGGGTTTATATAAGAGCTATGGAATGACTCAGTGTGAAGGAGTTGTTGAGAGCATGATCACATAAGGAAGGCTTCCAATCCTACTCCACCATTTACTCCACCAATACCTCCTTCACCAGTTTCTATGAGGATTAAACAAAAGATAGTACCCAGGGCATATAAGTAAGCACTCTGCAAATGACATCTTTTAACATATAATGAACTCAAAATAATAACATAAATATGACTAGACTATATATCCCTATGAGTGCTATTCTTTAAAGTAATCTTCAGAAGATATTACTGTCACTTCTAGCAGTATTTTTAGAATACCTTTACAGAAGTTGGTTACTGTACAACCTTAGTAAACATGTATGGTTTATTAACAATTATTTCAAAAGTTTATAGGCCAAATTAATTCTGTAGTCAGTGTACTTTCTTTTGAGACCAAGACAAACATAGTGAAGTGGACTGCCTTGGTCCCACTGTTATTTTTTCACCCTTGCTACTGTTTGGAGAGAAAAGAGGAAGTTAGAGGCAGAAGCTAAGGATGTTTGACTGTATTATGCATTGGGATCTCTGTAGCCAATATACCAGAGTGGTCACTCTCTGTCTCTACCTTTCATCATAGAACAGGTACCTCTTATGTTCATAGAACTCGTCTCTATTCCTCTCTCTTATATTTTGGTGCAAAAAATATTAGAAGTTGCTCTAAATTGTGCTATGTAGTAAATCAATCAAGGTATTTAATTGTCTTAAAAACTTATGCAGCAGAAAACACTTTTTTTCCAAAGGTCATCATGTGAACAGAATTTTGATTAATATATAATTTAAATATCATTGGGATGTTATTGTCACCAATAGCTAGTTTATTAATATTAATAATAGGACAAAAGCAAAGGGGAGGCCAAACATTATAAGCATGGGCATCTAGGAAGTTTCACCAGGAAGCTATAGCTTCATGCTCCCCAGGAAACCACCAGTCCATTCCCTGCAGATCATTGGGAGAAGAAATCAAGCAAAGGGGGTGATGGGTGCATGCACAGCAAAGTTGTGGTGACATAAGTAAAGGGCTTGTTTGTCAATCTAGCCTGGGAAAAAAGCATTGACTAGGAGGATGGAGCCACTGCAAGCATGAGAAATCTTGGTTAGGTAAAATCCCCAGACAAAGAGTTCCTTCTCTCTTGCCTTCTGATTCCCCCTGATTACATCTTGCTCTGTGATCCACACTCACGCACCATGTGGCCTTAAGAAGCCCAGATGCAATGGAATGCTGCTGGGAATTCAAGCTAAACTAGCCATATGCTGGACTGGACTATGTACCAATGTGGAAGAAAAACTTGGGGCAGGCCCTTCATCTGGCCCCGCTGAAGACCAAATTTAACCTTTCCATGGCGGGCTGAATGGAAATGGTGCCTTTGAGGGGAACTCCCTTAATTTTGCTTTATCAATAAAGCTTTCCAGGAAACCTCATCCTCCCCTGGGGACCTCAGGAATGTATTTTCCCCATGGCACCCCAAGAACTCCACTTCCACCAATGATAGTGACAGGGTAAACACATCCTGTACTATTGTCAGGCATATTTTAGGCCCTCTGTAGAGTAGATATGATAGCTTTGAAAAGCATGTATAGATCTTGCTATCTTTCTATACTGTGGGTATGTTTGTATATAAGCAAGTCCCTTGTCCATTTCCAAACCAGTTTGTATTTAGTGCTGATTCAGACACAGAACATCCTTTGACCTCAGGAAAAACAATAATATATAGATGGGAAATGCCTTTTGGTCAGTAAATCATACTTCTGAACATTCAACAATTCTACTCTGCTTGTCCCCCTATTCTCAGTGATAGCAATTCTGTGTTCATATTTCCATTTTCCTCTCATCCTTAGAACGCATCCCTAGATGCTTTTAGGAGTCTGTTTTTGTTTTGTTGTTTATTACCTTTCTTCCCTTAGGTATTTCCAAAATATTAGTTGAAATTATTTTGGATATGGAATCACAAATAATATGAAGCAGTGGTACAAATGATTCCTTAGAATTACTTCCTTAAATCTATTCTGCAATTAATACTGTCTATCGTTTTCATGCTATGAGTAGTAAAGCAAATTGAGTCCTTGAATAATTCTTTGCTGGCACTAAATCAACCGTTTAAAACTCTGTTCCAAATTCTCCTAAAAATGTACAGGTTTGTGATTTTGACTCTTGTGTTTGAAGTTTGTATTAATAACCGAAAAATGGAGAGTATACAAACCAGCAAACTAATAAATATTACAAAAGGAATATGAAACCCAATATACTACCCCAGTCCCAGTGTGTTTTTGTTTGTTTGTTTATTGTTTGTTTGTTTTGGTAGCATTACAAATCTTGATTCTTCATTGACTTTTTAACAAATCTTACTTTGTTATAAGATTTGTATCCTATTTTCCATATAACTACTCATATTCCTCAAGTCAGTCCTAAATCCTTTATTCCTCTTGCTCTATATGCCCTCTCTCATACTGCATATTTTGTTTCTCTTAATGATTTCAATCCTCTTCTTATGCTGCTGACTCCCAAATCTACTGTGCAGGAGTAACAAACATTCCTCTACATTCAAGGTTCTTTGGCTGGTCTAAAAAACCAAATAGACATGAGAGAGATTAGCAATAAAAAATAAAAAATTTAATATATATGGGAACCCCATATACATGAGAGAGTCAGAGACCTTACAGACATGAGAGCTTCAGAGAGAGACAGATGGATTAAGATATAGAAGACATCCTGAGATGGAGATGGTAATGCACCTGGGGCGCTTCAAAGGGCCATTATGGGATGAGAAGAATAGATGTTTAGTAAATAGAAGTTTGTCCTGCCCTACAGATAAGTCAAAAGAGGTTATCTCTGTAATCTCTCATCATGGGCAAGGCCTGGGTTCTTCTCAGTAGCTAAATGGAGGGGCAGAAGTTTCTATTTAAGTCTGTGGCTAAAGCTGCCTTTAGGTCAAAACTATCTGCCCACTGAAGCACAATTTGGGATGACAACTGACAATGTCACCTTATAGGAACTTCATCTCTTAAATATGATTTTTTCCTTAATGTAAACTAGCATTGTCCATGACTCATTTGCCTCTTTTCTCTTTTAATGTATTTCTTTTTTTTAATTTCAGAGAGGAAGGAAGAGGGAGAGAGAGAAACATCCACAATGAGAGAGAATCATAGATCGGTGCCTCCTGCAAGTCCCTCCACTGGGTATCGAGCCCACAACCCAGATTTGTGCCCTTGACCAGAAGCCAACCTGGGACCTTTCAGTTCGCAGACTGACACTCTATCCACTGAGCCAAGTTGGCTAGGGTTCATTTGCCTCTTTTCAACCAGATACAGCCACTTCTGCTTCCTTAATCATTAAGTCCCTAGCACATCAGGTTCTAGTCAGCATCAAATTGTCATAGGAATACATACTTGGATCTATTGATCAAGTGAACTGGGTTTAGGTAAAGATAAGATAACATATTGATGTCAGCTGTGTTTCAGCCCACATCCATAAAAGCAGAATGTCTCTACCACACTCTCACAACATCATGGGAGACCATGGCTGACATCAGGACCTGATAGAATAATCAACTACTCCCTACCCTGGCCAACCAATCAGTAGAGCTCACAACCCCAACTCTGTTAGCCACCATGATTAATGTTTCCCCCATACAACCCATTTCCAGACACAAGAGTGTCAGTGCCCCTGTGTCTTTGGGCATGGTGCACAAACCTTTATTTTCTTTGCTGCAAATTCCCGTTCCTGTTTTATTGGGCTTTGATACACACAGGTGCATCAAATAGCTAGTTATTAATAATTAATTGTTAGTTCAGTAACAATAAGAAGTATTTTGCTTGCCATCCTTTCATTTTTCCTTCTTTAACCAAGAAAACCATGAACCAATGATTTATTAATGTCATAGAGATTGTATCTTGCTCTTGACAGAGACCACTTCAGAGGCTGCTTAATTCTGATCTGGATTCTGTCCCTTATGGAAAAAGCTCTACTTGTGGGTTTCTGATTCCAGCATCCTTATATCCATTATTTTTGCACACTGGCTGATTTGATTAATCCAGTCCAATTCTTTCAAACCTTTTTTATTTTATTTTATTTTACTTTTTAATTTGTCTGCTTGGAAGCCTAACTTAGACACTGTTTTGTTTTGATACTCAGGAGAAGCCTATTCCCAGACCACTGGTCTGTGGACTTGGGCTCAACACAATCCAATATCCTCTGTATTGGGTAGAACATGGGAGCAGCATTAAGAGGCCCTCAGGAGAGAAAAAAAATAGACCAAAGATTTCTACTCTTTGTTCCTTAATGACTTTCGATACTTGTTTCTTCAACCTGGAATATTGTCAGATTCAACAGCCTTTTTAATAAGATATTCTTCTGTAAATGAAAGTTGCCCTTCATAAAAAGGCACACCCAATTTTGCAATGTTTTCCTTCTCACATACCAATGCTCCCTCCTGCTTGTGTACTAGTTAGTATATTCCCACAATTCCATCTCCACCTGCACATTCTGCATCTTACCTATCTTACTCCTTTACTAAGATGTTCTTGGTACCCATCCATGATCAAGTCAGACTCTCTTTTTCTTAGGATATTGAAATCAGAATTCTGAGATGGCAGTCAGCATTCAGAAGGCCCATACTGAGGATATAAAATTTTTAGGAGTTTGGATGTCAGTTGTAATTTTCCATCGTGTGCGATCAAGTAAGAAAGAGAGTGGCATAAGTGCTCACAGAAGAGTCCAGATGGGGGAATCAGTGGGCCCAGAGAAAAAGAGAAAGTCAGAGCAAGACCACTTTTGGCCTTAGTGTTTGATGCCTAAATATAACTCTTGACAATATTATGGTCTAGTCTGGCTCCTCTCAATACAGGCTACTCTCTGCTGAAGCTGGCCAAGTGAATTTTTATTAGTAGCTTCCATGTGATACCATTGAATTAGCTAGTTATTAATAATAGGAAGGAGCAAATGGAAAGCCAGTTATTATAAGAATATCATTTGGGCAGCTTCACTAGAAGCTGTAATTTCACACTCCCAGGAACCACCAGTCCATTCCCTACAGAGCACTGGGGGAAGGAGCTGAACAAAGGACAGATGGACAGACACTGAAGGTGCCTATAAGTCAAAACTGGGAACAGAGGTAACTGGCCAGAGTGGGCAGAGCCACTGCAAGCCCACACAGATTTGGAAACACATAATCCTTAAGGGAGCTTGCTTTTTTGGTTCCTGGCCTGGCTCTCAGTTCTGGACTCTCTGGTTCCTTTGCTCCTGCCCATGTTCCCTCCAGTCCCTTCAGATTCCTTATGCAATGAGCTAGCCTGATGCTAAGGTGGGCTGTGCCCAAACGTGGAGCTAGAACTCTGGACACTGACTTTGATTGTAACTCTGCTGAAAGCAAAATGGGACTCTTCTATGGGAAGACTGAGGGAAATGGGACATTGGAAACTCAAAGATGTGATTCCACAGAAATAAAACGTTCTACAATATCTCATCCTCCCATCCAAATCTAAGAAAATTCCTTTCCTGGGGATATCAAAAGAAGCCCACTCCCACCAGCAATGGGTGCAGACAATGAATTCTCCTCACCAAGAGCACATGGGTCCTAACCAAGACCCTGACTGAAGGTTACATTTTACCTTGTGTGTGAAGTCTTCTGGATTATTTCTTATTGATTCCTGAGTCTCAGGATTCCCATTGCCAAGAGGCTTTGAACCACAAAGGTCTGTACTAATGATATATGGTTATGCGTGTAACATTTCACGAACAAGATTGTAAACTCTTGTGATCAGTCTCAAATAATTGGTGTTTGATAATAGCTTTTAATTAGCACTACATATATTTTTATCTATGAGATGGAAACATAAGTTTTATATAAATTTTGCATAGAGAAACACATATATAAGCATAAAAACTCGTTGACCCATAACATAAAGGAGATATTGTGCAAATAAATTTTTAATGTCCCCAAACTTACATATAATGACTAGAAAAATACTTAAAAATACATTGTTGCCTGGCTGCAGCAGCTCAGTGAATGAGCATCGACCTATGAACCAGGAGGTTACAGTTCCCGGTCAGGGCATGTGCCTGGGGCGTGCAGGAGGCAGCGGATCAATGATTCTCATCATTGATGTTTCTATCTCTCTCCCCCACTCCCTTCCTCTCTGAAATCAATAAAGATATTTAAAAAAAATACATTGTTTATGTTTCTTAGGATGACCTTCCTAATTTTTGTGATTTAACACAGCATATAGAAATATTATTTTATCCAATAGAGATTATATTTTAGTCAGACTATAATTGGTCTTTACAAAACTGCTGCCTAAGAATGTGTTCAGGCAATGAAATTAAAAAAAACAAAAACAAAAACCCACAACAAAACAACTGTGTGAATAACGAATGACAAAGAACTTAACAAATTTCCTTTGGGGGCAGGGGGGAAGCTTTTGGAAAGCAAAGCAACCCTTCCCACCCCCTGCAACTATAAAAATGTGAAGGCAAAACTCTGCCCTATATAGCAGTTCTTGGGTCTCAGGGTAAAAAAAAAGAAGAAAGTGGGGAGGATTTCCCAGAGAGCTGTGAATAGAAACTGTAACCACAGTCAAATACTTCAAAATGTGCAAAAATAGAGGATTTCAACATAATTCCCTCAAATACAAACAGCAATTTAAGCATTAAGCCTACTCTAGAAAGATAATAAGAAAGAAGCCATTAAATTATGTAGTAGTAAATTTCCTTACACAGACAGAAAAGCAAGGCACCTTCAATACACTCATACAATAGAAAAGTCACCCACAGATTTGGAAGACTGGTCTCTTTGAGCTGGAAATATAACTTTCTCTAGACCCTCTCTTTTGCCCCTCCCCTTCCCTTTTTTTATTCCTTAAACTTCAACCTTTGAAGTAGTTAATCACCTAACTACTCTCCACTTAAAACTGTCTCTAAGAGCAATAAAAAGTGAAAAATGAGAGACTTAATTTTCCCTATTATAAATAGGGAGAGAATTCTCAATTCCCTTTCTTAGAGTATTTTCTTTTTTAAAAAAGTGTATTTTAAGTTGTTTCTGTCTCTTTGAAATGTATGTACTCTTTTAAAAAGCTAGATAAACCTCTTGCCAGTTTTATAAACCAGCAGTCTTTCTCAAGGATTGGAAGGATTGCCCGAGCCAGTTTGGCTCAGTGGATAGAGCTTCGGCCTGAAGACTGAAGGGTCCCAGGTTCAATTCTGGTCAAGTGCCCATGCCTGGTTGTGGGCTTGATCCCCAGTGGGAAGCATGCATGAAGCAGCTAATCAATGATTCTCTTCATCATTGACATTTCTATCTCTCCACCTTCCTTTCTTTCTGAAATCAATAAAAAATATTTAAAAAATAATTGGGAGGATCAATTATTTGAAATACAATCAAGGAAATGACCCCTCCATCTCTTAGTGTCTGTGGGTGGGTAAGAGCCAAACATCAATGGGTTCCTAATACCAAAACCACCTTCTGTCTTAAAGACACATTTATATGCCTTTGGATATGCCAACTAGCTAATACAAATGGTCACCTGAATTACCAAATGAATATAGGAAAAAATATGTGGGGAAAATGGTATTATCAAGTCCTCCTACTTAAAGATTAGTTATTTGTCTTGAAAATATGTACTTAAGGGATAGTTGTTTATCTTGAAAATATGTAGGATGGTTATGTATAAAAGTGGGAGACTGCTTTCTCTTTGCAATCACTTGGTACCAGTGACAGGCAACCTTTTGGCTTGGTGTGTCAAAATTCATCAAAAAACTGAGCATAACTAAGGTGATGTGTCACTTCGAGAAAAAAACCATAATTTCACAATATTTATAGTTTAAATAACAAAAATGTATAATTGTAATATGTAACTATACCTAATAAACCAAAAGCTAATTATTTAACTTACCTGCTTAGTGACTTCTTTGTTCATCTGTCAGTCGGTTTCTTTTGTTGGTCTTGATATTAACTTTTGTTGGGTGCTGTGAACTAAGATAAGTGAGGGGGAGGGGGAATTATTTAACTAACCTGCCTATTAGTGACTTTTTTGTTGCTGAATTTCATTAGCTAAACCTTCAGTTGAAGGTGGGTATTTTGTACACTTCAAGCCTAAGCCAGCACTACTAACTTTATCTGTCAATCTGTTTCTTTTGTTGGTTTGGTATTGTTTAACGCTGAGAATAAAGTTTCACAAAAGTATGCAGAGAGAAAAATTGTGAGTAAAGCCATTGCTATATTTTTCAGGGTGCCCAAAGTGTCTGGTAATCAGTTCCAGGCACCCCAAATTTCCTGTTAATAGTGGCACTCCTCTTGATTCTCCAAGTGGCACCTTTCCAGATTCTCAAGCTTTGACCTCATGTCAACAAACACCTGAGCCCAGATGCTGTAAAATTCTGCAAGTTGCATCTCCAAATCATCAATTTGCATCCATTGGAAACCATTTAATTCCAAACTACTGTAGACTAATACATCAGGACACTTAATTATTTTTATGGTCTGTCTAGGCTTCTAAATTGATTAAATCTATCACTGAACTGGTCAAGTAACGAGTCTAAAACATGCTGGTACTTTATATGCAAGGGTTCCATTTCATTTTGTACAGCTGCACTGGCCTTCTCAAAATACTTTGTTACTCGAGGAAAATGCTTATAAGATTTAATTTCCACATCTCGCTTGAAAGTTTTAAGTTTACTTTCAAAAGCTTTCATGTATCCAAACATAACATCAATACTTTTGCCAAAACCTTGTAACTTTAAGTTCAGTTCATTAATATGCACAGAGTGATCTGTAAAAAATATCAGGATGTTGACTTATCATCATTGAGCTGAGAAAAGTTTCCCAGATCCTTATCCTCAAGAATACCTTAATTTCTTCAAAGCCATCCACAAAGTGCTCAAGAACTTTGCCTCGGCTCAGCCATCTTACATTATTGTACATCAGCAGTCCACTGTAGGTGGAATCAACCTCCAGTAAAAGGACAGAAAATTCTCGTTTGTAAAGGGGGCGAGCAGCTATTAAATTAACTATTTTTGTAACAACTGACATTAAGTCGTTTAAGTTGGTGAATCCTGCGTTGGCACATAAAACCTCTTGAAGGATAATAATTCAATGAAAATTCACAACCGGATGTTCAATAGCTTCCGTAAACAATTTGACAAATCCGACTTTCCCCCCCACTATGTTTGATGCCTCATCTGTCATCACTGACACAACTTTAGAGATATCAATGGTTAGGTCACAGAATGTTGGATAACAACTTTACATATTTTGCTTCCTTATGTACTACTTATTGACACTGATACTAACTTTATAAACTCTTCTCTCATTGTGAGACAATCAGAATATTGACCAATAATGGCCAACTGAGCATGTGATGTGGCATCAGTAGTTTCATCAAGAGAGATCTAAAAATGTTTACAATTACTTATGTCTCTCTTTAATTGATGTTGTACCTTTGTGTTCAGTCTCATTATTCGGTCCTTTATGGTATTTCTACTGAGTGGCAACTCAGATATTCTCTTAATAATTGCATCTTTATTCTGTATATCATGAAATAGAACTGGTGCACATCTTGGGAGACTTTCTCTAATAAATTTGCCCTCACTGAGTGCTTTTCCATGCTGAGCTATGGAGTGAGCAATGTTCAAACTTGCAGATGTTAAATTTGTAGAGCCTTTTATAAATTTAAGGATGGAATTAGATTGGCTCTTATAAAGGTGTAGCTGCGTGGAAATATATTCCTTGCTTTCATCCTCACTTTTGTTCAAGAGCTGGGAATGATTAGTTTAAAAATGTCTATTTATATTCCACATTCCTCTTACTACCATTTCAGTACATAGAACATAAAATGATCTGCCATTTTTTTTCTATAATGCCATACATCTAGGTCCATGTCTCTTGAATGGGTCGGCTACTGCTACTACCACTACCTTTACTTAACCTTGGTTTTTTATTTATTGGGTTCTCCATCAGAGGGGCAGTGACTGAAGATAGAATTATAGATAGCCTGTTAGCCCTGCAGGTAATTAGGGGTTAACTAGCTTAACTGGCCACAAGATGGCACATCTTTTAGCAGTGGGCAGGGTTAATAAGGATGCACAACAGTAATAGTGGTGAAATGGAATCTGCACTATGCTGCAAAACGACATTCCTTATATAAATTAAGATGGCTGCCACTATTTCTATTGGTGTGGGAAACGGCACCCATAGCACAGGCCCTCGCCTCTCCCAGCTTCCCCCTCACTTATCTCAGTAATGATGATCAATTAGAAATCCACAACACCCCAGAACAGTAGATTGGATGATGGTTGCTCTGGTTATGTGGTTGCTGGTAATGGCGATCACAGGGCCCCCAGAGATGCGTCCCCCATGGCATTCCGCTGTTCCCTGCTTTGCCAGCTGGAAGTGAGGTCAAAGATTCCCTAACAGTCTAACCAGAAGTCCCAGAACTAGACACTCTGTGCCGGAGTTCTGTTGTTTTGACCTACAGACCTCTGGCCCAGAGTGTCTACACTACACTACAGCAAATGTTTCATCCTCGGCTACTGCACCTGGCCGTACAGTAGCTGAAGATGAAACATCCTTCTTGGTATGTGGCCCCATACTTCTCTGTACGCGACCGCATGCGGCCGCGTGTCATCGAAAACGGCTACACGTGTCAGTGCTGATACGCATGTCATAGGTTCTCCATCACAGCTTGGCACATTGCCTGTTATGCAGATCGTATTCTGGATTAATGCTTATTCAGCAATAATACTTTTCACTTCCTCTTCCACATTTGTGATGTTAAATTAATTAAACAAGGAAATCATTAGACTGAGATGGCTCTAATGCCTTGATAACAACTGAAACCAAAACCTATAAAATGAAACTTGAGAAGAATCCATCACAAGCAGCCAACTAGGCTTCACCAAATAAAGCTATAGTCAATGAGACAATTTCTTTGCTTGCTTCCATATGCTGTATAATAAAAGCCTTATATGCAAATTTCCCCTTGATGGGGAGATCGGCCTGGAGTTTGACCGCTTGCTATATAACGTGCACTGACCACAAGAGGGTGGTGCAGAACATGCCAGATGTTGGTGATGCGGCACTGGCAGCCAGCAGCAGTGGAGGCACTGTGGACACCAACGGGCCCCAACTAGAGTGGGTGGTGCCAGGCCAAGGTGGGTGCGAGCCACTGGCTGCTGGGCAGGGGCCTATCACCCCACCAATCCAATTGAAAGGCAACCAGTGGCAGTGCTGGTGGGCAGGGCTTCTGTCCTCCTCTCTCAGTGACTGGGAGTCAGGTGGTAGTGGGGCAATATAAGGGGCAGTCAGCCCAGCAGGTGGTGACCAGCAGCAGCAGAGGTGGGGGAGAGCAGGCAGCTGGAGGAAGGGAGGGAGTACTGGGACAGCAGCCACGAAGGACCCTACCAGGACACTAATTTTGTGCACTGAGCCTCTAGTCTTCTCTATAAAAACCTGTCACCTAACTCCCTTTGGTGAACTCACCATTTCAGATTGGCACTGCCTGATTTAAATGAATGTATGCTAAAATAAACTGCTGAAAATTTTAATGTATTTCAGTTTTCTTTTAACAGTTCAGATTTTTTGGGGGTATGGAAAAGCTTTTGTTTTTAATTGGAACACCGATTTTTTGCTAGATTTTCTCCTACTTCTTTGCCAGTTCCTTTTTATCTCATTGGTTGAATTCTCTTTTCTACATTGGAATGGATCAGATATTTCAAGGTCTGATACCCATCCAACTTTCCAAAGCTAGTCCTTGCCATTTCTAGCCTTACAAGTGCCCACCTCCTAAGCCACCCCTTGCACACTTTGCAATCTAACATGTTACTAGAAACAAATTGCTAGTTTTGATGCTTTGCCTTTAAAAAATGCTGTTATTTTGTTTGTTTGTTCGTTTTCTGGTTGAAGTCATCTTCTCTGGTATGATCTCCTCTGTTAAACTTTTCCTGATCAGACTCTGGAAACAGTTCATCATTCCCTTCACTGCCAACTCTGCTCTGAACTCATGCTGCAATGTTCTAATTGTAACTGCATAGAGTGTAGATTAGCTGGAGGTTGAGAATGTACCAGTCAGCTCCTGTTCACGTGACAGTGACTTCTCATCATTAAGTTGGCTGGCATTATTTTGCCACAGTTTTTATAAATCAATTTCTGTGAGTAGGTGAGTATGAAACTGCTTATAAGAAGATGAATGATCCATTCAGAGTTAATTCTGAATTTCAGAGATGCCATCTAGTTGGACTTCCCTGGTTATATGCCAACCTCACTTTCCTTTGAACATCTCTGGACAACGCACTTGTTCTAGCCACAGGTACACATATAAATGTTACACACTAATCAGACACGTCATTTCTATGATCTTGGTTTTGTCAATTATACAATTTCAGGTTTGACCTTAATGATCCCACAATAAAGGATGTGAATCTGAAAATGTTATCTAATTTGCAATAACAACTTCAGCAAGTACCAACAACCCCTAAGTATAGTGTCAGACATTCAATTTCCTTCTTTGTGAGCAGCTGTGACCATAAACCCCTTCCACATACATATCTTACATGCTTGATATCAACAGTTGAGGAATATTCAATAGACTTTTTTGTTTATCTAAATATTTTTTCCAAGCAAAGTTTCTGGATCTATTTTAATAATTAAAAGAATTAAAGTTTATTTATTGCCATATTTTCTACTGATATTCCTTCTCTTTTTGTTTCTTATTTTCATATGCATCATCCAAAAGACTGGAAGGTTTAAAAAGACTGTATGTAGCATGATTTTAGGCCAAAGCTTTGCACATCACCTGCAACAGGATAACCTTAAGCTAAGTTGCTCTCAGTCTTATCAAACCCATAGAATATCAGTCTTTTAGTCCTGAGATCTCTTGAGGAATGCATCAGATAGAAGGTGTGTGTAAATGAGTGAGTGAATAAATAACTGAATGAATAAAACATAGAAAAATATGCAAAATATAAGTAAACAAATTAAAAAGTAAATATTACATACATACATAATTTGTTTAGATTGAGGGAAGAAAAGTGCATAGTTACTTATTAAAGTCAAAGATGAAGAAAAATTTAGAAATAATTTGTACCATTTCATGAAGCAAGTGATCCAACAGTAATGTGATGGAAACTTGTAGCCATCACACATCATAATGCAAGACTTAATTTTTGCTGATATCTCATTCTGATTCACATCAGAATGTTTATCACAATACAGATCCATGAATCTATGTCTTTGAATACTGGACAAATTTTAGCAAAAAAAATCTGATCATTCAGCAAAGATCTTTGAGTGAAGAAAAATGAATACAGACCCTGCCTCAAGGAGCCTGTGGATTTGTCAGGCAAGAAGTCAACAAAGGCCTTACTGAGCTGGACATGACACATGGCGCCTCAAGGTCTGGGCAAGATGAAGGGCCAGAGCAAAGATCTGTGAGGCTTCTGAGAATAGAGGAGAATATATATATAGTAGTTGTTATGGTTGTTAAACTGGCTTTTCATTTGAGGATTTGTGGAGTTTGCATGTTCTGAATGTCTTCGGCAAGATAATTATTTTGTTTAATTTAATAAATCTTTATTGTTCAGGTTATTACAATGTTCCTCTTTTTTCTCTCCTATAGCTCCCCTCCTCCCAGTATTTATCCCACCCTATGCCCTTACCTTCCCCGCACTGTCCTCATCCATAGGTATACAATTTTTGTCCTGTCTCTTCCTGCATCTCCCAAACCTCTTCCCCCCCCCCAGGAATTATCAGTCCATTCCCTTTCTATGCCTCTGATTCTATTATATTCACCAGTTTATTCTGATCATCAGATTTTTAATTCACTTGATTTTTAAATTATCTTGTTAATAGATGTGTATTTGTTGTTCATAATTTTATCTTTACCTTTTTCTTCTTCTTTCTCTTCTTAAAGAATACCTTTCATCATTTCATATAATACTGGTTTGGCTGTGATGAATTCCTTTAGCTTTTTTTAAATCTGTGAATCACTTTATCTGACCTTCAATTCTGGATGATAGCTTTGCTGGGTAGAGTAATCTTGGGTGTAGGTTCTTGTTATTCATCACTTTGAATATTTCTGGTCATTCTCATCTGGCCTGCATAGTTTCTGTTGAGAAATCAGCTGACAATCATATGGGTGCTCCCTTATAGGTAACTAACTGTTTTCCTCTTGCTACTTTTAATATTCTCTTTTTGTCTTTTGCTCTTGGCATTGTACTTATGACGTGTCTTGGTGCATCCCTCTTTGGATTCCTTTTGTTTGGGGTTCTGTGCGCTTCCTAGACTTTTAAGTCTATTTCATTTACCAGGTGAGGGAAGTTTTCGGTTACTATTTCTTCAAATAGGTTTTCAGTATCTTGCGCTCTCTCTTTTTCAGGCACTCCCATAATTCGGACATTGATATGCTTGATGATGTTCCAGGGGCTCCTTACACTATCTTCAATTTTTTTGGATTCTTTTTGCTTAGACATATTTCTTGACAAAGAAAAGTTCTTTAATAAAGTTACAATTGGAAGTAAATAAAGATCACATTTAGAGAAATGAAAAGACTCAGGAGGTGGGAATAATATGAGTTTGGAGGTCTTATTACTCTTATTTCTTCATCAGTCAAGGAAATTCTGGAAGGCTTTGTGACGAAAGGAGGAGTCTTTCAAAGTCTTGAAGACCAAAGTATTAGTTAAGTGAACCTTAAATTGGTGCTAGCTAAATACACCAGATAATACAATAATTATAATAAGAGGTACAAATAGCTAGCTGTGTCAAAATCTTTCTAAGATTGACAACCCTTAAGAATAAAGAAACTTTAGAGTTATTTTAATGGCAGAATCTGTAGTATTCTTTCTTTTGATATCCCTGAGAATCAGTATGTTTGTTGCAGCAATGTAACTTTCTTCTAAATAATATTACTGTAACTTCCTGACCAAACTCTCTAGTTATTGTATTTTTTCACATTTTCCTTTATTTTTATTGTGATTCTTTAATTTTTAAAAATATCATTACATATTTGATGCATGGATATATTTTCCATTTAAAAATTAAAACACCATAGATAATAGCTATTTCTCTTAAGTTGCAGATCTATGAGTGGGGATGGAGAAAGATGGATTTATAATCAAAAAGAGCAAATTTTCCATGAAGCTTATACTGAAGGAACTTCATTTGTTCAGTCCTATTCCGAGGCCCTGCCTCTGATTTTTGATTTATGTTATACAGTAATGTCCTCACGTCTGCAGTTTTGCTTTCTAAAGTTTCAGTTACCCATGGTCAACTGCAGTATGAAAATATTAAATTGAATTTTCAGACATTTTGAGAGACAGAGAAAGACCATATTCAAATAACGTTTATTATAGTATACTAGTGGCCCAGTGCATGAAATTCGTGCACATTAAAACAGTATTAATTAGAGGAAATAATTTAATATTGCTATTTGCTCTTTCTCTATAATAGAAGTATCAGAGACTAAAGAAAATTAGTAAAATGTATATGAAAACCTTCCTCCTGTCAGAGTCTGGGGCACACCACGGGGCCCAGAGTCAAGTCCCCACTCACTCACATGTGTCTCAAAATTACATAAGACCCAGACCCAGCCGCCCCCCCCCCTCATTGGGGTAGATCCAGACCCGGCCAGTCCCACCCTTGTCAAGCCCCACAGGGCAAGGGGCGTCCTCAGGTCCACTGGCCCACCACCAGGATGGGGTGTGTGGCCTGAGGTCCCCTATCAAGTCCCACCAGGTGGAAGACACAACCTGAGATCCCCTGTCAAGCCCTTCTGGGTAGGGGCCATGACCTGAGTTCCCCCATCAAGCCCCACCAGGCAGAGGAGCACAGCCTCAGGTCCCCCACTGGCATGGAGATGCAGGCTAAGGTCCCCTGTCAAGCCCAGCCAGGCAGGAGGGGCACAGCCTCAGGTCCCCTGGCCTGGTGCTGGAGTGGAAGGTATGGTCTGAGGTCCCCCAGCCTTGTGCCAGGGTGGGGGTGAAGCTTGAGGTCCCCTGTCAAGTCCTACCAAGTGGGGGCACAGCCTGAGGTCCTCTGTTAAATCCTGCCTGGTTGGGAGCATGGCCTGCAGTCCCCTGTCAAGCCACACCAGGTGAGAGGCATGGACTGAGGTCCCCCAGCCTGGAGCTGGGGCAGAGAGAGCAGCCAGAGGTCCCCTAGCCCAGCACCAGGATGGGAAGTACACTTTGAGGTCTCCCATCAAGCCCCACTGGGTGGAGGACATGGCCTCAGGACCTCTGGCCTGGTGCCAGGGCGGGGGTCAAGGCCTGAGGTCCCTGTCAAGCCACTCTGGATGGGGGGAGGGTGTAGGCCTCCCGTCCCTTGCACCATGGCCACTCCCCCCCACCGGCCTCCCATCCCACTGCCATGACCACTTCACACTCTCCGTGAGCAGGTGTGCAGAGGGAAGGCTGGGCCAGGATAATTGGGAGAGGGGGGATGGGAGCCAGCATCCTGAGTGAGCTGGGCCTCACAGCCTCTCTGCTTCAGCTCCCAGCACCCTGGACCTAAGGAGTAGTGCTTTCACAGGGGCCTGGCAGGCACTGGATATGACGATGCCTTAAAAATAGAAGAAGCCCCCTTTAACTCTGGCTGGAAGTGCGTTGGGAACTTATGGTTGGGGGAAGCAGCCCAACAACAGGGCTGAAATAAGACCTTGGGTAGCCCCCGGAGGGGTGACTTCAATCCTTCGCTGTGGCCATGACCCCAGCAGCCTCGCATCCTGTGCACCATGCACCATGGTCGCGCCCTCCACCAGCCTCCTTTCCAAGCCTGGCATGCCGCGGCCACACCCTCCACTCCTGATTGGCTGATAGTGTAGCAAAGGTAGGGTCAAATTTGCATGTTTTTCTTTTATTATATAGGATTATTATCATTTTTTCTATTTTATTATTAGTTATTCTTATTAATCTCTTACTGAGTCTAATTTATAAATTAAACTTTATCATAGGTATGTATACGTAGGGTTTGGTACTATTCCCACTTTCATCCACTGGGGGTTCTTGGAAAGTATCCCCCATGGATGGCAGTGGGAGTAACTATATTCTATTTGTGGGAGCTTTTCCCATTCTCCTTATATGTTATACAAGCTCCAGAGGCAAATAAAATCTGAATACAATACTGATAATTGATTATCATTATACTTCTATATGATCCTCAACTATCAGTCCATCTTTCAATAGTGAAATTATGCTGTGATTTATGCCAGAACAGGAAGTGAGAAAAAGTGCTTGCAATCTGACTAATCATACTGGTTTACTAAGGTTTCTAGGGAAATGAAATATTTGGTGCAAACACCAGGCCAGTTGCTCACTAGAACTATGGGTTATAGTTGTTTAGGAAAAAGTAGGAAGACAAATAAGTCTGTTCAATCATGTTCTTCCAAATTGCTTGCTTATGTACCTTTATTTGACCATCTCTTTTACCTTCATGGAACTGAAAATTCAAAGTTATAACTTCTTCCAAGATGAAGATAATTAACAAGGGAAAATTAAATGCAATAAAAGTGCTATGGCCAAGAGACAAATGAAAACTTGCTCAAAGTCACTAATCATCCAAGAAATGCAAATCAAAACAACAATGCAGTACCATCTCACACCTGTCAGAATGGCTGTCCTCAACAAATCAACAAATGACAAGTGCTGGCGAGGATGCAGAGAAAAAGGAACCCTGGTGCTTTGCTGATGAGAATGTAAACTCGTGCAGGCACTGTGGAAACCAGTATGGAGTTCCCTCAAAAAACTAAAAATGGAGCTCCCATGTGATCCCACTTCTAGAAATATATCCCAAGAAACTAGAAAAACCGATCAGAAAGAATATATGCACCCCTATGTTCATAGCTGCACAATTTACCATAGTAAAGATTTTTTTTTTATTTGATTTCAGAGAGGAGGGGAAAGGGAGAGAGAGAGATAGAAACATCAATGATGAGAGAGAATCATTGATTGGCTGCCTCCTGCACACCCACACTGGGGACTGTGCCCACAACCTTGGCATGTGCCCTTGGCCAGAATCAAACCTGGGACTCTTCAGTCCATAGGCTGACACTCTATCCACTGAGCCAAACCAGCTAGGGCCCTAGTTAAGATTTGGGAACATCCTAAGTGCCCACCAGCAGATGAGTGGATTAAAAAACTGTGGTACATCTACACAATGGAATACTGTGCTTCGGTAAAAAAGAAGGAACTTTTACCATTTGCAACAGCATGGAGGGACCTGGAGAGTATTATCCTAAGTGAAACAAACCAAGCAGAGAAAGAAAAATATCACATGATCTCACTCATTTGTGGAATATAATAAACAACATAAACTGATGAACTAAAACAGATCCGGAAACAGAGAAGCATTGATCAGACTGTCAAACCTCAGAGGGAAGGTTGGGGAGTGCGGGGGTAAGGGGAGAGAGATCAACCAAAGGATTTGTATGCATATATATGGGCCTAACCAACGGACACAGACACCATGGGGGTGAGGGCATGAGTGGGGGTGGGGTAATGGGAGGATAAGGGCACATATCTAATACCTTAATAAAGAAAGATAAATAAATAAAATTTGAAAAAATGCTAAATATTAGGTAGTATCTTAAATTACTTATCTAATTGCTTTCTTTTTCTCTTTCACATCTGTTCATTTATTTGAGATTTTTAAAAATTCATCATGGTAGGAACAAGATGTTTTACTTTTACGTTTAAGGCAAATAAGCTACTGAGGTTTATAATGAACAAGTGAAGGACAGTAGTTTATTATAGCCTGGACCTGATCAGAAACCATCTTTGAGGTTAATATCAACTGTGCTAACCATTTAACCAAATCTGAAAGTATATCACATATGAGTGATTAATTGATTATAACTGGAAAAATCTCCTAATTCATGACCAGAGAAGCTACTATATTATAATTTGTGTAGAATACATTGGGCATAGAATGGAAAAGATATGCAATATATTCTAATCTGTTTGCATTTTTATTTATAGTTAGTGGTTCTCTTACATTTGGAAATTTGACAACCACATAATATTAAAATGTTTGCATATATTCACATGGTTAAAATATAAAGTGACCAATTAGAATAAAATATATTATCATTATGAATTCTACTCAAAACCACAATTGATGAAAACTTTTAAAATGAAACATTAGTTACTGCAAATGTAAAGTAATGAATTTAAAAAGATAATTTCTGATATGCTTATATACTAGTACATTTCAACATAAATCATGGACTTAAACAAGTACAACTTCTAACCAAATAAACAGTGCAGAATTTCTAAAAATGTTTTAAATGATTTATAGCAGTTTTGAAAACGAGTGCCCAAATAGTTATCATATAACCTTTAGGTCACTATTTCTCCACAGTTTTCTGTTCCAAATAAAAAATATCTTATCACATGACAATATGTATCTACATATAATATTTTGTTCATAATTCAACAAAACATAACATCAAATGTGTTAGAAAGAAATAATTTTTGATGTCTTAGCATGAAGTAATAACAAGGTCTTAGAGGATGGTACTTTTCCATATAAACATGATTCTTGGGAGTGACAAGGAAAACTAAAAAACAATTTGAAAATGTATATGATGTCAGTATAAAAAACATGACCTAATTATGAACAATGTACCTATTAATAATTCACTTATATATCATGGGGTGAGCAATACTCATTTAGTAGATTTTTCTTGGTAAAGTATAAGAGCTGATAATGAGTTCACACACATTGGTTAGACAGATCTGGGTACTGGCCCAGCTTTACTAGCTCTTGCTTGTAAGAACTTGGGTAAGTGTTTTAACCTTCTTCAGCCTCATTTCAGTGCTTTATACTATTTGAAAAAAGTGAACCCTTAGGAGCTTATAATGGAGATTATAGAAACTATATATTTTTCTGACACATAAGTACTTTATAAATTAGCTATTGTTAAACTATCATTATTTTTCCTATTTACAACTAAGAGCACAGGGGTCTTAAATAGTAGAGGTGTGTCTGAACTCAGATTCCCTGATGTTATATTCCATGAAATTTGCATGGCATCACACTGCTTCAAAATATCCCTCTGTGTGCAGCACAAATTTCATCTTTTCCATTGTCTTTCTAGTTACATAATTCCATGTCACTTTTTCTTGATTTTCGATCTTTATGTGGTATACAGTTTGTAAGATACAATTGAGTATTTTATTATCTAGCTTTGTATATTGTCACTTCTGCAATAAAACTACAATTTTCCTGAGGGAAAATAACTGCCATCTATACACAACTGCATCTATCTGCATCTGTATACTAAATAAGTAATTTTACTGTATAGTATTATAGAAAAGAGTTTACTCTTTCAACAAATGGGATCTACATGAATTTATTGATGTTAGAAATCTTGTTTTTGAAAATAATTCCAGAGGTTAGGAAATTTGCAGAAGAAAAAATTACCATCAAATATGCAGAAGAAAAATTCAAAGACAAAAGAAAAAAGACAGTATCCATCTTTAAGAGTGCTATAAAGCCTGGGGCAGTGCGGCTCCGCGGTCGAGCTTCCGCCCATGAAGCCGGAGGACACTGGTTTAATTCCCCGTCAGGGCACATGTCTGGGTTGCAGACTCGGTCCAGTAGGGGGCAAGAAGGAGTCAGCCCACCAATGTTTCTCTCTCTCTATCCCTCACCCTTCCTCTCTCCAAAATCAATAAGAACATATTTTTAAAAAAGAGTGGCATAACGAAAGACCAAAACAAAAGGAGAAGGAGGAGAGATGGGAATGACAGAATTTTATTGAATACAACCATGTGGGAATAAAAAGATAAAGAGCCAACAGAGATTGCAAAATGAGAAAAGCAGGTAATGAAACTTGACATTTGGAATGTCTATTTGCATAACAGGAACAGGAGATATCAGCAATAATAAATAATCCAATCTCTGATTCTTTGTTCTCAAAATAAGTAGCCACTACTCCATTATCTCAGAAATAGATTTATTTTCATCTGTTCTAACACCTTAGAAAATTCTTTATATGATTGAATCAGATTCTAGAACACTTTAAAATACCATGGCAGACTAGAGTGTCCAGCTCTAGGGAAATATCTTTCTCTCCCACCAGGTATACAGAACACATTAATAGGTGCAGTGCAGATTGATGAAGCATGTAACATATGTAAAGAAGTGCTCAGCAAAGAATAGATGTTCAATAAATGTTTCTTTACTTCCACAAATTGTAGACAAATGATGTCTGATTTAAAATAAAACAATGCTATATGACAATGAATACTAACTATAAAATTTGCAACGCAAAAAAATAGCAGTCTTTAAGATTTCAGAGGAAAGGAAAATCACCATGGGTCAGTTATGTGTTCAAATCATGCACACACAAAGAATTGGGTCTGATCACCATCCAATTCTCTTAGTGTGGTGCAAAGAAACATAATTAAGAAGTAACACCTAAAAAGCTGACTGACCCTTGGCATAAGAATAGCATGTATCTCCCATTTACTTCCTTTTTTTATGAAAGTATTCTGCCAGTTTGAATGGACAATGTTCTGGTAAAAATAATCTTGTTCACAGAACAATCATATAGAGGGAAAAATTCAGTCTGGAACATTTTAAAATGTATCTTTATCATGAAAAAAATTATTAAAACTCATATTTCTATACTATGTTATATTTTTCTGTTTCCTTGCAATTTAATGTTAATATCCTTATTTTCCAGCATATATAGTCTAGTTATGTACAACCAGCACAATTAACATCAGTGTTAGCTACTCACTAAATTGCTTGAATTATCACCAACAAATTCCCATAAGGTTTGGCTATGTTTATATGTCAACATTTACCGATTAAACAGAATCGAACTTTGAGTTTGAATCATGATCATGTTGGTACCAAGCTATCTGGCAGCAAATGATTGGCCAGGCCTTAATCCAAAGCTGTGTGCATCCCTCTATCCCTGTGATCAGATCCCTTCACGCAGACCTCAGGTTCATCTTCCCCAGCCAGGAGCCAGGCGCCTTCATCTGAGACTTTTCCTGGAAACCCCTGACAGCCAATATCAGATCTGGTTGAACCACTGATTGCATACCTTTTGGTGATTTAATTAAGTGAAATTTTGAAGTCTGCTGAAAAGCAAGTTGCCTTTATTGTGAAGCAAACTAAATGTAATGGATCTCCAAGGAGTTAGGAGAAGTGTATAAGACTTCATGGTTTGCTTCTCATTCAGCAAATAAAATTTATCCTATGCCCATGTTTATAGATCTGCCACAGGCAGCATCAGCGCATCTTTAAAAGGCATTCAAGACATTCCCAGACATCAGGGAGCTTCCAGTATATTTGGAAGGTAAGGAGAAAATTAACGTACAAACTAAGTGGTGTTGTTGCCACTATGTTTCCACATGAAGCATAGTAACCTCCATCTTGTATAAAAAACAAAACAAAACAAACAAAACTGCTGTTTGAATTCTCTGCTATTGTTAGTCCCTACTCCTATAAACTGTCATTATAAACTCTGTCAGTTTAAGACAGTCTGTTATTCTGTAAAATGCCTTTGTTTTTAGTTCAAATAATAGAAGAAGATAAACTTAACTGTCTGACCTTGCAAGCTGGCCATCCAATATAATAGACTAAAATAGACTAATAGTGATAATTATGCCAAGTACAAACTTATTATGTATTCAAGGTTACAACTGTCTGTAACAATAACTCACCCAGAGCCCTTTGTAATAATTGCAAACAAAGAGACTCAAAAGTATAAATGAGACACTTCTACTGTGTCAGAGCTCAGAGATTTGGAAAAGACACCTCCCTTTGGGCCTCACGTGAATAAATGACTCCTAATTAATTGGCTCATTAAGGTTTCTTGTATCTCATTCGATGATTTACAGTACAACACACAAACCTGATTTAGGTTTCCATAAACCCAAAAATAGAAGACTAGTTTATACTAGGATATACAGCCTACAGAAAAACAACCAAGCAAACAAAAAACACAACACAACAAACAAAAGCAGGCAGATTTTCCAAACAACCGTTTTGTTACAAGCAGAGGTGTAAATTTGTCCTTAGGTGCCACATTTCTGTCTCATCAAGGAGTACATTACCTTGCTAATGCAATTCTATAAATAGTGCAAAAGTTCTAGCTTACTAAGTATGTTTACTCTGTAATGTTGCTGGAACAATATGGGAAAAGAAAGTAGCAGAGGAGAATGTGAAAAAAAAAAGGAAAGGAAAAAAACAGAGGAGGAAAAAGTATGAATCATTTTCCTTTAAAATAGTATTTTGCATTTGTATAGCATTATGTAGTTTATAAAATATTATGCACATATGTTTCATTTTGCCTCAAAACTGTATGTAATACGAAAATTACAAATAAGAAGATTGGGACACAAACAAATTTAAATATGTGTCCATTAAGAATGATAGCTAATTTGAAAGGTCATTTCTTCTCTTCCATTCACATGTAATTTCTAATTCTGTGGGTGAATATTCATTACCTTTTCATTTCTTTAGGTATTCGGTAGCATCTTTTAACTCTCTTCCATATATTTTTCCTCTTGACTAGCCTTTTCTCTTCTATAAAAAATCATCCTCAGGCTCTTTCCCATGTGAAAATATTATAGCTATTTTCTCAACATTGTCTCTCTCTACCACTCTATGCTCCATTCTTCTTTTCATAACTTTTTGAAATTCATCTCCAGTGACTAACACATTTGCCACTAGCATAGTTTAATTCTCCCCAATTATATAAGAGCAAGCTCACTAAGTCCTGAATGAAGATTCCCCAAATGCTAATTCAATTGGGCATTGTTATTACTTACCCAAGTCATTATCTATTCCTCATTTAACATTGTCCTCTTGCTCCTTAAAGGTCTTCTCCATTTGCCATTCTGGAATCTGTAAAACACTCTCTTCACCTTTCAGTTCTGGCCAGCCCTCATCAGTCTCCTTTGCAAATTCTCTGTTCTCTGCTGTGATATATGATCACATTCACGGGCAATATTGCCTACTGAAACCAACTGATCACTTGAAATTCCAATTTTTCCTCTCCATATCCACTGCTATAACCTTCAATCAGTTCCACACTCTCTATTACTTCAACCACTATGTACTTTGCTAACAGTTCTTCCTAATTTTTCTCAACCATCTCTATCACCAGGAATATCACCAACCACTACCACCACCAGTCACACATTCTCTATATAGATCCAAACAAAATGATCACTTCCCAACTTTATTTGGCAATCAACATACAATTCTTCAAAATTGCAGGCACATTTTCTGAGGTATTATTTCTGCCCCCATTATGAGTTTAATCTAGTGTGAGACTTCAACATGGATTCTTAGCTCTAGCCCAGGCAAATGTCTTGCTTTTCTGTGTGGTTATGTTGCTCGACCACCTTTAATTTACTCTACCTAGAAAAGTTCTCTCCACTGCTTGTCCTCAAGGACCTAAGCTTAGCCTTCATTTTCTTATCAAAGCCTTCGCAACACTTCCTAAATTGAATTTTGGTTTGGGTCCTTTAATGTTCTTCTATACTTGGCATTTTTAAGCTATTATGTGATTGTTGGTCTCCTGCAAATTCTAATGAAAGCAATTATGACACACCAGAGGCCCAGTGCACGGGGATTAATGCAAGAATGGGCCTTCTTTCGCCTGGCTGCGGCACTGCCTTTTTTTCTGGCTGGAGCCACCTTTCCACTCTGGCCTGGAGTCGCCTTTCCACCTACCCACACTGCTCAGAGGCCTGGAGTGGCTGGGGCAGGGCAGAACGCCTGAGTCCCACCCTGCCCACAGCCGTTTGGTGCCTGCATATTCAAATTAAGTAGCCATCTTTGTTGGGTTAATTTGCATAACAACTCCTGATTGGCTTGTGGGCATCATGAAGGTACAGTCAATTAGCACATTACTCTTTTATTAGTGTAGATATCTTTTTTAAAATATTAAACAAACTTCTGATCTTAGTCCAAAATGAATTAATTGTATGATATGTTTATTTAATAAACCCTTCACTCAAGACAGCAATAATAATAAAAAAAAGCAAAATTCTGCAACTCAGTTTTTTTACACATTAAAAGTAATTTCTAGGTGTTGGAATCTGAAGCAATGAATGTTTATAACAATTATTAATTTACCAGTGCTTTCTAAGCAATATCTCAAAAAATATTTTCTTTTATATATTTCTTCCCTGATGAATTGATGCATTATGCATACATCAAAATGATTAATAACAAATGTGCCTTAATTCAAAATGTGCTTAGTACAAAATGATTCATTAAATGGCCTTTTAAATCAAGGAACTGTAATATGTTCTTTATTTTGCAATTCTTAACCGAATTCCTAAATAAAATTTAAGTCATATCCTCATCTTGTGATTTCTACTAAACTCTCTCCTGATGAGTATAAAATATAATGCATTACTGCTAGAGTGTAATATTCTGTCATATCTATAAATTCCACTAAGTCATAAGCAATGAAAAAGATGGTTACATGCTGTTTTTTAAAAATTTCTGAGAATTAATCATTTTATTTCCCTTTCCCCGCATGTCTTTTATGCTTTGCATGTTTTTCAAAGATAAGGGAGTAGTAACATTAAGCAATATTACTGTCCTCACTGGTGGTAGAAAATGCAACTATCAATCCCCAAACAAAGCTACACACTTGACTTTGAAGGTGCAATGATTTTCCCAATTTCAGAGTTTCTTCCAAACACCTTTCTTGAATTATGAACTGCAAAATCACTTTGACAGTTACAGATTCTATTTTTGACATCTGTGCCTTTTGTCACAGAACTTTGCATAATTTTATAAGCACTTGAAGCATGAAGAGAATAAGAGGGAGCTTTAACTGGCCTGAACTGTAGATTAAAAATGGCACACGAAACAATCACATAAACTTAATCAGCAGCATTACCTCCACAAAAAATATTTTGGTAAAAGTATCTATGTTCATGCATGGTTCAACATTATTACCAGCATCTGTAAAATCAATAGTTAAATAAAAAAGAAACAATTAAGAACATCAAACTTGAGTATAAGCTTTTCAGTACTTTTTAGTACAACTAACATTTTCCTATTGAGTATAAATTTCTAAGTCTGGGTAATGATGCACAGAAACTGAAATCCATTTATCTCTTTTGGTAGAAATTCTATGCAAATGGTTGAATACAAGACAAGGCAAAGAGCAAGAAGGAAGTGGATCCCAGTTATAAGAATTAACATATTTAAAAATATTAAATTTTCTAATTGCTGGAAGGAGAGCAAATTAGTATTTCAAATTTAGAAATAATTTTAAATAAACCTAAATAAATTTTACCATTAAGTCAGAACCTTGTCCTCAGGAAATATTCAAAACTTATGTAATAATTAAGTAGTTCATTGCAGCATTAATCTTTTTAAATATACTAGAGGCCTGGTACATGAAATTCATGCAGGGGGCAGGGTATCCCTCAGCCCAGCCTGCACCCTCTACAATCTGGGACCCCTTAAGGGATGTCCAACCCCTGTTTAGACCCGACATCACTCTCAGAATCTAGGACTGCTGGCTCCGAACTGCTCTCCCACTTCTGTCTGCCAGTCTTATCACCCCTAACCACTCCCTTGCCAGCCTGATCGATGCCTACTTCTCCCCAGCTGGCCCAATTTTCCCTAACTGCCCTCCCCTACTAGTCTGGTCACCCCTAACTGTCCTCCCCTGCCAGTTTGGTCACCCCCAACTGCCCTCCCCTGCTGGCTTGGTCATCCCTAACTGCACTCCCTTGCAGGCCTGTCCCGCCACCCCCAACTGTCCTCCCCTATAGGCCTGATCCCTCCCAATTGCACTCCCCTGCTGGCCTGATCACCCACAACTGCCCTCCCCTGCAGACCTGGTGTCCCCCCAACTGCCCTCCTCTGCTGACCTGGTCTCCCCCAACTGCCCTCCTCGCTGGCCTGGTCCCCCGCAACTGCCCTCCTCGCTGGCCTGGTCTCCCCCAACTTTCCTCCTCTGCCAGCATGGTCACTCCTAACTGCCCACAACTGCCCTCCCCTGCAGGCCATCTTGTTGTGGTCATCTTGTGTGCAGCCATCTTTGACCACATGGGGGTAGCCATCATGTGTCTTGGAGTGATGGTCAATTTGCATATTACTCTTTTATTATATAGGATTTTATTGATATTTTACTAAAGGAAGAGAGAGGGATAGAGAGTTAGAAACATCAATGAGAGAGAAACATCAATCAGCTGCCTCATGCATACCTGCTACTGGGGTTGTCCCCACAACCAAAGTACATGCCCTTGACTGGAATCGAACCTGGGACCTCTCAGTCCACAGTCCAACAGTCTATCCACTGAGCTAAACCGGTTAGGGCTGGCTGGATTCATTAATATAACAAAATTATGAACATAAATCAAAGTTCTGAAATTATGACAATGTTTACTATATATGTGTGTATGTGTGTATATATATGTGTGTGTGTGTGTGTGTGTGTGTGTGTGTGTGTGTGTGTGTGTATATATATATATATATATATATATATATATTACAAATCCTATCTAATAAAGGGGAAATATGCTAATTGACTATCACACCCTCACAAATATAGCAGCACCCAGAGCCAATAAGGAGGAAATACGCTAATTGACTCTCACACCACAAAGATGGTGGCACCCAGAGCTATCCTGAGGTACAGGCAAGCCTCAGATGGTAGATGCTCAGCTGCCCAGGGCTGCCTGAGGCTCAGGTAACCAGGGCTGACCAAGGCTTGCACTGCCGGCAGTGGCAGCAGCAGAAGTGTGGTGGGGGCGTCACCTTCCCCTGAGGTGATTGCCTCCTGCCCCTGAGGACTCCCAAAGTGTGAGAGGGGGCAGGTCGGGCTAAGGGACCCCCCTTCAGTGCATGAATTTTCATGCACTGGGCCTCTAGCAATTAACATATTAATGGTAAGTGTTTAAATAATTATGATACAAATTTAGGGTGGTTTATTAGGTGACCACTAATATAGATGTAAGTATAGAAACAGAAAATTAAAAGACTGAGGAACAGAATTTACCTGGTAAATGTTGAAAGAAAGGTAAAATATGACATATTCTAATCTTATCTTGGAACATTTCCATTTTCTCCTCTCCCAAGTATCAGTCAAAGTGAATAGATTAAAATATTTATGAAATATTTCAGTTTAATAATTGGGTTGTTTCCTCTTCAATTTTTTGCACTTAGTGGATGCTGATGAAACAGATTTGGTTGAATAAATTTTTCATCCTATGTTGAACATAAGATGTACTCTCTTGTAATATTTTAAATAATTTCCCCTTGATTACTAAGGTAATACTTACTGACTCAAGAAAACTATAAAGGTTTAAAAACATAAGAATCATTCACAATCTTTCTCACATCATGTTTGATATTTTGATGTTTTCCCTTAGTTACAATAAGATGTTCAAATATAGGAGCATATGCTATATTAGAGATAGATAGATAGATAGATAGATAGATAGATAGATAGATAGATGATAGGTAGATGATAGATAGATGATGGATAGATAGACTTTTAGTTTTAATTAACATTATATTGTAAAGATTTTCTAAAGCAACTAAAATTACGATATTATTTACAATATGCTATGCCTTTTACTTATTAGAACATTATGTAAGTTGTTTGTAATTTCTTATAACACTGCAATGAAGAGGTCTGCATATTAATTCTGGCCCAATTTACAGTTCCATCAGGAATAATTTCTCCATTGTGCATACAGGTTAAAATTTAGAAGCTCTTTAAAAGTTCACAGTTCATTCATTTCTACCCTGCCCCCTGTTTTTTCTCTAGAATGCAGCAATTTATACTTCTACTTGTGGTGAATATATGTCCATTTCATTGCACTCTAACCAATATTAAGTTTAATTATTTATAAGTTGTTTAGTACTTTTGGAGCTTAAAATGAATTCTTAAGTTTTACTTTTACTCATTTGATTAATAATACAGTTAATCATTTTGTTATTAAATAGCTTACTTTTTATTCTGTGATTACGTATTCATATATGTTGCTGTGTTTTTCAACTGAAATTTTTGTGAGTTCTTTATCTATTACCAGATATATCCAAATGATACAAAAAAATAGAAATTGTACCTTTAAAAACCTAGTTTCTAGGGTGTTTTTTTTTTTTTGCTTTTATGATATTTTCCTATACAGTATATTCTTCAAGAAAATTATGGGAGTGCATTTATGTAACCACATTTTAAACAATTACATTAAGTAAGGTTAGATTTTCTATATCCGGATTGAAAAATCCTTTTAACTATTAATAAACTGAATAATAAGTTAGAATTACAGTTAAAATGAGAGTTACCAATTTATTTAGAATTGAATAATATTTATTGAACAGTTACTAGCCAAAAGGCCTCCTTCTAGGTATTTTGAGTATATCAATAAACAAAACAGAGATTCTTGCCTGCATGAATTTTTGCTTAATTCTAGTAGGGAGATATAGATAACAAAAAACATGTGTGGTAGGCAGAATAATGACTCCTCAGAGATGTCCATACTCTAATTCCCAGAACCTGTGACAATATCATTTTACATGACAAAGGGAGTATGCAGATATAATGAAGGTTAAAATGGGGAGTTTACTTTGATTTGTTTGGAGGGCCTACCTAATCAGATGAGCCTTTCAGAGGGAATTGTTGGCTGGAAGTGGAAGAGAGTTGAGTCAGAAGGGATAGTCAGAGATATCTTTTGAACATTTAAATAAATGTATGCATGGATAGAGTGAAAGTATTCCATTTCAGGAAGCAAGAAACTTCAAAAGCATATTATTCTAAAAATAATTGTAGTGTCCCCATTTCTAACTTTTCTATCTATGTAAATCAACCAGAAATTCTCTCGGAAGTAAAACTGAGAGTATTATATTCTGTACAAAATTAGTCTAATGATGAATTACTTTTTTTTTTTCATGAACTAGTAAGTATGCAATGGCTACTATTCCCAATGCCAGTAATTATAGGTAAAATATGTTTAAGACACAGGTCTTGCCTTTGAGGATCAGAACTCATTAACAGTTCTAATTTTTATTATTTAATAGGCTTTCAACTGGATGAAACCATGTTTTGGGGGGCTTAAAAGCTTACTATATTGTATTTTGCTGACCACTGACTCAGTGTAAGGCTCTTTTGTGTGTGGGGAATCAAGTTGTTTCCTGTAGAAAGACATATCACAGTTTCTGAGGGAGATGAGGTGGATCTCTTTTAGGATGAAGTAATCAGAAAAGGGACATTTGTTAGTTGCAAAGAGAAAGGTAAGATCATGTGAATTATCTCTATACAATTATAATAAAAATATTGTAAAAATCTCTTCCAATGAGGGAAGAGTTAGAGGCTAGTCAAAGACAGTCAAAAAACACTCTGGAACCTTGAAAGTAAACTACAGAATGCAATGCTGTTGGGAAAAGGAAAGCTAAGCTAAATATAAAGGTGGCTTGTGTGGTTGGGTTGAAACATTGTAGAATATCCTGAAACTTTGGATGAAATCATAATGGAGAGAATCAAGATTAATTACTTCTAAGGCTGGATGAAAGATGGTGGCCAAATCTTGCATGCCCCAACTTATATTTGCAAGTTTATTTAAAGTTTTGATATCCGTCATTTAAACTTGAGAACGTCTCCAGGACTGTAAGCGTTGGTCTTGGGAACTGGAAAGCAAGTATAAATTGAAAAACGTATGTAAGACTAGTAGCTAGGAAAATAAAGTGTATGGGAATGAAGAATGTTAACTGGCCGTAGGCTCATGAAGGAGCAAATAAACAGATGAACAAAAATAGAGACAAAGAAGCATGGAACAGATTTTCAAACTACAGCAGGAAGGCCGGGGAGTGTTGTGGGGGTAAGAGATCAACCAAATGGCTTGTATGCATGCATATAAGGATAACCAATGGACACAGACACTGGAGTGGGGGGCGGGGAGAGGACATGTGCTGGGGGATAGAGGAGGCCGGAGGGAGGTGATTGGGGGAAAAAGAGACTATTACTATTTGTTATCCTTTAAAAAATAGTTTAAAAATAAATAAATAAAATTTAGGATAGATTTCCTCGTCATTATCTTAAAAAATAATATGTTCGCTATAATCTACGTGGAAAGCAACAAAATCACAGCCATCTGCTCTATTACTCTATTTCATGCATTTTGCTTATTAATTCATACATATTCCTGGTAGATCATAAAGCACCTTTGAACCAGAGCCCTGATCACATTCAGCCATTTGATAAAACTCCCATTGCCTGGCAGGTTTCTATGGAGTGCCATGTGTCAGCTCTGCATGCATTAACTTTTCCTCACAATAACACTAAGAAGTAGGTACTCTTATTATTACCATGTTATCTAATAGGGGACTGAAACTCAAAGCTGAATTAATAAACTTACTTAAAGTCCCACAGCTAGTAACCCAATGCAGTCTAGTTCTTTCTGTTTGGTAATATTTTCTAGAAGGAAGAGGGAAATACAACCCTCAAAGTCCTCACAACTGTCTCTGGTTTGTCTGTTGAAAGTATCTGTCGATTTTTACAAGAAAGGTGAATGATAAATAATGTGAGGGGGGGGGAAGCATGAGACAATTGTTTAGAAGAATAACAAAATAAAAATGGAAATAGCTCAAGTTGTAAAAATATTTTTGAAATGTTATGCATTGCTGCATAAATTATGCAGTAAATTAAATTATTTTGACAGTAGAGACAGGTTGTTATGAATGTAGTGCTCTAGGCTATTGCATCAGATTTCTATATTTCCCTAGCAAAGAGGCCCCAAGGTTTTTAGCTGCTACTGATATGCATCCATAAAGCAAACCGCATGTTGCCCATGCAATTTCAAGGTGAGATTTTGGGAAAAGGCCTTTTGAGCTAAGCAGTTTTGCATTCATCCTTAATCACAAGTCAGTATTTTAATCCATATGTTTTTTGAAAGATGAGTAAAAATAAAGAAAGCTGATATCTCTCAGAGATTCATTAATGTGCTTCTGTAAACTATCATTTTATTATAATTTCATGTACTACTCTTCAGAACTATTTTTGCATTAGTTTAGAAAATAGTATAATGTCAAAAGCTTTTTATTCTAGGCAAATCATATCATTCCAACAGGTTCAATAAGCATTTGGGAAATATTTCAATGTTGCAAGCTGATATTAAATGTGGCTATCAATATTAAACTTCTGTAAGTTTTCCCTAGATTGAAATACATTAGAAAAGAACCTTCTTAAATTTCTTATACATAGGCTAGAACTGGCGCCTAATGTCTGAGGTGTGTCTATGTCCTTTAATAAAACTAATATCAGAGGCTTATTATTAAGCCCCTACTGTGTTATATGCGTTGCACTAGGTGTTAAAGCTTCTAAAGATAGAAAATACTACATTTATCCTTTTAAGAGGGACAGTAATATAAACAATAGAAATTACATGAAAGGGGAGAATGAAAAAAACAACAAAAGGCATGGTCTATGTACTCAATGATTCTATGAGAGGAAGAATACAAAAGTCTACAAACTAATTGGAAGAAATTAAACTCTCCAAGGAAAATAAACACAAGGTAATATGCTTGCTAGTATCCTATCTAATAAAAGAGTAATATGCAAATTTGACCATACCTTTGCTACACCCACAAGCCATGCACACAGCCACGCCCACCAGCCAATCAGGAGCAGATTATGCAAATAAACCCCAACCAAGATGGCTGCCACCACTGAGAGAAGGAGGAAGGCTTGGGTTTCCCTGGCAACAGAGGAAGCCAAGCTTTCCGCCTGCCATTGCCAGCCTCGGCCTCTACTCAATGCTACAAAGTTTCAATTATAGAAGATACAGAAATGGTGGCAGCCACTAAGCTGGAGAGAACAGAGGCTTGGGTTTCCCTGGCAGCAGAGGAAGCTAAGCTTTCAGCCTGCCATTGCCGGCCTAGACCTCCACTCTAAGCTACAAACTTTCAAAGAGAAATAGCTGCGGCCATGGAGCCGCTCCAGGCTACAAAGTTTCAATTGTAGGACATAAATTAATCCCAGATCCCAGGGCCTCTGTTTGGGTCACTGGGGGCGTGGACAGCCTGTAAACCTCCACAGGCCCCTCGCCCAGGCCGCCGCTCGCCCCAAGGAAACCCCAACCCTGATCTGGGACACGCTTCAGGGCAAACCAGCCAGTCCCCACCCATGCAGCAAGCCTCTATCCTATCCAATAAAAGAGTAATACGCAGATTGGCCATCACTCCAACACACAAGAGGGCTGCCCCCATGTGGTCAAAGATCCTGCCCCCATGTGGACACAAGATGGCCAGCAGGGGAGGGCTGTTGGGAGGGTCCAGGCCCTGCAAGGGAGGGCAATTGTGGGCAAAAGGCCAGCAGGGAAGGGCAGTTGGGAGAGACAGGCTTGCAAAAGAGGGCAGTTGGAGGTGACCAGGCCAGCAGAGGAGGGGAGTTGGGGGCAAACAGACTGGCAGGGGAACAGTTAGACATCAATTAGGCTGGCAGGGTAGTGTTTAGCGGGTGATCAAGCTGTCAGCCAGAAGTGGTTAGGGGCAATCAGGGAGGCAGGCAGGTGAGCAGTTTAGAGCCAGCAGTCTTGGATTGTGAGAAGGATGTCCGACTGCCCTTTTAGGCCTGATCCTACCGGGATCGGGCCTAAACGGGCAGTCGGACATCCCTCAAGTAGTCCCAGATTGGAGAGGGAGCAGGCTGGGTTAAGAGACATCCCCCCTTTGCCCCCATGCACAAATTTCATGCACTGAGCCTCTAGTATTCATTATAAGTAATAATAAAAAAATAAGCAAAAATTAAGAAGCAAAGAATCTTATTAACTTACTAGAGGTCACATGCACAAAATTCGTGCACTCAAGGGGGGGTCCCTAGGCCCAGCTTGTGCCCTCTTGTAGTCCAGAAGCCCTGGGGGGATGTCCAACTGATGGCTCAGGCCCACAGGGAGTGGGCCTAAGCCATCAGTGGAATATCTTTAGCACTGCCACAGAAGCGGGAGAGGCTTCCACCACTGCCACTGCATTCCCCAGCAGTGAGCCCGGTTTCTGGCTAAGAGTTGCTCCTCCTGTAGAAGCACACTGACAACCAAGGACCAGCTCCTGCATTGAGTGGGATCTGGCCGAAAGCAGCTCTCAGACATCCTCAGAGGGGTCCCAGATTGTGAGAGGGCGTAGGCCAGGCCAAGGGACCACTGGTGCACCATCAGGACCGGGGAGGGATGCAGGAGTTTGGCCAGCCGGGGAGGGACCATGGGAGGGTTCCAGGGCATGTCTGACCCATCTCATTCAGTCCCCAGCAGTAAGCTAATTTACTGGTTGGAGTGTCTGCCCCCTGGTGGCCAGAGCACGTCATAGCAACCGGTCAACCGGTCGACTATTTGGTCGTGAGTGCAGGTTATTGTGAGTGGTTGAGCGGCCTTAGCATATCATTAGCATAATAAACTTTTATTATATAGGATACGGATAGGAAAAAAATAAAATGACCTGTTCTATATGAAAAGATACATATGTTGCAAAAGGACCTGAAGCAAACAAGAGAAAGAATGGTATTGAGTCAACTGGTTGTGGCAACATAAAGTTTAGATGTATATTAAAATTTGGGGAACAGAGAGAAATTAATCTTTAGTTGTCTCATCCATGTCATTAATACTGCATAGTTCCAGACTCATTTAAGTTCTGAGAAGAAGAATATATGCAGCTAGTTAGTCTAGCTATTCAGGAAAGAGTATGTATAAGATAACAAGGAGTATTTATTAAAGGCCAAAAGAATAAAAATGATAAATTGCCGTACAAGAATAAAGAAAAGAGTAAAATCCCAGTGGAATAAAGTATTATGAAAAGACTGTTGTGAAATGGAGTTAGAGTCCTATGGTATTATTGAGCTGCTTGTCCTGAATCAAATTTCTTCATCTCCACAAACTCCTTGAACACAGTAGTCAAAACATTGACTAGAAATAAATAGTATCTGGTTGTATAACACAAGATCCATTCTTTTTTATGAGTCAGATGTCCTTGACCATATAACGTAACCATTCTAAGACTAAGTATCTCCCACACAGTATGAGAATAATGAAATGTTTATTTCATAGGTTAGTTTTTACAATTAAACTAGAGGTCTGGTACACAAAATCTGTGCATGGAAGGGAGATGCAGGCTCAGCCCAGCCTGTACCCTCTCACAATTAGGAATGGGACCTAAAACAGCAGTCAAACATTCCTCTCACAATCCGGGACGGCTTGCCCCTCACCACTCACCTGCCTGCCTGCTCAGTGCACATCATAGCAACCAGTCATTCCAGTTGTTCAAGTTGTTCTGCTATAATCCCTAGCATATACCAATATATTTGATACATTTTAGCTACTAATGGCAAGAATAATATTTTTAAATAGGTTTTTATTGATTTTTTGGAGAGAGAGAGAGGAAGGGAGAGGGATAAAAAGATACATCAATGAGAGAGAAACTTGATTCATTGGCTGCCTCCTGCATGTCCCCCACTGGGGATCGAGCCTGCAACTGGACCATGTGACCTACCAGGAATTGAACAGGTGACCTCTTGGTTCAAGAGTCAATGCTCAACCACTGAGCAATACCAGCCAGGCTAAATGGCAAGAATATTCTTTGTTAAATTACAAATAAGTACCCAAAAAGAAAGTATTGTTATATACACAAACACAAGAAAATGTGACAAGATAGATTCAGAATAAATATTTGCTTATTCATTAATTTAAGTAAAAACTAAAAAATAGCATTGAGTTGCTAGAACTCTACAAAAATGCTAATGCACATCGTGCTTGTGGATATAAAACCTGACGGGCTTGGGGTTTTCAAAATTATTTTATTTGATTCATATTTCATTGTGTACATCCCTATTATGTTGAACATTTGACCATTATTAAAATTTAGCAAGTTCTGTCCTGATTTAAATTCACTTCATGTAACCAAAAACTCAACAAAATTTAAATACAATAAAACAGATGCTGAAAAAGAGATAATAGCAAGTAGAAAGAATAATTACTAAGATTAACACTACTGTCATTTTCCCTAACATTGTAAGAATTCAGATTTAATTCTATGGCAAATAAAAAAACATAAAAATTTGCTTTTGTTCCAAGAATCTTTGGCTAAAATGTAAATGTTTGTATATATTTACATATAAATGTATTTATCTTCTTTAGGATGACGTTTAACTCACACATTCCCTTTAAAACCAGTGAACTAATGTCACTGTTCTGATGGATGAAGCCTATTTTGGAAAATCTTGATTGATAAACCTAAGTGAGTGAGCCCAATGCCAAGCAAGCTCCACGTCAAAAACACTTTTGAAGGATACATAATTTTGGTATTAACATATTAAACAGAAACCTGGGTTAATCAATATAGTTGTTTTCTGAATGACAACCCTAATGATGTATGTTTGCCTAATAGTCACAGTAGAAAAAAAGCAAAACAAAAAACAAAGAAAAAAACCAAACTAATTTCTTTAAAGCAACTTTCTTCTAAGCAGAAAGCCTGGGCACAGAAGAGTGCATTTCATTACTTGGATTCAGTACTCATTTACATATGCTTAGGATAATAATTTAAACAATTTTAGTCATCATCCCTATTTAAAATATATTTCATATACACATTATATATAGTTTTAATATCTACATATGTACATATATGCATACTCAACAGATAGAGTAAATTTAAATATTTCATTCTTCAGGATTCATTTTCAACTTTTATTCCAATCCAGTAAGCCTCTTCTTTCATTGCATAAGTGACAGTCCTGCCAATCCCATAGAATTACTGTATAAATCTAGATATAATTCAATCAAGGCATTGTACAACTTAAGCTTCCTTCATAAATTGCAAGGTCCAAAAACTACTGTGTATAGATGAAGTAAGCAGTCCCTGCCATGGTTGACTTTGATGGAATGAAAGGGTTCCAGGTTCAAAGACTCATTTAATTAAAATATTTCCTTGGCCAGTTTATCAGACTATCTTATATTTCATCAGCAAAGATTTACTTCCTTGTAATTATAAAATCCAGTTTCTATGTGACTCATTAAAAGTAAAACAAACCAACATGTTTTTAATTAAAAAAAAACATATTCAGACATCACTTATTAACATGTTTACCTTTTTACCTTACTTTCCACACATTGTATCTATTAGTGTGAGAGGAAGGAAACCTAACCTAAGTCTGTGGGAACAGGAAGGACATTAGAGATGAGGTGTAGTCTATGAATTCTGGTGAAAAAAGTTGAATAATATGCCCTTCCTGCTCTATAGATTGTAGATAAAAATACTAAAAAGGCATATAACTAAATAATTCCAATTTATTTTTGAGAAGTATAACTTTGAACAAGTCATTCACTTCCAATAGGTATAACAATTACCTATCCCCCAGTGTTGGAATTGGTGTTCGTGTTGATACTCACATGTTATGAAAGACTGTGGGCAAAGGGTGCTAGTACGGGAAAGAGGATCCAGGCCGAGGCAGTCTTAAATACAGAGACAGACACATAAACGCATTGGCCCATGTTATCAACACTTCTCACTTGAGAAAAGAATTTAACAAAAGGAAGTTTTCCCTTGGTCAAATCAAAGATTTAGATATTAAAATACCAAAAATAAGAAGTCAAAGGCCATGCATGACAGAAAGTATGTAAGATAGTCAAGGTTCTTTCATGTTTCTAGAAATCATATATATAGTCTTTCTTTAAAGCAACTTTCTTCTAAGCAGCAAGCCTGGGCACAGAAGAGTGAATTTCATTACTTGGATTCAGTACTCTTATATTCTTCTACCCACCAGTCATGGCCTTTTCTTATACATTCCTTACACAAGTTGGCTACTCATTTACATATATTTAGTATAATTATTAATGTGTTTATTTCAATTTTTTCAAATTATGTAAAGAATGTATGATATATCTCTGAATATACAAAAAAGATCAAGTTTATTATTCAGCAAAATATATGAATATTTAATTTTAAATTGGTAATTATAGCTTTGGGTTGATAATTCAATAGGGATAAGAAATATTTTTCTGTAAGAACCATTTTTGAGGAGTTCAGGGGCCTTCCCTATTGGGTTATGTATACTCTCCAGAAGCTTGGGCTGCTTTAAAGGAGTAAATGGACTACCGAAATGTGAAGAAGGATAATCCAAATTTATACAAAGCTCATAAGACATAACCTTCTAGCTTGAATAAAAGCTAGTATAAGGAATGATCCAAATACGAAAAGGATAATGGACTTTGATTATAAGAAATGTTATTGGGAAAATTATTAAGTGTGGAGAATGTATGGAAGAAAGAAAAATAAAAGGGTACCAGATATGGATATCTCAATTGCATGCAACAAAACTAGTAACAATATTTAAAATTGACTTTAAGAATAATTATTTTAAATTAGAAATCACATAAATAACTTAATAATTGATAATTTTGATAACTGATAAGTCATCAATTCACATGAATATTTTCAAAAATAATTGTTAAAGTTATATGCCCATGGAACTAGATAAAGACGAATGATAAAGAGTTTAAGTATAAAAGCAAAGAAACAAACTAGGTCAAAGACAGCTCTTAGTCAATGTTATTTTAAGTATGACAGTATCCTATTGTGATTCCAAGAAATTATACATTTGGGAAAATTATATAATGAATTAGTATGAAGGGTGCTTTAGGTCTTTTAACCTTAAGGGTAGTAAAAATGAGAAAAAAAGAGGAGAGGAGATGGGAAGGGAGAGGACTGGAGAAGTTATCTAAATGTATGTCAACATTTTCTTCTTGGTGATGTAAAACACATACACCAAATAAATGATTTTATTGATTTTAAAGAGAAGGGAGGGAAGGGGGGAGCGAAAGGGAAAGAGAGAGAGTAATATCAATCGGTTGCCTCCCTTACACACCCTAACAGTGCAGTTGAATGATCAACCTAAGTATGTGCCCTTACTGGGAATCAACCAGCAACCTTTAGGTGCCTGGAATGAAGCACAACCAATCGAGCAACACTGGCCATGCCACACTAAATTTTAGAGCAGATGAAAAGGCAAACATTTGACCAGATGGGTTCAATCACATGTAAAACTCTGAACAGCATAGTAAAAATAGTTTTTTCACTGCCATTTGTTTGAAGCCATAGGTTTCATATGCTTTGAGAGGTAAAAAGGGACTTTTAATATCAGGCACTAATTTTATAAAAATTTCGATTTTTCTTTGATGAGAAATATATAGACTTAATTAATTTTAAAAATGAAATGTGCATGGCACTGCCTTTCTGGAGACCATTTTGGTTAATCTTGTTTTATATGCACCCATGTGCCAGGAAAATATATCAATTAAATAAATAAAACCTAATTGAGAAATGTAGTGAAGCAGATTGCAGAGCTGAGAACATAAAAGAAAAATCCTCTGTTCTTTCCAGAGAAGTTGGATTATATTAAAACATTACATTACACCCAGATAGCCAATAACCCTTTGTGCAATCAGAACACCTATATTCTGTATTAGTGTGATGCTACAGACGTGGAAAACTTTATTATTAAATTCTGAATTCTTTTGTTTTTCTAATATTTACATTCCCAAATTCTGTTTTTCAAAGGGATTAAGGGATTAAAAACTGAGTCTTCTGAGGCATTTTAAATTAGGTCAAAGAGTCCGGAAATAAATTGGCCTGGAGGTCTACCCCTCCAAGTGCTAACGATTAACCTGAGCTTAACTTCAACAAGACTGTGCAACCCATATCCACCTCAGGTAACTGGGGAGGCTGAGCCACTGTCCCTTGTAGGACGTCTACCACACAAAGCTAATTGACCAACTCAGGGAAGCAGCCACCACGCAGAGTCATGGAAAGAAATCAGATGTGAAAGAAATGGAGGAAAAAAAACGACTGGACATGGAATTCAAAACCACATTTATAGGGCTTTTCACGAGGCTCCTACAAAAGGTCGAGTCCTATAAGGAAAAAGCAAGACCTACTAGGAAATGAATGAGACCCTCAAGGAAATGAACGAGACCTGCAAGGAAATGAGCAAGACCAACGTGGAAATGAATGAGTTCTACAAGGAAACGAATGAGACGTACAAGGATACAAATGAGACTCTCAAGGATATGAAAAAGGACCAACCAGAAATTAAGCATACACTGACTGAAATAAAAAATATTATACAAAGATCTAAAAGTACTCTAGAGCACCCCAAAAACCAAGTTAAAGATTTGAAATACAAAGATAAAATCCACTCAGCTGAAAAAGCAAGAAACCAAAAGAATCCAAAAAATTGAAGATAGTGTAAGGGGCCTCTGGGACAACCTCAAGCATACCAACATCTGAATTATAGGGGTGCCAGAGAAAGAGAGAGAGCAAGACAATGAAAACCTACTTGAAGAAATAGTGACCGAAAACTTCCCACACCTGGTGAAAGAAATTGACTTAGGAGTCCAAGAAGCGCACCGAACCCCAATATATAGGAACCCTAAGAGGACCACACCAAGGTACACCATAATTAAAATGCCAAGAGCAAAAGACAAAGAGAATATTAAAAGCAGCAAGAGAAAAACAGTTACCTATAAGGGAGCACCCATATGATTGTCAGAGGATTTCTCAATAGAAACGATGCAGGCCAGACAGGAGTGGCAAGAAATATTCAAAGTGATGAATAGCAAGAATCTACAACCAAGATTACTCTATCCAGCAAAGCTATCATTCAGAATTGAAGGTCAGATAAAGAAAAAGCTAAAGGAGTTCATCACCACCAAGCCAATATTATATGAAATGCTGAAAGACATTCTTTAAGAAGAGGAAGAAGAAAAAGATAAAAGTGTAAATTATGAACAACAAATACACATCTATCAACAAATGAATCTAAAAATCAAGTGAATTAATAAGCTGATGAACAGGATAAACTGGTGAATATAACAGAATCACGGAAATAGAGAGGGAATGGACTGACAATTCTTGGGGATAAAAGGGGTGTGGGAAGTGCAGCAAGAGACTGGACAAAAATCATGCAACTATGGGAGAGGACAGTGGAGGGGGGTGAGGGCGGAGGGTGGGATGGGTACCAGGTGGAAGGGAGCTATAGGGGAAAAAAGGGAACAATGTAATTAATAAAGTGAACAATAAAGATTTTTTTTAAAAGAGTCAGGAAATAAATAAAATCTGCAAACTGTGTGGAAGAATTCTGCCTTTTCTGGTTGGCTTAAAGAATAGTCAAATAAAACAAACAACTTTGGACACTATGACTGTGTTTTCAGAAAAAGATAGACAGCATATTTCATTAACTTTTATCCTTTAACTAGAAGCCCAATGAACGAAGATTCATGCTAGAATGGGCTTTCTTTTCCCTGGCTGCTGGCACCACCTTTCCACTCTGGCCCAGCCCATTTCTGCTCAGGCCCTGGAGCCACCTCTTTGCGCTCTGGCATGCCTTCCCACGATGCCTAGAGGCCCCAAGAGACTGGGTATGAAGCTGAATGCCTGCGTTTGTCACCATGGTGTCCATGCAAGCATTCACCCAGTCACTTGATGCCTGTGTATGCAAATTAACCTCCATCTTTGTTAGATTAATTTGCGTAGCACTACTGACTGGCTGGTGGCATAGCCGAGGTATGGTTAATTTACATGTTTGTCTATTATTATGTAAGATATGTGGCCAAGCTGCAAAGTAAGAAAAAAAACACATTGGGCAGCAAATTCTTTGTTTTTTTAAGGATAGAATGTGTATAATCTTACTGTATTGATATTTACAGAAACTATTTTATATAATTGCATATAAGTAGAGTGGTAAGTAGTACCCCTTATATAGCATTGAACTACTACAGTGGATACCAAATATATACTAACTGAAGTTTGTGAAGAAAAATAACAAGTTTTAGTAGAAGTCTTTCTTTGATAATGGCTAACACTGTTCAGTTATTAACTGAAAAATCTAAACAGAATTAGAGAATGCTCTTATTGCAATAACCAGATTATATTTCCTAAATGTTATAAATATTTCAAATATTTAAGTATACATTTTGTTTTATTTTGTGTTTGCTTTGGTGTTAAGTTGCCTGCTAATTGTATTCATTACTAAATTTACTTTTTCAAAGTTGAAGAAATCATGTAGTTGACAATTTTGGAGATGTGATGACACTAATAAAGCATTTTATAACGTTTGAATTACCTTTCATAGTTGTAGTGTCACAAAGCAGAATATTCTTCTCTTTATGAAACCTAGAAGTTGCCCTGCATAAGCTATGGCACAGATATTCACCCTCTCTTCCGTTTACCAAACTGCCAGACTTGCATTTTCTGATTTCTACTGTGTCCCTCAGGAAAGCATACTCAGCATTTTGAAATAGAATAAATTACATATTTAAGTTTATTCGTGAGCAAAATTTCTACGGATATAAAGGAAATATGAGCACCACTGTCAACCTTCCAATTAGCTAAAAGCCTGAGTTTTTTTGTTAGTTTTGATTAGCAAGGCAAATGAGGCAGAGCTTTTCTGTCTCCCAGCCACCCCACCTCCCTTCTTCAGACTCCAATTTAAAAAGCAATATGATTTAACAAATCATGTCTCCCAAAGAATGAGAGAACTGCTGGGATATTTCTGAAGTTCATTTTAACTTTCACATGATAACCTCTATTATATATATACTGAGGCCCAGTCCATGGAATTTGTGCATGGGGAGGGGATGTCCCTAAGCCAAACCTGCACCCTCTCCAATCTGGGACCCTTCAAGGGATGTCCGACTGCCCCTTAGGCCCTATCCTATTGGCAGTCAGACAGCCCTCTCACAATCCAGGACTGCTGGCTCCCTGCCTGCTCCTGATTGCGCCTAACTGCCTCTGCCTGCCAGCCTCATCCGCCCCCCAGCCACTCCCTTGCCAGCCTCATTGATGCCTAACTTCTCCCCTGCCAGCCTGATTGCCCCTAACTGCCCTCCCCTACAGAACTGGTCACCCCTAACTGCACTCCCCGGAAGGCCTGGTCCCTCCCAACTGCCCTCCCCTGCTGACCACCTTGTGGTGGCCAGATTGTGTCCACATGGGGCAGCTATCTTCTGTGTTGGAGTGATGGTCAATTTGCATATCATTCTTTTATTAGATAGTATTAGATAGGATGGAGGCCTGGTGCATGGGTGGGGGCCAGCTGGTTTGCCTTGAAGGGTGCTCTGGATCAGGGTGGGGGTTCCCTTCGTGCTTGTGGTGGCCTGTGTGAGGGGCCTGTGGTGGTTTGCAGGCTGGTCACACCCCTTGGTGACCCAAGTAGAGGCCCTGGGAGGCCCTGCAATCTGGAATTTATTTATCTTCTATAATTGAAACTTTGTAGCTTTAAGCGGAGGCCTGGGCCTGCCAGGGCAGGTGGAAAGCTTGGCTTCCTTTATTGCCAGGGAAACCCAAGCCTCGTGCACTCTCGATGGCCATAGCCATCTTGGTTGGGTTAATTTGCATACTTGCTCCTGATTGGCGTGTGGGTGTAGCGTATGTACAGTTAATTTGCATATTACTCTTTTATTAGAGTGCTAGACACCTGGTGCACAAACTTTGTCACTGGTGGGAGGGGATCCCCCAGCCTGGCTTGTGCCCTCTCACAGTCCTGGACCCCTCGCTTCATCCTACCTACCTGTTTGCTGCTCCTTACCACTTGGCTTGCTACTCCTTAGCACTGTCATAGAGGTGGGAAAGGGTCCTGCTAATGCCGCTGCACTCACCAGCTATGAGCCTGGCTTCTGTATGAGTGGCGCGCCCCCTGTTGGAGTGCACTGACAGCTCCTGCATTGAGTGTCTGCCCTCTGGTGGTCAGTGCACACCATAGTGACTGGTCGTTCTGCCATAACAGTCGCTTAGGCTTTTATTATATAGATTAGTGGTCTCGTGCACAAATTTCATGCATGCTGGGTGTCCCTCAGCCCGGTCTGCACCCTCTCCAATCTGGGACATTCCTCTCACAATCTGGGACCAGTGGCTCTTAACCACTCTACCTGCTGGCCTGCTTGCCCCCAATTGCCCTCCCTTGCCAACCTTCTCCCCCCAACTCTCCCCCTACTGCTGGACTGCTTGCCCCAAACTGCCATCCCCTGCTAGCTTGCTTGCCCCAACTGCCCCCCTGCCAGTCTGCTCACCCCCAACTGCCCCTGCCTTGTCAGCCTGATCACCCCCAACTGCTCTCTCCTTCTGACCTGATCACCCCTAACTGCCTCTACCTCACCCCGCCACCATAGCTTTGTCTGGAAGGACATGTAGAAGATCACCCGGAAGGTCTCCTGGCCTAATACCTTTTTATTAGTATAGATCTTTCCCATTCTTGTCTGTCTCTATTCTTTTCTTATTGCTAGGTATCCATTCAGATGGCCACAACACAAAGTTAAAACACACACACACACACACACACACACACACACACACACACACACACACAGCTAAACTTTTACATAAAAAATAAGTTTGATATATTTTCCAAGATCCACCAACTTGGAAGCCACAGTGCCCATCTATTCTGTATGCCAGGACATTTATAGGACTGCGTTTGAATAGATGTGAGGAAAAGACCAAGAAAAACACCATCAACACATTCAGCACAATAGCTGTGTTTCCATTCCTTATATATTTTTGTGGTATGTTCAAAATCCCTGTTATCCTTAGGCCACCCTTTCATTACCTGTGAAATCCATTGTTTTAAGCACTGAATATAAAAATGTGGATGGGAACACTGAGAATATATACTACCTTCTTTAACTTCACAGATATAGTCTAAAATTAGTAAAACTATTTTATCAAAGCATACAACATATGTTAACTTTGCAACTGAAAGGTCAATTGATAAGCTCTGAACTCAAAAGACAGTTTCATAAACCTACCAATATTCTCAGTTTTATAAAATGTAGTGTTTGTAGCCTGTTTTTGAAACAAATTAGAGGGTAACAATGAATATTTCTTGCCACTGTCTTCTGATTGCATATTTTCTGTTGATAAATCAGCTGACAGTTGTATGGGTACTCCCTTGTAGGTAACTAACTGTACTGTTTTTCTCTTGCTGCTTTTAATATTCTCTCATTGTCTTCTGCCCGTGGCATTTTACTTATGATGTGTCTTGGTGTGGTCCTCTTTGGATTCCTTTTGTTTGGGATTGTCTGTGTTTCTTGGACTTATAAGTCTACTTCTTTCACCAGGTAGGGGAAGTTTTCTTCAAATAGGTTTTCAATATCTTGCTCTCTCTCTTCTTTTGGCACCCCCTCAATTTGGATGTTGGTATGCACGAAGTTGTCTCAGAGGCTCTTTACACTATCTTCATTTTTTAAAAATTCTTTTTGCTTTTTGCTTTTCCAGTTGGGTGTTTTTTACTTCTTTGTATTTCAAATCTTTGACTTGATTCTTGGAATCTTCTAGTTTACTGTTGGATCTCTAGTTATTATTCTTTATTTCAGTCACTGTATGCTTAATTTCTTTTTTTTAAATTTCTGTATTGATTAAGGTATTACATATGTGTCCTTATCACTTTATTAACCCCCTCAAACCTCCCCCCACTCAGGCCCTCTCCCCCTCCCCCCCCCCCGGTGTTCATGTCCATTGGTTAGGCTTATATTCATGCATACAAGTCCTTGGGTTGATCTTTCCTCCTTCCCCCCCACCCTCCCATACCTTCCCTCTGAGGTCCGGCAGTCAAGTTGATGCTTCTCTGCCTCTGGATCTGTCCCTGTTTATCAATTTATGCTGTTCATTATACTCCATAGATGAGTGAGATCATGTGGTATTTGTTTTTCTCTGACTGGCTTATTCACTTAGCATAATGCTTTCCATTTCCATCCATGCTGTTGCAAATGGAACTTCTTTTTTACTGCAGCGTAGTATTCCATTGTATAGATATATCACAGCTTTTTTAATCCAATTGGTCCTTTTTCATACCCTCAAGGGTCTCACTAAATTTATTGGCTGTTTCTAGAAGATTATTTAGTAACCTTATAACCATGGTTTTGACCTCTATATCCAGTAGTTAGCTTTCCTCCATTTCTTTCATTTGTGACCTATTTCTTTGTCTTCAAAATTTGGCTGATTCCTTGTGTTGATAGTGTGGCTTTGTGTGCTAGTTGTCCAATAGGGCTCTGTGAATCAGTCTCCCTAATTACCTGAGGTGGACAATCTGGTTTCACCCTTTTGTGGGTTGTGTGCACAGTCTTATTGTAGGTAAGCCTTGCTTGTTGTTGGTATCACTGGGAGGAATTGACTGCCAGGTCAATCGGGTGTGAAGATCAGTTGTGTCTATGATGGGAGAACTTCTGTGCTGGAGACACCCTTATGGGGCAAGATTTGTATCAGTGAGGCTTTGGCGCTCACTGAATCTGACCCCTCAGTGTGTCTATTATGAATATGAGGAGTTGTAGTGTGGATGGTCTCTCTCTGACCACTGGGTACACTTGGTCTTGGATCTCCAAGGAGAGAGGCCACCCAGCAGGAGCTACAGAGAGATCTGCAGATTCCTCCTCTTTGTTTGGGACTTGTAGTGCCCAGATGAGGCCCAGCTGTGAAGCGATGCAAGCTGCTGTGGAGCCTTGGGTCTTCTTTTGGAGGCTCTGTGGATCTTTAACCCAATTGAAGTTTGTTAGGTTTCAGATTGCCAAGGGCCAGGCCATTCATATGTAAAAGCCTCTGTGCACACCTTGGGTGGAATTGTAAACTTGGTGGGGCGGGTTCTCAGGGAATCACCAGGATGGAACAAACAGCAATGGCTGACTCTCAGCCCTGTCTGGAAGAGGTCCTGTGTCTCTGTGTCCTGCAGCACTGTTGAAGAACAATGATCACTGAAAGCACCTCTGAAAGAAAGCCATCCTTGAGGTCCACCCAGACAGTCTAGAAATGAGTATGGGTACCCAGAGTCTCTCCAAGAACTGGAGTTCAGAGCAGTCGGGAGCTTGTATCTCCTTCCCAGTTGAAAAAGACAATAGCATACTCAGTTGCCAGTCCTTTCCACACACCTCTGTACCTCTGCACTTCACTTCTGCACCTCTGCACCTCCTCCTCTGAGTCTCAGTGTGCTTTTCTCTTTCCTTCTAGTTTTATAATTTCCACTCAGCCAGCCTTCCCTTGGTCCTGAATGATACCCATTTTGTCTTTTTTGTTGTAGTTTTGAAGTGGTTATGTGAGGCAGCAAATTCAGGTGTTTACTTGATGCTGCCATCTTGGTTTCTCCCATACATTCTTTCTGATTGGCATCTCTGGCTTCTTAGGATATATTAATAGAAGTGAATAGGTTGGAACAGGAACCTTAATCTGATTCTATCACATAATGATATCCACTTTTTATTCTTCACAGAGCAGATATTTTTATTTAGATATTTTAAATTTCTAACCCCAATAAAATATTTCTTTTCCTAACATTAATTAAATATGCACTTTCTTCAATGTAACATAAAAAACACACAACATGGCAGGAAAGTCTGAAGTAAAAAGACAAAACTGGTCACAGAAAGCTACTTGGCTAATGACAAAGATGTAAACTTGATACTCTGCCTTCACCGTCTCAGTAAGTATAGATAGCATTGCCATCTCTACTCATTTGCTCAAACAAAAAGAAAAAGTATTAGAAATTATCTCTAGCTCTTCTTAGTTTATGATTATTGAGCAGTGAATCAACATGTTTTAACTTTACTTCCAAATATATTCTGTATCATTCTATATTTCTGAATTATCTACCAAACTACTGCAACAGTATACTAATTGCTTCTCACTATAAAATGGTCTTTTACAAATATATCACAGAAAATGCCATTGCCTTCCTTAAAACTCTCTCTGCATCTTTAGGATTAAATCCCTACTTTTTAGTAAAGTCAACAAGGCACTACAGAGTCCACACTCTGCTCACTTCTCTGGTTCAACTCCCTTCACTGTCATGTTCCTTTGTCGTCTCAGGACTTGTGCTTGTTCCCCCCTAGAATGCCCTCTCTTGTCATTGCCGCCCTTTCAAATCTTCAGGTCTCAGACTACACTGTTCTGTTGTGAGCCTACCTTTTGTTTTCCCATTACATAATCATTTCATCTCATTATTTCATTTTCTTCCTAGAATTCATCACTACATGAAATTATTTGTTGATGCTCCACTTTTGCCATTAGATGTAAATATTATTTGTTTTTAAATATATTTTTATTGAATTTTAGAGAGAGAAAAAGAGAGAACCACCGATGTGAGAGTAAAACATGGATCGGTTGCCTCGTGCACCATCTCTTCCATGGGAGTGCTGAGCCTGCGACCTGGCATGCGTCCTGATCAGAAATCAAACTAGCGACTTTTTGGTGCACCGTATGACACACAATCAATGGAGCCACACTGACCAGGGCATAGATATTATTTATTTGATATACTGATTTATCCTCAGTATCAAGAATATTGCCTGGGACATGGTAAAACCCAATCAAAATCCTTAGCAATGAATGAATAAATATAATATGTTGTGAGTAATAAGGGAAACTATCATTAAGCATCTTGGATAGAAAAGCAAATATGCATAACCTAATTTAAAAGGTTGTACTAAGATAATTTTGTGCATTTGATAATGTACAATGCAGAAATGCAGATGATGGCTCATACTTTATAACAAGAGCAAGACTATCCTAAAACAGAGTGATAAAAGATAAAAACACCACAGCAGAGACTATGATGAACCTAAAAAAATTAAAGCAAATCTAGATGATGTAAGACCATAGTTACAAAGAATGATTATAATTTTCTTAGTGAGAAAGGACTATAAGTGAATATCAAACCCCCTATAGTATCATATGTATGTGTTTGTTTATGTATAGATATATCCTATCTAATAAGACTAATATGCAAATTGATCACACGTCTGCTACACCCACAAGCCATGCCCACCAGCCAATCAGGAGCAAATATGCAAATAAACCCATCCAAAAATGGTTGCTGGCCACAGAAAGCAGGAGGAAGGTTTGGGTGTCCCCAATAATGGAGAAAACCAAGCATTCCTCCTGCCCTTACCGGCTCAGGCCTCTGCTTAAGGTAAAAAAGTTTCAACTATAGAATCACAATAGAAATGGCTGCTGCCTCAGAGCCAGCAGAAGGCTTGGCTCTGCTTCCGGCTACAAAGTTTCAATTGTAGAAGATACATAAATCCCAGATGCCAGGGTGTGGCTGCAAACCACCACAGGCCCCTTTCCCAGGCTTCCCCATACTTTAAGGGAACCCCAAACCTGATCTGGGACACCCTTCAGGGCAAACCAGCTGTCCTCCACCCATGCACGAGGCCTCTATCCTATCTAATAAAAGAGTAATTTTTAGATTGACAATCACTCCAACACACAAGAGGGCTGACCCCATCTGGTCAAAGATCCTGCCCTCATGTGGACAGAAGATGGCCACCACAAGATGTTCAACAGGGGAGGGAAAATGGGAGGGGCCAGGACTATAAGAGAAGGCAGTTGGGGGTGATCAAGGCGGCAGGGGAGGGCAGTTGGGGGGGACCAGGCCTGCAGGGGAGGGCAGTTAGGGGTGATCAGGCCTACAGGAGAGGGCAGTTAGGCATGACCAGGATTCAGGGGAGCAGTTAGACATCAATCAGGCCAGCAGGGGAGTGGTTAGGGGGTGATCAGGCTGGCAGGCAGAAGTGGTTAGGGACAATCAGAAAGGCAGGCAGGGAACAGTTAGGAGCCAGCAGTCTTGGATTGTGAAAGGGATGTCTCACAAGGGATTGGGCCTAAATGGGCAGTCGAATATTCCCTGAGGGGTCCCAGATTGGAGACTTGGAGATGGTGCAGGCTGGGCTGAGGGACACCACCTTTCCTCCCCCTCCCCCCGAAAGCATTTCGTGAACCAGGCCTCCCATATGTAAATATAAGTGTATACACTGAGTGGCCAGATTATTATGATATTTGAATGCATAATAATCTGGTCACTCAGTGTATACACACACACACACACACACACACACACACACACACACACACACTAGAGGTCGAGTGCATGAATTTGTGCATGGGTGGGGATCAGCCAGCCTGGCTAGGGATAGGGAACATGGGCAGTTGGCCGGCCTGCCTGTTGGTTAAACTCCTGGTCAAGGAAACAATTTGCATATTAGCCTTTTATTATAGGACTAGAGGCCTTGTGCATGAAATTCATCTTTAGCCCAGCCTGCACCCTCTCCAATCTGGGACCCCTTGGGGATGTCCAAGTGCCGGTTTATAAATGGGCAGTCGGACATCCCTCTCACAATCCAGGGTCACTGGCTTCTAACTGATTACCTGCCTGCCTGCCTGATTGCCCCTAACTGGCCCCTCCCTGCTGACCTGGTAACCCCCAACTGTCCTCCTACCAGCCTAGTCACCCCCAACTGCCTGCTCCCCCCAGCGGTCTGGTCACCCTCAACTGCCCCCCGACAGCCTAGTCCCCCATGCAGCCTGCAGCTCGGTTGTTTGTTCACCCCTCACTTACCCCGTGCTGGCATGGCTGACCCATGCACCGTGTTCAGTTGTCCATTCAGTTGTGATGGTCTCTTAGGCTTTTATATATAGACTAGAGGCCCAGTGAATGAAATTCATGCACAGGGGGTGGGGGATGCCCCTTAGCCCAGCCCGCACCCTCTCCAACCTGGGACCCCTCGAGGGATGTCCAACTGCCCATCTAGGCCCAATCCTGGTTTAGGCCTATCAGGATCGGGCCTAAATGGGCAATTGGACATCCTTATTACAATCCAGGACTTCTGACTCCAAATTGCTCACCTGCCTGCCTTCCTGATTGCCCCTAACTATATATATGTGTAGCTATCCTCATATTTTATGTTTATATGGTTTCCTCTATTTTCTTATACAATAATATATGGATGGTTCTATTTAAGTTTGTGATTTTAATTTTACTAGAAAATATTTTATTATTTTGTATAAATATTCATTCCAAAAATATTATTAAGATCTAGAATTTACTATATATATAGAGAGAGAAAAAATAGGGAAAAACTCAGAAAAGTTGTCCCAGTAGGGTCTATTATTTGGGTTTGACTGGGGATCAGAATGGAAAGATGTATGTATGAGAGTTTTGGACCAAGATTTTGAAAACTATATTCTTTCTAAAGTGAAAAAATTTCAGTTTGAAATAGCACATTCCAAATATAAAGAACCAAATACAAACTTGATTCTGAAAATTAATCTTATATAGACTGCCCTTATTTTCTGGTGAAAATGAATGGTAACTCATCATGAAAAGGTCTATGCTTCTGCTGATCTAGAAAATAGCCATTGAAACCTTGAAACAATCCGTAACAACAATCTCAGTAAAATGCAATTAAACCATTGAATTGCACATTAATCTTTTTAACTGTGAGAATGATTGAATGACACTGCTATGAAATTCTCCAAATTATTATTCCTTACTCATAATAACATGGACAATAAAATGAGAAAAAAATTTCTTTAAAATTTTCTCCTCAGTTTTCAGCTATGCATTGAGTTTGGATTGGCATACAAAGAGAATGATATATTTTCAATGTAGTGCGTCCCAGGGAAAGCTTCTCAGTGAATTACTCATCAAATTAAAATAACGATTCAAAAAAAAGGAAAGAAAATGCGGCAAGATCAATAAAAATACTTTAGTGGGAAATCAAGGAATAATTTGTCTTTCTTAGGAGTTTAGCACCAGTTTATTTCTTTCATAGGTGCAGCTAATCCATAGACCTAGACTAACTGCATGATAAATTTTAATCCTGAGATGTTCCAGCAATAGATCTCTTAATAATGAGAAGCACAGCTCTCATAAAATCTGCACTGAATCAAATGTTTAGCAGGACCATGTGAGTTTCCTCTAATTCACGGCTCATTGGCACTTCCTAAGAAAGAAAGAATTACTGGACAATTGAGACAAATTCAGCACTTGAGGAAGTTTCTGGCATCACATAGAGTCCCAGGAAAGAGAAAAACGGTTCCGCCTTTCTGACCTCTGACTCCCCCCACCTTGCCTAGTGACAATTACTCAGATGAAGTTAACTCCTCCTTCCACTGTGAATGTTGCAAAAAAAGGACATCAGAGAATGAGACTTTGTGTTTGTATTTATATTTGGATGGATAATACTAAAATTACTGAAAGAACCTGGTTCAAGGACCTTTTCTTCCTTAATACCTGAACAAATTAGTGAGTGCTAGGATTATTTTGAATAGTATGAAAACATAGCATTTGCAAACCCTAACATCTGAAAATTATGGTTACTTCTCCCGTCCCTTTACCTACCAGCTCTCATTTCTCTCGTGCTATTTTATAATAAAAAATCATATCGCCAGGCTGTATGCCTCAGTGGTTAAGCATTGACTTATAAATCAGGTTCATTGTTTGATTCCCAGTCAGGCGGGGCACATCCCCGGGCTGTGGGCTCAATCCCCAGTGTGGGGCATGCAGGAGGCAGCCAATCAATGATTCTCTCTCATCATTCATGTGTCTATCTCTCTCTCCCTCTCCCTTCCTCTCTGAAATCAATAAAAATATATTTTAAAAAAACAACAACAAAAATTGCTTTCATGAAAACGTTCTCCGTAGTTTAATTAGTTCCAGGTTTGGGAGGACAGGGGAAGTAGTAAATACTTTCTTCTTGTCTTCAAGAACACATTCAAGTCATTTTTTAAAGTGCAAAAAAAGGAGTGGCTTTTTAGACCAGTTTATTATGTTGTCAAAGATGGCATGATGGCAACTATGGAAAGTATATGTCTGTTAAGATTGAGCAAATTTATTTAAATACTTCCAATCTAGAACAAAATCAAATTTAGTATTTTTATTGAAATTTTATAGAGCTTTAAAGACACCTGAAATTAACCAGCCATTGTCTACTATTATTGGATGCTTTTTCAAAAAATTTTTTCCAAAATATAAATGTACTGCTTTTATAGAAAATAATTTTAGGTTTTATATTTTAATTATAAAATGTTCATATTGCATAATTCAAGGATTACTATAATTCTATTAAAAGGACTTCATTATTAGATCATTTTGTGGTACCCAGAAAGTAAGAAATTGGCAATAAAAACAAAACAAAACAAATACATGCTCAAAAGAAAAATTGGGGGCATATCCAAAGGTCATAGTAGTCAACCTGAAATAAATCCCAATGACCAAATTTACACCATTTTTATCAACAAAATAAATGATAATAGTATTAAATTATAACCTAAAGAGTTTAATTAATATCCATGATTATATACATCTGTGAATAAATAAATAAGTGGGAAGAAATAACACTTCTTAAATTTAAATAATCAATTTGTAAAATGTAAAAAACATGAGAAAATTTAAAATCAGTATTATATCACCATAAACCAGAATCTCTGATGGAAGTTAAATTAGTGAGCAAAACTTTAGTGTGTAGAATTAAAAGCAGAAACAGTATATCTCAAAAAATATTTTATGCAATAGGTGAAATAATGTCCTACCAAAATTGTCCAAGTCCTAATTTACAATACCTATGAATCTGTTATTTTACATGAAAAAAGAGAATTAAGAATGCAGATGAATTAAAAGTTGCTAATCAGCTGACCTTAAAATAGGGAAATTATCTTGGATTATCTCGATAGGCCCCAATGTAGTCACAAAGGTCCTTAAAAACTGAAGAAGAGGTTAGAGTGATGCAATGTGAAAAGGGCTTGGTCTACCATTGTCAGCTTTGGAAGATAAAAGAAGGGACATGCATGAGCCATGGAATGAGAGTACATTAGCCTATAGAAGGCAAGCAAACAGTGTTGACAGCAGCCTGCAAAGAAGGAATTCAGCCCTACTGACACCTTGACTTTATTTGAATCTTGTGTTCAATAATACAGACTGTAGGATAATAAAAGTATTAAATATAAATAAATTTATCGTTTTATTTTATTTTTTCCATATAAGGCAGAATGTTGATTTTACATGTACTGAAATGGGAGTTTTTCCAGTTAGACAGATCTGTATCATAGTCTTGTGCATGCATAACTGTTATGAAATAAGCTAGTTAAGTTAGAACTATAAATTTACATTCCCAGTGCAACTCTTCTGAATCACTTCTTACATCAGTTCAGCAATACCTGTATTCTCTACACAGTGACACCCTTGCTGTCATCAAGAGCATTTCTGGAAAGAGTGCTCTATCACTGCCTTCTGCTCAATGTCAGCAGGAAGCTTTGGATGACCATGTTTGATACCTTAACTGCAGTCGGCTGGACACAGGAACCAATCGCACCAGTCTCATTGCTTTGAGTCATCTTTCATCTATTCAAAGGGTTTGGCAATTTCTCCTGCCTTCACTGCATTGCTTAAATTGTGACAGGCAATTCTTTTGCATGTGTCTCAGTGACACATGTACAGCTTTATCTGCTTCTGGGTATCTTCCCTTCTCAGGGCCTATAAAGCTTTTGTTGTTGCTTTATAAGAAAATATACAATACTAGAGGCCCAGTGAATGAAAATTCATGCACTAGAGGGGGGAGGTGCCTCAGGCCAGTCTGCTCCCTCTCACAGTCTGGGAGCCCTCAGGGGTGGGAGGCGACCCAGTGATGAGGGGAAGGTGACACCCCATCACATATCTGCTGCTGCCACTGCCAGCAGCACAAGCCTCAGCCAGCCCTGTTTACCTGAGCCTCAGGCGGCCTTGGGCAGCTGGGCAGCTGCCATCTGAAGCTTGCCTACACCTCAGGCTGGTCTTGGGCAGCTGGGGGGCTGAGAGGACTGGACACCACCATCTTGTGGCTGTGGGTGCTGCCATCTTTGAGGGTGTAGCGGTCAATTAGTATATTCCCTCCTTATTGGCTGTGGGCGCTGTCATCTTTGAGGGCATGACAGTCAATTAGTATATTCCCTCCTTATTGGCTGTGGGCGCTGTCATCTTTGAGGGCATGACAGTCAATTAGTATATTTCCTCCTTATTGGCTGTGGGTGCTGCCATCTTTGAGGGTGGGACAGTCAATTAGCATATTCCCTCCTTATTGGCTGTGGGCAGTGCCATCTTTGCAATGGCATGAGGGTCAATTAGCATATTCCCTCTTTTTAGATAGGATGGTCATTCCTCCAGTGATGGATATTTGCTTCGCTATTATCAAATATATTCCCTTCCTATTGCTCTGCTCATGCTTTTCTGCATGCACAACAACTTAGTTTCAGTGCTGAATCATAGTGTAATCCTTAGAAGACATTTTTATTTTTTTATTTTTTTATTATTATTATTTTAATATATATTTTATTGATTTTTTACAGAGCAGAAGGGAGAGGGATAGAAAGTCAGAAACATTGATGAGAGAGAGACATCGATCAGCTGCCTCTTGCATGCCCCCTACTGGGGATGTGCCCGCAGCCAAGGTACATGCCCTTGCCAGAATCGAACCAGGGACCCTTCAGTCTGCAGTCCGACGCTCTATCCACTGAGCCAATCTGGTCTCGGCTAGAAGACATTTTTAAATGCCAATTAAATCTGACACATTTGATAGCTATGACAAAGTGATGATGCTATGACAAGCTGTGAACTCACACGCGAAGGCTAGGATAATTACATCAACTGTTTGCCTGGTTGACAGTAATGGTGAGTTATATCTCAATTTCAGAAAAGTCAAAATGTGAGAACTAATAAAATGCAGTTTAAAACCTATAAAGTTCAATAGATTTACACAAGTGCAAATTTAAAAAAAAAGTCCAAGGATTAAGTATGTAAGTAAAAGCTAGTAAAGCAAAATTTTATCTGCAAGATAAAATTTGCAATGCTTCAATTTGGTTTAAATTCCTTTTATTTTCATATGTATATCTTTTTTTTAATTGGACATTAAATCCAAGTATAAATGCTCTTCAATATTTTAGAAATTGTAAAGCCAAGTTATTAAAGAGAGAGGTCCCATTGTTTTCATCCTCCACTAACAAAGGGTGACAGCTGGGGTCAGAGGCATTTTTTTTAAATGGCTTGTGCTAATCTGTTATGACACAATATAAAACCAGTGTGGGATCCTAGATTGAATACTAACTAGGACAGAAAAAGATCATTATTTTTTTAAATGGTGATATCTTTAAAATTTCTTTATTTTTGTTAATTTAGTATTGCACAATAGTTAGTGTCTTAGTTTTGATAACTATTTTGTAATTGTGTAAGATGTTGGCATAAGGGGAAGTTGAGTATAAGGGTTATGGAGAATCTCTATACTATTTTCAACTCTTCTCTAAGTCAAACATTATGTAAAAAATATTCACACATACACACATGCATCCTAGCTAATAAAAGGGTAATATGCAAATTGGCTGTCACGCCAACACACAAGATGGCTGCCCCCACATGAACATAAGATGGCCACCTCAAGATGGCCAGGAGAGAAGGGCAGTTGGGAGGGATCACAGGCCTGCAGGGGCAGGCAGTTAGGGGTGACCAGGCTGGCAGAGGAGGAAAGTTTGGGGGAATTAGGCCTGCAGGGAAGGGCAGTTAGGGGTGACCTGGCCTATAGGGTAGGGCAGTTCAGGGCAATAAGGCTGTCAGGGTAGCAGTTAGGCATCAATCAGGCTGGCAGGGGAGTGGTTAAGGGGTGATCAGGCTGGTAGGCAGAAGCAGTTAAGGGCAATTAGGAAGGCAGACACACGCGCACTTGGGAGCCAGCAGTCCTGGATTGTGAGAGGGATGTCCGACTGCCCGTTTAGGCCCAATCTTAATAGGGCCTAAACGGGCAGTCGGGCATCCCTCAAGTGGTACCAGATTGGAGAGGGTGCAGGCTGGGCTGAGGGACACACACACCCATGCACAGATTTTGTGCACCAGGCCTGTAGTGTGTGTGTGTGTGTGTGTGTGTGTGTGTAGGCTCAGAATAGCATGTAAAATTTGCACTAAAATGAAAATTTTTTTCTTAAACTCCAGAAAAAGTGGGTTTTTCAATTATACATTAGTAAAATTGTTTAAACAACCCTCACCAAAAAACAGTTTTTACTTCTTATGCATAGAGGTTTCTAGTTTATATAGGGTCTCTCTCTCTCTCTCTCTCTCTCTCTCTCTCTCTCTCTCGTTCTCTCTCAACATTTGCCATGTTCCTAGATATTTTGTTGACATAATATTGACTAGTTCTGAAGGGTTTTCATTAGAAAGTCTTCTTAGGTTTTACAGTAATGTATATTATTTTGTACATTTAGGTGAGTTTTCCTACATTTATGGCCTACTGATATTAAATGAGGGTTTATTTACCTGGTTTTATTATGTCTAGATGGATTTGTGCATTATTATTTGTAATCAGTTTGCTAGGTGTACTAAAAACTGATATCCCCAAATCTGAAGTTTGCAATGTCACTGTCAATGTCGGTGCAACCTCTCCCAATAAGGCAGCGATTCTCAACCTTTTTCATCTTATGGCACACATAAAATAATAACTAAAACTCTGTGGCACACCAAAAATATTGTATTTTTGTTGATCTGACTAAAAAGTATAATTTTGATTCATTCATACCAAAATGCTATTGTGTTGGCTGCTGTCATTTTTATTTATTTTATTTTTTGGCAATCTAAGGGAAAAGAGGTCAATGTCCCTGACTAAAGGGTCTTGTATTGGATGTTTTAGAAATTCTTGTGGCACACTAGTGTGTCATAGCACACCAGTTGAAAATAGCTGCAATTAGGCATTAATATTGAACCATATTTTTCAAAGACAAGGACTTTACAAAATGAAAATACACAAGGGATTTAGAGATTTATCAGAAAAGTTAAATTTGAATTGTCTGAAAACTCTAAATGATAATTTCTGTTTGAAAATCTACCTTGGGAAACTGCTGTAATTCCCATCCTAGTTAGGCTATTTCTTTGCTAGATGCTCCAAATTGTCTTTATTCATATACCCGATCCCTCTTTCTCTCCACATTCTGGATTGACTTACCATGGAATTTAGCAACAAAAGATGCCTTTTCTCATCCTTTAAAGTTACACAAAGTAAAATTATAAAATTAATAGTTGCTGTTTGCTTTGAATTGTTGTTAACTGGGTGATGGGAGGACAGGTGTAGGATGTTAACTAGCTTATTAGTTTATGAAATCATGAAATGAATGAAATGAAGTCACAAAAATGGAAACACAGTTACCCAATTCACATAGATATGTATTACTCCTGTGTAAAAGCCAATAGCTCTACACTGCACTGTAATAACTAAAATGATTAATTTCTTTTTTTATTCTTTAAAGTATTACAAATAGTAGTACATATGTTCTCCTTCCCCCCCCCCCATTATCCTCACCCCAGCTTCCTTTACCCCCCAGCACACGTCCTCACCTGCCCCCCCCACTGTCTTGTACCCATTGGTTATGCCTACACACATGCATACAAGTCCTTCTGTTGATCTCTTACAGCCCCCGCCCCCCACCCTCCCCAGCCTTCCTCCCATAGTTTGACGGTCTGTTCAATGCTTCTCTGCTTCTATATCAATCTTTCTCCCGTTTCTTTAAAAAGATCTTGCATCTGCATACTGGAAATAAATGTATAAGAACAAAAAATGTTTGAGTCTCAGTTTCAATGTCCAACTGTTCTGAGTCCCAGTTTCAATGTCAAATAGTTCCTTATGTGTGCATGTCAGCACTGGTATCTGGATGGTGGACATATAGTGACAATGCAGGTCCCACCCTCTCTGGTTTGGTCCTGGGCCACCTGGAGCGATGCACAGCTGCTGACTGCTAGCATAGCAAGGTGTCGCCAGTGTCTTCTATCTCTGGAAGTGATTAATTTCAAATACAGTTCCTGGCTCTATTGAAGAGGATAAATTGTATTTAATATAGAAGTGCAGACCAATATATGTGTAAGTCATTTGAAAGGAAAAAAGTAGAGAACACAAGAATCTTATATATCTAAACACTGAAATAAAAAGTGCCTAATCATAAAAATATACTTCCCATACATAAGAGAGAACTGTCTATTTAATTATGAATAGCAAAAAGAAGACAAGGTAATCACCAGGTTTTATTTTATTTTATTTATTTTTAAAAAATATTTTATTGATTTTTTACAGAGAGGAAGGGAGAGGGATAGAAAGTCAGAAACGTTGATGAGAGAGAAACATCAACCAGCCACCTCCTGCACACCCCCTACTGGGATTGTGCCTGCAACCAAGGTACATGCCCTTGACCGGAATCGAACCTGGGACCTTTCAGTCCGCAGGCTGACGCTCTATCCACTGAGCCAAACCGGTTTCAGCAAATCACCAGGTTTTAATTACAGATAAAAATCTATCAATCTATCCACTTATCTACTTATCTATGACATGTACATAGATATATATTTGAAATGGGGGGAACATAAATTTTGATATGGTTACTCTGGACCCCAATACTTCAAGAGCCAGGGTGGGGATACAATGCTTTAATTAAAACCGATCCCACAAAATAAAACTGTACTCTATGTGATCAATACAGTCAGTTAATGTGCATATCTCTAATGAAAGAGCCACTGATGAGGAAAAGTGGCTGTACCTTCCTAAAAATATCAGCTTTTCCTGATTTTTAGATAAGGCAAGATTTTCTTTGAGTTTTGCAAGTCATTTCTTGAATGCATTTCCTCAATGCAAGTATTTTTGGCTGCTGTATATTTTTCCTAGATTTTCCATCATTTTCTGAATGTGGAATTATGCATATTTTTACCACATTGGACCCACACTTTAGTGAAAGTTTGCACTCTCAAGTGTGAACCAGAGCAGCACATTTTAGCAAAATGTAGAGAAATCAGCTTTCTTCAGCATCAAATTGTTTTTACTCACAAAACCCTTTACTAACAGCTTAACAACCTGGCTTTGCACTTTCTGACCTATAAATGCAGCTGCTGTTGCCTTGATAACAACCTTTAAGTTGTTTTGTAAGGTAAGCATTAATTCTTCTTTTCTTTCATTGTAACAACTGAGAAATATTAAATATTTATGGAAAAATACTTGTCCTCCAGGACTTTCTTATACCAAGGAGTGAATGGATTTGTGTCCCGGCCACCAATGCGGTGATGGAGAGCCACATCCCCCCACGGCCAAAGTACTCTAAAACCTCCTGGAGTTTCTGTTTTGGATTTACTCTTCTCAACTCCACTCCTTAGGAATTTGGAAGAACATGGCCTATCAAACATTATTTGCATCATTCAGTTTGCATCTTCTAGAAAACCTACAGTGTTCCCACCTGACGTATCTAAAACCGTCAGCCTTTTTATAGGACTATTTTCCCTTTTTTGGAGAAAGGAGTTTCTAGGAGAGCCCATCCTAGTCAGAAAAGCCCTCCCCAAGCTTGAGTCTGCATTCTGTGCACTCAAGACTCCCATAGTTAAGTTGAAGATCAAGGTTTCCTTCAAACTGGGCCATATCTTAGAAAACTCATTCATGGTTACATGAATACATCTCTAATACTCCACACCTTCTCTTTGTTCTACTTCAGAGGTTGCTCTTCTGAGAGACATAAATGGAAACTGATAGGAGGTTTAGTTTTTAAAAGTGGTAGAAGTTTGTTAGTCTTCAACAAATCCTTCAGGCAGAAGAAAAGGGGTTAGAAATAGGTTTATTGTTAAACTCTTACATGTTTCATGCTTGTGTGTAAACCGAAATACATATGCGATGGAGAAGAGTTTTTCACCCCCAAAATATGCTTCTTTGGGATATTAGTTTAAGCTGATTGTTTACATGAAATAAAAGACTCCAAAAGAATCTTTGACCTTTTTGCTACCTGTGCAATAGAATTAGGGAGAGGACCTGCTCTTGGAAGGGAGCGTACCTCATGGGGTAATAGAGTGTGGAACCAGGGTGATAGGAAGCAGCAAGCAAAGCCCTTTTGATTCAAGTCCTCTCTGCGCCCCATTGTTAAAACGGCCCAGCAAACATTTGTTAAAGGAACATTCTCTTTCCCATCTCCAGGTGAACTGTCCTCCTTCACTTTGAAGTCCCAAACCACAACCCTCTCCCACTTCCCTCAAAATGACATACATGTTTCACCTCAGGATTCCTAGGACCCTGCATGCTTATGGAACCTCCATATGTACATATGCAATTAAGCTCCTTTATTTTCTCCTGCTTACTTTGTCTCATGTCAATTTGATTATTAGACCAGCCAGAAAAACTGAGAGGAAAAGAGGGAGAAATATCCCCTCCCCCACACATACATGCCACAGCCCATTTCTAGCAGACCAGACAAGTGGAGCAGCAGGTGTTTTCTTTTTATATAAAGTATATATAATTCTATCTATAATATACTATATATTGCTGTAAATAATATCTATGCTAATAAAAGGGTAACATACTAATTAGACCGGATAGGCCCGGTGTCTTCCAGATGTCCGGAACTCCTTCGGAACAAAGCTGCAGTGGCTGTGAGGGCCGAGCGAGGGCAGGCAGCCAAGGGGGCTGACAGTGGCGGCGGCAGCAGGGGGACGGGGTGGCATCTTCCTCTGATAGGCCCAGTCGCCTCCTGCAGAGGCGTCAGGAGAGTCTGTGGCTCGGTTCCAGGCCCGGTCCCAGTGCCGTGGCCCTTCCTTCCGCAAAGGCGGTGGAAGACAGGGCTGCACAGTCCTGGGGCCTCTGCAGAGGTTGGACAGAGTACCACCACCACAGTGCCTCAACCTCCCCCAGCCTTTCCCCCAGCCAGCTTGGCCCCAGACGACCCCCCCCCCCCAACCAGTGAGCCGGGTAGAAGGGGTGGGCCAGTGCTAAGAATTAGTGAACCCAGCTTCTGGTTGAGCCATACTAACACCTACCCGACCCCTGCTCAGCCAGAAGCCAGGCTCAAGGCTGGCGAATACGGTGGAGGTGTCCTGAGCCTCTCGCACCTCCAGGGCAGGTAGGGAGCAAGGAGCAAAGGGTCCTGGACTGCAAAAGGGATGTCTGAGTTCCACCCTGGGCCTGACCCCCTGGGAGTTGGCTGTGAGAGGGCACAGGCCAGGCTGAGTGCCCCCCCTTGCATGAATTCCATGCACTGGGCCTCATATTATATATAAGGTGTGGCAAAAGTAAGATTACAGTTATATGTGAAACAGTTTATTCTTGTATAATTATTTATTAATTGTTGTATTATTTTCTACATAAACAATTGTAAACCTACCTTTGCTCCACCCAGTATAATCCTATAAAATGAAAGCTAATATGCAAATTGTCCCCCCAACCAATAGTTCCATGGGGATTTGACCAGAGGGCGGGTCTAACCGGCCAACTGCCTGTGCATGAATTCATGCACCAGGCTTCTAGTACTATATAAACGAATTCTATAATTATATATAATCTATATATATATGAAAGCCTACACAATGAACAACTAAACGACTGGTCACTATGATAGGCACTGACCACCAGGAGGCAGACGTTCAACGCAGGAGCTGTCCCCTGGTGGTCAGTGTGCTTCCACAGCAGGACTGCTGCTGAACTGACCAACGGGCACCAGACACAGGGCTCACGGCTGGCTGCTGCAGCCCACAGACCACAGTGGCAGAAGCACAGGGGCTGGGATGAGCAGGAGTGGCAGGCAGAGGTGGCCGCTGGTATTGGACTGCCAGTTTCAGCCTATCCCTGCAGGCCACACCAAGGAACCACACTGGTGCAGGAATCTATAAAGAGGGGATCCCAAGTGGAGTTCATGGGTAGAGGGGAAAGGAGAAGGTCAGGGAAATGCACACATTCAGCTGCTACAGTGCACCATGCTTTCAGGGTAAAACAAATGTATTTTCTTATGGTATCTCCAGTTTCCAGGGAAACCACAGAACGATTCCTCTAGCCAAAGCAAGTTTCCTCATTTATTGAGGAAAACACTGGCTTGGGATCTGAATCCTTGATCCAATATCACTGTATCTGTACCTGCTGGCAAGAGAGGACCTGCCCTGGGTTTTGTGCGCTGTCTGTGTTCACTGCGGTCACGCACACAGACCTCTCCACGGCCCTTCTCGCTCTCCAATGGGAGTCCCGGGGTGCAATGACGGGTGATGTGTGTGTATGCCCCACCACAGCGAAACTGCTCACAGAGGGCACACATCACTGAGTCATCTTTTCTGTCCTTGATGCCCAGAAGTATGCCTTTTCCCAGTGCCTGGAACCTTACCTGAAGGAACAATAGCCTCGGATTAACTCCTCTCCGTTCCAAAGCAATTAAATAGGGACATAACCGCACTGGAGAGCAGGTAAGTGTATGGACCACCAAAGCAACATATGTAGACCCTCTGTGCTTCAAATATCTCAACTGGGTCAGAGCAGTGATTTTCAACCCTTTCCATTTCATGGCACACATACAGTAATTACTGAAAAATCTGATAAAAATATGTTTAATTGTGATTCACACTGGATGGCCATTACTGTGTTAGCTGTCAGTCTAAGGGAGAAGAGGTCAGTGCCCCTTTAAATAGTCAGGTACCCCATGTTTAAAAATTCTTGTGGCACACAGGTTGAAAATCACTGGTGTAGATGTTTAAATGTGATAATGCACTTAGCCATAGCCTAGTCTATAACATATGTTAATGTAAACATTAGCTATTATTTGTATTCTGTTTCATATTTATGATATGTTCCAACTTTTCAAATCATATTATACATATTGTATGCTGCCACTCTAAAAAAAATTGCAAGTTTCTTGAAGATATTGGTGGAAAAAAGACAATGACTATGCTTTCATTTCTTTAGTGCCTATTGTATTTCCTTAGGCCATATACTTAAATCCACCCACGGTTTGTACACAGAATGGGTTTACCAAATTTTGAAATGGATACTGGGCAAACTGGACACAACAAAGAAAGCTACTGTGTGAAACAAATCAGCCTTCAAATGTTATCAGTGAACTGGGTCCATTCACATAATTTAAGAATGTGATCAGCATTTCTTTTGCAGCTGATCTTTTAAATTAAACAAACAAGCACAGCTGGAAAAACACATGCATATTTTGGTATTTAGTGTAACAATATCAAGCATATCCACTGTAGGAGTAATTTGATGAAGAAGCCTCCTTAATGAGATCTAACTCTGATTTATTCTGAGCAGCCATGCTATACTCTAATAAAGGCAACATTTTTCTGAGTGTTATATAAGGTCATATCTTAATTACAGTGCCTTCCTCCAAAAAACACGAGTCTTTTAATCAAGAACCTTCTCCCACTGTAGAGTGTTTGTCAGATGCACGCGGGCCATGCGTTTGTCAGCTCATCATCCTGAAGCATGCTAGAATGAATTGTCACATTTTATTTTACCCCAGGATGGGCTTGGGAATCACTAGTGGATGGATCAGTTACAACCTATCCATTTATTACTTGCATTCTGTTAATAGCTATTTGTGAATTGACTTAACCTCCTACTACATTGCAAACACTTTAGCTCATTTCCAAGACAGAGCAAGGTCAGATTTTTGCAGTGATACAATGGGAGAATAGCTAAGAGCATAATAAGAGCAAATGTCTCTCTCCAGGAAGAATGGTTAGCAAGTAAGTCGTTCTGTGGTTGTAGGGTGTAGATTCACCCTACAAGCCTGAAGAAATGGCATTGCATATGCCCAACAAGGGACCTGTGTCCCAACCTTATAGTCCAACGCATTACATTATTACAAAATATTTCAAGTATTTGTAATCAAACTCTAAACTGCTTCCACTCCTCAACAGGTAAGCTAGTATGGCTACTTCACCCCTCTAGCTCCATGATACTGTTTTCAAGAGACAGGAGCCAAAAATATGCCCAGGATCTATCCCTGCAGCTGCAACTCCCAAGCTGGAAGGAGGAAATGTCAGCAATGCAGAAAGCAAAGGAAGAAGCAGGCCAATTGGTGCTGCTAGTGCCCGACTCATTAGCATGGGCCACAGTTTATTTTCCAGTGAAGAAAAAAGCTGGCAAAAATGCTTGGCAATGTGCTCCAAGCTCTATCAGGGAAAGGAACTGATCATTTGGAGAAGTAAAAATAAGTCTCCCCCTGCCTCACTGTGTCTCTAATGTGTGGCGCTACTGTACTGCTTAGGAACAAGCATAGTGGGTCTATTTTTAGGGCAAATGTGCCTACTCTATCTTTGCCAACTAAATCTTTCTACATGACTAATTTGCAAGTTGAATTATCTTGGTAAATAGGCTGACTCACTAGCAAATAATCTGCAGAATTTAACTATGCATTAGGCTTCTGTAGTGAATTAGGTCCCTTTGTCTTGATCAGGATGCTGAAATGAACTGCAGCAGTGGTCTGGTTAATAAAAAGGAAGAAAAGTTGTTCCAAAGGCAAGAATAGTCTTTCCTTAGCAGAGTTCAGTATGATGGCGATAAATATAGCAGGCTATATTGAGAGGCACGGCAGTGACTTCACTCAAACAAGGATATGAACTACAGTTCAGATAGGTATATGCATGTAAGTGTGCATGCCACACCTATTGATACAATAGATTATGCTTATAATATCCTTTATAATAAAATGTGTCCTCAGCAGTTCTTCGGGTAACATTTGCGAAATGGATAAGTGGAAATGCTAGGTGAACATGCCCCTTTGTCCCATGTCCTCCCGCTCTGCCTCACCTCCTGAATGTGTGATTGTTCAGTAGTGGAAAGACACAAACATACCTCATAGATACAGAAATGTATTTTTTTTGTTTTTTTTGGGGGGGAGTAAAAATGCAATTTTAAAAAACACACCAAATAATTTGTAACTATAGGGATAATGGTTGGCATTTTTACAAAGATCTATCTTGTATAAATAGTGTTTTTTTGTGGATGGCAGAGAATAAATGTTATTTACTTCCTAGCCTGGCCAGGAAGTGGCACATGGAGAGAATGCAGGAAGGATGGAGAAGAGGATAGATCTGGAGTATTTTATGAGTGACAGTATTAAGAATAACTGGTGCATAGTGGTAATAAAGAGTAGACTGACTTTTAGCCAGTTTTATTTTTGTTTGCAAATTCTTGACAGATAATGCATCTTCCTATTGCTTGTACTGGGAATGCACTGCTGGGTCAGGCCTTTCAGCAGAGACCTACAGCAGGAGTGTGGTCCAAGCATCACAGGCAATGCCACTGCTTCCCAACACCCCTACTAATTCCTTCCCCATCTGTGCACTGGCTCCTAGGGGCTCTCACTCCCAAGAAGCAGGACCGCAGTTCACTGGAGGAGAGTTGCCCTCAAACTGTTGAACTTGGTTTTGCTTGAACACAAGAAGGAATGCTCACTTGGGGGCAGACCTTACTGAGGACTATAATACCACCTCCTGACAGGGCAACTCTGAAGGTGACCTTCACTATCTCCAGAGGTACTTTCCATGAGATTTTGACTTCACATCCATATTTCTTATCCTCCCCTTCCCTGCACCATTTCCTCACTCCAAAGGACAGGTTCTAATGAACCACATTCTCAGGAATTTGGTCTTAGTGTCTGCTTCTGGGGAGAGTGCGGGCAACCTTAGACACAGTGATTGCTAAACCTAGAACTGGGAGAACTGAAAATCACTGGCATTTTTGTAGCCCCTCTCTTCTAAAGAAGAGTAAAAAAAAAAGACTATTCTAGTTTGTATCTTGGTAGCTCCAAATTCATGAAAGTAAAGCTAATATAAACCCATGTTCTAACTCAACATGATTCTACCCTTTCTGTAAGTTTCCAGAGATTCCCTGGAAAAAAGAAATGTCACACAACTCAAGACTTTTCTTGCACTGTAAGGGTGCCCTTTGCCTCCATATCTATGTGTTGATGAGGGAAATATCTGATTGTTTTTTCTAGATTCAAGATATTATACTATATAATAAAACGCTAATTGCAAATTGACCCAATGGCAGAATGACCACAGCAGGAGCGCCACTCAGCCAGAAGCCGGGCTCGTGGCTGGTGAGTGCAGTGGCAGTGGCAGAGCCTCTCCCGCCTCCACTGCAAGTGGGCAGTAAGGAGCGAGGGTCCCAGACTGCAAGAACCCCGGACTGTGAGAGGGATCCCAGACTGTGAGAGGGCACAGACCAGGCTGAGGGACCAATCCCCCCATCCACCCTCATGCACATTTTTTGTGCACCGGGCCTCTGGTTATAAAGAAACTTTTCACTTCTCCTGTCTCATCCAGGCCCTTGTCCCTTCCAATGGCAGATCTAAATTCAAAGTCACAGCTAATAACTGGATATATGGCAAACACTGATTCTGCTTGGGGCCTGGTCAGTCACATCCTAAAACATCCCCTGCCTTCAGCATTGCAGCATAATAGAACAAATAGATCTGCACACACTGACCATAAAGCCAGGAAGAAAGTGTATGCCCCAAGAGAGCCATAAATAGAGGTTTAAGGGTGCTGAAAGGGAGTGGTGAACTCTGAGCTGGGTGGTCAGGCAAAGCAGCATGCTTTGATAAGATCCTGTAATGGGAGGGATTTGCTCAAGTACAGCCAAAAAGGAGGCCTTTCAAGTTGACAACAGCATGACCCCGTGATGCCCCCAGACTAGGGTCAGTCAGAAAGGCAAATTGGAGAGCAAAGACAGAATAGGCACACCATGTGGGTAGCATTAGTTGAACATGTTTAAGCAAAACTGGAGTAGGGCAGGAAGCACACTTTCCTTTGGGGAATGCATTGAAACATGGATGGCTGAATTTCACTGTGATTGAAATGCCACTGACCTTAGGTTGTTAAAAATGCAAATTTGCAAAGAAGTGTAATTTTAGCATAACTGTCTTTTTTTACGTTAGAGTAAAATATTTCTGAAATATTTTGATTCACAGCTGCTTTTACAAAGAGAAGGTAGAATGAAGTTACTGCTTCCTTAGGCCAGGAAAGGCAGTAAACAGATTCTATAAGAAGAATCTAAAACAACCTTTGCCCACTTAAAACTTTGAAAGTATTATCCAAGCAGTTGCAATAGTCACAACCTATAATTGAAAAACAAAACAAATATATGAATGAAACAAATATTAAAAATTTATATTAATAATTCTCAGACTGAAAACTCTTGGATATAACAAAATAATTTATCAATTATGAATTATGACAACTTTAAACAATTGAAATTTGATGAGAAATTATTATTAGAAACAATGCTAAAATAGTTTAATAGCTAATCTAGACAGGAGAAAAATAAAGTTGTATAAATCTCACAGTATCATTTGATAATGTAAGTTTTTAAAAATTCAAATAAGTAAATGAAGAAAAGAACTTTTTGCGGCCATTATTGTAAGACCTGTTAGAAAAATTAAGGGCTCATCTAATTTTAGCTACCAAATATTTTGTCAACAAACATGTATCCGCCTGGCCAGAGTGGCTCGGTGGCTGAACCAGGAGGTCACGGTTTGACTCCTGGTCAGGGCACAGGCTCAGGTTGCAGGCTGGATCCAGGGGGGGCATGCAGGAAGCAGCCAGTCAATGATTCTCTCTTATAATGATGTTTCTATTTCCCTCTCCCTTCCTCTCTCTGAAATTATGAAAATATATATATTTTTAAAAACATAAACATATATCAAATGTCTGTAACCACTAGGTTGGCAGTGTTGAAACAGACTCTCTTTCATCATGGAAATACCAGTTTTGTGAAAATTAGGTTAATGATGGGTACAACACAGGACAATTAGCACAGCGTTAAAATAAATCATTGGTGGATAAACTATATAAGTGGACATAGGTTATTATGCCAATAGGTAGCATAATGTTAACAGAGTACAATTGAGTACCTGAATTTTAAATGAAGCTTGTTAATTAAAAACAAAAACTTATATTATCAAAAGTATTTATGAAGCTGAGAATGATCAGCAAACCACTGCCACAATATACCCTAGGATAGAATAATTGTGTCAGATGCACCATTCTGTGCAACAGAACAAATATTGTCCTATTTGATTCAGAAAATAGATAAACCAGTCAAATATATTGATTCAAGGTTCTATTTAGAAAAAAAACCTTCAGTAGAGTGCAGAAAAGATAAATAGGACTATGGTATAGGCAGAGCTGAGAATCAATCACACACTATTCATTATATGATTTATCATAGGATGGCATCAATTTGCAACCATCACACTGATAGTAAAAGAAATGGGTAACATAATTTGAGGTCTTATTATAAGAAAGCTGTCTGTTAAGGGATTCATAAGCACTAACAGTAATAACAAGCAAGATTAAGAGGAGGATGAGTCAGCAGTGAGCCATGCTGCCAAGAGGAGCCTCTCCGTGATGTGAGGCGACACCTGAAGGAGAGAAGAGAGAGGCAGCTCTGGAGGCTCAGCGTCTGTGGCAGCAAGAACAGGAAGGGAGTCAGCTGGGAATAAGGTTAACTC